>CM056049.1:447879207-449079207 GCA_029574335.1 Rana kukunoris | reverse complement strand
GATTTTTATCTATTTTTAATCATTTTTAAAAAGGAATCAGTTAACTATAATGTCTCTATACCCTGTAAACAGTCATTTCAGCCCAATTTTTTTTTTCCTTTAGTGACCCTTTAAGTTTGCTCCTATTCGCAAATTATTTAGATTGGTGCTACTGCTGGTTTGGAACTGCCTTGAAGGCCAATCTGCGTGTCAGGGGTGTGTTGTCACCCCTGGGCGACAGTTGGCGCTAGAGGGGTTCTGACAGACCCTCCTTCCCCCAGCAGCCAATCAGAGGAGCGGTTCCCTCTCTGGGCATGCTGGCGGGGGGGGGGGGGGTATATCTGGGGTGGCCGTCATTAGTGTTCTGTTCTACGCCGGGCCCGAGGTCCAGGTGCGGCATCCACCTTCATAGTGCTCGCATCCATGTGCCCCGCCATCGAGGCCCACCTGGCCGAGGTTGCGCATCGAGCGGAGCTTCATTCGGATGCAAAGAGGGGCCCCAGCGGCTTGCTGGGTCCCAGATCCTAAGCTGGGAGCTGTACGGTGGGGGATTGGCTCGGGAGAACCCAGAGACAGAGGTTATCCGTGAGGCCTGGACGAACCACCGGGGATCCGGCCACCACGCCACACGACAGGTACACTTCAGCTGTCAATTGGTGACCTTAAAATTGGACTTACTGGGAGGACTCATTAGTTCTAACTCTGACAACTTCAAAATTTACCAGACCTGTGCAGAGGCCATGTTTCCTCCTAGTGACTTTGCTTGAAAGTGGCCCTTCGGCTGCCGGGCTCGAGTTAATCGCCTGTCCGGGGGCACTTTACCCACTCTGGCGAGAGTGGCGACGTTTGAACTTGACGATGCTGAGAGCAGGCTTGCTCTCTCTTTGATATCCAAGGCCTGATACTACAGTTCTCTCTCTGCTCATCAACCTTTCTCTATCGTGTGTCATTTAGATGTTGGCCGTGTTGGGCCCTGGAATAAAGCATTGAAAACTCAAGTTGATGTCTGGACACTTGCTCTGTATCCACCCTCACCAATATTATCCCTAGACAAGAACCACTGGTAACACAACATGCCGGTCCCAAACTAATCAGCGGCTCCTTCGGGGGTGAGCGCTACATTACTATTAATGGTGGCAATCAGCGACTCTCTGCCTGTCATCGCTGCTGTCCGCCTCACAGCCTGTCAAGTCTTACTCTCTGGGCCCCGGCTACTACTGGGTTAGTAGCAGAGGAAGATCGTTTCACCAGAAAAGGCACAGAGATAAACAGGCAGGCGGCTGGCTGGGACTTGAACCAAGGCAAAAGAACATGTCAGCAGGGCTGAATGGGCATGTACCCGAAACTGAAGAAATATTCCCTCCGCTCCAACCAGCACATGATCATCAGAAAGGTGCACAGATAATGGAAAAAAATACACCCCACTAAGCTAGTAGAAGCTGCAGAGCGGGGGGGGGGGGGGGGGGGTGTAATTCAGATTTTTGTATTTTATTTTGCACTGTCTGTCTTTGAAATTGCCCCAGCCCCTGTTCAAATCCAATCCGGGGACAAAACCGGGGACAGACTCGGTCCGGGGACAGTGTCCTCAATCCGGGGACTGTCCCCAGAAACCGGGGATGTCTGGTTACCCTAGTATAGAGAGGGTGCTGGTCAGGGCCAGATTAAGAACATCATGGGCCTGGTGCTGGGAATTTTGGTGGGGCCTTTTATAAATTATAAATAAATGAAAGAATCACAGCGCAGCAATGGAGGGCCCAGTCTGAAAATGTAAGTGTACCCTA
This sequence comes from Rana kukunoris, assembly GCA_029574335.1. Taxonomy (NCBI): domain Eukaryota; kingdom Metazoa; phylum Chordata; class Amphibia; order Anura; family Ranidae; genus Rana; species Rana kukunoris. Next base: position 449,077,447 of record CM056049.1, on the reverse strand, counting down.
ATGTGCTAATATGCTGTGCATACTTGTACATTGTGGCATAACCTACCCCAGGGCCTCTAAAAAGTAGTAATGTCAGGAAAGTTTACTACCGCTTTAATATCACAGGATCCCAGAAACCTCTCATGGGGACCCCTACTGACCCAGTGGCCCTTGGGCAGTGCATAAGTGCATAGTTGCCAACATTTTAAAAATATTTTCAGGGACACTTTTTTTCACAAGTGCTATATTTAGAGTAGCTGAGATCCCCCATGTTCCTCTGTACATCACAGTAGTAATCACAAAATGAAACAAGTTCCAATAATGGCACAGAACAAATATGAGAACTGAGATTTCCTTTAGTTGAACTAACAAAAGTGTGTCCATTCTAGAGCTGGCAACATTGAGGGTATTCAGTATCATTTTAAAAAACTGTTTTTGCAGGTAAGCGACATAGGGGAGGAGTACGGATGGTATATAAGTAGGAAGTATGTGCAGGTGAGGGAGAGGAATGTGGAGGGTCTAACATTGGGCACTATGTACAGGAGAAGAATGCAAAGGGTACGGCAATAGGCACAGTGTACAGGAGAGGAGTATGGAGGGTATGACAGTGGGCAGTATGTACAGGAGAGGAGTGTGGAGGGTATGACAGTGGGCAGTATGTACAGGAGAGAAGCGTGGAGGGTACGACAATGGGCAGTATGAACAGGAGAGAAGTGTATGACAGCAGGCACTATGTACAGGAGAGGAGTGTGGAGGGTATGACAGTGGGCAGTCAGTGGCGTCTCCAGATTTCATATTTAGGGGGGGCACATGGGGGGACAGGGACAAAAGTAGGGGGGCCAACTATAAAATGCAATTTTATATATATATATATATATATATATATATATATATATATCCTGGGGCCCTTTGCTACGATCCCACAACGAGCCCTTTCACATGTTCTGCAGTTAGCTCCCTTCCTACTATACTGGGGCCCCCAGGGTGGCAGAAAACAAGAGATATAAGTCACTAGCACACCAAGAAAATATAAGGGTCCAAAGCACTTGGAGCACTCTCATATTTGCAAAGGTTGTCTGGTGTTCTGCCACTGTGGGGTTCCCCAGCTGTCCTGTCCCTGCTATTGACAGTGCTGGTCTGGCATCTGTCTCCTTGGCAGCTGCGGAAGTCTATTAGGACCTAGTGCTGGTTACATTATGGATGCATGCAGAAGACCTGGAAGGCTGGCACTATTGGTTATAGAGAGCCGAGCCCTACAGCTGGTCACCTAGCACGTATATTACCTGCCTAACTGAAAGTGAAAGTAAATTGTGAATGTCTTGAAAGAACAGGGGAGGGGAGGAAGACAGATGGGGGAGAGAAGAGATGGAGATAATGCAGTTCAGTGATTACAGCGTACTGCAATCTGCAGTGCACACACTTACCCACGGTCCAGGCTAGAATCTTAGGCATCATTCACACACAGCCAGGAATGCTGCTGATTTTCATATTTCCCACCCACACATCCCCTCTCTTCAGATACAGCACAATGGGATAGTGTGGGCGGGACTGAAAGAAGGAGGAGGAGCTGTATTCCTCCCTGCTCATATGTGAGGAGAGTGATGGCTGGACTCACTGGGCTGTAAAAGAGTGTCATAGACTGACACTCGGCTCAGCTTGCAGTCACCACTCTCGGAATTTACAGGCTGGTTCTCCTATCCTAAGGACGGGAGAAATCAGTCTGTTTTTTCAGTAACTGAGATGAAGGCTTGCCCCTCCCCCCCACAGTGCTCATGAAGTCCTTTCTGCAACTTGCTCTTCTCTGTGTCAATGAGGATGCAGGGGAAGAAGCAGATCGGGCGGCTGTGGTTGTGTGAGCGCTCGCATAATGCAGTGTCAGCGAGCAGAGGGAGGGGGAAGAAATGCCCCGCAGAGCTGACTGGGGACGCTCTCCCTCTCAGGGGAGACTGTTACTCCAGTGGTGGCCTGAGCAAAATACAAAAAATGCAAAAAAAAAACAAATGCAAAAAAAAAAAAAATTTTTTTGGGGGGGCACATGGTGGGGCACAGCATAATTTTGGGAGGGTCAGGCGACCCCCTAGGGTCGCCATTGTGGGAAGTATGTACAGGAGAGGAGTGTGGATGGTATGATAGTGGGCACTACATACAGGAGAGGATTGTGGAGGGTATGACAGTGGGCAGTATGTACAGGAGAGGAGTGTGGACGGTATGATAGTGGGCACTATGTATAGGAGAGGAGTGTGGAGGGTATGACAGTGAGCAGTATGTACAGGAGAGAAGTGTATGACAGCAGGTACTATGTACAGGAGAGGAGTGTGAAGGGTATGACAGTGGGCAGTATGTACAGGAGAGGAGTGTGAAGGGTATAACAGTGGGCAGTATGCACAGGAGGAGTGTGGGGGTATGACAGAGGGTAGTATGTACCAGAGAGAAGTGTGGAGGGTATGATGGGGCAGTATGTACAGGAGAGGAGTGTGGAGGGTATGACAGTGGGCAGTATGTATAGGAGAGGAATGGGGACGGTATGATAGTGGGCACTATGTATAGGAGAGGAGTGTGGAGGGTGCGACAGTGGGCACTATGTACAGGAGAGAAGTGTATGACAGCAGGCACTATGTACAGGAGAGGAGTGTGGGGGGTATGACAGTGGGCGCTCTGTATAGGAGAGGAGTGTATGACAGTGTTCACTATGTACAGAAGAGGAGCGTGGAGGGTATGACAGTGGGCACTATGTATAGGAGAGAAGTGTGGAGAGTATGACAGTGGGCACTATGTACAGGGGAGGAGTGTAGAGAGTATGACAGTGAGCACTATGTACAGGAGTGGAAGGATGTTTAGGGACTGCGTAGTGGTTAAGCGGGTCATACATGAATTAAAATTACACCAATTATGCAGAGACCAGCCATAGTCGATCTATTTATGGACTAGCTGGTTTTACACAAGTCAATCTATTAATCGACTTGAGTACAACCAGCCTGTTTTTCCCAAAACAATCAGTGCTGCCAGCTATAGATATCAACACTGATCATTGTACTCACTGGCAGAACACAATAACACTGCAGAAGTGATTCCCCCCTCCACAGGTCAGCAGGTGAGAGGGTGTGAGGGGACAGGCTGGGGAGAGATACCAGTCAGTGGCTGGGTAGGCACTGGCTAGTATCAGAGCCAGATACACACAGGTTACCTACGTCGCGATCGTTAGAGCGAGAGCAATAATTCTAGCACTAGACCACCTCTGTAACTCAAAACATCTAACCTAAACATTTTTTAAAGCATCGCTTAGGATACCAAAAAAAATCGTGCTAACTTTAGTGTTTTTTTTAATGAATGAAATAGTTTATTTCCAAAAAAAAAACATGTTTGAAAAATTGCTGCGCAAATACAGTCCCGTGCTACAGCTGCACAATTAATCGTTAAAAAATCGTGATCTCGATTCAACCCCCCTGACATCTCCAATGCAGTGGAGAGACTTTCAGCTGTCAAAAGAAAATATCTAGGCAGTCTGCCAAGTTCTTAGCAGGAAACATTGTAACTAACGCTTTCTTCTTAGATCAAACTTCTGTGTGTAAATGCAAGAAATGTAACCACTTAAAAACACTTGTTTCTTAAAGGAGTTGTAAAGGAAAACATTTTGTTTTGCTGAAATGACTGTTTACAGGGTAGAGAGACATAATAGTTAACTGATTCCTTTTTAAAAATAGATACAAATCAATAATATAATGAACCTACAGTTTCGTTTCGTTTTTGCTGTTGTTTCCTGTCTCTCTGATGTACAGAGCCAGAGAGCCAATAGAGTGCAGTGATGGTTTGTAAAACGAAACTGGATTGGTGCTGAGGGGTTTTACACACACAGTAATCACACCTCCTTGATTAGAGACCACAGTGAGAAAGCTCCCAGTACTTTTTTCATAAGGAAACAGACAAGCAGGAAGTGTGCAGAACAGAGAGGAATTACAGCAAAAACGAACAATGAGGACATGAAACCAGGACTGCAGTAAGGTAAAGGAAGCTATTTAGCTTAAAAAAAATCCTTTAGTGACCCTTTAAATTAAAAAGCAATATTTTTTGCTAGAAAATTACTTGGAACCGCCAAACATTATTTATGGTCGTGGCCCTCTGACCGAGAGTGATGTGGATCACATAAACACGCGACAAGACTTACAACATAAATAGACCTGAAGTGTGCCTTGGTGGTCTGGTCAGTATGCCAAGAAAAGGGGGCATACCCAAAGTAAGTAATGGGTAGTTAATTGAAGAAGGATATGCTGAGAAGTGCCCTGAAAAAGGGAAGGGCGGGAGGGTGTCGAATGGGATTGAATGCGCAGACTCACGGACATGAGGTGAGCTGGGAAGAGTCGGCCCAGTGACGTGTAGTACTGCACACTGAACCGACAAAGAGCATGTGTGAGTGGGCTGCTTAAATACCCTCCGGGCTCCTCCCATAAACTCAGGCCACCATACTGGCCTTCTTATTTATGGTCGTGGCCCTCTGACCGAGAGTGATGTGGATCACATAAACACGCGACAAGACTTACAACATAAATAGACCTGAAGTGTGCCTTGGTGGTCTGGTCAGTATGCCAAGAAAAGGGGGCAAAAGACTCAGATAGGGAAATAGCTTATATTGATTTCTTATATTTATTGAGCCAGCTTGGTAAAGGCTTGTGTCATTTCTTCCTGAGGATTTGGGATGTATGTGGCAAAACAAGGAGACTTCCCATCAGCCTGGTGTCTTGATTACGTGGTCTGGTACTCCCTATTGTGAGGCAGTTGAGGCTGCTCTAATTCGGAAAGAATGTCCTGAGAACAGACTGGGATTTGAAGCCCAAGTTGCTTAGGATTCTGACATGCTTGACAAACTGGCTGCCACTCTGGAAGCTGGTTTAGAAAGGGTAGCAACGAGCTACAATCAAATTGGCTGGGTAGATGGAGCAGTAGTCGGTCGAGCACCGTCACTGGGCGTCAGGCATTGTTAGTCTGAAACAGGTTGATGTCAACCCCCGGGGCTGGTTTGTTGCGTTTGCAGACTGAGAGTGTAGGGGTTCGAAAGCAAGTCGGGTGGCGTCGGAGCAGTGTCTGACTGCCGGAGCCACTGATTGTAAATTCACTAGGTCGTAGGGAACCGTAGAAGGCCTGGTAGATGGCTGCTAGGATGACTATGCTGGGCAAGGCCCTAAATGGGGAACGAGTAAGGATTTCAGACATGTGCCTAAAGAGGGCACTCTTGAAAGTTAGGCGCTTGCCACTGACTACAGGTTGGTGCTTCTGTATGCTCTGTAGGAGGGACTTGATGGGCTCGAGAATACTGACAGTTTACTGGGGTCCTGCAGGGACAGGAAATGCTGGACGCCATCTAGATATGGCGTGATAGTATTGTGAGAAAGGGTCAGCTGCGTGTGGCAATACGATATGAAGGCTAGGACATGTCTAACGTTGCCTATTGCTGCTCCGAGGCAAGTGGCCAAAAATTAGCAGTTAGTATTCCAAGCAGTGTATTAGGCCTTCAGTGTGTTGCGTGCCAAGGAGTGGTTAATAAGCTGGGTTGAGTTGGTGAGATGCTACTTCAGTCCATCGTCAGCAATGACCAGGGTGGGACAGGGATGGTTATTGGGTCAGCTCCAGGCTCTTGCTGGAAAAACAAATAAGGTTAGAATGGGACAGAGCATCAGCTGTGATTTTGCATTTGCCTGGAATATGACTACAGAAGATTTTCAACTGGTGACGGAGTGACAGCTGCGCGAGCCTGCGCAGGAAGGACGTGATGGGGAGAGGCTTGATCTACCTTAATTGATGAAGTCGGCTGTGGCCTGATTGTCTGTGGTGAAGAACACTGTCTGTCCAGTTCAAGTGTGGCCTCAAACCTGGGCAGCTGCCACAATGGGGTACAGCACGAGACGTGATGAAGACTGGGTGAAGCAGAAATTTAAGAGAATTTCTGGGGGCCAAGGTTTGGAGAACCAGTGGCGGACGAAAAATGCACGCAAAAGCCTGTGGTGGCTCAGCTGACACTGCCGGGATGAAGATTGAAATGCTGTTTATCTAAGTTGTCTGCTAAGTTGCCACATACTGGCTACTAGTTTCTAAGAACTTGGACTGGATCTTGCATTGGTGTGAGAAAATCAAGACAATACACAGGTGCTCAACAAGATGATATACGTGCACTCGCTGACCAACGTGCACTCGCTGACCAACGTGCACTCGCTGACCAACGTGCACTCGCTGACCAACGTGCGCACCCGCTGACCAACGTGCACCCGCTGACCAACGTGCACCCGCTGACCAACGTGCACTCGCAGACCAACATGCACTCGCTGGTGCTGGATGGAAACCTGAACTAACTGCAGGGAAAAAGAAAGGGAAAAGATGAGTGGCCCGCGTGCCACTAAAGATGAATGGCCAACTGGGTGCCACTGTGTGTTTGTTTGGCTGATTGTCACTGAGGTGTGTTTGCAAGTTTAGTTTGTATTCGGGTTTGCACGTAGGTGCGTGCTGCAAAGTGTTTTATACTGCTGCAGACAATATTGTGTGGTTGCAAGGGTCTCAGTCTGGTTTGCTGAGACGATATTGCGTGGTTGCAAAGGTCTCGATGATTATGAGATTTGTTTTGAGATGGCCTTGTGTGGTTGCACGGGTCTCAACAAGTGAGGGGTTGCTGAGACGATGTTTCGTTTGCAATGGTCTCAAGTGAGTGTCGGGCTGCTGAGATGACTATGTATGGCTGCAAAGGTCTGAACGGGTGTCAGGTTGCTGAGACGATATTGCGTTTGCAATGGTGTCAAATGAGTGTCAGTTTGCTAAGACGACTTTGTATGGCTGCAAAGGTCTGAACAGGCGTTAGGTTGCTGAGACAAGATTGTGTGGTTGCAAAGGTCTAGACGAGTGTGAGGTAGCTGAGATGATATTACATTTTGTAAGGGTCTCAAATGAGTGTCAAGTTGCTGAGACAATATTCCCCCCCCCCCTTTTTTTTTTTTTTTTATAAAAACGACTGTAAATGAAACGTTGGTAAACATGAGTTACCACATGTGGCTGTGTTTACAAGCTGTTACAGGCATTGGCGTTTCGAATGCCTTTGAACATCCGTCTGAACCCAATTTTTTTTTTTCGAGAAGGTTTCTAAACTCAACTGCCTAGAAATTACTATAAATGATCCTGTGTACATGTACTGATAAGATAACATAGAGGAGTGATTGGGGATCCTGTGTAGACGTACTGGTAAGATAACATAGAGGAGAGATCAGGGGCGGCTGAAAAACACCCATTTTTCTGGCTGCAAGGGTCTCAATGAATGCCATGTTGCTGGGGCGAGACTGCGTGGTCACAAAGGTCTTTGATGAGTGGGAGGTTGCTCGAGACGGTATTGCGTGGTTGCAAGGCTCTCGATGAGTGTGGGGCTGCTGAGACGGTATTGCGTTTGCAAGGGTCTCAACAATGGTGTGAGGCTGCCGAGACGGTATTGCGTGGTTGCAAGGGCCTTGATGAATGTGGGGCTGCTGAGACGGTATTGGGTTTGCAAGGGTCTCAACAATGGTGTGAGGCTGCCGAGACGGTATTGCGTGGTTGCAAGGGCCTTGATGAATGTGGGGCTGCTGAGATGGTATTGCGTTTGCAAGGATCTCAACAAGGGTGTCAAGCTGCTGAGACGGTTTTGCGTGGTTGCAAGGGCCTTGATGAATGTAGGGCTGCTGAGATGATTTTGCGTGGTTGCAATGGTGGTCAGGTTGCTGGGCCGAGATTGCGTGGTGGCAACGTTTTTTTAGCGTTTTTTTTAATTTATATATATATATATATATATATATATATATTTTCTTTGCGTTTTTGTAAGGGCCTTGTGTTGCAAGGGTCTTAACAAGGGTGTCAGGCTGCTGAGATGATTTTGTTTGGTTTCAAGGGTCTCGATGAGTGTGGGTCTGCTGAGACGGTATTGCGTTTGCAAGGGTCTCAACAAGGGTGTCAGGCTGCTGAGACGATTTTGCTTGGTTGCAATGGTCTAAACAGGTGTCAGGTTGCTGGGCCGAGATTGTGTGGTGGCAATTTATTTTTATTTTTTTTGCACTTTAACCACTTAAGGACCCCCGCACGCACATATACGGCCACAGAATGGCACGTACAGGCACAAGGGCGTAAATTTACGTCCCCGCCTAAGTGCGGTTCGGGGGTCCCATCGGGACCCCCTCCGCGGCGTGCGGGGGTCCCCCTGGCTCCGGGAGCGATCCGGGATCTGCGGGCGGATGTCGGCGAATACCCGCCCCCCCGCGATCGCTCCCAGCCAATGGGAGCGCGCTCCCATCCTGTCACTTCCTCCTCCTGTGTTTACACAGGAAGGAGGAAATGATGTAATCTCTCATCGCAGCGCTGTTTCCCAGCGCTGCTGATGAGAGAAGACACCACAAGTAAGTGTGCACCAACACAACACTGACACACACTCACATAGGCATATTAACCCCTTGTGATCGCCCCCCCCACCCCCCTGTCACAGTGTCACTGAATGCAGTGATCTAATCACTGCATTTAGTGTCAGTGTGACAGGCAGTGTAAAAAACAGTTAGTGTTAGGTTCAGGATAGCCCCCCCACCCCCCCTAATAAAGTTTTAACCCCCTGATCACCGCCCTAGTTAACCCTTTCACTCCCTATTGCCAGCGTCACTAAGCGATCATTTTTCTGATCGCTGTATTAATGTCGCTGTTCCCGCTAGGTAGCTATTTTTTTTTTATTGCGATTTTTTTTTTTTTACTAAAGACATGTGGCTAAATAAATTTTGGCCTAAATGTTTGACTAAAATTTAGTTTATTTGATTTTTTTTTAACAAAAAGTAAAAAATAGTGTTTTTTTTTTCAAAAATGTCGCTCTATTTTTGTATATAGCGCAAAAAATTAAAATCGCAGAGGTGATCAAATACCACCAAAAGAAAGCTCTATTTGTGGGAAGAAAAGGACGCAAATTTTGTTTGTGAGCCACGTCACACGACCGCGCAATTGTCTGTTAAAGCGACGCAGTGCCGAATCGCAAAAACACCTTGGGTCATTTACCAGCGTATTGGTCCGGGTCTTAAGTGGTTAATGTTTAATTTTGCTTTTTTTTTTTTTGCGTTTTTATATATCTTTTTTTAATTTTTTTTGCCTTTTGTAAGGGTCATGTGTTGCAAGGGTCTTAAGGGTGTCAGGCTGCTGAGACAATATACGAGTGGTTGCAAGGATGTCAATGAGTGTGAGGGCTGCTGAGACGATATTGCGTTTGCAAGGGTCTCAAAGGTGTGAGGGCTGCTGAGACGATATTGCGTTTGCAAGGGTCTCAACAAGGGTGTCAGGCTGCTGAGACGATTTTGCGTGGTTGCAAACGGTCTCAACAGGTGTCAGGTTGCCGAGGGGCCGAGATTGCGAGGTGGCAAAGGTTTTATTTTATTTTTTTGCGTTTTTATATTTATTTTTTATTTTATTTTGCGTTTTGTAAAGGTCATGTGTTGCAAGGGTCTAACAAGGGTGTCAGGCTGCTGAGATGATTTTGCGTGGTTGCAAGGATCTCAATGAGTGTGATGGCAAACGGTCTCAACAGGTGTCAGGTTGCCGAGGGGCTGAGATTGCGAGGTGGCAAAGGTTTTTTTTTTTTTTTGCGTTTTTGTTTTTTTTTGCGTTTTTATATTTATTTTTTTTTTTATTTTGCGTTTTGTAAAGGTCATGTGTTGCAAGGGTCTTAACAAGGGTGTCAGGCTGCTGAGATGATTTGCATGGTTGCAAGGTCTCAATCAATAAGAATTGGGTTACTGAGAAAGGATAGAAACACCTGGTTTGTTTGTACCTTAAGCAAGCAGTATAAGGTAGAAGGACAACGCCTGTTTGAATCGTGGTTCCGTAGGGGCCACTAATGAACGATATGGGAGACAACAAATGGTAGCAAATTGATAGGACATAAAGAATGTAATAACAAATCTTACTTGCGACAGTGGGCCATGCAAGTGAGTTTGCGGCGGACTGTGGCTGGAGTGAAACATGTCGGGAAGGTGTAGCATTATGCCGTGCATGGGGCAAAACAATGAGGTTTGGTGTAGAAAATAGAACACGAGAAGTGCGTATCAATGCTTTGTAAGCTCCACTGCGGGAACCAAACATATGGTACGGGTGACACCATGAGTGGCCACAAATTTGACGTGACAAACAAGCTAACGAATCCTACCTGGGACAGTGAACGTGCGACTGGGTTTGCTTTGGACTGGAGTGGATGTGCAACACATGCGAAGAGTGTGGTGTGGCGCTATGCATGACGCACAGGCAATAACTTTGGTAAATAAATGAGAGAGAAGAACTGTGTACAAACAATTCGTAAAAACCGCTGCGGGAACTAAAAACACACAGCATGGGGAACAATGAATGACAACGGTAGAAAGCATGCAATGTATCTGATACAAAACGGTTGTAAAAATGCATGAAACAAATTCGATACGAATCGGTAGTAAGGAGTATTGAACAAATCTGATACGATTTGGTTGTAGAGTGTATGCTACCCCTTGCTTTGAAACCGAACACCTACCAACCACCCATCCCCCCCAGGCTAATCAAGTGCAGACAAGGCACCATGTGAGTCCAATTACCACCTCAATCGGCCAAAGAACCCATACAAACACATGCTAATCTCCAAATGGATTTACAAATGAAATCGTATGTTTGGCAGAAGGAAGTTACAAATGTACTACGCCTGAGCCGAATGATGTTGGAACATAAGCAACAGTAACTCAGAGGCAGATAGGAAGCATAACGAATTGCAAGATTGCACATTATACGAAAAGGTTTGAATCCTACCTGCGACAGTAAGCGGGAACCGCCGGCGAAGACCATGAAGGGAGAAGCCACAAAGCGATTGCGATGACGAATGGGATTGAATGCGCAGACTCACGGACATGAGGTGAGCTGGGAAGAGTCGGCCCAGTGACGTGTAGTACTGCACACTGAACCGACAAAGAGCATGTGTGAATGGGCTGCTTAAATACCCTCCGGGCTCCTCCCATAAACTCAGGCCACCATACTGGCCTTCTTATATATATTTTAGCAGAGACAAAAATGGCAATTGCTGCAATATTGTATGTCACACTGCATTCGCCTACTTCAATGAATAATAAAAACCATAAAAACAAAACAGTAAAGTTAGCCCATTTTTTTTTTTTCCCCATTTTAATGTGAAAGATGATGTTATGCCGCACGAATCGTGAGAGAATCATGATCTATCTTCTAAGCAAAAAAATAGCAGTTGTCATTTTAGCCAGAATCATGCAGCTCTATACCGTGCAACATAAAAAGTTGCAAAGACCACCATAGAGTAATTTTCTAGCAAAAAAACAAATGATGATTTTTTTTTCTCAGTCTGCTGCAGTGTGTCAGCTTGTATTTATAATGGCCGCTCTGTATGTAGCTTCTAACAGGCTGTGCATGCAGGCCCGTATCTCCGGAACCATAAATGATAGCCATCCCATATGTTGACCGGTTGTGGGGTAGGTCTTCAACTGCCTACCACCCAAATGTGGGGTTTCTGTGACCTCTGGTCGTCGAGCTACAACCCCCGAAGTCGATCTGAAAAAAAAAAATATATTTTGGCAAATGGGCCTATCTTGAGAAAGGGGCCTGGAGCTGCAGCTCCAACTGCCCCTATGTTAATCCGACCCTGGTGCTGGTACATAGCAAGGTCCTAGTTATTGGCCCTTCTAAGCCAGCTGACCTAAGTTTAAAGATCATGCAGTGCACTAAGGTTACAAAGAATTATGCCCAGTGATATTAACCATAAATTTGCCAGGAGCACAAACTTCACACATTATTATTATTATTATATTATTATAATACAGGATTTATATAGCGCCAACAGTTTGCGCAGCGCTTTACATCAGGGTACATGCAAGATTTACCTCGAACCCATGATAGTGTTGAGTCTGAACTTTGTCCCTAGTAGTGGGAAATGTGGAGCTTTTGAGCATTATTCATTAGTGTTGTGTTATGACAAGATTTAGTTTTTGTGAACTACAACCACTACAATGGCACCCTTTCCTAAGGTTCTTAAAAATGCTAAGGGTAATGCAAATAATAATGTAACTGAGTAATACACAGTAAGATGTATTCTCTGGGGTTATTTTTTTTATTTCATTTTTAGTTGTCTTTAATTTTAATTTTAAAGGGTGGGTAAATCACTGATTCAGCCATTCAATACACTTCTACAAAAAGAGATCCCTGATTATAATTGTATGCTGCTGCTATTTGTTAGCATACATAGATTATTACTGCTTGCTCTGTCACTATGACTGAGGCAGGCAAGACTTGAATAAGCTCTGCCCACTTTAAAGATGGTGAGTGTAGACATCAACAGGATTTCCCAATTACCCACAAAACAGAAGCATTGTGATTATAGAGTTCTCTGTAGCGCCATAGGAAGCACACAAGCTGATCAGTTCATCTCCTTTAGTTAGAACTCTTGCTGTAACCGACTTGCAAACTGCCTCTGGGTACCAAGCTGATTGACCTGCATTATTTTTTTGTTTTCAAAAAGGCTTTATTTGGAAGACACGTAATAAAACAGTTCAGTACAATGCATTGGGATAGGAATAACAGAGGGAGTGTAAAATAATGACTAAACAGAGGGGAGGGTTGGGAACATGGATACAATGAGGATACATAGAGAGATGGTAGGGATATATGTAACCCTGAATTTGGAAGCAGTGGTTATAATTGAGACATGAATGGGTGAGAGACACACTATTGGTTAAGGATATAGGTGGGAACAAGCTATCAGGAATTCTCAGTATATTAGGAAGATAGTGGATGCAGGGGATGTTTAGGGTATCAAAGACCAAAAAATCCATTTACTAGTAAAGAGATGCATATTGTCAAACAAAGTGTGATGAATTCTTTCAGAGAGTCTAATAGATTCCATTCTGGATATTACCTGGGGCCATGGTAGGTTCTGTGATTTCCAGTTGCAGGCAATCATCCATTGTATAGCACTGATTAGAGAATGGATCAATCTATTACATGGAGGTGGAACGTCGGGGACCGTGGCATAAAGTAAACATAAAGATGAGGTGAGGGAGATTTTCTTGTTGAGAGTGCTTTCTAGTCTGTTTATAAGTGCAAGCCAAATGGGATCTATTTGCAATCCCAAAAAATGTGGAAGTAATTACCCACCTCTGGGCAACCTCTGAAGCAGCTCGGGGAGGTATTGGGATAGAAGGAGTGAATTTTAGCGGGGGTCATATACCACCTGGTGAATATTTTTAGGGGGGTTTCTCTGAAGGCCGCAGCACGGTTGCTCTTACAGAGATTTTCAATCATATCAGCCCATTGGTCAAGAGTAAAAGTGAAGTTAAGTTCCGATTCCCAGCGCAACATTGGGGCTGATTTTTCCGGCTGGAGAGAGGTAATGAGGTTATTATAGAAACCAGAGATTAATCCTTTACCTCTGGGGCAGGTTGTGCAGATATGTTCAAATAGGGTACTAGGAGGGGAAATTTGTGTGGAAAAGTATAGTGAGAAGAAATCCCTGATTTGTGTGTATTGGTGGATACTGGAGGGTGGAAGATTGAATTTGAGTTGCAGGGAGGCGAAGGTGAGAAATTTTGAGTTGAAAGTGAAGGATTTTAACGTGGTGAGATCTCTGGAAATCCAGACATCAAAGGGGGTCTTGTCTGGAAATGCAGGGGGAATCTGGGGTCTCCGAAATACGAAGCAAGGGGAGGGGACGGGGAGGAGAGATTATATTTAAGTTGAATTTTTTTCCAAATTTGCAGCATTTGGGCAACTATTGTGTTTTTCTTGGAGAGAGCATGGTATGGTATTATGTTTGACCACAAAATGCCCCTAATATTCAGGGGCAATATCGAGGATGTCTCAAACCTGAGCCATGGGATGTCTGGGTCTGCGGAGAACCATTGAGCTAAGTGCGCTAGTTTAGCGGCTAGGAAGTAGGACCACAGGTCTGGTAGACCAAGTCCACCATCGCGTTGGGATCTATACATGAGAGAGTAGCTGTTTCTGGGTTTTTTATCATTCCAGATAAATGTATTGATTTCTCTCTGTAGAGCTCCTAGGCGGGTTTTGGGGACATTTATGGGTAATGCTCTGAAAAAGGACATAATCTTAGGGAGGATGGTCATTTTAAAAGCGCATATTCTGCCCAGATAAGAAATATGATAGGCAGACCATACTTTGAGCAGCGCACTAATGTGCAAGAACAGGGGGAGATAGTTGGTTTTGTATAGCAGATTATGCGAGACTGTGATGTGAACTCCAAGATATTTAAGTGACGTGGAGGACCAAATAAAATTAAAGTTTTGTTTCATGAGGGAGATCAGATCGGGGGGACAGTTAATGGGTAGAATGGAACATTTATTTGTGCTAATTGACAGGCCAGAGAGTTTATGGAAAGTGTTAAGTTCTGATAGAAGATTGGGAATAGAGGTATGGGGGTCTGTCAAGAATAAGAGGGCGTCGTCTGCATACAAACTAAGTTTAAATTGGTGGGAGTCTTTGTGGTAGCCGTGTATGTTAGCGTTTTGTCTGATGGCGTGTGCAAGTGGCTCTATGGCAAGAGCAAAGAGGAGGGGAGAAAGAGGACAGCCCTGTCTAGTACCTCTGCTAAGGGGGAAGAAGTCTGAATTGCTGCCAGGTATTCTGATTCTGGTCTTAGGGAGGTGATAGAGAGCGTTAAAGCCATGAATAAATCTTTCTGAAATGCCATATTTAGGAAGGAGATGAATTAGGTACGACCAGTTAACACTGTCGAATGCCTTGTGGATATCAAGGCTAAGTAAACATAAGGGGCGGGAGTGTAGGTTTGCGTCTTGTACTAAGTTAGTGACTAATCTGATATTATCGACAATCTGTCTACCCGGTATAAAGCCTGTTTGGTCAACATGGATAAGGGAGGTGATCACCGAGGACAATCTGTCTGCAAGCAATCTACCAAAAAGTTTTAGGTCATTGTTTAGAACTGATATAGGGCGGTAGTTCTGTGGTAGAGAATGGTCTTTTTGGGGTTTGGGTATAAGGGAAAGGTTTGCCAGCAGCATTTCCTCAGGAAACTGTCCACCGAGTAGGATATGATTAAATAGCTTAGTGAGACTTGGCACGAGTAGGGGGGCAAATTTTTTGTAGTATGCTGCTGTAAAGCCATCGGGACCGGGGGCAGTTGAGGTTTTAATAGATTTAATGATATCCAAGATCTCAGCCTCTGTGCATGGCTCATTCAATGAGGAGATCTGAGAGTCATTTAATTTAGGGAGATGAAGGGAGTTGAGCCAATCAAGGATGAGGGGTTCCAGAATTTTTGAAGGATGGGGACCAATTGGGTGACCAAGTTACCCTTTGCGTTTTTCAATTTGTAGACGTGAGGGGGTTTGGTATCTTGATTTAATTTGCGTGCAAACATTGCAGAGGCCGAATTTCCTTGCGACAGGAACTTGGCTTTGGAGAACCTGAGTGATTTTTCTGTATCCTCCGATAGCAATGTATTTAAGGCTTGGCGTTTAGTGTGGATAAGATCGGTCAGTGCCGGTGAGGGGGAGGAATGCAGTTTATTGTATAGGTCGCTCAACTCTCTAGTAAGGCATTTTATGTCGGTAAGTTTAGCTTTGTGTTTAGCCGTGGCAATATTTATTATGTGTCCTCTCAGGACCGCTTTGTGAGCCGCCCAAATAGAGGTGGGAAGCACCTCTCCGGGGACATTGTCCTGAAAATAGTTTTCGATATGGGATCTAATTTGTTGGAGGGTGAAGGGGTCGGAGAGAAGGGAATCATTAAGGCACCATTTGAATGTCGTGGGTGCTAGCCCAATGTGGGAGGTTTCAAATTCTACCATGTTATGGTCAGACCAGGGGCAAGGGTGGATTGTTGCTTTAAATGAGTTGGCCAGGAGTATGGGAGTGCAGAACACATAGTCCAACCTAGCGAAGCAGTCGTGGGGATAGGAATAGTGTGTGTAGGCCTTAATGCCAACATTATGTGCTCTCCATGTGTCAATCAATTGGGACTTGTTGATATGGCAGTTTATGGTTTTGGTGAAGGCTTTAGATAAGAGGGTTGGTCTGCTGCTGTCTAGTGTAGGGTGAGCGGTTAGGTTAAAGTCACCACCAATAATCATATGTGGGGAGTTATAGAGATCAAGAGTATCAAAAAATGTTGTAAAGAAAGAGGTTTGAGCTTCGTTAGGAGCATATAGAGAAGCTATTGTTACTTTGCGTCTATTGATACAATCCTTCATAATAATAAATCTACTATCAGTGTCTTTAAAGACAGTCTGTAGTTCGAAAATCACTGTATTTCTAATGAAAATAGCTACACCGCGTGACTTATTGGAAAAGGTGGTATAGTGAAATTGACTGAAGGTTTTGTCAAAGTACTGGGGGTGGTTGGCCGTAGAAAAATGGGTTTCCTGCATTAGAATAATGTCTGCACCAAGTCTTTTAATGTCTATAATGCTTTCCTTACGTTTATTTTTGGTATTTAAACCATGGACATTGTGAGAAAAGACTCTAAGACCCATTATTCTGTAGGGGGGGGAGCGCAGCTGAGTGAGAGGGGAGACTGGGGAGCCTGGTCAACACAAATAGCTAACATGAGAAACATCATCATAGTAGCAAGGTAGACTATTCAATAGTGTCATATCAGGGGTACAGTATACAGAGTAAAAAATGCATTGTGTGCTGTATGAAATTCAATAGAAAAAGGACTGAACTAAGAAGAAAAAAAAAAAAAAAGTCTTCCAAAAAATTAAGTTTACAATTAACTACCACTTGGGCGAAAAAGCTGGCTACTAAATAGAGCCAAGAGGGTGGCCATGGGACAGGGAGGTCCAAAGGTCCAGACAAAAACAAGAGTGGACTAACAAGTCCATTTCTACAGCAGGGCCAGCAAGCAAACCCAGAAAATGGCAAGCCAGCGGGCAGCGCCATGGAGAATGGGGGGGGAGACTAGCCGGGCTTGTGTAGAGGGAAACTAATCTGGCATCATCCAAACAAATGAAAACACAAACATAAAGCATCTGGGGGGCTGGTTGTAGTAGGTATAGGGGGGGGGGGGGTGAGGTGGTGAACAGTGTCTTAGGGCCCCGGCATAACGGGTAGTGGAGGGGGGGATTGTGAAGTAGGGGGGGGGGGTCCCCAGCAATGGAGGGAGCAAACCTGCGATACGATACACTTCGTAGGGAAGTCCAGGAGAATTAGAACATGGGTCAGGGGACCCCAGAGTCCAGGTATTAAGTCAGGTGTGGATGTGTGGGGGTGATGGCGCTGTCACTAGTATGTTGTTTGGACTAGCCCACAAGTGTATGGGTGGGGTTAAAGGGACAACATTCCCTACGGTGTATGGTAACACACAGATGCGGAGGGGAGAGTGATGGTGCTAACGAATGTTAGCAATGTGTGTCATCAATTGAGGTAAAAATAAACACATGTGCATAATAAAACGTGTGGGAGTTCGCTTATACTGTGCACTAACATCAATCCATAAAAGAAATATTGCAATAGGTTTCAAATAACATCTGTTACACAGACCGTGCAGTGGGTAAACCTTACACAAAAAAATATATATAATATAAAAATGAAATAAAGTATTGTGAACAATAAGAGTGTCAACACTATATCCTCAATAGTCAAATGCTAAGATAAACAAACAGTGAGGAGACCATTATGACAAATTGGAAATCAGCTGGAAATAGTCCATCAGTAACAGTCAGGTGACTCAGTGTGATGTGAACAAGTAAGGTGCACCTATATGCATAGGTTTACGTCAGGTGAATATCGCGTGAAATCCGGTGCTCCCCCTCAAGGGTCCCCACTCACCAAATGTAGTCACCCCTGCAGGGGTAAAAGGCGTGTAGGTCACAGTAAGTGTTCCCTCCCGTATCGTGGCACCTTCTCCTGTATTCCAGAGGTAGTCGCCAAGGTTCCTGGTATATTTCCTTGGTATGGATGGTTATTAACACAGCTCCTCCAAATCAAAAAAGAGAGGGGACTTCCATAGTGTAGTATGTAAAAATGAAAATAAGGCTTTATTGGCACTGCTGAGCAATGGCTCAGACACAGGTGCAATATACAAAGTCAATAAGGTACTGGAAATAATAAACTTTAAAAATCGTGGCATTCCCGTGCAGCGGTGATAGGACAGTATAGAAATGTAAATAAAAATTAAAAAACAAAAGGAGTGATTCCCTATGATTAGCCAACCATAGGCACTCCACAATACATGCACTAAAGGTTCCGGATGTTGATCAATCCAGCATGTGAACGCGTGCGTTCCAGGCTGACACGGTGGTGATCCCGGAAGTGCGTGTGAGCGTGCGTGTATCCGCTTTACGCGACGTTTCGTAGTCCTTACGTCTTCGGAAGCGGGTACACGCATACCACGACTTGCAGAATAAATAGCCAACGTCACCATGGCAGATCAATACGCCTCAATAGAGCTGTCCAATCAGAGCAGCCTAGTGGGTGTCTACTACAAATCATTGCAGTTTACACCCATATTAGTAAGGGGTAACCGCCATTAGCCAATCAGCATATGTGTGGCGGGTTGTTTGTCCAATCATGGGACAGAACTCAAACATTAGTAAGTGTGTGACGTATCCAAAGTATTGTGAGTGACGGGACTATTAACCTATCATAAGTGTAAAACGTCACTAATACAGAAAAGTGATGCCGTGGACTTCCCCGATATGACATAATACAGTGAATTAAGTAACCAGGCGCAAGTTACCGAAGCACACATGGCCTAGATGGTATTAGCTTACCAAAGGGGGTAGTATACCCAGAATGTTTATATTAATTGCCATGTTGACGGCCCCAATACACAGAGAACATTACAGAAGGTAAACCATTACATTGTTATTAATCAAGGAATGTTACCAATGGCAGAACATTGTATTAGACAAACTAGACATTAGGAAGATGAAGCTGTTACAGCTATCTAAACGGCCTGTCCATAGGTGAAAAGCAATCCTATGCACACAGTCATGAGATAGTTGTGATTATTTAAAGGGTGCAATAAAAATTACATAAAATAAGGGAATGGTGTTTGAAGTGATAGAACCATCAATCATGTGACCAGAGGACACATAAATATACAGTGCAGAATGGGTACACTATGCACGTGAAGTAGTGAGTGGTCATTAATGTGTACCGTCGCGAATGCGATGGCTCCCACGAACTAACGATGCAAATGTAAGATGGGTGGGTTGCAAATTTTTACTACCATTGTATGCCACCCATAATGGCCAAAATGCATTAACAGCTAAGGGTCCCAAACAGAGGTGGGGACCAGACTTGGGAGAGTGTAATCATAAGGAAAAATACTTAGGAAAAATATGTGAGGTCATAGAGAAGAAATACTGGGCATATGGTAACTCTATAGCCATTAATTAATAAGGGGTAGATTAAAGGTAGAGTATATAAGTGGGGCCTATTATAGGGTTAGCCAGGAAGCAATTTGAGGTCTATATCTGCATTTAATCCATGCGGCTTTAAAGATCCTAAACGATATATCCAGCTAGTTTCATTCTGGGAAATTGCGGTGTTTTATTTCCGCCCCTCCAGTTATCTTTAATCAGGTCTATGCCATAGAAGATGAGTTCGGTTGGGTCCTGATGGTGGGAATCTCTTAAAATGTCGATAGAGGTTATGCGCTTGGTGGATCCCTTTTTTATCCTATTAATGTGCTCCCGAATTCTTCTCACTTTGAGGGGTCGTGTAGTACGGCCTACGTACTGTAGGTGGCAGGACATTCAATAACATATGTCCACATGGGTGGAATGACATGTGATAAGCTCTTTGATTTTATATTCCTTGAAGTCAACCCTCGACTTGAAATTGATTTTTTCTCCTAGGTTGCTTTTTGCTCACCCTACAGGCCAAACATTTTTGGCATTTAAAAAATCCCTTAAGTTCAGGGCATAGGCTGATAGATTTGGAGGGTCAATCAACGTTATGCACAAGATGGTGTCGTAGAGAGGGGGGCTCGCCTGTAAATGAAAGTAGGTTAGTTGTTTTCTTAAGGATTTTGTTTAACAAGTATGGTCTTCTTGTAGGATCGGCCAATATTTTTGACTATGCGTTCAAATGTTTTATATTGTGAGAGTTAAACCCAGTTATGAGGGCTACATCAGACGTAATAGATTTATTTTTGGCTTTGGGTTCCAGCATGAGGTTTCTGTCCATTTTTAAGGACTTCTTCCTTCAGTTTGATCAGGTTTATTTTCTTTATAGCCTTCTCTTTGAACCTCTCAATGATGGATGTCAGCTTGAACGGTATAATCGCCAGTGGAGTTGCAATTCCTGCGCAATCGCATTAGTTGCTTTGGGTATGTTGGCCTTCCACTTGGGATGATGGCAGCTGGTAGAGAACGGGATATACCCATTGCGATCCCCGTGGATTTAAAGAACGTTTTAGTATGGAGTTGGGACCCTACTTTAAAGATTTGAAGATCCAGATAATCTATACTCTGCAAATCGCATTTCCCTGTGAAGGTAAGGCCATATTTATTGGTATTGAGATTGTGTAGGAATTCTTGGAAAGTGTCGCTGCTTCCATCCCAGAATATGACGAGGTCATCAATGTATCTACGATACAATTTGATCTGGGGGATGTTACGTGTGTACACATATTCCTCTTCCCAACAGTCCATCAGCAGGTTGGCGACACTGGGGCATACCGTTGCCCCCATAAGCTACGCCCCTATTTTTGGACATGTAGTTGTTTTTATACCAAAAATAGTTTGCAACTCATTGCCATATGTAATCCTTACCACGATGTAATTGATTTGTTCTTGTTTTAACGTCGTGTTTTGGTGGAGGGCTTTTTCTACCCCATATAGACCATCTGTTTGCGAAATACTAAGTGTACAGTGAGTTGACATCAATTGTGGGGCGAGTAAACAGATTATCTGCACCTTCCACATGTTGAGTTCATTGATTAGCTGTACGCTGTCACGAAGATACGACCTCCCCTTTTTTACAATAGGTTTGAGGAACGTGTCCAGATATTCACCCAGCCTAGAGAATACGGAATTGATCCCACTGATGATGGGTCTTCCTGGAGGTTTGATCAGTGTCTTATGTATCTTCGGTGTGTAATATATTACCAGTGTTTTGATGGAATTTGACACCAGGTACTCAGCTTCAGTCGAACTCAATATGCCCATCGATTTGCCCTCTTCACATATTTAATAAGTTTTTTATTAAATTTGGCTTTGGGGTTGCCTTTTAGCTTTATATATGTGTTAGGGGACCTTAAGTAAATTTTCCATTTCTCCTCATAATCCGTCTTGTTAAGAATAACAAGCCCCCCCCCCCCCTTTTGTCGGCTGCCTGCCTGATAATGACTTCGT
Organism: Rana kukunoris; assembly: GCA_029574335.1. Taxonomy (NCBI): domain Eukaryota; kingdom Metazoa; phylum Chordata; class Amphibia; order Anura; family Ranidae; genus Rana; species Rana kukunoris. The sequence continues at coordinate 449,056,122 of CM056049.1, read as the reverse complement.
TCTTCTTCCCAATCGCTTTGATAGTTTCCCAGATGTTTTTATTTTTATTTTTGAATTTCCTCTGTACTTTCCTAAGATCACTTTACCACCATCTTTTTAAAGGCCCCTATGCACTGGTTACCTGGGACATTGGGGTTTAAATACAGAGTTATTTTCTGAGTTGTGTCTGGGTATATTGGGAAGGTTGTATGGTACGGTCTTCTGTATTATTTGCAAAGTGTTTCCTGCAGTTTGAGTTTCCTGAGGAATTTTCTGAAGGTCTATATATGCTTCAAATTGATCTAGAGATTTCTCAGGCGCATATTTGAGGCCTAGGTCTAGGATCTGTAGTTCTTCCTTGGTAAGTTGAATGTTACTCAAATTGAAGATGCCCTTTCCTAATGTTGTCTGGGACGCTTTCTTCGTCCCCCCCTACACCCTCTGGCGCGTTTTCTCTTTGTGTGGGTTCCTCTTCTCTCTCCTGTTGTATGAACGGTTGTCCCATTGACTGGGGTGAGGTCCTTGTTCCTGCTGGCTTTGATCCCTTTGATGCTCGTCTCTTTCCATAGGTCTTCCATGGGTATCCTGCCGGTTGCCATTCGTTCCTCTCCATCCACTGTATCCTTGTCCATTTCTCGGTCTCCATCTTCCTGATGGTCTGTTGTTGCGACCTCCCCTGTGAAAACCCATATTATCCCTTGTGTTTCTGCCTTGCGGGGGTATTGGTCATTGGTATGGTAATCCCTGTAGAAGGGTGATCTATTCCTACTTGGTGACCTCCATCTGGGTTGGTTGGGACTTCTGTGATAGTCTTCGTCTTGGTATCTCACCCTTCTGTTATCTGGTCTACCCTGCTGCCACCTGGGGGTAGAGTTGGCACCAGTGGCAGGTTCCCTAGTTAAACTAGGTGTAATAGGGGAATAGGTAGGTCTGGTTTCAGGTACTCCATAGTTGGTGGTTGTCAGTGTTTCATTATCTTCCATAATGGTATCATCGAGTTCATCATTAGATCCATCCATGGTTGCCTGCCACTTATAGACTTGCAAGTTCTTATAGTCTAAAACGTCTCTTTTGAATTTCTTTTGTTTCTTGATTTGAATGTTATGGTCATACTTTTTTATATGTTCCTGTAGTTCCTTTGTTTTGTCTTTATAATCTTGTTGGCTGGCAAACGGTGTCAATGCCTGTTGTATTTCTGCAATATGTGTTTCTATTGCTTTAAGTTTAAAATTCCTTCTTTTGACTATCTGATGAAGGAGCTCGTTTTCACTAGTATTGAAAAAATTGTACCATTCATGCATTAGTCCGGGGTCCGTGACATTATCATTGGGGTGTACATCCCATCTTAACCTCCTAGGGGTCATTTTCTCCTTAATGTATGTTTCCAATGTGGCTATGTCCCACCATACACGTAATTGTTTCTCCATAGTATGTTTGAGTTGTTTAACCATTCCCTGCATGTCTTGGTTGTTAATAATTTCCTCTTGACTAAAAATTCCATCAACATTAATATTCCTAGTAGTCATATACCCAAAAACTTCCATAGCTGCGGCTAAAATAATGCACCTAGGTGCAAGATAAAGGATAAGTGAGATTGAAAGCTGCGCTCAGGATAGTTTAGTCAAGGGTAGAGGTAATAAATATTGTGACTGCAGCCCCCCCTAAATATGACTCCAATAGGAGTATATGGATAGAGGTTCAAAGAGAAGGGCTATAAAGAAAATAACCTGATCAAACTGAAGGAAGAAGTCCTAAAAATGGACAGAAACCTCATGCTGGAACCCAAAGCCAAAAATAAATCTATTACGTCTGATGTAGCCCTCATAACTGGGTTTAACTCACAATATAAAACATTTGAACGCATAGTCAAAAAATATTGGCCGATCCTACAAGAAGACCATACTTTAAACAAAATCCTTAAGAAAACACCTACTTTCATTTACAGGCGAGCCCCCTCTCTACGCCACCATCTTGTGCATAACGTGATTGACCCTCCAAAATCTATCAGCCTATGCCCTGAACTTAAGGGATTTTTTAAATGCCAAAAATGTTTGGCCTGTAGGGTGAGCAAAAAGCAAACCTAGGAGAAAAAATCAATTTCAAGTCGAGGGTTGACTTCAAGGAATATAAAATCAAAGAGCTTATCACATGTCATTCCACCCATGTGACATATGTTATTGAATGTCCCTGCCACCTACAGTACGTAGGCCGTACTACACGACCCCTCAAAGTGAGAATTCGGGAGCACATTAATAGGATAAAAAAAGGGATCCACCAAGCATAACCTCTATCGACATTTTAAGAGATTCCACCATCAGGACCCAACCGAACTCATCTTCTATGGCATAGACCTGATTAAAGATAACTGGAGGGGCGGAAATAAAACCACCGCAATTTCCCAGAATGAAACTAGCTGGATATATCGTTTAGGATCTTTAAAGCCGCATGGATTAAATGCAGATATAGACCTCAATTGCTTCCTGGCTAACCCTTAATAGGCCCACTTATATACTCTACCTTTAATCTACCCCTTATTAATTAATGGCTATAGAGTTACCATATGCCCAGTATTTCTTCTTATGACCTCACATATTTTTCCTAAGTATTTTTCCTTATGATTACACTCTCCCAAGTCTGGTCCCCACCTCTGTTTGGACCCTTAGCTGTTAATGCATTTTGGCCATTATGGGTGGCATACAATGGTAGTATAATTTGCAACCCACCCATCTTACATTTGCATCGTTAGTTCGTGGGAGCCATCGCATTCGCGACGGTACACATTAATGACCACTCACTACTTCACGTGCATAGTACCCATTTCTGCACTGTATATTTATGTGTCCTCTGGTCACATGATTGATGGTTCTATCACTTCAAACACCATCCCTTATTTTATGTAATTTTTATTGCACCCTTTAATAATCACACTATCTCATGACTGTGTGCATAGGATTGCTTTTCACCTATGGACAGGCCCGTTAGATAGCTGTAACAGCTTCATCTTCCTAATGTCTAGTTTGTCTAATACAATGTTCTGCCATTGGTAACATTCTTGATTAATAACAATGTAATGGTTTACCTTCTGTAATGTTCTCTGTGTATTGGGGCCGTCAACATGGCAATTAATATAAACATTCTGGGTATACTACCCCCCTTTGGTAAGCTAATACCATCTAGGCCATGTGTGCTTCGGTAACTTGCGCCTGGTTACTTAATTCACTGTATTATGTCATATCGGCCTATCCACGACCTCACTTTCTGTATTAGTGACGTTTTACACTTATGATAGGTTAATAGTCCCGTCACTCAAATACTTTGGATACGTCACACACTTACTAATGTTTGAGTTCTGTCCCATGATTGGACAAACAACCCGCCACATATGCCTGATTGGCTAATGGCGGTTACCCCTTACTAATGGGTGTAAACTGCAATGATTTGTAGTAGACACCCACTAGGCTGCTCTGATTGGACAGCTCTATTGAGCGTATTGATCTGCCATGGTGACGTTGCCTATTTATTCTGCAAGTCGTGGTATGCGTGTACCCGCTTCCGAAGACGTAAGGACTACGAAACGTGCGTAAAGCGGATACACGCACGCTCACACGCACTTCCGGATCACCAGCGTGTCAGCCTGGAACGCACGCCGTTCACATGCTGGATTGATCAACATCCGGAACCTTTAGTGCATGTATTGTGGAGTGCCTATGGTTGGCTAATCATAGGACATCACTCCTTTTGTTTTTAATTTTTATTTACATTTCTATCTGTCCTGTCACCGCTGCACGGTGCCACGATTTTTAAAGTTTATTATTTCCAGTACCTTATTGACTTTGTATATTGCACCTGTGTCTGAGCCATTGCTCAGCAGTGCCAATAAAGCCTTATTTCATTTTTACATACTACACTATGGAAGTCCCCTCTCTTTTTTGATTTGGAGGAGCTGTGTTAATAACCATCCATACCAAGGAAATATACCAGGAACCTTGGCGACTACCTCTGGAATACAGGAGAAGGTGCCACGATACGGGAGGAACACTTACTGTGACCTACACGCCTTTTACCCCTGCAGGGGTGACTACATTTGGTGAGTGGGGACCCTTGAGGGGGAGCACCGGATTCACCGCGATATTCACCTGACGTAACACCTATGCATATAGGTGCACCTTACATGTCACATCACACTGAGTCACCTGACTGTTACTGATGGACTATTTCCAGCTGATTTCCAATTTGTCATATGGTCTCCTCACTGTTTGTTTATCTTAGCATTTGACTATTGAGGATATAGTGTTGACACTCTTATTGTCACAATACTTTATTTCATTTTTATATTATATATATTTTTTGTGTAAGGTTTACCCACTGCACGGTCTGTTAACAGATGTTATTTGAAACCTATTGCAATATTTCTTTTATGGATTGATGTTAGTGCACAGTATAGCTCACCACACGTTTATTATGCACATGTGTTTATTTTTACCTCAATTGATGACACATTGCTAACATTCGTTAGCACCATCACTCCCGCCTCATCTGTGTTACCATACACCGTAGGGAATGTTGTCCCTTTAACCCCACCCATACACTTGTGGGCTAGTCCAAACAACATACTAGTGACAGCGCCATCACCCCCACACATCCACACCTCTATCCATATACTCCTATTGGAGTCATATTTAGGGGGGGCTGCAGTCACAATATTTATTACCTCTACCCTTGACTAAACTATCCTGAGCGCAGCTTTCAATCTCAGGTATTAAGTCAGTTCGCGCCTCTCTGGACAGTCACTCAATTTCTGGTTGTGGTGGTGTTGAGCATCTGGGGCGGGCCATACGGTGAAGGTATCCGGATGGGGTCTCCAAATCGTAGGAACATCTGAAAAGTAGAAAAAGGGGAAGGAAAAGGGAGGAAAAAAAAAAGGGAAAATAGGGGGGGGGATGGGGAAAATGTCTTGCAAGCAGGGTTCAAAAATTGTGGAATGGAAACACATGAAGAACATTCAAACAGTCAGAGTTGTTTATGCAGCATAGTCTTGTATAGGATGGTGAATCCATCTTCTCTGTTCCCTCTGGTTGCGTCTGGAAGATGGAGTTGTCCAAATGGGGGAGGATCTCGGGGGCTCCTGATCTAGCAGGCCCAGCTTAATCAGCAGATCTTTTCCTTCCAATACGTTGTACACGGTGTATGTGGAACCATTATGCATTATTGACAGTTTGAAAGGGAAGCCCCATCTGTACTTGATTCTAGCTGATTAAAGAATGTTAGTGACCTCTTTCATCCTGCGTCTGCGGTCTAATGTTGCTGGGGAGATGTCAGGGTAGATCTGCAGTTTAACCCCATCAAGCCTGATATTCGGGGTATTTCTGGAGGCTCTCATAATCTCTTCATTGGTGATAAAGTCTTTTAAGCACATAATCACATTTCTGGGAGGTTTATCTGGGGTTGGTTTGGGACGCAAAGCCCTATGCATTCTATCGCAGGCAAATGCAGATGATGGTTTGTCAGGTAGAAGACTGTGGAATAGTTTTATGATCGCTTGGTTAAGATCTGTGACCGATTTCTGGGATACCAACGTCTAATAATTATTGCGTCTGTTTTCTATTGTCCAAATCTTCTATGTGTGCTTGCATGAAAGAAAAACTATCTGCCAGCGTTTCATAGTCTTTGCTTAAGTCATTATGTGCAAGGGCTAGTTCATCATGTTTAGTTTCCAGGATGTCTGTGCGGCCTCCTATGCTGGCAATTTCCTGGGACAGGGCACTGGTAGATTTATGTATCTCCTGCTCTATTTTACCCACAAGTTTTTCATAGATAGCAGACAGGCTTGCATCTAAATCAGCCTTGGAGAGAGGCTGAATTTACTCACTGTTGGCAGGTTGTAGAACAGGAGCCTGTGGGGAGCTGCTGGAGGCTGCATGGTGGCCGGCGCCATTTTGGGACATCTTCCTCTCCAGATCCAGAAGAAAGTTGGTGATTGAGTGTGTGGAGCGGCGTCTGCGCCTCTTCTTGCCAGAGGGCATGCACTAGTGTCCGCGGGGGTGATGGGTGAAATCTGGGGGTTTTTGGCTGTAGGATGGCCCCGGGATCAGTGCCTGGCTCTCTCAGTCCGGCGGAGCTCAGCTAGCTGCGTCCGACCAGCATCGCGCCGCGCATGCGCCCTTTATTGACCTGCATTATAACTGTATTGTCTCCCTTTTATATTGTAAAGCGATGTGTAAACTTTTGGCACTATATAAATCTTGTATAACAATAATAATAATTTATTTTGGTTTAGCATGAGTAGCTCATAGTTTTTCTTTTATATTTTAGGTTCCGCCAGGAGATAATACAACCCGGACACCTATACAGACTGATCTTTACACACAAGCTGCTATTTATGATCATATTACTAGACGTAAGACCTAGTCTATAATTACATGAGAAAATAATGTATGGTTAATAAAGCTGTTACAAACAAAGAAAAATCTTGTATCTTTTTTGCTTTTGTTTACATGAAAAAATTACACAATTTCACTTGAAAATGAAAGGCCACAAATGGCCAAATATAACTTAAAGCAGAACTAAAAAATATTGATTTAACTGTTTGTCAAAACATGCCACAATTGATAACTGTCAAGCCGCGTACACACGGCAGAGAACCTCGACGGGCAGAACACATCGTTCCGCCCGTCGAGGTTCTCTGCCGGCCGTCAGATTCGGCGACCCGCCCGTCGGGAATGGCAACCAGCCATTCATCCAGGCGGGCCGTCGAGCAAATAGAGAACATGCTCTCTATTTCTGCTCGACGGCATTCCCGACGGGATGCTCGCCGAGAGCGTACACACGGCCGAGGTTCTCGCTGGAATGCAGCTTGCAGCGAGGTTCTCGCTGCTTTCTAGCGAGAACCTCGGTCGTGTGTACGCCGCCTGACAGTTGATTGTGCTCTCTGTGAAACCATAAAATGGCTGATGTCGTAACTGATCATTTGTGCAGCACTTTGGGAACTTCAGATTAATCCTGTAAAGAATAAAAGGGTTTTTTTTCACCTTAAAGGAGTTCCACCAATATTTTTTTTTTTAAAGTCAGCAGCTACAAATACTGCAGCTGCTGACTTTTAAAATATGGACACTTACCTGTTCAGGGTGCCTGCGATGTCAGCACCCGAAGCCGATCTGTCCCTTGGCTCTCGGGTGGAGATGCCGCCATCTTAGGTAAAGGAATCAGGAAGTGACGTCTTACAGCTTCACTTCCTGGTTTCCTACTGCGCATGTGCGTCACGCTGCACACTCTTACTCGTCTCTGTGTGTCTCCCAGAAGACAGCGAGGGGACAGAGGAGGGGCCGGACATGGCGCAGATATCCGCGGCTATCTATGCCCGGAAGTGGGAGCAAAATACCTGGCTTTGACAGCTCAGTCAGGACAGTAAAGTGAAAGCAGTGGAAGGGAGAGGTAGCTTTCTGCGTCTTAAGCTCTCCACTTTTTCCTCCTACTGGGCAGTACCTGCCAATGCAGGTACTGTACTGCAGTTTTTAAATATGCTGTGTGTGTATATGTTTGTATGCCTGTGTGTGTGTTTGTATGTATGTATGTGTGTGTGTATCAATGGTGTATCATCCATGTGTGTAGGGTGTTCACTGCACATGGGCCCCCGAGGGCCCACTGTGACCCACCCTGCACACATGGATGGGGAGGCGGGGAGGATCAGTGCAGCAGAAGGGACAGCTGTAAGCACAGATCTCCCTGCATGGCTTGACAGCCACTTCTTCTCCTCTCCGTGCTGCAGCTATCATGCTTACAACTGTCTGTCCCGCAGCACTGATCATCCCCGGCTGTTCTCTGTGTTCTCCACCTACATTCTCCTCCTCCTCTGCCCCCAGTCTCCTCCTCAGCCCCCTTCTACACTGGCCCAGTGTGTACTCCTTCTCTGTCCCCCCTTGTCCCCCCTGCATCTCCTCTCCCTTCCCGCCAGCTACGGGGGATGTGTCAGGAGGAAGGGAACGGTAAATATTTATTTTCCGGCTTCTTCCTTTTCTTAATTAGACATAAAGATTGTTTGCAACTGATCGCTCCTGTGTCCTGTAATAACTGAGCAGAGTAAGCTGTGTGTTACTTTGCTTCAATTTATGAATGGACAGGAGCCTCTGTCTCCTGTTCATTCATCTTCAATGCTGAGAAAGGGACTGGGTAATCTGTGTCCTCCGTCCCTTTTTCTGTCATAAAGGGATGTCAGAGGTCTGTGTAGACCTCATATATCTCACCAAAGCCCACCAACAGGGCTGATTAAAAAAAATTGTAAAAATTATTAAAAGATAGAATAAAAAAGCACTTTTAACTGGTTTTCTGCAGTAATTTGCCAAAAAATGTGATCTGTTCCTCATCTACTTCACAGGAATACAATCGTTGCAATTATGCAGCGCTCCCTAAAACGACTAATCCTAAGTAAAAGAGATACATTTAACATGTGCATACATATAACAATAATTCACAGAAATGTAATGTGTTCCAATTAAATCTTCCTCCACTTTGTGCTTGAAGGATGTTATACATACATCCACACCATGATGCAAGTGGATCCCACCATCCTTCACTGCAATGCGCTCACCTTATGGTATTGACCTAAAAACATGCATTGTTAGGTTTAATGCGCCTTTAAAGAGGAAGTAAACCCTATAATCCCTATGGTGCTTTTCATCTATTTAGTTCTAAGCACTTGTTAGCAAGCATCACCTACAGCCACAATCGCCTATTACTTACTTGTTTTTTAACTTAAAAAACAAAATTCCTCCTGGATAAGGCAGCGCCATCTTCAGTACTGTTATGTGAGTCTGACTTTCGCCTTTTCATGTTTCGCTTTGCTGCAATTTCGCACATGCGCGATGCTGTAATAGCCAAGCCTCCTTCTCAATCTGATGTTTCCATGACAACCGCCGCTCATTGCCAGAGTTTGCTGAATTACTGAGAATAGCCAAGCACAATTGCATGTGTGTGCCTGTCGATCCTGCTGCAGCTGATCGCTGCTCTAGAATGCAGCATAATTTACAAAGTTTATCCCCCTCATGTGACATCACATGGTCATATGGAGAGTACCAGGAAGCTAGAAAACACTGCAGTCTCGCTATGCCGCTTGGAGAAGAAATCACATTTACGGCACCATGTCAACAGGATGGACTGTAAACAGAGCATGCCGTGAATCAAGATCAAGGAAGCTCATGTACTGGTGACGTCATTATTCAAAACGGGACAGATTGCAGCCAAACAAAACAAGTAAGGAGACAGTGAATAGCAGTGAGTGTTTTTTATGAGGATTACAATGATATAAAGTTGTTAAGGAGGGTTTACAACCACTATAAGAGACACTCACCAAGTGTTACCGTTAGGGAAGTTATTATAAGGACATCTAGGAAGAGAGAGGTCACCATAACCAAACCCCAAAAGGGAAAAAGCGCATTAGACCTAAGAACATATGTGCTTAGGTCCATACTATAAGACCTAAGAACATATGTTTTTAGGTCCATACTATAAGATAAGCACATTGAAGGTGGCAGGATCCACTTGCATGATGGTGTGGATGTATGATGTCCTTTAAGCATAAAGTGGAGGAGGATTTAATTTGGACACATTTATGGGACTAAAATATTTTGAATTGGAACTAGAGTAACTATTTCACGGGCTTGCACTATATTATTGATCATTTGGCAATATCCTTGCGGGAACGCATGTAGATGCGATCAGCACCCTTTGATACTAGCATAATTTAGGATATCACAATGCATACAAATATTTACCAATAGGTAGCGCATACGTTCTCACGATCGTTTTATGTCACAGCAATAGATGAACACAATGTGCTTAATATGATAACAATCAATTCTAGTTTCTCATGTCTTTATTGAACACACCCATTAAACATTCACAGTACTGGAGGAAAAAGTATGTGAAACTATAGATTAAAGGAGTTGTAAAGAAAAAAAATGTTTCACCTTCATGCAATCTATGCATTAAGGTGAAAAAACATCAAATACAGGCTGCCCCTCCTGAGCCCCCGTTATACTTACCTGACCCCTCGAAAGTCCCACGAGGTCCTGATATCCTCTTCGCCGCTCAGCCTGGCCGCTGATTGGCTAGAGCGAATGGATTGAGAGCAGCGCAGCCATTGGCTGGCGCTACTGTCAATCACATCCAGTCTCGCCGAGGGGTTGGGCCGAGATATACAGCGAGCGGTTATGGCCGCTTGCTGTATCACAGGAGCGTCCCTGCAATTACTGACCACCATGCGAGCTCTCGCATGACTGTGGTGAGTAATTGCAGAGAGGACCAGAGACAGCCACCGAGGGACCCAGAAAACATGGATTGGGGCCACTCTGTGCAAAACGAACCGCACAGTGGAGGTAAGTATCACGTTTTTGTTATTTTAAATGAAAAAAATGTTTTCCTTTAGAGACACTTTAAAGGGGTGTTCCAGCCGTTTTTAATGTTTATTAAAAATCAGCAGCTACCAGCTTACCTACTCCACGATTCCAGCTATGCGCCGGCCGGGGCTCCGCTCCTCTCCCCCCTCCCCAGCTGAAATCTTCATTCCAAGTGTGGGCACCCGGCCGTGACAGCTTTCGGCTTTACGGCCAGGCACCCACTGCGCATGCGCGAGCTGCACTGTGCATGCGATTGGACAGGCGATCGCCTGGGACCTGTGATGTGTCCCAGGCGATCGCCTACAGGGAGGGGCTGCAGTAACTTAATTAAGCTATTCGCCTTACCAGCCCCTCGGCGGAAGGAGGAAGTGGGAAGGAAGTCCTATTCCTCCTGAAGCCCCCACTCCCCTCCCAAAGAAATTACATGCCAAATGTGGCATGTAAGGGGGTGAGGAGTGGGTTAAGCGGAAGTTCCAATTTTGGGTGGAACTCCGCTTTAAGTACTTCCGCGAACGTTAATAATTTGCACACCTAAAGTCCAATAAATGAACTTAGTTTGGAGGTGTGCTTTAGAGCTACTTTGATAAAAAAAAAAAAAAAACATTTTAGGATTGCTGTTCATAGAAGCATGAGCTGATGTTAACCATGCCTCACAAAAAGGAGCTCTCTGAAGACATCACTCAAGAGTAGTTGATCTGCATAAGGCTGGAAAAAAACAATCTTAAAGTGTTGAGGCATCCATCAGTTGACAGTTAGATGCATTGGGGTTGATTTACTAAAATTGGAGAGTGCAGAATCTGGTGCAGGTCTGTATAGAAACCAATCAGCTTCCAGGTTTTTTTTTTTGTCCAAGCTTAATTGAACAAGCTGAAGTTAAAAGTTGATTGGCTACCATGAGCAGCTGCACAAAATTTTGCACTCTACAGTTTTAGAAAATAATCCCCACTGTCAATAAATGGAAACAGTTTAGTACTGTAGTTACTCTTCCTAGTAATAGGTGCCCAGCCAAGATGACTTCCAAGACAACACGCAGAGTCCTCAAGGAGATAAAGAAGAACCCATGAGTAACAGCTAAAGGCTTGAAGACATCACTGGAACTGCCAAACATCCCTGTTCGTGAGTCCACCATATGTAAGTCTTTGTACAGGTAGGGTATTTGTGGCAGAACACCACAGAGGAAGCCTCTGCCCTACAAAAAAGCATTGCCAGGTGTTCACAGCATCTCCCCGCAGGGATGTAGTCCCAAGGGAGGGGGTGATCACGCTGACTAACCCCCAGCCAGAAGGGCTCGGATGATGGGGGCATGCTTACTGAGGAAGTACAGGAAGTGAGAAATTCAGACAAAGAAAACAAACATTTAGAAGGGAAATCGAAGGAAAGAGTAAGTGAACCAACAAAGCACTAGCTTAAAGGAACCTATTCGGAAAATAAAAAACGAACCTTTACAACCCCTCTAATTCCAAGGGGTTTACGTACACATTTTTTTTTACCATTGTAGAACTGATGTTATCACATAGCCACACTTAAAATGTTACTATACCCAGGATCCTGCATTCACTATATCTGGTCTCTCACAGAACATGGAAATACAAATATTTTAGTAGAATATAGCAGTCTTGTGACTTCTAATAGTGTCCGGCCGAGCTCAGGTTAAAGCTTGTAGGAGAAGTTTTCATTCTCATCTGACTGTCATATGGACGCTTCATGAACCCTGCATTTCTGCCTGGACAGACAGTGCTGATTAGCTCTATGCTGATCACAGGCACCCCCCCCCCCCCCAATAAAAAACTCTCTGGCAATACACACCAAACTGAACATGTGCAGAGTGACTCCAAGGCTCTGTACAATCAGGAAATGTATTGGGGACAGTAAAAGAAATGGAGGATCAGAGAAAACAGGGTTAAACAACCTCTTTACACAATTCAGAGGAGTTATCCCTTAGGTTCCACAGTGAGTATAACAAGCATGCTTTACTGCATATACAGACTGATTTTGGGTTTAGTAACACTTTAAGGCTCTGTCATATTTGAGGTGCCCTTTGTTTGGCTTGCTTTTTGGAGAGCATTTGACAGGCAGTGAGGAGGTATTATACCACTTTTTCACAGCCTAATTTAACCCTGTAATGTCACACTACAGCACCACATTACATAGGTATGTACCATATTGAACTCAATGGGGCAAGTTTGAAAAGTGGTGCTGCTTGTCAAACTCTGCACCCCCCACCTATATGAAAGAGTCCTTACTGGTTTTATATAGTAAAAGCAAAGTGGATATTGATTGTTTAAAGTTATATATGTTCAGGTTAATTTTTAATAATGCTTTTTTTTGTATTTGTTTCAAAGATCTTGTTCAGATAGCCGATTACTTGCTTGCCCCATGCAGGACCATGTTTTGCTGGCACCTGCAACACCTGCACTTCCCCATGCCAGCAGTCCCATAGATATCTATTAGGACACGCAGCTTCATTGACACAGACCCTATATCCCAAAAAAGACATCCCTGAGGTTGCACGTGTGTCCCAATATACATCTATGGAACTGCAAGCATGGGGATTCATGCAACTTGTGTACATCCCCATGTTGGCAAGACATAGCCCTGCATGAGGCACACAAGTAATCGCCACTGTGAAAGAGGTCTAATAGATATTCAAAGGCCTTGTTCAGATGGCTGATTACTTGTGCGCCCCAAGCAGGACCATGTATTGCTGACACCTGCCACACCCGTGCATCCCTGTGCCAGCAGTCCCATAGATATCTAATAGGACTAGTGGCTTCACAGATACAGCCCCTATATTCCAATATGACATTCATGTGGTTACAGGTGCGTGTCCCAAAAGAAATCTATGGGATTGCGAGCACAAGGATGCATGCAACACCTGTGCATCCCCATGTTGGTAAGACACAGCCCTGCATGAGGAACACAGTCAGTGCGGTGAACGAGGGCCTAATAGATATAATAAAAAAACATTTCATGATATTCTACATTTTTGCAAATGTAAAAGGACTAATGCACTAATAAATATTTAAATATTATTTTTGTCTTGTACCAGTTATGTTACTTTCAGACAGATTCACAAAGGTACCTGTACCATGTACATAAATCTGGGACTATTTATTAGTTTATATTATTATTGTTATTAGTATTTTTATTATACAGGATTTAAATAGCACCAACAATTTTCACTGCACTTTACAACATGAGGGCAGACCGTATAGTTTCAATACAATTCAATACACAAGGAATCATAGGGCCCTCTATTCCACTTTTCATGGATAAAAAAATGTTTTTGTTAAAACTTAGCACCAGTCTGTGAAATCCCATACCTCCCAACTTTCTGAGATGGGAATGAGGGACACCTATTCTCAAAAGTATGTAGGCATAGGACACACCCCCTGTCACGCCCTCTTAGAATAATTGACAAAATAAAATTATTGGTTAAACCCACAAGTGATTTTTTTTTTTACCACAACGATTCCTTTATACTGGCTTTTGGAATTTACAAATGCAGCAATTTAGAAACTGGATAAAAGGTTTATCACTGTAAAACACTTTTTGATAGAAATGTAGTCCATTTCATAAAAAAACTATATAGATCAGACCAAAATGAGGGACACATGAGGAGGACAGAGGGACATTTGTTCCAAATAAGGGACAGTCCATCACAATCAGGGACCGTTGGGAGCTATGTTATCCCCATTGTATTTCAGGAAATGTCTCTTAACTCCAATAAAATAATTTCTTGCAATTATAGCTCCACACCATAAACAAACAATATTAGTCAGTAAGTGCCATACAGAATACTGTTCTGATGAATAGCTTGTGCAACAGCTTGTATTGCAGACTTTAATCATCGAAGCCCAGCCATACATTTAAATGCCATACGTTGTTATTTGGATAGAAAGCCAGCCCTCCAAGTGGTGTATCTGTTTTATGTTCAGCAGTAATCCTTAAAATGTTTACTCTAATTTGCTTAAGCTTCAGAGTTTTGTATTTCAGTTTGCTACTGTTAAGATGTTGTGTTAAAATAGCATTTTATTCGGACGCTTCTCTATGAAACTTACCATTCACAAGGCAGTGTGGGCACCCACTTCCAGATATGTAACAGAGGTCCACAAACATAATTAGTGCCTGACTGATTCCTTTCATCTCTATGCTGCAATTTTAAAGCTGCAGAGCAAGCTAGCCAGGAAATCATTTTCAAAATCACCTTGTGCCTCCATAGTATACTAAAAAAACTATTAATCAAATCCTGCTTGAGGCAACTTTTTTGGAGGGGAAAAAAAAACAACTCTATGGGATAAACCAAGCTAGAGGTTTGTTTGACTAAATGGTAAAATCCATTCAACTGTGAACTCCTCACTAGAGTTCAGCGGACACCTGGATGTTCGGGTTCAGCGGGTTTGGCCGAACTTCGGAAAAAAGTCCGCGTTCGGGACCCGAATTTGACCCGAACTTGACCCCGAACCCCATTGTAGTCAAAAACCTCCACCGGTACTGAATGCTCCGTACACCCACTCAGCATAACCCAGCCTGGAGAGGAAAGGAACACCGAGCGCCCGCCCCACCTGTCTGTACACTTCTATGTTAAAGGGGCAACGAAGCAGAAAATGGTCCATAGTCTCCTCCTCATCTGCACACTCCTCCCGAGGACAGCTACGATCCATCGAACTGCGAAAATTCAAATTGCCCCGAACATAGAGCTTCCCATGGAAGCACAACCAGGCCAGATCCCGAAATTTAGGAGGTATTCTATCCAAATTAATCAGCCTCAACCCCGCCCTCAAAACTGGGCCTGGGCAATCCCTTAAGGCCAGTGGGTCATGAAAGACTTCGCTCAAGATAAGGTCTTTCCTCGGAACCGATCTGAGATCTTCAGCCGACAATCGCCACTGCCGCAGTAACTTCAGGCACGGAGCTACATAGGCTGGTAGCTGACCACGATGACCCCTGCGATTCTTCACTTGGCCACCTTCTTCCCAAAGTCGTAGAAAAGGCCTAAACCAAGATCTAAATATGCCTGCCCATCCAGGAGGTTCCACTGCAAGCATACTACCAATATTATACTTGAGAAATAACAGTGAAAAGAAAAGAACTGGGTTGACCATACCTAAGCCACCCTCCATCCTGGATAGGTAGGTGACATTCCTCTTGATGGGGTTCAGTCTGTTCCCCCACAGCATCTGGAAGAACACACTACTGACCCTAGCATAGAGATACACTGGCAAGATGCAGACAAAGCTGACATACAAGAAGATCGGAATCAGGTAGGTCTTAATCAGATCAACCCTTTCCCTCATAGATAACTTCCATCTCTTCCAGTTGACCAACTTAGCATTGGCAATTTCCAGTCTGCCTTCCCAGTTTTTGAGGCCATAATCGCCGGGTCCAAATTCAATGCCTAGTATCTTAATTCTTTCCTGGGGCACTGGAAAGGTGTCCAGGAGATCAAATCCCTCACCTTCCTTTCCCATCCAGAAAACTTCACTCTTTTCCTGATTGATCTTGGAGCCTGATGCTTCAGAATACCGTGATGTCAGAGAGACCACCTCCTCCGCCTCATCCGTCCCAGTGACAATCACCGATACATCGTCCGCATAAGCAACAACCCTCAATGGCGGCTCACCCGGGAGCCCCACTGGTACCCCACACAACATGCCGCTCTCTAGCCTCCTGATGAAGGGGTGGATTGCAAACACATAGAGCAGGGGACTCAGGGGACAACCCTGGCGCACCCCGGAGCCAACCTCAAAGGACTGCCCAACCCAACCATTAACAAGAGGGAAGCTTTCTGCCCCCTTATACAAGACTTTCAGCCAATCAACAAAACCACCCGGCAGACCGTACTTACTAAGGAGCAACCACAGGTACTCATGATTAACACGATCAAAAGCCTTTGCCTGATCCAATGTCAGCAAATACTTTCCCCAGCCTGCAGCCCTGCACCGCTCCAAGGCCTCCCGGACAGCTAACACCGCTGTGAAGGTGCTCCTACCCTGGACAGAACAGTGCTGATGGCGAGAAAGCAAAGACTCTGCTACTGACGACAGGCGCCAGAAAAATATCTTCGCCAGTATCTTTCTATCGACATTAAGAAGGCTGATGGGGCGCCAATTCTCAATCATCGAAGGATCTTTACCCTTTGACAGAAGAATCACAGCCGAGTGCCTCATGGAAGGGGGAAGCACCCCCTCAGCGAGACAACTGTTAAAAACCTCTACCAAATGTGGGGCCAGAATAGACTTAAAGGCTTTGTAAAACTCAGCCGTCAAGCCATCCGGTCCCGGGTGACTTTTTGATGGCAAGCTGTTCAATTGCCCTCATCACCTCTTCAACTGTGATCTCCTCTGTCAAATTCATCAATGGAACATCTCCACCATTTAGACCTGGAGTAGAGTCCAAAAAGCTTTCCATCTTGTCACGGTCAAGCTCTTTCCTCCCAAGAAGGTCGGCATAAAAGGACCTCACGACCTCCAGAATCCCTGACCTGGACTTCGTCAAGGAACCTGTACTGTCCTTAAGGCCAACGACCGCTTTAACAGCTACACCTTGTTTGCAGTTCTAGTAAGGGTCAGGCGAGTGGTACTTCCCATAGTCCCTCTCCAGAGCCAAAGAAGCATGCCGGTCATATTGACACTTCCTGAGGAGGAGTTTCACTTCGGAGATTGCCCCAGGATCTCCTCCTCTCGAGACAAGAATATCCAGCTTCCTCCGCAAACATTGGTAGGTCATGTATTTATTAAACTGTTTTCTATTGGCTAGGCCCCTGAAGAATCCAGCGATCCTCTTTTTGGTCAGCTCCCACCACTCAGCCTTGCTGCTACAAAAGTCCAGGATGGTCACCTGTGCCTGAAAGAATTCCTCAAAGGATTGTCTAACATGTTCTTCCTTGAGTAGAGTCGAATTCAATCTCCAGATGTCCTTTCCCCTCTGAGGGGCGTCTGAAGCATTCAGGGCCACAGATAGCATACAGTGATCAGAGAACTCTACTGCCTGCACCACTGGGGGTGAGAAAGCAGAGGCCTCCTTCAAAAAAAACCTGTCTATCCTACTCTGACTATTACCACGATGAAAGGTGAACCCGGTGTCAACCGGGAGGTGCTTAATGTGCACATCCACAAGACCAGCATCCCTAACCATACTATTTAGAAAAACGCTATCATATCCCAGCCGGTCCTTGAAGTCCTTCCTGTCCTTGGGCCTAATTACTGTATTAAAGTCACCTCCAAAGACCACTTGCCGGGATGTAAAAAGAAATGGCTTGATCCTTGTAAAAAGGCATTTCCTGTCCCACTTTGTGTGCGGTCCATAAATATTAATTAGGCGCAGGTCCTGCCCTCCCACAAGGACGTCTAAGACCATACATCTCCCAATCTCCACCTCAATAACCCGCCAGACAGTTACCATGCCGGTTTTAAACAACACCGCCACACCGCCGTAAGGCTCGGCCGCAAGAGACCAGTAAGATGGACCATACCTCCACTCTCTCTTGGCCATATGAATATCTGCCAAGGAGGTGAGCCTAGTCTCTTGCAAAAATAAAATTTCAGCATCTAATTGGCTGAACAAAAATAAGGCCATAGAACGAGCTCTCACTGACTTAATGCTGGTGACATTAATTGTCGCCACTTTTAACGGAGGGGGAACCGCCATTTGGGTTATTGGGTGGATTGCTTCTTAGCTCCCCTCTGCTGCTCATCACCAGAAGCCTCTCTCTTCCTTGAGGCCGCCTCAAACTCCATATCTGAATCAGAACTCAGCTCTGAAGAAGCTTCAGATGAGGAAATTTCCCACTTAGTGGACCTATGACGGTGGGAGACAGGCACCGGAGCTTCCTGTTCCCGTTCCGTCCTCACCACCTGCTTCTTCCGTTTTCCAACCTTCCTTCTCTCTTCCAGGTACTTAAGGTCGGCCTCAAAGATGCCTTCATCTCTGTTTTTTTCCTTTAAAGTCTTCCCAGAAGACTTTGTCACAGAAGAGGAAGCGACCTTCTCAGTACCCGCTACCACTCCTGGTGGGGGGGTGAAACAGACTTAGGAGGGGTAGACTCCTGGGGAGTAACTGACACGGGGGGCACAGACTTAGAGGGTTCTGACACAAGAGGAGCGGGTACAGTAGGCTGGGGGGACACAGAGACAGATACAGAAGGAGAACTTACAGACACAGGGGGGGTGGCCACAGGAACTAGGGAGGGATCCTGAGCAGGACCAGGGGGGTCGGTCACCGCAGTGGAGGATGGTACACTAGGGGCCTCACCCTCCATCCTGTCCAGCCTTGACATCTCATCCACCACCTCCTTCTCCATATTGTGCCAGGCCTCAGGGCATCTGCTGTAGGGGTGGCCAAGTCGCAGACACAGGTTGCACCTGATCTTCTGGTCGCAGTCCTTGGCCATATGACCCTGACCCCGACACACTGAGCATATCAAAGCCGAACAGGAGGAGCTAAGGTGCCCCTTCTCTCCACAGCGGTGGCACAGCTTCGGCTGACCAGGGTAGAACACGGTCATCCTATCCCTCCCTATGAAAGCCGAGGAGGGCAGGTGACGGACAACATTCCCATCCCTGGCCAACCTGACTGTTACCGACCATCCCCCAGTCCAGATGTTACGCTCATCAAGGATCTTATTAGGTTTGGTCAAAACCTCCCCATAGTTCCTCAACCAAACCTCCAGATCCCGGGCAGGGACGCTCTCATTGGTGAGAATGATAGTGATCTTTTTCACTGTTGATCGCTGCGAAATCGCAACTGGGGCCAGACTTTCCCATTCGGGTCTTGACCTGCACCGAGCCTCATATCTCTCCCAGAACAGGTCAAGACCTTCTGGCTTGGTGAAACTGACTGTATAATCCCGCGTCCCTGACACATGTATAAAAGCATAGAGATCATTAACCCCAAAACCCATCTCTAGGATTAAATCCACCACTGCACGCCTTGCAGGGGGGACTGCACCTCCTTCCCATTTCAGGATAACGACATTGCGTCTGGGACCCCCAGCAGAAGCCAGAGACCCGAGTCCAGATCCCGGGGTGCTCAAGGTGGTAGCTCGCAGGGGAAAACCCTGCTTGGGGGCAGAGCTGCCAGGGGCAGAGTGCACCACCTGAGCAAAAGAAGGTTTATTGGAGCCAATGCCCCACACTGAAGTCACATTATCTGTATGAACAGAGGTAGTATTGTCCATCATATCTGAACTGGGATGACTTTTATCAGCCACACCCACATTGTCATCTGGTATAATGATAGTTTCCGTTGCAGTACCGGCCGTCGCCTGATGCTGCACTGTAGAGTCCTGAGCAGCAGTGGGGCAATCAGCTTTGGTCTCAGCAGCAGTGGGGTTAATGGGCTCTGCTGGGACTTGCAGTTCCTTTGCAGGAATGTCATTTTTTAAATGTGTCTCTTGCTGCATTGCAGCCTCAGCAGTCACATCATTGCTGCACACAGGACTGGCAGTCTTATTATTGTTCACATTCTCATTCATGGTGATAGATGGTACAAACACAGTCTTATCCACAACATGGGGCTTAGCTGGCTTCACTCTATCATCTGAAATATTGTCATCATTAAACACCATCTGATCCCCCCGCACAGGAGACTCCATTCCCTGGATCACCCTCAGCATGCCTCCTGAGTCCTGTGAAGGCATGGGGGTGCTTACCTCTCCTTGGGGGGTCAGGGGATCAGAACTGGGGGTCTCCTCCTCCTCCTCCACCTCCATCTTTGTTGCCTTCGCAAACCTCCTTTCGTTGGAGAACTTCTCCTTGAAAGGAATATCCCTTCCTTCCATAATGGCCACGATGGTCTCCTGATGGTCCACACGGACCTTGGCCAGCTGGATTTCTGGATCCATGGACCTGCGTTTCAGGCTATGCAAGCCTTCACATTGCTTTCTCAGGCGCTTCAGCTCTGCACGCAGCTTGTATAGCTTATCCCTCTCCCTGTTCAGGACTTTTATCCCGGCCACCACTCGCTCCCGAATGGCCGCCGATCCTTCATCCTCGCCAGGGGTAGACAGGTCGGGATGCACAGAGGCAGGCATGTCAGCAGATGGCCCAGGAGATGGCTGAGAGCCTCCAGCAGGGGAGGCCCCGCTTCCCTCCATGGCTTCCCCAGAAAGGGGCCAGGAGAGCTGGGATAGATTTCCAGGCAACTCCCTTCTCACACGGATCACAGGGAGCAGCTCAGACACACCCTCCTCCTCACACACCTGTGCTCCAATGGTGGGTGGGGCACTATTCCTCCCACTGACACCAATCATGGGACACTATTCCTCCCACTGATACCAATGATAGTGTAATATTCCTCCCACTGATAACAATGATGGGGCACTATTCCTCCCACTGATACCAATGATGGGACACTATTCCTCTCACTGATACCAATGATGGGGCACTATTTCTCCCACTGACACAAATGATGGGACACTATTCCTCCCACTGATACCAATGATGGGACACTATTCCTCCCACTGATACCAATGATGGGGCACCATTTCTCCCACTGACACAAATGATGGTACACTATTCCTCCCACTGATACCAATGATGGGGCACTATTTCTCCCACTGACACAAATGATGGGACACTATTTATCCCACTGACACAAATGATGGGACACTATTTCTCCCACTGACACAAATGATGGGACACTATTCCTCCCACTAATACCAATGATGGGACACTATTCCTCCCACTGACACCAATGATGGTGTATTTTTCCCTCCCTATGACACCAACAATGGGGCACTATTCCTATAACTAATACCTTTTATGGGGCACTATTCCACCTACTGACTACCGGCAATATAACTTTCATTTTTTTTATTCCCACTGACCACAGTCCGGCCCCCCTAAAATATGAAGGACAGTAAACTGACCCTTTGTTAAAAAAGTTTGGAGACCCCTGTCCATAGGTGTGCGCAGCCTATTGCATTAGGGTGTGCACCCTAAAGCTCAAACACACATGCATGTGTATGTATCTACATATATATGACCCTGACATACAGATTTCCCTGCCGACACAGTGAAAGAGAAGAGCATAAACACTTCTCTTATGGCAGAGCCGGTAAGAAAGCGATCTTTTCCATGTTTCTGCTGCTACCCAGAGCGATAATACTAATGTGCATGGGGTGATTAGGGTGTGCCTGGGCACACCTGGCACACCCTGTGCGCACACCTATGCCCCTGTCCTAAAGTATCTTGCAGAGTATCTCACAGAACAGATGCAGTGCTGGTGTATTAATTTTATCCTATATATTTCTATTCCCTACAAGCACAAACAAGTTCACCTAACCTATCTTGCTATCTCACAGGCAGTGTGGTGTAATTAGATTTTAGAAACAGGACAGACTCCTATATATTTCTATTCCCTACAAGCACAAACAAGAAGCTTCACCTAACCTATCTTGCAGAGTATCTCACAGTAACATATGCAGTGCTGGTGTAATTAGATTTTAGAAACAGGACAGACTCCTATATATTTCTATTCCCTACAAGCACAAACAAGAAGCTTCACCTAACCTATCTTGCAGAGTATCTCATAGTGACATATGCAGTGATGGTGTTTCTGAAGCAGGACAAGACAGTCTGACTCCTATCTAAATCTCTCCCTACAAATTTATTTGGGAACCTTTCCCTAACCTATCTTGCAGAGTATCTCAGAGTAACATATGCAGCGCTGGTGATTTTGAAGCAGGACAGTCTGACTCCTATCTAAATCTCTCCCTGAGAGCAGCAGCAGCCTTTCCCTAACCTAACTAAAGCAGAGTGCAGAGTGATGAGCTAGGCTGTGTGCCTCTAGCTTATATAGAGGCTGGGTCACATGCTGCACTGGCCAATCACAGCCATGCCATTAGTAGGCATGGCTGTGATGGCTTCTAGGTCACACGAGTAAAACAAATGGCGATTGGCTGCCGTGCAGCGCGCCATTACATTGCCGAACTCCGAACCCGAACTTTCAGCAAATTATTCAGGTTCGGGTCCTAACTTCTGAATGAATCGTAATCAACTACAGAAACCAATACGATGCTCTAATTTCAAGTTTAAAGTCTATGGAAGCTGCCATTGCTAACTTTCTAGAATTCCAGTTGTTTTGCATCTTGCTGACCTGGAACAACAATATGGCTCAGGAAAGTTTAAAGCAGAGGTAGGCAGCCTCAGCTGTGGTGAAACTACAAATCCCATCATGTCTCTGCCTCTAAAAGTCATACCTGTGTTCGTCGGGGTCTGGCAATGTCTCATGGGACTTGTAGTTTCAAAACAGCTGAGGGCCAATTTGCCTAACCCCTGGTCTAAAGTTGAAAATCCTAACCTGCATGTTAATTTCAGTGACAAAGAAAAAGTACTGAAGCCACTAGATCACTATGATCAGGGCTTTATTTCTCAGAGAATAGGTGCAGGTACTCCCCCCTTCTGAGTTACCGCTTTGCTCCGCCCCCTACCCACCTCTGAGCACTGTCTGTTGGTTCCACACCCTACCCATCTCCCAGCAGAAAGCATCAATGGACTCCTCCTTCAATAGTGGGTCCCTCCCAGCAACAATATGTAGCATTCTCTATGTAGGTAGGTGTTAGATATAAGATTTTGTAGGATAGGTAAATTTAGGCAGGCCTGGCTGGCAGCTGTCGGTGGCCATGGAGGGTGACCTTGGGCCTCGGCTCGGGTGTGGATGGGACCCTCCTACAACACACAGAAGTGTCCTGGCCAAGAGGAGCAAGGAGAGGACAGTGGGAGAAAGCACTGCCAGGCAAGTCTCCAATAAGGAACAACAGGTCGCAGCCGGGAGGGCTGGTGAGTGAAGCACAGTTGAGAGGACTGCAGAGACACGCATGAAAGGACTAAGAGATTGCAGTCTGAGATGGTTGTAGAACCAGTTGAGAGGACTGGGAGATTGCAGAACCAAGTGAGAGAACTGTGGAAACATGGGCAGTGGAGAGAGGCAGCTGCATCCAGGAGGGCTGGCGGGGCCTGAAGATGTGGTACTGGGCTCAGTAGCTGCATGTAGGACAGGAGTTTCCTGTAACATCACCGTTCCAGCCTGACTTCCTGCAACACGGATGGTCTGACATAGAGAGGCACCAGAGTACCTCTTCAGCTTACATCTAGTGCGGAAGTACGCCACATCCAGGATCATCCCTAAAGGATCTACCGTAAATGCCGGATCTCCATTACTTATTATGTAAGTGGATGCTGTCACCTATTGTCAATTAAAGCTACGTTGTCCTTAACTTGGAGGCGCTTTCCTTTCTTTTTCTCTTTGCATGTAGGACAGCTAGCACCAGCGACTTGCTATTTTGCTACACTATATGGGCTTGTGGTCCCTGCCTGCAAAGGGAAATTGCTAAAACCTAGCTGAGCCAGTGTCAGGCCTAACCACTTTGTGCTAGCTGTGCCTGAAGATTAGTAAGGGAGCGATGTGCAGGAGGAGAAAGGAGTGAAGATTAAAGAGAAAGTGATGTGCAGGAGGAGAAATGGAGTGTATATACCAAACTGTATATAGTTGTCCCAAGCAAGTTCTAACAATTCTACTGGGCATCCCATACTTAACTTCCCCCATGTAAGTTTAAACCCATCAATAAAAATACAAAAACAAAGCGCATGGACTGTTCTATGTCTCTGAGTGTATGAGAGGGGAATGCCGGGCTTGGCAAGGTTACAGGTGGTCTACAACACTTAGCAGCCCCTACGGGGCTACCACTACATTTAGATCCCCCACCACCAACAATAGTCTCCCTGCAATGATAGATCCCATGCAGAGATAACAAATCCCACAGCAGCCAGCAATTTACCCTCCAGCACCTCCCAGCCATTACATACATTCAGTGCCAAAGGTGCCGGAACTGCATTCCCCTGCGTTCTCACTGAAAAAAAGTCCTGGCTGTGATAGCCAGAGACACATCATTTTTTTTTATTTTTTAAGGTGTTGCACGTAATCCTTTTTATGTAATATTCCCTACAAAGCATCTAAAATCTCCCATTCAATAATTTCTAAAATGAGAGAGGATACAACATGCCTAAATACATGGGTGCATGTGTACATGGGCAATGCAGTCTCTGTGTGTCAAAATAGCAGGTGTGACAGCCTTGTGTTTTTAGAACCTGGTTAGGTCAGAAGTTTGGACAGCATGAGTTTCAGGCACCATATAAATATACGTCAACGGGCATATCTGTAACACAACCATTTTTCGGGTTGTAAAAAATTTAAGTTTTTTTTAATGTCGTTAAAAACGATCGTGTGTGGGCTCCAGGGCATTTTTCACAATGTAAAAAATGGGCATTAAAAATTTAGAACATGCTCTAATTTTTCACGTCGTTTTTAACGTTGTCATTTTTAACGTCGTAAAAGATGGTCGTGGGCTTTAACAACGTGAAAAAAACGTGCATGCTCAGAAGCAAGTTATAAGGCGGGAGTGTTCGTTCTATGAAAACTAGCGTTACTGCAAATTCATCACGCTGTAACAGACTGAAAAGCGCGAATCGTCTTTTACTAACACAAAATCAGCAAAAGCAGCCCAAAGGGTGACGCCATCCGAACGGAACTTCCCCTTTATAGTGCCGTCGTACGTGTTGTACATCACGATCGTGTGTAGGCAAGGCCGTTTTAACGATCGGGGGAAAAACATTGTTTTTTCTAGACCATTAAAAATTTCTTTTTTTACAACCCGAAAAACAGTTGTGTGTACGCGGCATAAGAGGTTGATTTACTAAAGGCAAATAAACTGTGCACTTTTACCAGTGCAGTTGCACTCTGTAAAAAAAAAGGGAGAGCTCTATACTTGGTCTAGGTCTGTAATTTACAGACAAATTACAGATATGTAGCAAATGTTTACCAGGCAGCCAGGTCGCTGACATTTTAAGTTGAAGAACAGCAATGTAGCCTATGATTATATCCAGAACAGTTTCTTAATTTTTGCCATGCAAACCCTTTAAGGAATGTATTTCAGGCACATTCATATTTATATGGGTCTGTGATGAAAGTACTATATTTGTATATTAGTAGTTGTTATGGCTGTTTCCCAACAGTATTAACAGTTTGCATATTGTGTCTTTACCAAGTCTGATTTAACACATACAAAGAGGTTTATACCATCACAAAACTCACATAAATACTATAAGAATGCTGGAAAGTCAGTTACTTTAGTGAAAGGTGTTTTATAGTTTCCTTTCTTTTGCAGTTTTTTACAGTTCTCTTTCCTTGGCTACAGTATTATGTTAGTACTTGAGTTTTGCATAAGTGTTCTTTTTATTAGCTTAGGAAAACAATCAATTAACTGGAGTTCCTGTGGACTTGGCACAGCCTGTGTCGGTAGAGCTGAAAAGGGATGAGCTTTCTACTGTGGTCTAGATTTATAAAAGGGGAGCTCTGTAATTAATGCCACTCAGTTTTCATCTGCGTGCATCCTAATAAGTTTTATTGGCAATTAATAGTTAAGGTTCCCCGCACTAAATAAAAGGATAATTTTAAAGAGTTTGTCTCTTTTGTTAATTCCGAGTTAAACTTAGAACTTCATTTGGAATACATGGATAACAGAAATACATCAATAACTGTCCAAAGAAGTCAAGACATAGGTCAGTTTGTAACTTTTTTGGACATTTTTAAGTACAGGTAGAATAAAATGTTTGTCATATAGGAATGTACACTGTGCTTACCATTAGTGCATATTTGAGTTATTATCTTATTTACCTACTCTTACCTACTCTTACCTACTCTTGGTAGGTCACTGTGAAAATACTAGCTTCTTGGCTGGCATCCCAATTCTTTGCATTTAATGCGTTTTTAGCAACTAACCTGCATATATTCAGATCATGAATTTTGACTTTACATTTTTTTTAAGATCTGTGAAGCCAAAGGACCAGAGAATCAGCAGATAACTACCATTGTAGGGAGCTACCTGTTTAATAGCACCCAATTGGTATAAGTAAAGAGGTATCTCCCTACATCCACTCTGTAGATCATGTACTAATTTTAATGGTGCAGATAGCTCTGAGTAAAATTTTTCCTAGGTTTGTTGCAGAGATTAGAGAGTCTTATGCCACGTACAAACGGCCGTTTTTCATGACGAGAAAAATTGCATTTTTAAAATTGGTCATAAAAAACGGTCGTGTGTAGGCTCCAGAGCATTTTTCTCGAACAAGAAAAATGGTTGTGTGTACGCTTTAACGACGGGGAAAAAAAAACCTTGCATTCTCAGAAGCAAGTTATTCGACTGGGAAATTGGCATAAGATGCCCAAAGGGTGGCGCCATTCGAATGAAGCTTCCCATTTATAGTGCCGTTGTATGTGTTGTTGTACGTCACCGTGCTTTGCTCTAGCATTTTTTTTTCACAAACGTGTGTATGCAAGGCAGGCTTGAGAGGAATCATGACAAATCACGTTTGAGAAAACTTTGTTTTTTTTGCATGACATGAATAACGGTCGTGTGTACGTGGCATAAATACTGTATTAGGAGTACCAATACAATAGTGCCCATCCTTTAAAAAAAAAAATGGATCAGCACTATGGACAGCACATTACATTGTGCTTCTAACCATTCCTGTAAAGGCAGACTTTACAAAAATACCAGCAATAATAGTGCAGATCCTTTAGCTATTTTATCAGCTTTGTTAAATAAGTATATTTTACTACTTATCTTTTTTGAGGGTATAAGCATGGATATGTAGGCAAGCATCTTCCTTCTTTAACAAGAAGTTCCTGCTCTTGACTTTCTTACTTGAACAGGAAGTCCCAGTAAGAATTCTAATGCAGTGCCCCTTATTTACCCTTAACTAGAGGTGGCATCCTGTGCAGAAAAGAAAGAAACAAGAAGCTGGAGAAAGGTGCAGGCTGTGGTTTCTCTCCATGCTAATCCCTGCAACAAAAGGTATATTATTCAATATTTTTTTTCTGAGGCTTCCTGGAGTTAAATAGGATAAGTAATGTTAATTACAGTGCAGTTATCTTTTTCAATAATGAAAGTTTAATGAATGACTATTTGCTTAAGAGGGTTAAATATTAAGTGATCCTTTGCAAATATAAATTGCAATCATTGCAATGCAGCCGATTGTTGACTAGGAACGAGCCAACTTTAAAAAAAAAAATATATCTACAGCTGCGCTTTTACTTTTCCACTCCAGGTGAACAAAATAAAAAGTGTGTTGTTGTGGTGTCTTTTGTTTCTTTTATTCTCCATTGACATACTGTGTTGATTGATTGAAAGATCTGATCTACAATAAAGAAATAAATACACTGCAAAATAAAGACAACTTTGAAAGGGACAAATATTTAAATAAATGTTGTTAATTATGTATATTAGAAATAAATAGTGATGACCATATTCTATTGGTGTGTACCACATCCCCAATCTGTTGCTAAAGATACAAGAGATCTCCCCAAATGTGACTTTAAGTGTCACTTTGGAAGATAACATATATGAATTCCAATGTTTTAAAAAATAAAAAAGTTAATTCATACAATATTCAAAAGTCAATAAAACATATACATAGAAAATACGGCATGTGAGGGGTCAGTCACTGTTCTCCAGTGTAAATCAAGTGTCTTCTGTATCCTGATGCGTTTCTGGGGAGAGCAAATCTTCTTTCATCAGGGGTGGAGACAGGATCACATTTCTATAATTTTAAATTTAGAAATATAATATATTCCAGTAATAACAGAATTCCAATATCACAGGTAAGTTTACATATAATTACTATTACCAAATAGATTCGAAATCTACTCCCAGTTATTACAACAACCATATATTAATTATTAATACATACATAATAATTATGTATATAAACATCAATTATAAGCACCTGCAATAATACTATAATATTGGAGGTTGTGTTTAAATCCACAAGAACTCAAACTAAAACTGTAAATATTCGATGCCCAGTTGCATTAAGTAAATATTTTTTGAAGATATATATTTTTGGATTTACATATATGTATTTAAAAAAACATTATGATAGCCTTCACAAACTATGATCCACCACATAAAATTAGCAAACTGAAAGAATAATTTTAGCCGTTCCTATATAAGACGCATAGCACGCATATATAAGGTGCTGCATAATAAATAAGTATATTCCGCACAGCTTGAGGTGATTGTAACCATATTAGTGCACTTGCAACAAAAGCAGCTGAGTACTGTTTGTGATACTTTTTTGGACTGAGGGAACACTCTAAAAACTTGTCCTGAAAATGAAAATGTTAGCGAAAAGTATCACAGTCAGTACTCAGTTATATTTATTGCACACAGCAAAACTTTATTTTATTTTTTGGATAGGGTAGAGGACAGTTAAAACCACTATTAGGTATTTTTTTACCATTTATGTCACATTATGGAGGTTTTACTTTCACTTCCTGTCCTGTAAACTCTATAGAAAGTGAGAGGATAACTTTTGAATGCTAGGAAAATCTCCTCTTAAGCCCCATACACACAATGAGATTATCAAATGAATGATCATCCATTCCGTGTCAACATTTCATATACAGTAATATAGTACCTTAGGATTCAGGATACCCAGAAGAGAGTATTTATTTACATGTTGTAAAGGGAGTAGGTGTCACGCGGTGGCCATCACATCCTCCATGTTTATCTCCTCATTGGGTGCCAAGCAAGGGTCACATGAGAGACCTACCTTAGGGTGGGTTCCTTTGCGCCAAACTAGGCACCTTTAACCCCCCTGCCGGTATTCCCGAGTCTGACTCGGGGTTACATTTTTGTGCTGCGATCGGTAACCCCGAGTCAGACTTGGGCTCGCCTCACAGCATCCACAGCAGGGGTTTACTTACCTTGTCCCTGGATCCAGCGATGCCACCACGCCGTGTGAGCAAGCGCGTCCTCGCTCGATTCACACAGTGCTTCTGTGTGCCGTCGATCTCCATTCCCTGCGACGTTACGACGCATGGGAGCGGAGAAGGGCGCTAAATTAAAAAACGTAAACAAACACATTACATACAGTATACTGTAATCTTATAGTTTACAGTACTGTATGTAAAAAATACACATCCCCTTTGTCCCTAGTGGTCTGCCCTGTGCCCTGCATGTACTTTTACATAATAAAAACTGTTCTTTCTGCCTGCAAACTTTAGATTGTCCATAGCAACCAAAAGTGTCCCTTTATGTCAAAAATGGTTTTGAATCAGCTAGAAAACAGCGATAATAAATTATAATCACTTGCAGAATTGAGCAATAGGGATTTGTGGGAAAATTCGTCATAAGAAAATAAAAGTAATGACAGCGACAATTCTGCAACTGAGCAAATTTCAGTGATTTTGAGTTGATTACATTATTGAATAATTTTTATTATAATTATATTAATATATTTGTTATAATTATTTATTATATTATAATTTATAATCTTGTTTTAAAAAAAAATCATACCCGGGATGCCTACTAGACTCTTGTTTGGACAGATTTAAGTGAGTTATTCCTAAGAATTACAAGCCTACAGTATAAAATGCCAAATTTCCTTGCAAATAATGGTACCGCTTTCAGCACCTAAAATCAGAAAGAATCATACCGCCAGGGAGGTTAACAGGATGGTTTTTACTACACATTGGGGTACCTTTACTTTGGGACAAGGCTAATGTTACCATTGTGGAATACTAGATCTTAAGGCGGGCCTCTGCTTTAGAGATGAACGTACACTGTGCACACTTTCACCATAACTATTCTCCCGTTAACTCTCGGGTCCCTGTGACAATGTATACCTTCCCTGTAACTTCCATTAAGGAAAGATATGCATATCCATATTCACCTCTTTAGTGTATCACCACGGCCTCACTCCCAGTAACAGTATAGGGTCCTGCCATGCACCTAGCGTGGACTCCATGCATCCCCTTCAATTCATGTAACTGTTCTGTACCTGTGTACAGGCTGGAGACATCTGCAGTGCTAATCTTCTCCCGTTGCTGTGCTGACAACAGCTCCCTCCTGCAAGAGGCTATCCCACCTGCCACATGCACATGCTTAATAACAGGCTGGTTGGTGAACATCTGTTACCCTAGCTTAGCACTTGCTTGTTCTCCACACTGTGTTAATTTTTATGGAGCTGTCTTCATACCCCAATGTGCTTAATGACCCAAGCCATACACTATATGTGCCGGTTACATGCATTACACCCCTTGAGTAACTTCATACCTGACAGGAACAAGGTTTCAAAGCTTTACTTGGAAAAGTGCAAAAGTCATCTCAGAGTCCAACATGCAAGCACATTATTTTTTTTGCATCCCTAATCCTAACTCAGGCTATGTGCTGCCCATTTAGCGGTGACATCCTTGTGTCCCTTCCCTGTGTGGCTTTCCAATCTTCTCCCTAAGGCTAGGTTCACACTGCTGCAAATTCTTTTGCGAATTTGAGCTGTTGCGATTGCTTAAATTCGCAAGTCATTTAAATAACATTGTTTTACATTAGTGCCGTTCACATCAATGTGGTGCGAATCTAAGCTGCGTGCAAAAAGTGTCCTGTGCAAGTTTGATCCGTGTGCGATGCAAATTCAGCTCCGTAGACTTCAATGTAAATCGTTCTGGAATCGCATTGATGGTTCACATATGTGCGAATTCCACCACACTACTGTCCACAAAAACCAGGAAGTACACAGGAAGTTAACACCTTTTTTTTACATGATTCCATTGGCTAGAACATCAATTGCAGCTATGTCTAACTCCTGAAATTCACAGTAAAATCACTGTAATTTCGCACCTCACACAGGACAAAAAAACAGGAACAAATTCACAGCGCAACAGTGTGCACCTAGCCTTACTGTGTTCTCTCACAACCTCTCAGCTGCCACCCCCACTTTCACTCTCTCAGGGGCTTTTGGTCCTGGGTACTCTCAGTTCCAGACCATTGTCCCTCTTTTACAACACAGGACCAGTGGGTCGGAGCTAGAAATAACCCACCAAAACCGTGTGGGGCAGCACCTAACTAGCATGATTTAAACCCACTTACATACAGGTGTGTGCAGGCTCTGCTTGTAGCCTGTTTGACAATGTATTTAGTAGTGATACATTTTTACAGTTTTGGGAAGGGGTAAGCAAAGTTTTATTTTTACAGTTTAACCACTGTTGTTGTAAATGAAAGTTCAGAATTACAGATTTAATCAGAATTACAGGTTTGTCATAACAGCAAAATTATGTATCTAGTACAAACGCTTGTGTTTTTTTCTCCATTGTGTACATTTTTATACTACAGAACAAGAAAAAATCACCCCAATCTGCTTTAGAACTCCCCAGCATACTTCTTCAATAGACATGTGCATTCGTTTTCGTCCAAATGCATTTTTATCAGAATTTCAGCTATTTTCAGCTATTTTCGTTATCGTTTTAACAAACGAAAACGAACGCACAGAATACGAAAACCGAGAGATCCGACATAAACAAGTGCTTTATTTTCGTTATCGTCGGTCGAATGTGTCTAACCTTAACTCTATTAGTCCAAGATTATTCTACATAGAGAGAAAAGATTTGACATTATAGAGAGAAAAGATTTGACATTATAGAGAGAAAAGATTCAACATTATAGAGAGGAAAGATTCGACATTATAGAGAGAAAAGATTCAACATTATAGAGAGGAAAGATTCAAAATTTTAGAGAGAAAAGATCGCTGCTGGAATTGGGTGGGGGAAGTAAAATAAAAATAATGATGATGATGAATGTTATTGGCTGATTATAACCAAAGAGGAGGAGCAGTAAAATAGCTAGAACTAACTTGACATTTCAACATGAACGACAAAGATTCGACAAAGCATCGAAAAACTTTGAACCTGTCATTAAAGGCTTATGGTGTCTGTTGATAATTCTAAGAAGATTCGACGGAGCAGCTAAACTGTACGACAATGCAATTGTACATTCTGGTCAAATCCTCGGCCCATAGGCTATAGAGGGAACCCAGTCGCTCACTGGATCCCCATGCACAGCGAGGACAAACCCTCGTGATTGGCTGCTGTGAAGAGCACCCAAACCTCGACTCCACTGCTGCCACCTGATGTACTGGGGTTGGAAGAACACTCCAGCACAGCATAATGGGCTCACAGCACAGCCATGGAATAAAGGAAAATGTTCCGCGCCAAACAAAATATATATAAAACGATAAAGCTGCTACTTAGTAAACAAAATAAAAATTGTCAAGTGATAAGATACAAAAATAAGTGCGCTAATAACATATAATAAGACACAATCCAATGTGCTACATATATACTGAAGTCCATAGACATAAACTAGAAAGTAATGTCCATAAATAGTGTTGCCAACAATCACCATACAGTGTGTAATAGTGTATTGTTATAAAGTCCCATTGGTGCAATAGTTGCTAAAAACTTGAAATTCTTCCAAAATCTTGAATGCGTGTATAGAAACTTCCACCACACTCTAATGATTTCACCCAAAAGTGCTCAATAGGTATATGCGCTTACCAGAAACACCTGACTTCTCTAATTAAAAAGAAAGTCAGAAACAGCCTTAGCAGTATTGTGACTGCAAACACATCGGTGATACCAGGATAGCTGATGTTCTCAATCCCAGATTGGATACGGTGACATAAATATGAGAAAAAAATAATCCATAGCATAATACTGCTTAATTTATTAAAAATAGGAACATAAAAAAAGCCAAATGGCCTCTTACATTAAAAGGATGCCAAACCCGGCATCAAGGCTGCTCGCTTGTAAGTCAAGGTGGTCTGTTCCGCTTCAATCGTTACGCAACTAGTCACATGATACGCCTAACATCCGGTCATCTGGTTGTCGGAGTCTCGGAGTGGAACGCACGCCGCTACATGCTGCTGCGAGGCAGCGTAGCATGTAGTTTTTGTGTGAGAAACAAATTCTTGCCCGGGCCATTAGCGATTATGGGCGTTTCCTCCACGGCCCGGACAGTGCCAACACCACCCCGGCCAGGAGGAGGGAGATTTTGGACATCATCACTGAGCAGGTCAATTCAGCGGGGGAGGGGGAGACACGGAACCGGTCTGGGATTGACAAAAAGATCAATGACCTCCGGCGTCTGGTCAAAAAGAAGCTGGCCAAAATGCTTGCCCACCATGCCGTGTTAGGCTGACAGCGGAGGAGCGTGCGGTGGCCCTGACCTTTCATCAGCATGAAGTGGAGGGCCTGCCCGGCTTTGACTCAAGTCCGGAGCCCGTGGAGCCAGGTAAGTTTTTTTTTTATATCAGGTGTGTAGCATGTGTGGGGGAGGGGGTGAAAGGGAATATGTGGCAAGTGTGTGGATCCTCCAACCTGTGAATGTTTTGTGTCATCCACAGATGTGCAGGAGGGTGCAGGGCCATCTTGCCTGACCGCACCATCCCCAGGACAGCAGCCTAATGAGGCCCCCCCGACAAGGCCGGAGTCCGCGGAGGAGGTTGAAGAGGAGGAGGTTGAGGAGGAGGAGTTTGAGGAGGAGTCCATGTCAGGCACTGGCCTATTGTTGTTGGAGGACCGTTCCCCTCTGGCTGGCAGCAGCCAGCCCTCCCTAAGGGGAAGCCCCCCCCTCCTCCCCCAACATGGCTCCTCTCCCAAGGGCCTCCCCTTCTCCCCGGCCACAAGCATCAGCTGGAGGCAGGAAGACAACCCAGAAGACCAGGGGGGTGGCCGATCTCCTGCCCGCCACTCTGAGAAGGGACCAGTTCCTCCAGACCCGCCATCTGGGACAGGTCAGCCAGACATTGGTGCGGATGGAGGAGAGCCTGTCCTCCATCAAGGATACGCTGGGGAACCTGGACTGCCACTCCCGGGCTTTCACAAACTGCCTTAACGACCTGCAGACTACATCAGCAGGCGTTGGGCAGGATGTGAGGGCCCTCACCCAGGCTATCCAGGCCAACACGGCAACACTAGGTGGTGCCCTGGACAGAATAGCCGTGGCCTTGGAGGGCAGGCTGCCAGGTGGGCAGAGATCAGGGGCTGCTCCTCCTTCCCCGGTTTTCCCCCTCCCCATGAGTCTCCCCAGAGGAGCCGGGGCCGTGGCCGGGGGCGCCCCAGGCGTGGCTCACGTCAAGGGCACTAATTTTTTTCTCCCCTTTTTTTTGCTGGAAATTTTTTGATTTTGCTGGTCATTTTTTTTTTTTTTTGTTGTCAATGCTGTTTGAATGTGGGGGTGACATTCCTGCCGGAAAAGGGCTGTCACCCTCAATTTTGGCGCAGTAGGGTTCCCCAGGTCCGTGTGAATGGTGTATGAATGTACAGTGACATAATTGGAGCCTTGGCGTGGCGTTGCTGCTCACAAGTCCTGCATGGTGGACTGGTGCCAATCCAATTTGATGAGGATGTGGGGTGTGTGTGCTAGGGACCACAGTGGTGTGCATGCATGCATTCTCATTGTGCCATGATTAATGTGTTTGTTTAACGTGCAAAGATGCCCAATGTGAGCTGTCTCCTGGCTGCTCTTCCCTCAGAAGACGGGGGACCCTCGGTTAGGAGGGGATTGTCTGGTTCAGGGGTCAGGTCATCACGTAGGTCAATCTGCAGGCCCTTTCTTACTGCGAAGTTGTGCAGCATGCAACATGCACCGATGATATGGCACACAAAGTTTGGGGAATACAAGAGGGTACCCCCAGACTTATCCAGGCATCGGAAACGTGACTTCAGGAGGCCAAAGGTGCGCTCCACCACTGCACGTGTTTGGGCATGTGCTTGATTGTATCTTTCCTATCCTGGGGTTTGGGGGTTCCGGATAGGAGTCATGAGATGGGGTCCCAGTGGATATGCAGAGTCACTTGTAAGGGAAAAGACAGGAGGATGTTAGTCATGCATGTGCCCCTTGTGATGTGTGCATCATGGGGGGGGGACAGTCATGCCTGCCACCCATGTCACTCACCAACCAGCCAGGTGTCCCCATACACGTTCTGATCGAATTCCATTCGGATGTGGCTTTGATTGTAGATGTAGCTGTCATGGCTGAACACTGGGTGTTTGGCACGGACGTGCCATATGAGGCCTTGGGCATCGACTATCACCTGTACGTTGATGGAGTGCCAATGCTTCCGATTGCGGTACATGTGCTCTGTCTCCTGGGGGGGCTGGAGTGCCACATGTGTGCAATCAATGGCCCCGATGGTGCGTGGGAATCTGGCAATTCTGTAGAAATCTGTCATTGCCTTCAGCCGCAGGTCCTCAGTGGTGGGTTTGATGATTTGGTTGGCCATGCGTCTGAGGATTGCAGGGACAACCTGGTGCACACATCTGCTCATGGAATATTGTGACATCCCAGCCACAACTCCACTTGTACGCTGAAAAGAGCCACTGGCAAGGACATGGAGTGTTGCCATGACCTTGACCAGTGGCTGCACTGCATGTGAGCGTTGTGTTGGGCTGGTGATGACCTCCTGCAGGGTTTTGGTTAATTCCAGGATGGCATGAGGGGTGAATCTGAAGATGCGATACACCTCAGAATCACTCATGCCAAACAGGTCTATGCGTGTGCGGTATATCCTCTCCCGTGCCCTCCTCCGTGCCATCCTCAGTGCCCTCCTCCTTCTTTGTTCATCTAAAGTCAGTAGTATAGCTATGCGCGACGATGCCCCTGGCATGTTGGCATACAGATTGTTGTGCAACACGTGTGACTGCTGAGCTCCTCACTAACAGTGTTGCTTTATCTAACATGTAGACTTTTTTTCTCTTTTTAGACCAGCTTTTATATGGTCTAATTTTAGACAGGACATTTTGCTGTTGCGCACACTGCGTAGCCTGCGCTGCCCCAACGTTCTTTTGTGGATCCCCGTAAGTCCCTCATTAGCATATTTGACTAGCAAATCAATGGTCTATCTAGCGCAGTTTTGCGCGGACGGATGCGCAAACGAAATTACGCTGGACCAAAAAAAGTAGATTTCTTGCGTATCTCGTTTCGGGGATGCCGTGCATCGAAACGCACGCGCACATTTAGACTTACACACGCGCATCTCCTGTTGCGCAGGCGTAATTGCTCTGTGAATCTGGGCCAGAGACTGCAATTTGCTATTAACAATCTGGATCAGAGTTTAACTACACTCTGATCTGCCCTTAAATTTCACTAGCACCAGTACTGTAAGGTACATAGGCGCTACAAGTATAATTATTACTAGTCATACAGCATTAGAATTTTACTATAGCTTGTAGGCGGAACTTTCGACCGGAAAAGTATGATTGCAGCGTCATACAGTTTCGCTGCTCCGTCAAATCTTATTTGAACATTTGACAGACAGACACCATAAGCCTTCAATGGCCGATTCAACCTTAATTAGTTTGGATTTTCGGACTAATGCAATTTCCATTGAAAAACAAAATAAATAAAAATGAATTAACTAAGTAAATTTATTTTTCGAAAACGAAAATCCGAAACAACATATTTCAGTGTGCACATGTCTATTCTTAAACAACTTGCAAGAACATAAAGAGTAAAGATTGTTTAGGCTTCACCTTCATGCAATGTCAATACAAAATTATGAATGGAAAAAAGCTTAAAAAACCTTCACCAAATTAGAAAATCTATATAGAGACTTATTAATAGAATACAATAAATAATAAGAAAGTGCATGTACATCAATACAATGTTGTAAGAGCACATGTTCTCAGATTTCCTATGTGTCAGCAGTCAACAAACAAACCTGATACCTCTGCTAGCCATTTCTTGTGTTCTAGCTGAAAAAATGAAGTTTAATGCTTCTGAGCATGCGTCGACTTGATTCTGAGCATGCATGGATTTTTCTCCGATGGAGTTGAACACAGGTGATCGGATTTTTCTATCGTTTTTTTATCCATAGGAAATATTTAAAGCCTGTTCTATTTTATAACAGACAAACCGATCGTGTTTTCACGGCTTTATACACCTCTATTTTTTCTCTTTCCTGGATTATTTTTTTTTATCCTATGCAACTAATTTGTTATGTAGAATATGTTGCAGAATCATGATAAATACTTGTAGTACATATTTGGTCCTGACCCCGGCTTTACAGTATATAGCAATAAATACATTATCAGCATAGAGGAAGTAAACCATGCAAGAGACAGGGGCACAGAGAAACAGTCCAAACAGGTTTGCCCTGCACTTTTAATCAATAAAGCAGCAAGAAAACACAGTTTGAATGCAGGAGGCCTTAGTACAGCAAGTCCATAGCATAAAACATTTTGCTCATCTAAGCTACTAACTAAATTAGATACTTACACAGCATAATGCCCCTTAATGGGTCCCTAAAACAAACAGGGAGCCCCTATATCTTTGTTCTGTCTCCACTGAGCCTTTTCATCTAGAAGTGATATTCCCCAGCAGTGAGAGTGAGGGAGAGCCCTGAGCATCAGTCAACCCCACATTTATAAAGGTCAATGCAGAACCAAGACTAATAATGAGGTCTGGCTACCAGAGATCCTGGAGAGTGTTGACAGATACGTTCAAAAGAAAGTTTTTGGAATAGGTAGGTTGAGGTATGTCCAAGAGAAGATAACCAATGCTGGAACTGGAGGAGCGAAAGAACTCTGAGGGGCGTCGTGGCCCACATCGAAAAGGACTGGGTAGTCAGGAAGTGTTGCATAAGTGTGTGACCATGTGGAAATGGAGGCTTTATCCCATTCAAATCTCAACAAAGCCTCTAGGCTCCAAGACCTAGAACAGGACTTATTAAGATTCTGAGAAAACAAATGTAGTGGCCTGCTACTTTCTAGCCAGAGTTGCTTTAAATTTAGGGGGTAGTCTGAGGCCACGTACACACGATCAGACCGGTCCGATGAGACTGGTCCGACGGACCGTTTTCATCGGGCCACCGCTGAAGTGGTCTGATGGTCTGATGTGCGTATACACCATCAGTCCAAAATCCGATCAGGTCAGAATGCGGTGACGTAGAACACAACGACGTGTTGAAAAAATGAAGTTCAATGCTTCCAAGCATGCGTCGACTTGATTCTGAGCATGCGCAGGTTTTTGGTCCGATGCTTTTGTGTACTAACCATCGTTTTGGTCCGACGGACAGGTGTCCATCGGACAGATTTTAAAGCAAGTTTTAAAACTTTGGTCCGATGGACAACGGTCCGATGGGCCGTACACAGGATCAATTTGGTCCAATGAAACTGGCCTTAAGGCCAGTTTCATCGGACCAGTCTGATCGTGTGTACGCGGCCTGAGATTTAGTTGACTCAGACTGTGTGTTTTTGCTAAACTTGGGCCTCTGTTCCAGCCATGGCTGTACTGTGAGTGACCACTATTGTTGTCTGGGGTGTCGTTATCACTCCAGGCCAAGGGTGGCAGCAGTCAGGTCAAGATGTTTTGGGTGTTCCCCTTCAGCAGCCAATCAGAGGCAGTTGATCGACCCGCTGTGCATGCTGGGGAGGAGTACTTAAGGGACAGACGTCACTAGTCCAGTGTCTGTCGTCCCACCACCCGCCGTTTTTGGCCCCTGCTGGCCGGGGGTGCCTGTTGAAGTATTCCTGGCTCCAGGACTACATTGTTCCAGGGTTGTGATGTACCAAGTAGGCTCCAGTAGTCAGACTGGGTCTATGCTTGCAGAGTGGTCCTGTGCTGTCCGTCCTGAGGGAGGAAGCCACTCGATTAAGAACCTGTCTTGGAGAGCACCAAGCAAGAGGCTGGTATCTCAGGAGAGGCCTTGAACTTCATCAAAGGACACACCATTACTGAGAGGCTGAGTGATGGTCACCTGTCAGTTCTGAATTCACAAGAATTTATTCAAGAGAGATCCGGGTGCTTAATCCTGTGCTGGAAGGATTCTGGACCGAATATATCTCCATCTTTGGGAAGGTCTGTGACAGAGACTTTACTAAAGTTCCCGTGTGACACCCTGGCTGCTAGGTTAGTGAGAGAGGCCTATCCAGGTTCACAATACCCACTCTGGCTAGAGTGGAAATTAAAGCTACGTTGCTGGCAGGGCCGATCCGCCCTATAGGCTCACTATGCAAGCCGCTTAGGGCCCCCAAATTACTAGAGGCCCCGCCTGGTAAGAAGTCATTTTCGGTCCCCCAGCTCA
The DNA here is from genome assembly GCA_029574335.1 of Rana kukunoris. Lineage (NCBI taxonomy): Eukaryota > Metazoa > Chordata > Amphibia > Anura > Ranidae > Rana > Rana kukunoris. The sequence goes on along the minus strand of CM056049.1, from coordinate 449,016,833 downwards.
CTTCTCAACTCGCTGGCTGCATGGGAGATGAGGCAAGAAGACAGTCCCCCCCAGCTTCTCACTTTAATGCAAGATATAATTTCCGACAGCAGAACACCCACTCCCCACTGTCGGCAGCATCCCTTCTCCCACGCTTCTCAATTTTAATGTGACATGTAACTTTCGGCAGCAGCCCCCCCCCCCCCCGCTTCTCAACATTAATGACATATCATTTTGCTTAGGGCCCCAGGGAGGTCAGGATCGGCACTGGTTGCTGGAAGCAGGAGTGTTTCCGAACAAAATTTATATACCTGAACCTATTACCCATTACCCTTCCACCTCTTCAACTACTACTTTTATTCTTTTACCACATTGGGTAAATAAAGCAAAGAAAAAGAAGCCTAAAGTGTGGACATTGAAGTTTTTCTCAACTCTCATCTGATACCCTAGACGGCGAAAGAATAGAGGTAACATGCCGCCCAAAACAAACCAGCAGCTCCTTTGGGGTAGTGCTACACACAAAACACGAAAGTAAAAAAAAAACAAAAGGGAAACACTGCACTTAATATAAAAAATAATAAATTATGAATTAACATGTACAAGTTTGAAAAATTGTATAAGCTGCCAGTATCAAGAATTTGTGATACAAAAATTAAACAATATAAAAAAAGAAGAGAGAGATACGGCGCTGGATGAAATTTGAAACTGGATGGATGATCAATACACTATAACATATTATATATGTATACCGCTATAGGTAAGTGTCAAAATATAAATGAGAGATGAAAGTGTTCACACACTGTAATCTTGAACACCAAACTGTGCGGTAAACAGAAAACTTCTTAATGGGTTTAAATCAGCACAAAAAAGAAAGTCCTTAATAAATAACCAAACGTGAAAAAAAGTCCCAGAAAATGAATCCTGTTGGTCATCCAAAGAAGGAAAAAGTAAGAGTAGACTTGATCCACCAGAAGAGACACCAAAAGTGAAGATGTAGTCTCCTTACCAAATGCACTGACTAATATGCTGGTCACTCTAAGCGCGGTTTAAGGTCTCCCTCCTGACCGTCTGTATGGTCTCTATGCAGCTCTTAAATGTGACTCTCCATTCAAAGGAAACACAAAGAGAAAAAGACCATGGCGTAATACCAGAGATACAAAAATGATTTTTACTATGATAAAACTGATGCACTCACAATTGCGATGTAAACAAATGGCGGTGTGTAATAGTAGAAAGCCGGCGGCTGTACGTCCCCTCCTGCTCGTGTTCGTTCAGGGTTTCCTCTAGGAATAGCGTGATGTCGTCGATGCCGCAAGCCACGCCTTGGGCATGGCTTGCGGCATCGACAACATCACGCTATTCCTAGACGAAACCCTGAACGAACACGAGCAGGAGGGGACGTACAGCCGCCAGCTTTCTACTATTACACACCGCCGTTTGTCGGCATGAAAAAAAACGTTGTTTTTCAGCATATAGAAAAATTACGTTTTTCCAACTTCATCATTAAAAACGATGTTGTCCACACACCATCGTTTTAAAAAAAAGATGAGCAAAGCGTGGTGACGTACAACACGTACGACGGCACTCTAAAGGGGAAGTTCCATTCGCCTTTGGGCTGCTTTAGCTGATTCCGTGTTAGTAAAAGACGATTTGCGCTTTTCTGTCTGTTACAGCATGATGAATGTGCTTACACCATTACGAACGGTAGTTTTACCAGAACGAGCCCTCCCGTCTCATAGCTTCTGAGCATGCGCGGGTTTAAAACGTTGTTTTAGCGCACACGATCATTTTTTATAACCCAAAAAACGACATTGTTTAAAACGATGTTAAAAAATGCAGCATGTTCAAAAAAAATGTTTGTTGTTTTTCAGAACCTGAAAAATGATGCGAAGCCCACACACAATCATTTTAAGTGACGTTTTTTTTTTGACGAAAAATTATCGTGTGTATGCGGCATTAGAAATCCAGGGTTTCTGCTGTGTCTGGCAGTGGCTGTTTCTACTGAGCTACCTGGAGCTTTGGATAGCTCCCTGGCTGATTTTTCAGTCAGCCTTAAAAATAGCAATGCTGAACTCCTTACTCCACCCTGGACTTACTATCAGGTCCCGAACTTCATGTTTGCAAACTTATTGTGCTTATGCCAGTATTGAGCTCTTTTGTTTTTTGCTACTGCTACACTGCATACTGCTTATCACTAGTATTGAGCGAAATGTAAAGTTCGGGTTTGTACCGGAATTTTTGAACCCGAACAATTTACCGTAAGTTCGGGTTCGAGTTCGGTGTTCGGCAATGTAATGGCGCGCTGCAGGGCAGCCAATCAACATTTGTTTAACTTGTGTGACCTAGAAGCCATCACAGCCATGCCTACTAATGGCATGGCTGTGATTGGCCAGTGCAGCATGTCACTCTGCTTTAGATAGGGTAGGGAAAGGCTGGCGCTGCTGCTGCTGCTTTAAAGGAGAGAATTAGATAGGAGTCAGACTCAGTCCTGCTTCAGAAATCAAATTACTCAGCGATCTACATAGCACAGCAAGTCACTATGCTTAAGATACTTTAGGGAAAGGTTGCTGCTGTTGTTTTTAGGGAGAGAATTAGATAGGAGTCAGTCAGTCCTGCTTCAGAAGTCAAATTACTCAGCGATCCACATAGCACAGCAAGTCACTCTGTTTTAGATACTTTAGGGAAAGGTTGCTGCTGTTGTTTTTAGGGAGAGAATTAGATAGGAGTCAGTCAGTCCTGCATCAGAAATCGAATTACTCAGCGATCTACATAGCACAGCAAGCCACTCTGCTTTAGATACTTTAGGGAAAGGTTCCTGGTGTTGGTTTTAGGGAGGTAAATAGATAGGAGTCAGTCCTGCTTCAGAAATCAAATTACACCAGCACTGCATATGTTACTGTGAGATACACCCTTTAGATACTTTTCTTCTATTGTGCTATTCAAAAAACATCCATTTAGGGCAAAAAAATATATTTTGCAGTGTTTGCTCCATATCTTTACGTGTGAGATACACACTTTAGATACTGTTCTTCTATTGTGCTATTCAAAAAACACCCATTTAGGGCAAAAGAAAATATTTTGCATAGGGCTGTGCAAATGAACTTTTAATTAATCGATTATTCTTTAATTCTTTTGATCGATCAAAATCTTTTTGACCGATTAAAATTCTTTTGATTGGTACTCACCTCTCCGCCGGCTTCTGGGCCTTCAGGGAGTTCCTTCGGAGAGCTGGTGACGTCACGGACACCAGCGGGGCTTGCCGTGTCCATCTGAAGTGCTCCTTTACTGTGCTTTCATATCTGCATGCCGGCAGGATCTTACTATCTGCCACACGCAAGGGCTGTTAACACTTCCCTCTATCACTTCCCTTTATCACCCTGGGATTCTACAGCAATCCACTGGGAGTTGTGATAGTTCCCTTCATGGGACATCTACATGCCGACGAACTGATGTTAACCTCTCCTCATCTGGATTCAGCAGTGGTATTGTTGTACACATTTTTATACCGGTATCATACTTAGCTACATGTTTTTATGACTGCTTTTGGTACCGTTTGGTATTACTCACACCATTTTTACAGTTTATGTAGCAACATCGATTTTATCTCCAGTGCAATATTTATTTGGTTACCTACTTGAAGACTATAAAAGTTTTAATTCTATTCCCATCCACCGCTGCCTTTGTGTGTTTTTTGTATCCTGCTATCCATTTTTCCAGTGGTTGGTAGCTGCACTGGGAATCAGCTTGCAAGGAGATCAGCTAAAAGTAGTTGGATCTGTATGTGCGTTATAATTAATCTAAATTAGTCGATTAATCGATTAAAAAAATAAACGATTAATCGAACACAAAAATTTGGATCAGTAACAGCCCTAATTTTGCAGTGTTTGCTCCATATCTGTACATGTGAGATACACACTTTAGATACTGTTCTCCTATTGTGCTATTCAAAAAACAGCCATTTAGGGCACAAAAATATATTTTACAGTGTTTCCTCCATATCTGTACATGTGAGATACACACTTTAGATACTGTTCTTCTATTGTGCTATTCAAAAAACACCCATTTAGGGCAAAAATATATTTTGTAGTGTTTCCTCCATATCTGTCTGTGTGAGATACACACTTTAGATACTGTTCTTCTATTGTTCTATTCAAAAAACACCCATTTAAGGAAAAAAAATTGAAATGGAAGCGTTCAGCTCTCTATCTCCCAAACACTGGAGCGGAAGAGGAAGTATCCCCCCTACCCACCCGCGATCCCTGGCCCTGAATGCCAGCATTTCAAAATTCCTGGCCTTTGAAATGCTGTCATTCCGTCTGGTGGAGATGCAGAGTTTTAAAAGCCTGATGGCATTGGCTGTCCCACAGTACTTCGTGCCAAGCCACCACTACTTTTCCAGACGAGCCATCCCTTCCCTGCACAACCAAGTGGGGGACAAAATCAGGTGTGCACTGTGCAACACCATCTGTGGCAAGGTCCACCTAACTACGGATACATGGACCAGTAAGCACGTTCAGGGACATTATATCTCCTTAACAGCACACTGGGTAAATGCAGTGGCGGCTGGGCCTGAGGCGGATAGCAGTTTGGCGCATTTCCTTTCACCACCGAGGATTGCAGGGTGCTTCAGTTTGCCTCCTGTTGCTAACTCCTCCCACACCGCGCAGGAGTTGTGGAGGGACATGGAACAACAGACCGATGAGTGGTTGGCGGCAGTGAGCCTCAAGCCAGGCTTGGTGGTGTGCGATAATGGGCAAAATCTCGTAGCAGCTCTGGGCCTAGCTGGTTTGACGCACATCCCTTGCCTGGCGCATGTGCTGAATTTGGTGGTGCAGATGTTTCTTAAAAATTACCCCGATATGCCACAGCTGCTGCAGAAAGTGCGGGCCATCTGTGCGCACTTTCGGCGTTCTCACCCTGCTGCTCGCCTGTCAGTGCTGCAGCGTAACTTCGGCCTTCCCGCTCACCGCCTCATATGTGACGTGCCCACAAGGTGGAACGCCACCTTGCACATGCTGGCCAGACTGTGCGAGCAGCAGCAGGCGATAGTGGAGCTTCAGCTGCAGCACGCACGCGTGAGTTGCTCTGTGGAACAGAACCACTTCACCACCAATAACTGGGCCTCCACGCGAGACCTGTGTGCCTTGTTGCGCTGTCTCGAGTACTCCACCAACATGGGCAGTGCCGATGACGCCGTTCTCATCGTTACTATCCCAGTTCTATGCCTGCTTGAAAAAACGCTTCGGGCGATGATGGAAGAGGATGTGGCACAGGAGGAGGAGGAGGAGGGATCATTTCCAAGGCTTTCAGGGCAGTTACATAGTTAGTCAGGTTGAAAAAAGACAGTTAAAAAGTCCTTCCAGTTCAACCATAAAAAAAATAAACAAACAAAATAAAACACAGTACAATCCCATACCCCCAACTCCATACCCACAGTTGATCCAGAGGAAGGCAAAAAAAAACAGCGGAGCATGATCCAATTCGCTACAGAAGGGGAAAAAATTCCTTCCTGATCCCCCGAGAGGCAATCGGATTTACCCCGGATCAACTTTACCTACACATCTTAGTACTCAGTTATATTACGTGCATTTAGGAAAGAATCCAGGCCCTTCTTAAAGCAATCTACTGAGCTGGCCAGAACCACCTCTTGAGGGAGTCTGTTCTACATTTTCACTGCTCTTACTGTGAAGAAACCTTTCCGTATTTGGAGGTGAAATCTCTTTTCCTCCAGACGTAAAGAGTGCCCCCTTGTCGTCAGTGTTGACCTTAAAGTGAATAACTCAACACCAAGTTCACTATATGGACCTCTTATATATTTGTACATGTTGATCATATCCCCCCTTATTCTCCTCTTCTCAAGAGTGAATAAGTTCAGTTCCTCTAATCTTTCCTCATAGCTGAGCTCCTCCATGCCTCTTATCAGTTTGGTTGCCCTTCTCTGCACTTTCTCCAGTTCTCCGATATCCTTTTTGAGAACAGGTGCCCAAAACTGGACTGCATATTCCAGATGAGGTCTTACTAATGATTTGTACAGGGGCAAAATGATATCTCTCTCTCTGGAGAGTGGCTCCGAGGGTGGGTTCCTACACCAACAAATGCCAGGTACACAATTGTCCAGCAAGGGCACAGTTCTGGAGGATGACGAGGTAGAGGATGAGGAGGAGGAGATGGAGGAGGAGGAACCATGTTCACAGCAGGGTGGCCCCCAGACTAGCTCATGACCATCACTGGTGCGTGGCTGGAGGGATACAGAGGACACAGACGATACATCTCCCACAGAGGACAGCTTTTCACTGCCTCTGGGCAGCCTGGCACACATGAGCGATTACATGCTGCAGTGTCTCCGCAACAGCCGCCCGAGTTGCCCACATTTTAAAAGGTGCTGATTACTGGGTGGCCACGCTGCTGGATCCCCGTTACAATGACAGCGGGGGCACAGTGGAAGCACAAGGCGAAGGCAGAGGAGAAGTAAGAGGTCGCCAACACAGCTGGGGCACCGCCAGCACCTCAGAAGGCAGGGTTAGCATGGCCGAAATGTGGAAAAGCTTTGTCAACACACCACAACAACCAGCACCACCAGCTGATATGGAACGTCTTAGCAGGAGGCAGCATTTCACCAACATGGTGGAGCAGTATGTGTGCACACGCCTTCACGTACTGAATGACGGGTATGCCCCCTTAAACTTCTGGGTCTCCAAATTGGGCACATGGCCTGAGCTTGCCCTTTACGCCTTAGAGGTGCTGGCCTGCCCTGCAGCCAGTGTATTATCTGAACGTGTATTTAGCACGGCAGGGGGCGTTACCACAGACAAGCGCAGCCGCCTGTCCAGAGCCAATGTGGACAAGCTCACGTTCATTAAAATGAATCAGGCATGGCTCCCACAGGACTTGTCCGTACCTTGTGCAGAATAGACACGTATACCAGCCTTAACCAGCCATTCTTGTATTTTTGATCTTTCTCACTCTTTTGGGGTGTACCCTAATTTAAAAAATAAATAAATTAAAAACAAAAACCTGTGTTGGCTACCTCATCCTCCTCCACCGCCGCTTCCACCTACACCACCTAATCCACCGCCACCTCAACCTCCTTCTCCATATGGACCTCATCCTCCTAGGTCAATATTTTTTTTTTTTTTTTTTTTTATTTTATGTTATTTTAAGTTATTTCCCTATCCACATTTGTTTGCAGAATACTTGTCATGCTCTTACCAACATTGTTGCTGCCATTTGCAGCCCTCTAGCCCTTTCCATTACTTTTTTAGAGACATTTTAGTACTCAAAAGTTCTAGTCCCTATTGACTTCAATGGGGTTCAAGTTCGGGTCAAGTTCGGGTCCCGAACCCGGACTTTTTTTCGAAGTTCGGCCTAACCCGTCGAAGCCGAACATCCAGGTGTCCGCTCAACTCTACTTATCACTACTTGTGAAATGACAATTGGCTGTGGATTCACCGACCACTTTACATTGCTCTCCTCTCCTGATACCTCCTGGCTACCAACTTTATCTAGATCTCTTACTATTGCTAACTCTACTTGTGTATAAACCCAGTCTGCTTAAACCCATGACCTTTCTGTTGTTCTAGCTACTAAACTCCGATCCTGATTCCAGACAATGACAGTGACACATATGCAACATCCACAATCCTGACAGCCAATACCTAACAATTGATACATACACAATGGGGAGAAGTAATACCTGCCCTCAAATGGAAGGGCCTGGGTGGGTGGGCACACATTAAAAGTGATGCTGGAGTACCTGCAACGCTTCCACAGCAATGCGTGTGTTGCTGATTGAGGGCTACAGATTTAAAGATAGAGAGCACACTTTGCAAAGGTGCTTTAAAGTAGCACTGCTGCTTCACATGTACTGAATTTCTAGATGTATGCATCAAAAGGCTCTGTGTTAACCTAAATGTTATAAGCAGTTTATTGAAATTTGTTGTGCTGTTAACAGGATTAAATACTGCATCAGTTACTCGTATGCACTTTTCCCTTGCTACTAGTTTGAATTAAGTGGCTATTTTATACAGGACCAGATTTACCATTAAGCACAGTAGGCATGTGACTGTAGGCACAGAGGCAAAGAGGCATCTTTTCCTGTATAGTTATTTGCCACATGTATTTTTTACATCGTTAGTGTGAATGGTCATTTCAAATTAAGTTATTTACACTTTAACACAGGTTGGTACAGAGAAAACTAATACATTTCTGTCATAAACAGTGGAGGGATCCGTATTTCTTTTAAGTGTGTATGTGTTAAGTGAGGCATATAAGTCCTTAGTGTCCTTTTAGCCATGTGGAAGTATAAGACATTAGCACATACAAAGGAAACTTTTAAAACCCTTTTCATACGGAACTGAAGATGGTGAGAGAAGTCAATTCCTAAGACAGAGAACAGGGATACAAAAAGTATGAATAAAAGAATTCTAGTGAGGACAGGGGAAGTCATAAGGTCAGGCTAAAATGACCCTGTAATACTTGATTGTCTGGGAAAGCATTAGTAGGGCTGGAGGCAACTTGGATGAGCTGGTGAATAACCTGCACCTGGGCAATTATCAACAGAACAGAGCTCATCACAAGTGATAACAATGTTACAGCTGAAAAGGTCAGTTCTGCCTACAGTTACATATGCATGACCATGTCTATACTGATTTACACAAAAATGTTGCAAAGAAAAGTGGGACAAATGCAGGGCTTTTGCCAAATGCAATAAATCGGTTTAATTTTTTTTTAATATAACAAAGGATTTGAATGATTTCCTATTCTATATATATTATTTTTCATATTTGTTGCTAGTTTTTTCGTGTTCCAGTATTTGTGAAACAGCCCAATGTCTCTCCTTAGGTTAATCATCTTACACACCAAATTCAGTGATTAATGATTAATTATACTGTATATAGACAATATATTTATAAAACAGTTCCAAGGGTAGCTACAGCACTCTATGGGGTTGATTTACTAAAGGCAAATAGACTGTGCACTTTGAAAAAGTGCAGTTGCACTCTGCAAGTACAGTTGCTCCAGAGCTTAGTAAATGAGGTAAAGCTTTGCAAAGAATATCCAATCTCGTGCAAAGAAAAAAACAGCATTTTTGATCGCGCATGATTGGATGGTGAAAGTCAGCAGAGCTTCTGCTCATTTACTAAGCACTGGAGCAACTGCTCTTGCAGCGTGCAACTGAACTTTGCAAAGTGCACAATCTATTTGCCTTTAGTAAATCAACCCCAATGTTTGAAGTACTGTATGTATACTAGAGTATAAGCCAATTTTTTCAGCACATGTTGTGCTGCTGAAAATGCCCCATTCGGCTTATACTTGAGTCACCTTTTTGCGGCTGATCTTCCAGATTTGGGGACCCAGTACCAGCCGGCCATACGCCCTGTGGACCCCAAACTTGGCACACATGTAGCCCCATTTATCCTCTATAAGCTTGCTAAGTTTGTTGTCTGGGGGACCTACGGCTGGGTAGCACCGATTTTTCAAACCCGGGAACCCCTTCCATAGACTCCCATGTTAAATGTCGGTCTAGTCATGGGCAAAGTGAGGCATGGACACAGTGAGGCATGGGCACAGTTAAGCATGCATATGGACACAGTAAGGCATGCAGATAGACACACTAGGCTTATACTCAATACATTTTCCCATTTTTTTGTGGTAAAATTAGGTACCTCGGCTTATATTCGGGTCGGCTTATACTCGAGTATATACGGTACCTTAAATGCACAGATTCTCATCCACAAAGGAATCCATATAAATCCAAAACTGGTCTAGAGGCACTCATGGGTCTTGCAGAGGAGGCAGATCAAAAACAGCAGTGTTTTTATTGTCAATGTTTCAATGAAGCTCAGTCCTTCTTTCTCAAGATGATAAATGTATGTATATATATATATATATATATATATATACACAGTACAGACCAAAAGTTTGGACACACCTTCTCATTCAAAGAGTTTTCTTTATTTTCATGACTATGAAAATTGTAGAGTCACACTGGAGGCATCAAAACTATGAATTAACACATGTGGAATTATACATAACAAAAAAGTGTGAAACAACTGAAAATATATTTCATATTCTAGGTTCTTCAAAGTAGCCACCTTTTGCAGCAGACACATCTCTACAACAACTGATAAGAGGAGACTGTGTGAATCAGGCCTTCATGGTAGAATATCTGCTAGGAAACCACTGCTAAAGAAAGGCAACAAGCAGAAGAGACATGTTTGGGCTAAAGAACACAAGGAATGGACATTAGACCAGTGGAAATCTGTGCTTTGGTCTGATGATTCCAAACTTGAGATCTTTGGTTCCAACCACAGTGTCTTTGTGTGACGCAGAAAAGGTGAACGGATGGACTCTACATGCCTGGTTCCCACCGTGAAGCATGGAGGAGGAGGTGTGATGGTGTGGGGGTGCTTTGCTGGTGACACTGTTGGGGATTTATTTAAAATTGAAGGCATACTGAACCAGCATGGCTACCACAGCACATTGCAGCGGCATGCTATTCCATCCGATTTGCGTTTAGTTTCACCATCATTTATTTTTCAACAGGACAATGACCCCAAACACACCTCCAGGCTGTGTAAGGGCTATTTGACCAAGAAGGAGTGTGATGGGGTGCTGCGCTAGATGACCTGGCCTCCACAGTCACCAGACCTGAACCCAATCGAGATGGTTTGGGGTGAGCTGGACTGAAGAGTGAAGGCAAAAGGGCCAACAAGTGCTAATTATCTCTGGGAACTCCTTCAAGACTGTTGGAAGACCATTTCAGGTGACTACCTCTTGAAGCTCATCAAGAGAATGCCAAGAGTGTGCAAAGCAGTAATCAAAGCAAAAGGTGGCTACTTTGAAGAACCTAGAATATGACATATTTTCAGTTGTTTCACACTTTTTTGTTATGTATATAATTCCACATGTGTTAATTCTTTTTTTTTTTTAGATTTAAGTCTTTTTTTTATTTAAAAATAAAATAATAATACATGTACAGGTAATACAACTAAACATATAATATACAACAATACAGTACATACTGTCGTGTGCCCCTTTAAACCTTGGTCATCGTCGTCCGTACTTCCCAGCCCTATTTAAACCCTCCCTCCACCTGGTTATCTGGGGGAAACAACGGCACTACCTGAAACACGCACCACAAAAAAAAAAAGGGGGAACCACAAAAAAAATCCCTCCCCTCCCTATTATCCTCCCTTTATACCTATCCCTCTCTATAATAGTTGCCCTTACGTCACTACCCTAGATACCAGGAAGGTTTCCCAGGAAGACCATGTTTTTAAGTATCTTTCTTGTTGATGTCGTGCTGTCAGTACAAGTTCTTCTAGCTTCTGGGGCTGGTGATTTCCACCTCTTTGTTATACAGGCTTTTGCCGCATCTAATAGGTGGCGTATGCTTATCTCTCTATATACTTTTTCTGGGATTTGATTCATACGCAAGAGGTAAAATTCTGGATCTTCAGGTATCTCATATTCTGAGCAGAATTGGAGGGCCCTTTTGATCTCTAACCAAAAACCCTTTAACAAGGGACAATCCCAGAATATATGCAGCATCGTTCCTATGCTTCCTTGGCACCTCCAACATTTATCTGACACTTCTGAGAAGATTTTATTTAGTCTTTCTGGTGTCCTGTACCATCTTGCAAAGATCTTATAATTTGTCTCTTGGGTCCGCGCGCAAATTGAAGTTTCATGCGTTCGTTTGTACATACGTTGCCGTTGTTCCGTATTGAATGTCTTTTTTAGTTCCTGTTCCCAGTCTTGGACACACTTCAGGGGGCAACTCCCTGATCGTACTAATATTCCGTAACTCCTCGATAGGGTATGTAACAATGTTCCCCTCTCACTACACATTTTCTCAAATCTCGTAAGTGGTCTCTCAAAAACCTCCGGTTTTGGTAATGTGTTCAAGAAGTGAGCCATCTGAAGTGCGTTCCAAAACTTTAGACAAAATACATTCCCTTGTTCCATCAGATCGACTATGGTAACCCATTTTCCCATTTGGATAAAGTCAGCCACCTGCGTGTGCTCTCTGTCCCGTAGGTGTCGGAAGGCCCCGTCTTGATATCCCATCGGAAACAAAGGGTTACCTATTACCGGGTATAGTGGGGAGGTCCTGGGGTCAATACCAATCATAGGAAGTACTACTGCGCATATCTTCACTGTATTTCCCCATATTGGGTTCTTATTTGTTTCTTTAGGTAGTGAGGCAAACCACCATGGTGCTCTTTCTAATGGTACTTTGGATTGGGACAGTTCTATTTGTACCCATAATTTTGTACCTGAATGCCTGTTCCAATCTATTAACCTACTCAGGTGTACTGCATAGTAGTACTTCCTTATGTCTGGGACCCCCAGTCCTCCCTGTTGTTTGGTGTACATTAATTGTCTCCTTTGTATCCTGGGATTTTTGTGTGCCCATACAAACTCAAAGATAACACTCCGACATTGTTTAAAGTACTGCACTGGGATGTGTATTGGTAGTGTTTGTAGTAAGTAGAGGATTTTCGGGAGTATACTCATCTTGATGATATTGCATCTGCCCAACCAGGTATGGAACCCTTGGTTCCATTTGTCAAGCAATAACTTCACCTTTTGCAATAATGGTGGGAAGTTTAGATCAAAAATCTTGTCCACTTTCCCTGGTAATTGTATGCCAAGATATGTCAATGCTCTATCTGTCCATTTGAACTTAAATGTTTGCTTTAGATGAGTTATAGATGTTTGTGGGACATTGACTCCCATTGCTTCTGACTTGTTGAAATTGATGCTTAGATTCGAAAGAGATCCATAATTCTCAAATTCCTTCATCAAATTCGGAATTGAGATCAACAGATTAGTGAGGGTAAACAACATATCGTCTGCATATGCTGTAATTTTGCAGTGGTTCTTCCCTTTTTGTATTCCTGAGATATCTTGGTTCCAACGCAGAGTACACAGAAATGGCTCTAGTGACAGGGCGAAGAGGAGTGGAGATAGGGGGCAGCCCTGTCTAGTTCCATTCGATATCTGTAGAGGCTCAGATAATATTCCGTTAGCCCTTACCTGGGTCATTAGGCCTGAATACATGGAGAATATCCATGTTATTATTTTATTTCCAAAGCCTCCGTGTTGTAAGACTGCCTGCATGAAACTCCAATTCACCCTGTCAAAGGCCTTCTCTGTGTCTGTATTTAGGAACACACATTGCGTCTGAGTTATGTTTGCTATCTGTACCAGGTTCATGGCTTTAATAGTATTGTCGCGTGCCTCCCGTGTAGGGACGAATTCCACCTGGTCCAGATGTATCAGATCTGGGATATGCTGTTGTATCCTGTTTGCCAGGACCTTGGCAAAAATCTTCACATCTAGGTTTAACAAGGAGATCGGCCGGTAGCTTCCGCATACTTCCAGATCTTTCCCCTCTTTTGGTATAACCGAAATGTAAGGTAATAAAGTTTCTTTCATTAAGTTAGCCGCCGTCCCCAGCGCATTGAATAATTTAGTCATGTATTTCGATAGCGAGGGGAACAGAATTTTATAATATTGACACGTGTAGCCATCTGGTCCCGGAGCTTTCCCCATTTTAATTGAACTTACTGCCATTTTTAGTTCCTCTTCAGTTATAAGGGCATCTAAGCTGTATTTGTCTAATTCTGATAGTCTTGGGATATCTGATTCTTTCAGATACCGATCTATCTGGTCTAGGGTCGGGTGTTTACTCTGTATATTGTAAAGGGAGCAGTAATATTCTTGAAACTCTTTGGCTATTTCGTTTGGCTTAGTGACCTTCGGTTTCTTTGGTGGCTTAATCTGTGGGATATAATTGCTTATTTTCTGTTCTCGTAATAGTCTAGCAAGTCTTTTCCTGCATTTATCACCTGATTCCTATGTAAACTTCTTGCATCTCTGTATTGCTGCTTTAGCTTTGTAGTACAGTAGATCTGTAATTTCCGTTCTCTTCCTAACCATCTCTTCTTCAACTCTAGTTGATCTTATTTGCTTATGTCTGCTCTCTAGGATGGCTAGTTCTTCCAAAAACCTTTTTAGTTTTTCAGTACGTTTCCTTTTTATTCTAGATCCATGCTTAATTAACACACCTCTGATAACCGCCTTATGTGCCTCCCAGACAATGCCTGGGTCGCATTCTGGGGTGTCATTAGTGCTGAAGTAAACTCCAGCTCTTGGATTACATCTTCTAGCACCTCTTTATCCTGCAACAAGCTTTCATTTAATCTCCATTGGTTTGGTCTAGTCTGTCTTAGATCTTGTATCTCATACTCCAGGAAGATCGGTGCGTGATCTGACCATGTAGTATGTCCTATTTTAGCCGATTGTACTGAGTGCAGTTGGGCGTGCAGGATTAAGAAGAGGTCTATACGAGAGTATGTTTTATGTGGGACAGAATAGAACGTGTAATCTTTTTCTTTGTTATGTAACAGCCTCCATATATCGATCAACTGGTTTTTATGCAGAGTTTGGATGGTACGGTTTCTCATACCATGTGGGATAGATGACTTCCCGGATGATGTATCCTCTTTAGGAGCTAACGCGATATTCAGGTCCCCTCCCAGGATCACATGGCCTTCTGTAAAATCTTGCAGACGCGTGAGCGTTTTACCTAGGAAGATGTCCTGTCCTTCATTTGGTACATATACCGTGGCAAATGTTACCCCCACTTCCCCTATCCTGCCTTTCACAAATATATATCTTCCTCTCGGGTCTCTCAAAGCGTCTACATATGTCCATTTAATTCTCCCTGCTATCAGGATAGACACCCCCTTGGACTTAGCCTCCTGATTTGTCGTGTGATATACTGTTGGATATATTCTATTCTTTAGAATGGGAGTTTTATCTTCTTTAAAATGTGTTTCCTGTATGTATGCCATGTCTACTCCCAATCTCTGCAGGTCCTCCATAAGTACCCTCCTTTTTTCGGGTGTGTTTAATCTCTTTGCGTTCAGTGATAGTATATTTAGTGTTTCCATTCTCCTTTCCTGTTTCCCAACCTAAATTTTTATTATACTTATAGTGGGGAAGATAAACCTTGAGGGGGAGTGGTTGGGGGGAGGGAGGGGAGAGAGGAGAAAAAAGAAAAAAAAAAAAAAAAGGGAAAAAGGGGGGAAGGACACTCTCCCACTGTGGTCAAATGGGAGATCCCCCCTCGCTAATGTTAGCTATCTTGCTACAAAACACTCACCGTGTTAACGGTATTGAGCGTCGTCCTATGTGTGAGGGCGTGCGCCTTAGGTGGCGTCTATATTATTCCTATGTCCTTATCCTTTATCTTAGAAAGATTGAATGTTTTCCAGACAGGAAAAATAAATATAAGAAAATCTGAATCTCAGGGCATAAGTGTTCCCTTTTTAAAGGACAAATAGAAACGATTCTCCAAAATCTAGGAAAAATAGATACAAAAAAAGAGAGAGAAAAAAAAAACAAAAAAAAAAATTTGCAGCTCCAGGCCTCACCATGTCTCCTGTGTGATCAACCAAAAGGACCATCTGGTACAGACATTTTGTTCCCCTTGGGGGGGTGTCCATGGGAGGAGGGGGGGTATGCGGGGCCATTTCAGAAGAAGCCTCCCACAAAGTAAAAATAAAGGAAGAAGGAAAGAGGGAGAGGAGAAAGGGAGAAAGGAGGAGAAAAAAAACCCTCCATACAGTTGACATCGCCTATCGAGAGGGGACGAGGGAGGAGGAGGAGTATAAGAGTGACGGGTTCTCTCCGAAGATCCCTAACTCTATCTATTCCAAGGCCAAGGCTAAAGCCATAAATCATCCTAATTTAGTTCCTCAGTTCCGCCTCCCCCTTCCTCCCGTCCCCCTCTCCTTCCTCCTCGCTCTCCCCCTCACCGTCTCCACCTAGAGGGGGCACCGAGTGGGGTAGTCCCCCCCACCAGTAGAGAGAAAAGAAAAAGGAAGGCAAAGTAGGGGTGCAGCCACCCATTCCATAGGCTTTTCCTGCATAGTGAAAGGCTGTTCTCCCCTCCCCTCCCTCACCCTTCGCCCCTCCTACCCTGCCATGCGACAGTACCAGACGAAAAGGAAAGAAGTACTAGAAAAAGCAGAGGAGATCCCTTGTAAATAATAGCAAAAAAATAAAGAATCAAACATATATATCCTTAACCGTGGGCATTTGGTTGTCATAATTTGTCATAGGTTACGGTGGGCATTATCATAGACATAGTAATAAACATTGCATTAACCTTTGCATTAACCCTCCATCCTTCATCTTTCTCTACCCCCTAAAGAAAAAGGCAAAAAAAAAAAAAAAGAGGGGGGGGTAGGCTAGGTATTCTCTTCCGTGTCTACTGGCCGGTGAATAGTCCAGAAAGAAAAGAAAAAAAAAGTGCAGGGGGGATGGAGAGAAGGGAGAAAAGACAGAGAAAAGAAAAATACATGCTGTGTACTAAGTTTCCCCAACATTCCCTCCTCGTTAGTATCAAGTTACACTATTTGTTTCGTTGGACTTTGTCCTCCATATACCACTTAATGAGTTGTCTTGGAAAAAAAGTGAAGTTGAGATTAGTATACTGGTAAGAGGACCCCCTCCCCTATCAGTGTTGTGTTGTAAAGAGTGTGATAGTGTGTTGTGGTGTGTAAAGCTCTGGTGTGTGTGTGTTGTCTTGTATGATAAATTGTTAGTCCAATTATTTGTGTCGTAATATTCACCCTAGTGTTTGTGTTTGTGATGTCAATACTCCAAGTAGTGTCTCAGTGTTTTAAGCAGGAATATGGTACGTATCCCTGAGGTGTCTGAAGTGTCTAGGGTAGCTGGGCTTCAGCCCCCACACAACAAAAAAAAAAAACCCTGTGTTAAAAGTGAAAAAAAAAAAAAAGATAGGAGAAGAGGACCCCTATAGGTCTATCCCTCTCCCCCCCCCCTACCGACCCGGTTTGGCCCGTTGAGAGATGGGCCTTCTTCTTACTATCCACCTCCTATACAGTGTAGGCAACATAATGATCAACTTTTTTTTTTTTACATATTACCCAATTAACACATGACGTGCTCATTGATCTGTTAACCTAAGGTCCTGTATTCTGTCCGATAATCAAGTCCCTAATTCAGTCCTCTTCAGGTCATTTGGTTTCCCCCCCCTACCCCATAGCCCCCCCCACAAAAAAGAAATGGGTGAAGGGGGAAACCCCCCCCCCTTCTGTCCAGCCCCCACCCACCAAAAAAAAAAAAAAAGAGAAAACCGTGGGGGTGGAACCTCCGCTTCATCTCCGGAGCTAGAGTCCCACACAAAAAGGAAAAAAGGGGGGGAACAATGAGATTCGGCCCCGGTCATTCCAGTTTCTCCGCCTGTTTGATTTATTATTTATTCTAAGTATATATATCTCATCACCAGGGTCCGGCTATCCTGTTATCTAACAGTCTGCCCCTTCCTTCTCTTGACCCTTTGAGAGGGCACCTGTTCACTTAGCCTCCGCCTGAGAATGAGTTAATGGAATTTTCCCTTGTCCTTGTCCTGTCCTCGTTTGGGGTCCTCCTCTGTTATATGTTATGGGGAATAGCCAATTTGGTATCTGAATGGGAGGTGTTTCCAGGAACAGAAACAGGTCCGGAAGTTCCGATGGGGTTCTGAGCATAAACGAGATCATAGACTTACGAAATGTCACTGCGAGTGGGTATCCCCAACTGTATGTAAACCCCTTTTCTCTAGCTAAGTCCAATATAGGTCGCAGACATGCTCTTCGTTGAAGTGTGGCCCGCGACAGGTCGGGAAGAACTTTTGTATGTGCACCATCGTATTCTACATCACCCATGTCCCATGCCATCCTCAGAATCATTTCTTTCTGCTGGTATCTGTACAATCGACAAACTATGTCCCTTGGTCTCTCTGGGTTAGAAGATTTGGGGCCGGGGGCTCTATGTACCCTCTCTATTTCGATCTCCTTTTGCGGTAATTTTAGTATACCCTCAAAGATCGCCTTAATTTTAATGTCCAGATCTTCATTATCTGCTGTTTCCGGGACACCCCGTAAACGCACATTGCACCTACGGCTCCTGTCCTCTAGAACCTCCATCTGTAGTTGTAAATCAATTATTGTTTCTGTTATCTTCTCCACTTCATTGCCTTGTTTTGCCCCCATTGCTTTCTCAATAGCTCCCACTCTTTGCTCTATAGAGGTTATGGTATCTTCTCTCAGCATTACCTTCTCTGACAGCGTGTTTAGGTCATGTCTTACCTCCTGTAGTTCCTGACGCTGGGTCTCTTCCACCCGCAGTATCAGTGCCTCAATCTCCTGTCGGGTAGGGAGTTTCTCAATATTCTGACGGGTAGGGAGAGCTGCCAACATTGCTTTTATCTCCTTGGCGTCCGCGGTCTCCATCCCTGCAGCTCCTGCCTTCAAACTACCCGCTGGAATCCGTGTGTCTGCCGACGTCTGTGTCTGTGCTTGGGGATTCCCTGCACCGGAAGATCGGCGCTGCAATGCTGACTTCCCCCTGCTGACGTAACACTTACTCCCCCGTCCTCGGGCTCCTTTGTTGATAGACCCGCTCGCTGCTATAACCACGGGGGACGCTGAGGTAAAGTATCGCTGGATGTCTCCTTGAGCACTGTTTACTGCTTGACTTGTTATGTTGCTGGTAGCCAGGACTGCCTTCTTAGACTCTGCTCGCGTTATGCGTTTGTGGCTACTATGCATGCTGTGCTATAGAACTTCATCTACTGCAGCCTGGGTCACATAGCTTAAGCCGCTCAGGTGGAGGTGAGGTGAGGTAAGGTACCTGCTAAATCGCTAGATTTCTGAGTTCATGCTGAGTTCCTCATAGAGACATGGAGAGAAAGCCCGGAGCTCCAAACCAACGTGTCTCTCACACCGCCATTCCTAAGCCACGCCCTGGGCACACATGTGTTAATTCATAGTTTTGATGCCTTCAGTGTGAATCTACAATTTTCATAGTCATGAAAATAAAGAAAACTCTTTGAATGAGAAGGTGTGTCCAAACTTTTGGTCTGTACTGTATGGGCCAGATTCAGGTAGATGGGAGCATCTTTGCTCTGGAGTAACGCTTCTCATTTACGTTACGCTGCCGAAATTTTAGGAGCAAGTGCTGTTATTCATGAAGCACTTGCTCCTAAAGTTGCGGCAGCGCATCGCAAATGATCCGGCGGAATTCAAATTGGGCGGGTACGGGGCGTGTATTATTTAAACTAAGCGCGATCCCGCGGCGAACGTACTGCGCATGCGTCGAGTGTCAATGCATCCCAGTGCGCATGCTCCAAATTCTGTCAGTGAACGTCAATGACGTCACATCCCCATTCATGAAAGTTTTACGCAAGCGACGCGATTTTTTTTTCCGATGCGATGACGACGCCTATACTTAACATAGGATACTCCACTAGGGGGCTGCTTTATCTTTACGCCGCGTATCACTTACGGAAACGTCGGAAAGTCACTGCGTCGCGCCCGAATACGATCGTGAATTGCCGATTCCCGCTGATTAACATATTTTTTCCGCGTAAATCAGCGGGAACGCCCCCGGCGCCATTTTTAAATTAAAGTTGCGATGCGATGGCAAAATTCAATTGCGCCGATCGCATCGGAACACCAACCCGGCGTTTCTTGTTTTCTGGTTACAGATACTCCAGCCTAACTCTACCTGAATCTGGCCCTATATATATATATATATATATACGACTTGTATATATACAGTGCCATGTAAAAGTATTCTTGCCCCTTGAAGTTTTCCATGTTTTGTCATGTTACAACTAAAAATGTAAATGTATTTTATGTGATAGACCAACACAAAGTGAAGTGGAAGGAAAATAATAAATGTCCTCCATTTTTTTTACAAAAAAATATGTGAAAAGTGTGGTGTCCATTTGTATTCAGTCCTCTTTACTCTGATACCACTAACTAAAATATAGTGGAACCAATTGCCTTCAGAAGTCACCTAATTAGTAAATAGAGTCCACCTGTGTGTAATTTAATCTCAGTATAAATACACCTATTCTGTTAAGCCCTCAGAGGTTTTTTTTAAAGAACCTTAGTGAACCTTATGAAACAAACAGCATCATGAAGGCGAAGCAACACACCAGACAGGTCAGGGAAAAAGTTGTGAAAAAGTTTAAATCAGGATTAAGTTTTAAAAAAATATCTCAAGCCTTGAACGCCTCACGGAGCACTGTTCAAGCCATCATCTTAAAATGGAAAGAGTTTAACACAACTGCAAACCTACCAAGACATGGCAGTCTACCTAAACTGACAGACCAAGCAAGGAGAGTATTAATCAGAAAAGCAGCCAAAAGGCCCATGGTAACTCTGGGGGAGCTGCAGAGATCCACAGCTCAGGTGGGAGAATCTGTCTACAGGATGACTATTAGGCCTCATTTCCACTGGCGTTTTTACAGCCACTTTTCTGAGCGTTTTTTGCAGCTTAAAAACGCCTGTCCATGTTAGTCTATGGCCTCATGCCCACCATGACGTTTTTGAGCTGTAGATGGCTAAGCTGCAAAAAAAACGCGGGACCAGTGCGTTCTGAAGCTCCAGCAATAGAGCTGTAAAAACGCCAGGCATTAAAAAACGCTCAAAAACGCGCATAAACGCGCAAAAACGCGCACAAACGCTCAAAAACGCTCAAAAACGTGGCCGCTGCATTTTTAAAGCTCCAGCTCCAAAAAAAAAATTTTTTTATTTTTTTTCTAAAATAAACATGGACAGGCGTTTTTAAGCTGTAAAAAACGTGGCTGTAAAAACGCCAGTGGAAATGAGGCCTAAGTCATGTATGCCACAAATCTGGCCTTTATGGAATAGTGGCCAGAAGAAAGCCATTGTTGAAAGAAAGCTATAAGAAGTCCCGTTTGGAGTTTGTGAGATGCCATGTGGGGGACACAGTAAACATGTGGAAGAAGATGCTCTGGTCAGATGAGACCAAAATGTAACTTTTTGGCCTAAAAGCAACCATGAGGTGAAGGATTACGGGTGTGGGTGGCTAGGAAGTACTAGTGGCACATCTGTTTGGACGTCAGCTACTGTGAAAAGCGGCAGGTCCGCTGGTCTTTCTATGGCTGGAGGATGATAACCAGGCTGGGTTGGCCAGGATGAAGAGATATTGTGCCGGATGTGATGTCAGAAGCTTCGGAAGGCATAGTCTGTTACCTGTCACCTGAATGGATGAAACGAAAGGCGCTGCTATTGGACGCCTATCAGGAGGAGAGGATGGGAGGAGACGCATGAAGGACCCCGCTTGATGCCATCACCCGCTGCCCCACCAAGACAGGGCAAGTGCCAGGCAGACGGCGAGCAGGTTGGGGGAGTCACAGTGGCAGCATTTGATGGGCTAAGTGGTGGCATTTGATGCCACAGTGGCAGCATTTGATGGGCACACTGACAGTTGATGGGCACAGTGGTGGCATTTGATGGGAACAGTGGCTGCATTTGATGGCACAGTAGCTGCATTTGATGGCACAGGGGCAGCATTTGATGAGCACACTGGCAGTTGATGGGCACAGTGCCAGCATTTGATGGGCACACTGGCAGCATTTGATGGGCACAGTGGTTGCATTTGATGGCACAGTAGCAGCATTTGATGGTACAGGGACAGCATTTGATGGGCACATTGGCTGCATTTGATGGCACAGTGGTTGCATTTGATGGCACATTGGCTGCATTTGTTGGACACAGTGGATGCATTTGATGGGCACAGTGACAGTATTTGATGGGCACAGTGACTGTGTCTGATGGCACAGTGGCTGCCTTTGACAGCACAGTGGCTGCGCTTGATGGGCACAGTGAGGCTGCAATTGATGGGATTTTTTGGGGTTAGTTTGTACCCCCCAAAAAAATTGGAGCACCAGCCGCTACTGCCAACTGATACTCTATATAAAGCATATGCCGTATCGCAATTTCTCAGATAACCTCTCTTCTGTTGTTTCCATTTTATATCCTGTAACCTCATAGTCTACCTTATTGGATCACTCACTATCCTAGTCAGACACCTAAACTTCGCTTTTGTAATCAAATTGACTTATTTTTCAAGATTAGCACACTAGACATCAAAAGAATAAAATAAATCCCTCACTAGCAGCAGCTGAAAGAAACTCTGCACCCCAGCAGAGGAAAATATCAGTTATGGAATCAGCACTAGCTATTAATGATGTCCTTCACACCCCAGTCCACAAAATATCCTTCCAGGGATCCTCAAGCACAATTCGCAAGAAATATAAAAATAAATGGTTTCCTATGAGAGTCGTCTTAACTGGTCCGACTTGTGTTGGTCCAACTTTGAAAAAGGTTCCTGTAATACTTTGGTCTGACTTGGGCACGATTTCAGCCCATTAATTTGAATGAAAGTTGCATCCACATCAAATCATCATCTTAATTGATCCGACTTGTGGCATGCGACTTGTGCTCTGAGATCAAGTGTATGCAATGTTAGCAATGTAAAATCCCCTAAAAAAGTGGCGTGAGGTCCCCCCCAAATTCATATGGTATAAATACGCCAAAATTTTTATAAAAAACACTACTTTGGTCTAGTATGGATTTTAAAGGTAACCTCCACGGTCCAAAAAAAAAAAGAGTGCGGAGACGCTATTTACTTGTCTGGCTAACTCAACTGGGTACAGGACTGAAAGCCGCCACCCCCCCTCTTTCTCAATTTCCTCTCTTTCTCTTTCTTCCCTCCCTTTCCGCCCTTCCCCCTTCCCCAACACAACCTCTTGTTAGTGTTCTTCAATACATTTAGCCAGGTATCAGTACATCATACTTTTTGAACATACTGTTCTCCTAATCATTGGTGATCCTTTGAAGGTATCGCCTTGTTGGGTGCTCAGTGGGCGTGGGTCCTCACCCCCTCCTCGGCACAGTTAGCTCCAATGGGGGTGCGGGAGGAGGGCCGGTGGAGGATTCTGGCCCGTGGAGTTCCCACAGGTTTCCCAAGCAGGGATAACTGTCCAAATGTCTTCAATGATGTCTTTTTTACTGGTTATTGCTCTTTCCCCCCCGGTTTCTCTACTCTCCCTACTGGTGCTTCTACGGAACAGCTCCCTGTTTTGTATTTCTGTTGTATGGTGTATCTGTTTACGTGGATTTTCCTGCGTTTGATTATTCTGTTATGCCATGTATTCTTATGAAAAATCGAATAAATACTTTTAAATAATAAAAAAAAAAGAGTGGGATCCCCCAAAAACCATACCGACCATTAACCGAGCATGCAACCTGGCATGCAACCCGGCAGGCCAGCGCCCCCCCCCTTCCGGAACCATGTCACATGCCCTCAACATGTGGGGGGGTGGGTGCTTTGGGACAGGGAGGGGCTCTGCGCCCCATCTGAAAGCACCTTGTCTCCATGTTGATGGGGACAACCCTGGGTAGTGGTTGTGGGGGTCTGCGGGCAGGGGCTTATCGGAATTTAGATACCGCCTCACCTATGTGAATGAGTACATTGCACTCTTACCCATTCACCAAAAAAAAAAACAGTGTAGTGTTAAATAATAAACAAGAGATAGTTTTTGGCAAGCTCTTTGTGACGGTCGTCGAACATATCTCCGCCATCCATTCCCTTCTTCTCCCATAAAAGAAATCACCCAATATTCCCCGACTAGGAATATCCCTGGAATCGCTGAATAATCCACACATGAGCCATGGCTTAATGCTGAATGTAACAGGACACACTTTATTGAAAGTACACAGCACACTTTATACAGGATTTGGAACATCTCGCCCCCAACAACCGCTTTCTTATTGGTCCATTGTAAAGTATGCAGTCTTCAATTTGGTCCTCATAAACCATGCAAATGAGGACTTGAAAATGTCTCAGCAGAGATTGGTCCCAAAGCTTGAATAGCCTGAATATGTGTGTTCAGACAAAAGCCCCAGGGGGTCAATCAATGTACACAATAGCCAGCCACATAACAATGGAACTGTCTGGAGACCAGAGACAGGGCAGAAGTCATTTACACCTGATAATAGAAAGGCTTTAAACAGGGTTATCACACAATGGACAATAAGTATCACTTATGAGTCTGTTAACCTGGCTGGGGTTCAGAATCAAATCTGTAATACATGAATTAGGATTTCAGTATTTCATGGTCCATGACATTACTCCCCCTGGGAAATAGTTCAACATCCGCAGTGGGACCCAAACGGGTCACTCGAGGATGTTGGGCAAGTAGTCTTAAGGTTCCAGGACTGTCTGCCAGGATAACCCATCCGCCTTCCTGGTTTGAGGCCCTGGCCCATAATCGGACGGCAAGAGGCTCGCATTCAGTCCTCTCCAAAAGCCCCTGTCCCGGCTAGGCCTGTCACACATCTCCCCTTTTGGCAGGGGACTAACCCAGTAGGAGACACCAGATGGGTTGTCTCTGAATTCAGTCAGTAGTTCCAGTCCCCCAATGCCGGTATCCATACAGTACCCCAAATCACTTGCTCCAAACCGAGCATTACTCACCCCACCATCCTCTGCCTCTCTCAGGGAACACGTCTGCCGCTGGGGAGAGGCCTGGACTGGCCCTTCTCCCTGGAGTCCTTTCAGCTGCTGGAGAGATGACAGGGTGGCTGGGCTCAGTCCATCATGCTGTCGGGGGTCTGGGCCAACTGGCCACCATTTATGGGGTATACCAGTGGAGACTGAAGTCCCATCCACTGATGTGAGGTGAAAATCCCCCAGTGCTTGCAAAGCAAAGCCGACATCCTCCTGTTTCAGTCCTGTACCATTTTCTGGGGTTGTGCCAGTGGAGACTGAAGTCCCATCCACTACCACAGGAACCCCCTCTTCTGTTAGGTGAAAGCAGAGGCCCGGGGCACTCTGCTCTGTTGCCAGCTCTTCCGCTGGGTTGCTGTGAGTGGAGACCACAGTCCCATCCACTGATATCCACTCAAGCTGTAGTGGGGTGCAGCCGCCAGTAGCATCCTGTCCTGCTGCCAGTGGTTCAGCTGGGAGTAAGAGCTTTACCACCTCAGCTTGTTGCTGGGGAGGGGGGCCAACCGCCCCGGCTCCCTGGAACTCCACAGTTGGTCCCCGTGCTGGGCAGAGATGGCTGGCACTCTGCCCTGTTGCCAGCACTTCTGCTGGGGGCGCATAATCCAGAACATCCTCTGAACAGTCTATGCATTCTGTAATCTGTGGCTGGGGAGTGATCGCCATCTTCTCACCCTGAGCCTCCGAAACTGCCACAGGGGTGGGGCAGAGGTCTTGAACCCTCTGTCCGGTGACCAGCGCTTCAGCTGGGGAAGTTCCTTGTAACTCCACAAATACTGCTCTTGGTGCTGGGCAGAGCACAGTGAAGTTTGGCCCTGATACCAGCTCTTCTGCTGGAGGCCCATCAGGTTGTTTGTCCTCAGCAGAAAAATCTATTAAATCCCCTGTCTCTGGTGTCTGGGGATAGAGGTTCACCATCTCCTGTCCATGGAACCCAGAAGATGCTATAGGTACTGAGCAGAGGTTAGCAGAGCTCGGCCCTGCGGTCAGAACTTCAGCTTTGGGAATGGCAATCTCCAGATTTTCCACTGCCGATTCACTGGCATACTGCTGGACAGGCACATTCCTCCCTTCAAGATCATCCCATGCAGAAACAGGATCATCAAGGTCAGTTGGCACTTGCTGCATCCGCCATAAGACCTCCGCATCCATAGCTGCAGGGGCAGGTTGGAAGAGCACACTGTTACCCTGCCCCATGGACGATTCTTCAGCCAGGATTTCCGCATTGTCCACTGGTATTTTCTGATAGTCCCAGGCAAAGGGAGCCCGGTCCTGGCGTTGAGCAGAGTCGAGCAGCTGTTTGCAGGCGATCTCAAGGTCCCATTCCCGAGCGGCCAGAAATTCCAAATCTTCCTGTAGCCAGTGCGCTTCCGAGATATTCAATTTTTTCTCTCTGTGCTCCATTATGTCCTCCAAGCGCCACTCCCGATCATCCCCAAAGTCGGGATCACTGGACATCCTCCAATACAACAATCCCAGGTCATCATAGTCATAGTCTTCTGTGGGACTGTCATCCGCTGACCACGGGCACTCTTGGGCTACATACCACCGGAGGGCTCTGTAGCTCTCATCCAGCTGCATCTCTGCCCGGATCAGCCTGTTTAATTCCGATATCCACTCCTGCTTCGGTTGTTCCCCCAACAACGGCAGTCGTACGTCATACTGCGGCCAGTACCTTGCATAGATGTAGGGCAGGACCTCTCCTTGGTGTTGCTGCTCCAGAGCTAGCGCTTCCTTCCAGAGTTGGCACCGAATCACATCCGCCCATCCCAGCAGGACCTCCTCTGATTCTGGTCCTGTGTGCTGTATCCGCATCTCTTGTAACCTTCTTCTGAATTCCTCTTCCATGGTTACTGGTATCTGTACCTCTCCTCGTCTTTCATTTGGTGCTGCTTCTTTAGGCGTTGTCACCGATCGTCGTATTTCTGCAATTCTCAGCTCATGTTGCCGCTCTCGTTCTTTCTCATCAAAAGCTTCAAAAGCGCTAAACGGAATCTTCCTTGTGTCTGCTGTGCTGTACTCACTGTTTGGAGAATGTGCGGCTGCTTGTTGGACTGCTGCCAGTTTTAACTGTAGCTCTGCGTCTCTTATTTGTTTAGCCTCCTCCGCTAACAGGGTCATCACTTTCAGCACCACATCCGCCGTTGGGTTCGGACCGAACCATGCTAATTTCTCTCTTATTAGCTTGTTGGCTGGTGATTCCTCATCCTGAATCACTGGTGTCCCCATCTCTTGTACTGCTGGCGTTGCTGCAACCGAGTTCTCCTGGTCTAGCTCCATTTATTCTGCTATGATGACACGCTCGGTTTTGTTGCTAGCAATCCTTCCACAAACTTCCATTAGTTCTTTCAGTGTATTTCTTTTAAGCAGGGTGTACCGGTCTTCCATTCACTGTTCCCAGTGTCTGCTTGGAATCCTGGTGTAAAGGAAAGTAGAAGGGAAAATCCCGCTGCTGCCAACCAATTGTGACGGTCGTCGAACATATCTCCGCCATCCATTCCCTTCTTCTCCCATAAAAGAAATCACCCAATATTCCCCGACTAGGAATATCCCTGGAATCGCTGAATAATCCACACATGAGCCATGGCTTAATGCTGAATGTAACAGGACACACTTTATTGAAAGTACACAGCACACTTTATACAGGATTTGGAACATCCCGCCCCAACAACCGCTTTCTTATTGGTCCATTGTAAAGTATGCAGTCTTCAATCTGGTCCTCTTAAACTATGCAAATGAGGACTTGAAAATGTCTCAGCAGAGATTGGTCCCAAAGCTTGAATAGCCTGAATATGTGTGTTCAGACAAAAGCCCCAGGGGGTCAATCAATGTACACAATAGCCAGCCACAGAACAATGGAACTGTCTGGAGACCAGAGACAGGGCAGAAGTCATTTACACCTGATAATAGAAAGGCTTTAAACAGGGTTATCACACAATGGACAATAAGTATCACTTATGAGTCTGTTGACCTGGCTGGGGTTCAGAATCAAATCTGTAATACATGAATTAGGATTTCAGTATTTCATGGTCCATGACACTCTTTATTAAAAATTAAGAATGTCCCCCGTTGTAGCTCCAACATCATCACAATGTCTTCTTTCTCCGCCAATGTCTTTTTCCTCTGGTTCGTCCACCAATGTCTTCATTCTCCAGTTCTTCCACCAACGTCTTCTTCCTCTGCCCCCCGCCCCTTTGTGATGTCACGGACCTGGGCATGATGGGTGGAGGAACCGGAAATAGAAGACATCGATGGAGGAACTGGAGAAAGAAGACATAGGTGGAGGAAGCAGAGTAAGAAGGCATCAGCGAAATTTCAACTCCCTAACACGGAAGTGTATCATTACTCTCAGGTGCATTATCTGAAGACTCTACAGCGTACGCATGATTTAATGGTTTCCACCCCTATGGAATATCTGTGCGGGTCTTACGACAAGCAATGTCTTCTTTCTCCGCCAATGTCTTTTAACTCTGGTTCGTCCACCAATGTCTTCATTCTCCAGTTCTTCCACCAACGTCTTCTTCCTCTGCCCCCTGCCCCTTTGTGATGTCACGGACCCGGGCATGATGGGTGGAGGAACCGGAAATAGAAGACATCGATGGAGGAACCGGAGAAAGAAGACATAGGTGGAGGAAGCAGAGTAAGAAGGCATCAGCGAAATTTCAACTCCCTAACACGGAAGTGTATCATCACTCTCAGGTGCATTATCTGAAGACTCTACAGCGTACGCATGATTTAACGGTTTCCACCCCTATGGAATATCTGTGCGGGTCTTACGACAAGCATACCGGTCACATCTCAAAAATATATGGTATCTTGTCCTTTAAGTCGGAAAAACTGTTTTATATGAACAAATGGGAACAGGATATTATAGAAGCAATGCTTGACTTAGATAAATGGGTTAAAATGGCACAACTAGCCTCTAAATCATTCATCAACACCTCTTTGATTGAGACGAATTATATAGTTTTGATGCGATGGTACATGGTACCAGCAAGGGTGGCGACATATGTTCCTAGCGCTTCCTCTCTATGTTTCAGGGGATGTGGCATGGAGGGAACTACTAGGGCACTACTAGGAAGCCCACTGGAGGGAGTGCAGGGCCATACAAGGAAGCTTATTTCTTTTATTTTTACTGCATCTAGGGTGGCGATCGCTAGGTCCTGAAGGACGCCCATGATCCCCTTTGACTTGGTGAAGGCTAAGTTGTCGTGGATCATGATCAATGAACGCCTTTCAGCAATACTTTTGGATAAACAGCCCTTTTTTGACAAAGTCTGGGAACCTTGGATAAATTACCTGTCTGAGGGATTATGATATATTAATACGGTTTAGTGGAGAACAACAGGGGTGCACATCTTTCCTCCATTTTTTCTTCTCTTTTCTCTCTTTCCTTTCACATTCCTTTCTTCTTCTACGGTTCGATTGAGGGGCCAAGATGGGAGCTTAGGCCACATAGTGTTGGTGTGTGGATCCCTCCTCTTCCTCTTCATGAGGCCTGTAGAGTAGGGATGGGGCGTTCGGTTCCCACCAGAACCGTCGAACAGACCGACCGTTCACGCGAACATTTAGAACCCCATTGAAGTCCATGGGACTCAAACGTTCAAATTCAATTCAATGTTCAAGTTATTGTTGGAAAAACGTCTTTGAGAACCCGGGTCTTGCCCCAGGGAACATGTATCAATGGAAAAAAGTTTAAAAAAAGATAGTTTTTTCAGGAGCAGGACTCTGCAGGAGTTTTTTTCCATTGATACATGTTCCCTCGGGCCAGACCCGGGTTCTCAAAGACGTTTTCACAGGCAAACTACAGACACCCAGCAGGTACAATATTTAAAGGGTTTTTTTTTTTTTTTTTTTAAGTTAAGCATCATTAAAATCACAGGGATCACAGATCGATGTACAGTGACAATGAACATGTCGCTGTGCCATGTGATCGCTGTGACCAATCACAGTGATCACGTTTAAAAAAAAAGCCTTCAAAATGCAGCCTTTAAACCATCTGCTAATTGCTGTGAGAGGAGCAGACTGTTTCTTACAGTGCCCAGTACTGTATGTAAAAAAAAAAAAAACATCACAGACCCTGAGCAGTGCAGTGTCAATATGGTCCTGCTGTGTCTAGTGATCAGTGACACTGGCTCACTTCACTGATGATACTGTATGCCAGTACAGACAGTGGGTGTCTCTGGTCACTAGCTAAATGTCTCCATAATGAAACTGCACTGCTCTGGTAACTGTGGTCATTTTTTGTTCACGTTTTGCTGCTGTGGTTAGTGATCATGTACAATGGCTGGCTGCCCTCAAATCATTGTATGTCAGTCCAGGCCAGTGTAAACCAGCAACAATGTTCCTGATTGCTGCCACTCCAGTCCCAATGTGGCCAGACTAGTGAAAGCTATCAACAGTGTTCCTGACCACCGCCACACCAGTCCTAGTGTCACCAGACCAGTGTGTAAGAGAGTAACAGTATTCCTGATTGCTGTCTCACCAGTCCCCAGTGTCACCAGACCAGTGTATGTTATTAATAGTGTTCCTAATCATCACCTCACCAGTCCACTTTTCACCACACCAGTTCATGCCAGAATTAGTGTAACCATACCAGAGTATATCAACAGCAGTGTTCCTGACCACATCCACAAACGTCCCAGTGTCACCAGATCAGTGTAAGCCAACAACAGTTTTACTGATCATTCCACACAAGTCCCAGTGTCAGCAGACCAGTGTGTAAGTCAGCAACGATGTTCCTGATCACCACCACACCATTCTTAGTTTCACCAGACCAGTGTAAGCAAGTAGCATTGTTCCTGATCACTAGCCACACAAGTGTCAGTATCAGCAGAGCCAGTGCAGCCAACACCAGTGTACCTGATTGCCTCCACATCAGTACAGTATCACCAGAGCAAGTGCCACCATCAACAGTGTCCCTGACTGTCACCACACCAGAATAGTGTTGTCTCTGCTTGCAAACTCTACTGACTCATTTCTATTTACCACATTTCTGCCTACTATATGGACAGATCCTTTGCCTGTTTGCTGAGCTATGCCTGCTACCTCAACTGACCAATCTGCACATCCCACGGACTACTTTCCTGAGAGACACCATCCCCTGTGGACAACTTCACTCATGGAATCACAGAAACGTTTTTGTTCACCTTTTTTCAGCCTCTTGTATTTCGTGGCTAGTAAACATGGCATTCTTAGGGCAGCCACATACTAGTAGGCTAGGCATGCTTGCCTTATAGGAATGGGGATTGCTATAGATGATGCTACACTAATCTAAACACCGTGATAACTCTCACAGAGGTGATCGTTACAGTGCACTGTTTTTGATACAATTGGCAGATCTTTGTAATACATAAAAGACAATATCCGGTACATAATGAGTCCAAACACTGAAAAAGTCTCACACATGTGGCATTTCTATACTCAGTAGTAGAATGTGTTTTGGGGTGTAATTTTGGGGTGTAATTCTCAGTACCCATGATTGACTACTTTGTGTACCATAACTGCTTTTGCTTAGTTTTAGAAATGATCTTTCTTAAAAAATCATGCAACTATGCATCTCTTCTTCCTGATAGAGGGGGCCAGGGTTACAGGACTGTGCAGAAACACATGTGCTTATATTCCATAGTCGAAAAGGATAAAAGGAAGCACTCACAATGCCACATCCGTAAATTAGAGAGGAAAACATGGAAGGCTACTCCTTAAAGAAACCATGGGTCGGACTTTAAATGCATGAATACAATGGAGAAGTTTCAAAAAGAACAATATTTTTTGAAAAAAGTACATAATATATAATATATATATAATAACAGTGTTCAAAGGTTAAAAATCATGTAAAAATTATACAGTTTTGCCATGCACAGTAAGACGCTGTCTCTCAGGGTCCATTCCTGTTCCATCTTTAGATCCATATCATCTTTCCACAGGCCTTATATGCAGGGGCGGATCCAGAGTTTAATCTCTGGAGGGGCACTGCCAAAATTTCTGCAGGCAATTTGTAGGGGCAATGGCTGGTGTTGGTGCTTCAATAATCACGGTACCATGGTTAATATGGTGTCAGGATGATTGAAGCGCATTATTTCAATTATTACTGTGTGGGAGCAGCCAGGTGGAGGGTAGTACAGGAGGGTTGCAGCCAGGTGGAGGGGAGGACAGGGGGGTTGCAGCCAAGTGGAGGGGAGGACAGGGGGGTTGCAGCCAGGTGGAGGGGGGACAGGGGGTTGCAGCCAGGTGTAGGGGGGACAGGGGGGTTGCAGCCAGGTGAAGGGGGGACAGGGGGGTTACAGCCAGGTGGTGGGGAGGACAGGGGGGTTATTCTGGAGCTGGATAGGTAAAGATATCAAATATATTGTACCTCACTGAGGCGAAGCAGGCAACTGGTTTGAAGCTTCAGGGTGACCACCAGATATCAAAAAGGCAGACGGAGGGGGGGCATAGACAAAGGGCAGGTCGCAAAGTCTATATTAGTGATAAGTGACGTGAGATAACTCACATAGGCAATGAGATAGGATAAGTAGTCATTTGTTCACAGCCTCTCGTTAAATATGTCTTAACATCTGGTCGCTCTGGATATCTCTTATAATACATTAACTATTATACTATTGCCTGAATACGATTAACTGTGATGCCTGGGGGTGGAAAAGGTAAAATCGTTTTCCCTTTTCACTACTCTAACCAACCCCTTCCCTTTTTTATGTGTGTGTTTATTTGCACCTTTCTCTCTGTTCTTTATTTCAATATTTTCTCTTATCTTTAGACTTTCCAATCAACTCCAAACCATTTACAACTTACAATCCCTTCCCATTAAACACTTCTGTATATACAACATACTACTTTACCAACTCCACACCATTACGCGGCCATATCAAGGGACTACTGATGAATCTCATATGAAGTTTTCAAATGATACAAATGTAGCACATACTGTACATGGCCATATCAATCCCAACTTCTCTCTGTTTTGCTACACATATCGTTTTTGTTACAATAATCCATATAAATAATGAATACAATATATACAAATACAATACAGGTACTCCTCACTTAAAGGGGTGTTCCAGCCCAAAATTGTGTTTATTAAAAGTCAGCAGCTGCAAAAAAGTGTAGCTGCTGGCTTTTAATAAACACTCACTTACCTGCTCCTGCGTCTGGGGCCCCGCTCCTCTCCCCCCCTCCCCAGCCGGCGTCTCCATCCCGACAAGCCGCACTGCGCATGCGCACGCGGCTCGCCGCTGATTGGAGAGGCAATCGCAAGGGACCTGTCATGTGTCCCATGTGATCGCCTACATGGAGGGGCTGGTGTAGGCAATTAAGGCTTAATCGCCTAACCAGCCCCTCGGCGGAAGCAGGAAGTGTGACAGGAAGTCCCACTCCTACTGAAGCCCCCACTCCCCCCCAAAAAAATTACATGCCAAATGTGGCATGTAAGGGGGAGGGGAGGGGATTAAAGAAAAGTACATTTTTAGGGTGGAACTCCTCTTTAACAACCAGGTTCTGTTCGAGAGACCTGGTTGTTATAATGAGGAGTCACAAGTAATCAATATTTTAAGCATTCTTAACTACTGTACTGTACTGTAATGTGAAAAAAAGGTCTAAAGCACAACTCCAGCTCAATAACGTTGTTTTAATTTGCATAACCACAGGACACAAACTAAAATTCTTTACTGTACTGTACAATGCAATGTTGTACAGCACGTCGTTCAGGTGGGGAGAGCTGGTCGTAAAACAGTTAAGTCGTTAAACGAGGAGTATCTGTATAAAAAAGGTGCAAGATACCATTGTAGCAACTTTTTTATACCTGTTTCTTTTTAAAAATCTATTTTGAAAGAAAACATCAAACTACTGTATACTTTTAACTTGTTTCAATAATCTGTGGCTAGATTGTGTTTAAATCAAAATACAGATAATCTGATAATACCAAGAAGCCTCCCAACAATCGACAATAAAGATAGATTCCCGCATTACTTTATATTTAACTTTTACACAATCTAGTTACATACACCTGTAAAAGGAACCTATAATCTCTTTTACATTACCTTTGACACATAAAACATCTACCTTATACATATCAAAAATTTACAAAACCAAAACCATGATATGTATTCCAAAGACAGGTATTGGAACATAGTTACTATTGGAAATAATTTAAAGGCTTTATATAGCAATAAGGGTACATTACTAATATGTACAGGGAGAGCAAAATATAAAACACTAAAACAGCTAAAAAGAAAATGTTAAGTATGTCAGTCTTTTTTTCAATGCAAAGCAAGTAAATAGGGAAAAATGTAAAATATTACTATTTTGAAAGGTGCTTCATCTTAGTAAATGATGGTCATTATAATTTAGAGAAGATAACACAGGAAATGTGCTCATCTTTTTGACCTTGTGACTTCTACCTATCTTGCTAATGGTTACAAATAGATTAGACTTTACTGAATATCCTGTGGTTAACTTATCTCATTCTTCAGAAATGATCACAGTTGTTTTCTTAGTGGAAACATTTCGAAATTTATTGTTGATACTTCTGCAAAAATGACTGTGCCATCTGCTGAGCTGTCTAAAAGCACATATACACACACACGCTTGGATATATTAACATAATTGTGAGACTTTTCTGTTTTAGAGATAAAATCCAAAATAGTACAGGTGATCAGGTGCGGATTTCAACTAGATGGGTTAGATGATGATCCTGTGTCAGGTTTTTCCTGCCAGGTCAAAAAGTGAAGGACAATTTATTTATTGTAACACAGACAAAAAACAAAATACATTGTTTGTAGTGTGGGGAAGGGTTAGAACCTCTTCCTGGTGATAACTGCAACCCTTATTTTTGTACATGTGTGACAAGAAAAAGTAGTGAGGGTAAACATCCCCAACATGATCACAGAAATACAAATCAGATCAGTATTAACTTTCCCCCACTCTATCGAAACTTAAAAAAAAGCTGGGTATTATATATAAATGTGGCTGAAATATGAAAAAATATTATTATGTCTTTTGTTGGTGCTTATGAACTAATTTGAACTGAATATGTGACACACGTCCCATTTAACCCTCTATACCCCTGGTGCCCAACCTGCAGGCTGGGGGTTGCATGCAGCCTTTTGGAGCTTTTTGTGTGGTCCTCAAGGCCCCTGCAGACACTAATCTGTGTTCCTACATTGCCCTGTTATAGCAGTCTGGTGTAATTTGTCCTACTAAAGCATGTCTCCAATATCCAACAACACTTGGATGTTCACAATCTCAGAGACTCCTGCAACATGCTTGCGGTCTCCGACCATCTGCTATATCATATCTGCAGTCTCTGACCATCTCCTATAATATGTCCACATTCACAGACCACGTCTTTTATAATGCCGACAGTCGTTGGCTATACGCTGTTATGTGTCTGCTGTCTGTGGCAATTAATATTTACTGAGCATTTATGTACGGCCCCTTTTGGATGTCAGGGGCCACACTTAAGGCCCCCAAATCAAGAAAGTTGACCACCACTACTCTCGACCTAAGAGCAAACTTTGCTTTTATTTTTAGCCTATTCTTCATACAGTACATACAGTATGTAAAACAGTTGGCCAGAAAGTCACGCGCACCTAGACTTAATGATCCACCACTGCGCTCATGCAAAAGAATTTCCCTAGAGCTGCCACTTGAAATAGATAGAATTGTAAACGTATACTAAATGAATAAAATAGTGGGGCTAAACTCACAATAATAACATGAAACACCTAAAATAATTAATAATGAATCCAATAACACCCAGTGAGAGTGAAGACAACAAAATTATTAGTGCATAATATAGTGAAACAAAGTCCAATTCAAGTCCATAAAGAGTGATAAACTTCAAGTGATTAAACTTGGTGACCAAATCTTGTTGTATAGACAATATGTATACCTTCTTCCGCCACACCGCTTGCGACTGTGATTCCGGTTCCCCGTAAGAAACGCTCTCAATTGCCTTGCACTCTCATGCTTGGCAAAGATGCTTTAAACCCTACTGGGTTAATCAAACTTCCGATATCTGACCGTGCTCATAGAAGAGGATTGCTCCACATGAAAATGAAAAAAGTGCCTCCAAAAGTGTGATAATGTAAAACCATTTATTTCAAAATAGATACACACGAAAACTTCAACCATTGAACTCACATCTCATCAAAAACAAAAGGCATCAAAGGCAAACTCCTGTTAATGAGCTGTAGTGGTGTATTGTGGTCACGGCGGACCTCTATATCTATTAGATTTAAACCTCTATATCTCACCCTTCACCCTTCAGTCGCTCACTCGTCAGTATCCGACAACATCACAACCGGAAACACAGAAAGTCGTGCGTTCACACACAGATGGTTGCCATATAGCCACGCCCCGACATGTTTCATCATTCCGAATTAGAATAAGAATGATGAAGCATATGTTTATGCACGAAGAAGGGGGTAGGTAAAACCCGCGCTACGGACTTGATATTTTTAAGTGTGCCAGTGGTGTTAATGGAGATGTATATGTTATTAAGTGGCTGCCCCTACATGTAATTCCACCAAAGTGGAAAGTGGAAAGTGAATGGGGATGAGATAGTAGGTGTTGGCGCCTCTTAATTGATGAATTACAATGTGTAAATAAAATACAATTAAAAAATAAAAATACATAAAGTGCTTATCCAATATATCCTTATAGTGAGGTCCACATAGGACTTGATAATGGTGTGTGAATCAAACCATGTATTGAACCAAAAAACTTGTAAACAAAGTAACCATAGTGGTGGTTCAGGGAAAAAAAAAAATATTTAATAATAAAAATAATAAATATAATAAATGAATTATAAATAAATGAACAGTTAAAGTGCCGTGAAAATCAACTGCTACTATTTGATCCCTCTTTTCATGCTCTATTGGGTCCCTCACTCACCAGATCCAGGTACCCAATTAAGGGTAAGAAGCCTTCACAGTATTAGCCCTGTGTTGCTCTCTGGCAAGTATCCACTTGTTTGGACCCCTTCGATCTGACATATAGCTCAGAAGAGAGAGAAGTAGTATCGTTGATAAAAATTTATTTTACATAAAAGGTCAGGTACTCACATTAAAAAGATTAAAATCAAGCGTATGTGATATCTCACGAGTGTTTTGCGTCTGGATGCTGTGCTGCTCGACCGGTTTCGTCTAATGACATCATCTGGAGCGTCACACATGTTTCCTCTTACTTATTGGGGTTAATTAAAACAGTAGAGTGCAAAATCTGGTGTAGCTGTGCATGGTAGCCAATCAGCTTCTAACGTTAGCTCGTTCAATTAACCGCTTAACGCCCGCCGCGCTACTATGTACGTCCACAGAATGGCACATACAGGCAGATGGGCGTACATGTACGTCCCTGCATTCTTGCGGGTCGGGGGTCCTCCGGGAGCGATCCGGGACGAGGGGGCGGCTGTTCGTTTTTGTCCGCCCCCTCGTGATCGCTACCAGCCAATCCCCTGAGCCTCCGCCGTGTCACTTCGTCTGCCTGTACAATGTAAACACAGGCAGAGGAAGTGATGTCGGCTCTCCTCTCGGCAGTATTTTTAATCCGCTGAGAGGAGAGAAGACATCACAGTAAGTTGCACCAACAGCACACTGACACCAATACACATAGGCACACTTAACCCCTTCCGATCACCCCCCCCCCAGCCCCCTGTCACAATGTCACTGATTGCAGTGATCATATATTTACTGATCACTGCATTTAGTGTCAGTGTGACAGTTAGGCCTTGTGACAGCTGCAGTTTACAGCGTGTGTAGGTCCAGAGTAGCCCTGTGACCCGCCACGTGACCGCCACGTCACCGCACCAGGAAGTAAACACTTCCGCGCGCATTCGGATCCATAAGGATACGACGCATGTGCTATGACTAACCAGCGGACATATCTGCCAGCCGCTATCCTAGTGCTTTGGAATTTTTCCTGAATCCAGCAAAAAGCGTCCGTTTGCCCCTACACCGAGGGGATTTTTCTGAAATGGTCCGTCGGAGCGGATTTATTCCCTCGTGTGTACAAGGCCTAAGTGTGAGGCAGTCAGTGTTAGGTCCAGAGTTGTGCCCCCCCTAATAAAGTTTTAACTTGATCGTTTAACCCTTTCACCCCCTATTGCCAGCGTCACTTATCGTGTATTAGTGTCGCTGTTGCCGCTAGGTAGCTAATTTTTTTTTATTGCGATTTTTTTTTACTAAAGACATGTGGCTGAATACATTTTGGCCTAAATTTTGGACTAAAATTTAGTTTATTCGATTTTTCTTATAACAAAAAGTAAAAATATAGTTGTTTTTTTTCAAAAATGTTGCTTTATTTTTGTTTATAGCGCAAAAAATAAAAATCGCAGAGGTGATCAAATACCACCAAAAGAAAGCTCTCTTTGTGGGAGGAAAAGGACGCACATTTTGTTTGGGAGCCAGGTCGCACGACCGCGCAATTGTCTGTTAAAGCGACGCAGTGCCGAATTGTAAAAACGCCTCTGGGCATTTAGCAGCATATTGGTCCGGGGTTAAGTGGTTAAGCAATTAAGCTTTGACAAAAAAAAAAAAACTGAAAGATGATTGGTTTTTCATATTTTGCACTCACCCTTTGATAATTCCTGATGTTAA
This sequence comes from Rana kukunoris, assembly GCA_029574335.1. Lineage (NCBI taxonomy): Eukaryota > Metazoa > Chordata > Amphibia > Anura > Ranidae > Rana > Rana kukunoris. The sequence goes on along the minus strand of CM056049.1, from coordinate 448,978,851 downwards.
TCCCTTCCCTGCATATTTTTAGCACTGATCACTGTAATAATGTCACTGGTCCCCAAAAAAGTGTCAAAAGTGTCAGTTAGGTGTCCAATTTGTCCACCGCAATGTCTGATGCCGCGTACACACGATCACTTTTTGTGATGTAAAAAACGTTGTTTTATCTCATGAAACAAAACGACATTTTTCAAACTTCATTTTAAAAAACGATGTTGCATACACACCATCGTTTTCTGAAAATGCTCTTGCAAAGCGCGGTTACGTAAGACACATTCGACGGCACTCTGTTCCATTGAAGCTCCTGTCTCATAACTTGCTTCTGGGCATGCGCGGGTTTAAAAACGTCATTTTAAACATCGTTTTGCCCACACACCATCACTTTTTATGACACAAAAAACAACATTTTGAAAAACGACACAAAAAATTCAAGCATGTTCAAATTTTTTTTTGGTCGATTTTTTGAAGACATAAAACAACGTTTTGCCCACACACCATCATTTTTTCATCACAAAAAGTGATCGTGTGTACGCGCCATTAGTCCCACTAAAAATCGCTGATCGCCGCCATTGCTAGTAAAAAAAAAAAAGAAAGAAAAATGTCATAAAAATATCCCATAGTTTGTAGACGCAATAACTTTTGTGAAAACCAATCAATATATGCTTATTGGGATGGATTATTTTTTATTTGGTGTGTTTTATAGCAGAAAGTAAAAATGTATTTATTTATTTTTTCAAAATTTACACTCTTTTTTTGTTTATATTGCAAAAAATAAAAACCGCAGAGGTGATCAAATACCACCAAAATAAAGCTTTATTTGTGGGAAAAGAGGACATACATTTTATTTTGGTACAGTGTTACATGACCTCGCAATTGTCAGTTAACCACTTTAGCCCCGGACCATATTGCTGTCCAAAGACCAGAGCACTTTTTGTGATTCAGCACTGCATCGCTTTAACTGACAATTGCGCGGTCGTGCGACGTGGCTCCCAAACAAAATTGGCGTCCTTTTTTTTCCCACAAATAGAGCTTTCTTTTGGTGCTATTTGATCATCTCTGCGGTTTTTATTTTTTGCGCTATAAACAAAAATAGAGCGACTATTTTGAAAAAAATTCTATATTTTTTACATTTTGCTATAATAAATATCCCCAAAAAATATATAAAAAAAACATTTTTTTTCCTCATTTTAGGCCGATACGTATTCTTCTACATATTTTTCGTAAAAAAAAATCGCAATTAGCGTTTATTGATTGGTTAGCGCAAAATTTATAGCGTTTACAAAAAAGGGGGTAGTTTTATGGCATTTTTATTAATATTTTTTTTTTTACTAGTAATGGCGGCGATCAGCGTTTTTTTTCGGTACTGCGATATTATGGCGGACACATCGGACACTTTTGACACATTTTTGGGACCATTGGCATTTTTTTTGGCATTTTTATGCTATAAAAATGCATTGGATTACTATAAAAATGCCATTGGCAGTGAAGGGGTTAACACTAGGGGGTAGGGAAGGGGTTAAGTGTGTTCCTATTTGTGTTCTAACTGTATGGGGGGTGGCCTTACTAAGGGAAATCACTGATCTTCTGTTCATACATTGTATGAACAGAAGATCAGCGTTTCCCCCGCTGACAGGAACGAGAGGTATGTGTTTACACACATACCTCCCGTTCCCCGCTCTGTAACGAGCAATCGCGGGTGCCCGGCGGCGATCGTACCGCCGGGCTCGCGCGCGGGACTCGGGGGCGTGCGGGGGGCACACCCTAGTGGCCGAAAAGGAGAGGACGTAGAGCTACGTGCTCCCGCGAGAAAGAGCCACCGTCCCGCAGTAATATGACGGCGGGCGGTCGGGAACCAGTTAAAGTAACTCAGTGCTGTATCACAAAAAAATGGCCTGGTCATTAACTGCTTGCCGACCTGCCGCCGTCATTTTTCCCGCGGCAGGTCGGCTCTCCTTGGCGAGAGCCCGTAGCTCTACGTCAGCTACTTTTGCGGCCACTAGGGGGCGCACGCATGCCGCGCACAGTAAACACACAGCTCCCAGTCCTGTCAGTGGGGGAAATGCTGATCTTCTGTTCATACAATGTATGAACAGAAGATCAGTGATTTCCCCTAGTGCAGGCATGTCCAAAGTCCAGCCCGCGGGCCAAATGCGGCTGCCCTGTTGATGTAATATGGCACCCCTGGTCATTTGGATATATATATATTGTTTGTGGCCCCCAGGGCCACAAAAGATATATACCGTATTTATCGGTGCTGCCTTGGAGGGGACAGGAAGGGGGCAGGACAAGTGTCGTCAATTACATGAAGAGAATCTCCTGTTTACTCAGCAGCGTCTCTATTGGAAGTCCCGTCTCCTAGGATGCCATTGGACGACTGTTCTATCATAGGAGGCGGGACTTTGTATTAAAGAGTCCACAGAGTAAACAAGAGATTCTCCTGTTTGTAATCTGTAGGCACTCATCCCGCCCCCTCGCTCTGCCCTCCAAGGCTGCAGATGGGCATCAATCAGGCTGCACTGATGACAATGGTAAGGCTGCACTGATGGCAATGGTAAGGCTGCATTTATGGCACATGTGAGGCTGCATTTATAGCACATGTGAAGCTGCATTTATGGCACATGTGAGGCTGCATTGGTTGCAATAGTGAGGCTGCATTCATGGCAATGGTGAGGCTGCATTCATGGCAATGGTAAACCTGTGTGTGTTATACGCCGATAAATACGGTATATCCAAATAACACGCCCAAGCTCATCCTTGGTCCTGAGCAGCGCTCTGGGATTCGTTGGGGCCACAAAAGAAATATATACAGTATATCCAAATAACATGCCCAAGCTCATCTCTTCACCACACACAGCCGTGTATTAGAGCTTGGACAAACACACTTAGACCGAATTTTAATAGTTCAAAGAATGTCAGGCAAAATAGTCGGCCCTCGAGCATGTTCACTTCATCAAATCTGGCCCTCTTTGAAAAAAGTTTGGACACCCCTGCCCTAGTGAGTCCACCCCATACAGTTAGAACACACCCAGGAACATACTTAACCCCTTCCCCACCCCCTAGTGTTAACCCCTTCACTGCCAATGGCATTTTTATAGTAATCCAATGCATTTTAATAGCACTGATCGCTATAAAAATGCCAAAGGTCCTAAAAATGTGTCAAAAGTGTCCGAAGTGTCCACCATAATGTCGCAGTACTGAAAAAAACGCTGATCGCCGCCATTACTATAAAAAAAAATATTAATAAAAATGCCATAAAATTACCCCCTATTTTGTAAACGCTATAACTTTTGCGCAAACCAATCAATAAACGCTAATCACGTTTTTTTTTTTATGAAAAATTTGTAGAAGAATACGTATCGGCCTTAACTGTGGAAAAAAATGTTTTTTTTATATATTTTTGGGGGAAATTTATTATAGCAAAATGTAAAAAATATTGCATTTTTTTTCAAAATTTTGTTTATAGCCAAAAAAAAATAAAAAACGCAGAGGTGATCAAATACCACCAAAAGAAAGCTCTATTTGTGGGAAAAAAGGACGCCAATTTTGTTTGGGAGCCACGTCGCACGACTGTGCAATTGTCAGTTAAAGCGACGCAGTGCCGAATCACAAAAAGTGCTCTGGTCATTGGGCAGCAATATGGTCCGGGAGTTAAGTGGTTAAGGAGGTGAAATCTTCCGGGGCTGAAGTGGTTAAAATGGGCCATTTTTATTGATGCCTTTTAAGCAGGTTTTTTTTTTAAATCAAAAGCAAGTTTATTGAAAGAAAATAAATCACATATACAAACAGTCCAATGGCATTTGCAGCACAAAGGGAAGGTAAAAGGGTACAAGCACAAATAAAATAACATAAGAGTGACATTCTGACTAGGTACATACACAGTAGTGGCTTTTAGGCAGGTTTATGAACTGTCTTTATCCTTTCCCCTCTATTTTATATATATATATATATATATATATATATATATATATATATATATATATATATATATATAAAACATCTCACCTTTCTCTTCTTTTCAGGTAATTTCCTTTTCTCTCTTATACTACCTTAGTAAAAGCTTACTCAATATACTACCTTAGTAAAAGCTTACTCAATGTATCTGCTTTTTTTTATGTGTATCTACCTCTTCTTTTATTTACACTCATGCAAAGCTTCAAATACTATGATTCCACGCCTAATCCCAATTTTTTTAACCCTTTTTGTGAGTTCATTAGTGCAAAGTGACAAGAGCTTAAGTGCTATTATGAATCATACAAGGTTCACAAGCAAAAATGTAATAAAAAAGAAAAGTGGGTCGGTTTTAATCATAGTGGTTAAAATTTTTTTTTGCTAAATAAAGAATTGCTAGTTTAACTATACATGTTTAAAACTAATACAACATGTTAGTACACATGCAGATGGCATGTTTCTTTAGGAAACACCATACTGCAATGATCTGGCCTACTGATTTACTTGTCTATCCACATACTTAATCATTCTTGATCTGAGAATAGCAGCAAAAATTGAACATTGGTTCCAATGGTTATCAAATAATAAACACAGCTGTATTTAACCTAACTGGTGCCAGCCTTTGAGATAACTTAGTGGATGTTTACTAAGTTGATGCCAACTAGTGAAATGTCCGATTCTAATACTTTTAGAAAATATACCAAAACATTTATCAAACCTTAAAAATGCTTAGCTAAAATGTAAAACAATGACTGCAATCCAGCCCCCAAACGATCCAGCAAATAATTGTTGTTAAATGCATTGGACAAAGATTTTGGCTAAATTTATTGTTTGTAGGTTACAATCTGTTATTTTGAAACGTATTAATCCTGATCAAATGGGCTTTATGCCGGGTAGGTGTGCACAGATGAATATAAGAAAGTGTTTTGTAAATGTATAAACTCCTAATGATAACTCTGATGCAAGGGTAGTGCCTCCTTGGACACTAAGAAGGTCTTTAAATCCATAGAATGGCTTTATTTATTTCTTCTTCTGGAGCATTTTGGTTTTGGGCCTACCTTTGTGTCTTAGGTCTGGCTATTATATACGGGCCCTGTAGTATGCATAAATATTAATGGTACAATTTCTGACCCATTTTCTATATATAGAGGGACCAGGCAGGGGTGCCCCTTATAACCCCCTTGTAAAGGTATGGTTTAGATGGGAGGACTCCCAAGCCAATATTGAGGAGGCTGTGGATACCTAAATGATCCTTGTTTCTGTTATATTGGTCTCTGAGGTGGTTGCAAGAGGGTGACTCTCTTCAACAGTTATATGTGTAGAGTATTATCACACTTCAATGATTCTTCTGGCTGGTAATGCATACATTGAATTTTTATTTTCTCTTTTCTCTTTCTTATTATGTATTGTTCTCTATATTTAAATTTAAAACCTGGCGTCACACTATACTTTGTGGTCCTTTTAATATGCTTATTTTTTATATTGTATATTTACTGTGTGATCTTTGATGTAAGTCATTTCTGTAACTTGTGACTGTTTTGTCTAGCAATGAAAATGTCTTAAAGTGATTGTAAACCCACCAAAAAAAAAAAAAAACCCTGCAAGACAAAGGCATAATGCATAATGTACACATGATCGGACCTTTGTCGGACCAAATTCACATCGGAGGAAAAGAGAACATGTTCTCTATGTAAACTCTGATGGAATTCATCGGAATTTCTGATGGGCCATACATACGGTGGGAATTTCTGATGGAAAAAATCTGTCTGACTTTTTCCAATGGAAATTCCGATCGTGTGTACGAGACATAACTCACCTTAGATCGAAGCCCCTATTGAGGTCCCAGTACACAGCTCCTGCCGGCGACATCGCTTCCGAAGTTACTTCTGGATATCGCAGGCTTCAGCGATGTGATTAGCCGGAGCCGCAATGACGCCACTCTTGCTCTTGCGCGTGGGAGCCGCAGGTAACGACACACTAGCTGAGGCAACGGCACGCTTCAGTGCATATGTGGCGATGATGTCAGCACATGCTGATACAGGGGATGTCTCCTAAACCATGATTTAGGAGATATCCAGGATAGTTACAGGTAAGCCTTATTATAGGCTTACCTGTTGTAAAAAGTGGTCTGTAAGGGTTTACAATTACTTTAAATGCACTGGACAAGTGTGTATTTTGTGCGTAAGAAGTGCTCAGGAACAATTGCTTTTCCTCTGCGCAGGTTCAACCAGGAAATGTAGGCCAGAGAAGGAGTAAACCTACAATGTGTGGTCTTTCCCATTCAGTCCAAATATATCAGATCAGGCAAACACTCTCCTATGTTTGTGGCGTGGGACACCTTCAGATGCAGTATATAAACCAAATCTCTACCTATCCCCTTTTTTGACAGAGCCTAAGGCAGGATATGTGTAAACCTATTCCTATATTTTTTAAGTCTGCATTTATAGTAAGCAATCTGAAATTACTCAGGGAGCCGCCTCTTTTCTTTAAAATGGCAATTTCTGTCTATCAGAATTTACATTTTAGTACCACTGTTTGGTGTCAGTAGAGAATCCTTCAGTGTTAAGGAAGATAGATACTAGAGGAACGTTGTAGGGAATAGAAAACATGGTAAATTTATACTGCTGGATTTAACGATAGACGTGATGACAGTTGCAACAATAGCCCTAATAACATACATCTGTGAGAGGCCCCATCCTTATTAGACAGTCACTGTCTTGGTGAACAATTGGCTTGTCCTGTTTGCTATTGTATTCTTTTAGAAAAGCAACAATTGTAACACATTAAAAACACGTATCACTCCTTCACTGATATGAACCTGAATTTTCAGCATAGCAGAGTTTCTTGTCCATAGGCCTTTTGCCCATAGATATAGGAAGATAAGCAGATATTTTTTTTTGTAACCATCCAAAATACATGTAACTTTACTGCAGACATTTCTTTCCATTTTTTATTACTTTTTGGTCTTTCTCAAATGCATTTCAATTTTAGATGCACAACCTAACCATGTAATATACAGATCCAATACTGTGTTATATTAGTGGCTATAAATATAACCATACTTATACTATTCTTTGTTTTTCAATTCTGTTGAAAGTAACTATATCATTTAAAAGTTTTAAACATAGAGCGGCTTGGTTTAGTTACGTAAATGACCAACAAAAAAGGAGACACACTTTTCTAACCCAAGTTAGTCAAATTATCAATAAAGCATGACAGATGTTATATTTTGTGTTTTTACATATACATAGCCAGGAGACAGATATTTAGCAATATACACATTTCTGAAATGACTTGACACACCTTTGGTTTTAATAAAATGGTTGAAGTTTTGCTATTACAATACTAATTATAAGTTCAGTGTTAGGTTACCTGGTTTCACCTTTCTGGGTGGTATAATATCCCTAGGTACCATATTTACATATTGTGGGTCAAGTGGCTGCACTGTTGACCTTAAAAACCCTTGCAATGCTGTGGGGCTTTCAACTTATGCCCCACCAAAACTTTTTTATTAAAAATCAGTAAGTGTTGAAAAAAAGAAAAATTATCCCATCACCTTTTTCATCAATGCTTGTCAATCACATGGATGAAACACACAGGCAAACTGAAATGTATACTAAAATATAAAGAGAGCAATGAACATAAGAGTAATGTATCTTCTCAGCAGGGATAACAAAGGTGATGTCTTGAATAGCAATTGTTTCCAGTACTCATATTTCAGGATAAAATTATTAATTTACCCCAGAAATACATCCAAGACCATATTGACAAAGCAAATGATTTGCAGGTTATGATATTGAACCCTATGTATGAAATGTATTTGTACATATATGTTTTATTTTCAGCATATCACAAGAAGCGTAACAGAATGCATACAATTATTTTAATAATGTATTTGGTACATTCACTTTTGGCACCAGAAGAAAGGGGCTGGCACTTTTCATCACAGGGCTCAATGCCCTTTGTTAAAGCCCTAATAATCTATAGCTTGTCACCAGAGTATTTGCCATAATGTGCAAGTATGCACTATACTACATGGCATATTTGCCCCCTTGTTAAATTCCTCCAGCAATGAGTTTCACCTCGCTGCCCTGTTTACCACTGCTGCCATGTTTTCCTTGTATCTCTCTGATAATGTGTCACAGCCAGTGTTCTTAATGAAAAAAACGGATTCTTTCTTTTTACCTTTAGTTCCATTTTAAGGAAACCATCCTAATAATGCCTTGTCTGAATCCCTGGGATCCTCTCTCCACCAAAGAACACCCCCCCTCCTTTAAGGACCAGTTTAGATATAAGTGTTACTTTCCTCTGTATTTTAAGCTTATGACCTGAAATCCATAAACCAGAAAGACAACTGAGCACATACTGTAACATGGGGGTGACCGAGGGGGTGGTTTACTGAAACTGGAGTGTGGAAAATCTGATACAGCTGTGTATGGTAGCCAATCAGCTTATAACTTCAGCTTGTTCAATAAGGCTTTGACAAAAAAAAAAAAAACTGGAAGCTGATTGGTATCTATGCAGAATTGCACCAGATTTTGAATTCTCCAGTTTTAGTAAATCAACCACCCTTGACTTCAAAGCATGCAGTTGGGTTTTAGTACCCATAAAATAGCATGGGTAAATATATATCTTTTTAGTATAACACGTTTCGGAGCATGCAGCTGTGCAAGGGGGTGGATATCTGTTAGTCACCTTATTATAAATTGGGCTTCCAGATTTTGCCATAAGGGCCCCCATATTACCTCCACCAAAGGTGGGGGAGATAACCTTATCCCTCAATACTGGAACATTGTTGCTTTGCAAGGAGAAAAACAACACTGCACATCACCAAAAGAACACCATACCCACAGTGAAGCATGGTGGTGGCAGTATCATGCTTTGGGACTGTTTTTCTTCTGCTGGAACAGGGACCTTAGTCAATGCAGAGGGAGTTGTGAACAGTTCCAAATACCAGTCAATTTTGGCACAAAACCTTTAGGCTTCAGCTTGAATTCTGAACATGAAGAGGAACTTCATCTTTCAGCATGACAATGACCCAAAGCATACATCCAAATCAACAAAGGAATGGCTTCACCAGACGAGGATTAAAGTTTTGGAATGGTCCAGCCAGAGATCAGACCTGAATCAGATTGAAAATCTGTGGGGTGATCTGAAGAGGGCTGTGCATAGGAGAAATCAAAAGGTGCTTAAACAAGGTATTAGTTTAGGTTTTAGTTTTTCTTCCTTCCACCTAAAAGATTTCAGTTTATAGGTCACATTAAAAAAGTTCTAAAATGATTTATCTTTGTCTCATTTTTTTACATCACAGAAACATGACATTTTAACAGGGGTGTGTAGATGTTTTATATCCACTGTATAAATGAAAACCCTAAACTAGTGCCCCATAAGGCTAAATCAAAATTAAAAAAAATAAACATGAAGAAACCGTCAAAAGGAATGAAAACTCCAAAACTACCATCCCTGAAAGACTTTTTTTAATGGATTCTTTGCAGTAAAAGAAAAAGAACAGTTAAAGGCCTATCAACATACAATTAAAATGAATATATCCTTAAAATAAATAAAACCACAAAAATATTGCTGCATAAAACAAAAGCCAATTTTTTAAATGGATGTTTTGCAGCAAAGAAAAAACTAGTTTGCTATGGACAGGACAACACAGTTAAAAGTGACAGCTGACCCAAAATCAACCACAAAATAAAATTAACCACTTGCTGACCAGCCACCCTCGTTATACCGTGGCAGGTTGACACATTCCTGTAAATCGCCATAGGTGTATGTCAGCTCCTATGAGGAGCCGTAGCAGGCACGCCCGCTGTATGGCGGGGACCCGATGCGTGTGGCCCACTGCCCCGATGTCTGCCGGGCCACCTGATATTTTTAGCTCTGATCACTGTATGGATGTCAATGTCGCAGTCCTGCTAAAAAGTTGCAGATCGCTGCCATGACTAGTAAACAAAATAAAACAAATAAATATGCCATAAATATATCCCCTATTTTGTAGACGATATATGTATAACCAATCAATATACACTTGTTGCAATTTTTTTACCAAAAATATATGTAGAAGAATACATATTGCCTAAACTGATGAAGAAATGTGTTTGTTTTTGGGGCTATTTATTATAGGAAAAAGTAAAAAATATAGATTTTTTTTCTAAATTGTTGTTCTTTTTTTGTTTATAGCGCAACAAATAAAGTGGTGAGCAAATACCACCAGAAGAAAGCTCTTTTTGTGGGGAAAAAAAGGACGTCAACTTTCTTTGGGTACAGCATTGCACTGCCACACAATTGTCAGTTAAAGCGATGTAGTGCTGTCTCGCAAATAAATGGCTTGGTTAGGAAGGGGGAAAAACTTCCGGTCTGTGGGTAGTTAAAGATAAATAAGCCAACAATAAAAAAAAAAAAGGGCAGCAAAGAGGTTGCTTGTTTAAAGAGCTAGCAATCAGAAATACAGTTTATTTTTCCAACCTTTCCTTATTCTTTTCCTATAGCAGCTTCAATATGCTGCTATATTGAATTATGAATTATGGTCCTGCAAATTCTCGCATTAGTTTGTCAGAACAACAAACCTGAAAGATGTTGGGTTAGACGTAAACCCATGGTAGAACCAAAGTCTTTTAAATCACTCCATTCCTAGTTGTCATTTGATTTTGAAACACTGAATGTGATTTATTAGGAAAAGACTGGGGAAAATGTATCTGCCATGTGCCATACTTCCAGTGGAGATTAGAAAATAAGAACATAAGAATCAGATTGGTTGCTATGGGGAACACACAAAACATTCGTCTTTGTTTGGTTTTCCAAGTCACAAAATTGTCTGCTTTGAATAAATATTTCAGGGAGACTTTTCAACACATCCATCTTATATTATATTTGGATACAGAGGACCTTTGTGTCCAACAAGCCCTTTCAGTGGCATGTCCAACTGATGGACACTTTGCTTTACAGACTAGGTTTGTCCTCTTATGCATCAATTCATCAAGTAACAGATTTTTAAAGCTATAATATGTATCAATGCCTCTCACGGAATATAAATGTGAATATAGTGTTCTGGCGTTAGCAGTTTCTTGGAATGTAATGGACAATTTGATTATCTGATTACAACAGATCCATTAATACACGTGTGACAGCTTGGCACTGAGAAATGTACAGTCCTAAAATGTTGCATACTTTATTTTACATGACTTCATTGTTCTTCTATCCCCTTAAGTTTATATGATCTGTGGGTGTGTAGCCCGTGAAATGGAAGCCAACCAAGCAAGTGTTTGTTATTTCCCTATTGTTTTGTAAATGGATCAGTGTTCTTGATACCACAATCATTGTTCAGTATGATCCTTCACAGTTTAAACCATAACTGGTAATTTGTTATGTAGGACAGCACCGTCCTTTCATACCAGATGAATAATAATTCTGACCTCCAGACCACATGGGATGAATTTTAACCAAATGCACGTGATTGATAAAAAGCCCAAGTGCAGTTTAAAGTTAAGTTTCTAAGAAAAATAGCATCCCCAGCATTACTTTTGCAGTGACAGTTCCACTGATGTCACTTACACATAGGCACAGGAGCCATTAGAAGTCCTTAAATGTTGTTGCCCAAATAAACTGCTTAGTGTTATTGCAACATACTAAAGCTACACTTTTTTTTTTGTATATCTGGATTATACAATGAAGGCTACATGTTCAAATGATGCACCCTCCGTATGTGATGGTCCAGCTGTCTTTATGGCTGTGAAGAGAATTATGAATATCTAGCTTTCTGCAATAACAAAGTATTGTAAACTTGTATCATTTATGAAATTGTCATCACCAAGTAAAAATTTGCAGGCTTTATGCACTTGGAAGAGTTTATATAAAAATAAAAAAAACACTATTGGTCTGACAAAAGCACCCTAAACCGCAAGGCTTATGCCCTGTACAAAAGATCGGAATTTCTGATGGGATAAAATCCGATGGAATTTTCCGTCAGAATTCCGTTCAAGCTGTCTTGCATACACACTGTCAGACCAAATTCTGACCATCCAAAACGTGGTCACGTAAAATACTACGACGAGCCGAGAAAATGAAGTTCAATGCTTCCGAGCATGCATCGACTTTATTCTGAGCATGCGTGTTTTCTGTGTTCCACACAGATGAACTGAATTTCCGATTTCCATCAGAAAAAAATAAAACATGTTCGATTTCGAAACTAGGGCAAACCTGTTTGGACTGTTCCTCTGTGCCCCTGTGTCTTGCATGGTTTACTTCCTCTATGCTGATAATGTATTTATTGCTATATACTGTAAAGCCGGGGTCAGGACTAAATATGTATCATGATTCTGCAACATATTCTACATAACAAATTAGTTGCATAGGATAAAATAAATAATGCAGGAAAGAGAAGAAATAGAGGTGTATAAAGCCGTGAACACACGATCGGTGTGATTTTTATGGAAAAAAGTTTGATACACGGTCAGAATATCCGAATAAAAAATTCCGATCCTGTGTAAAAGGCATTATACCATATGTAAATTCTACATATGGTAGCCAAATGATCCTCAATATGGTTTAAAAGCTTTTTTGTGCTTTTTTGGACACTTTTTTTTAATTAAATGGTATTGGTATCACAAGGGAGCTAACAAACTCCCTATGTGATAGATTAGGCAGGTAATTGGAAATCTTCCTTCCAAATAGCAACTAACACAGTGTTACTTTAAGGGACAACTTTAGCTTCATTGTGCATGTCCAGAATGAAGAGAAGTAGGCCAGATCCATGTGGGTGGTAAGATTATTTCTCTACATGTGCCTGCTGCACTGAACAGAGCAAATCAAAAGATTTACACTAAACAATTTGGATAGAGAAGTCAGCTATTGTATTTATACAATCCAATGGGAGCACCAAATCAACTTCCAAACAAATTTATTGATAACGTTGTCTCATACTAGAATAAAACCAACACATTTCAGGGGCCAAATATACTCCCCCTTCATCGGGGCTTAAACATTTTGACTGTGCTTAAATGGACTCAGGTGAGCAAATACCAAATAAATCTGCACTATGATGATTTACTATTTGGGACAGTTTCAGAAGGTAGGTTAAGCCAGTGTTATTGTAGCTGCCTGAATACCCGTAGAGTTTAGTTGCCAATCTTCCACCTCTTTTTAAAGTGAATTATGTTAAGCCACTTGGTGCAGTCACAGCTACTTATGTGTCAGGGATCCCTGTGAGACATCTGGTGTGCAGATTTGTGCATGTGCAAGGTATTATCCACAGAGCAGTTACCAGGCGCATGCATGCACACAAAAATGCTCACACACCCACATGCACAATTCCTGTTGGCGCAAGACAGGCGTTTTAATGGATGCTTATGCGCTGACTGATCTTCAGCTGTTCCCTGTGTCCTGCGTTTATCCTGTATGATTCCCTTGTTACTGACCCGGCTTGCTCCTGACCTGAACTTGGATTATGCTTCTGACCTGTTGCTAATTCTTGACCCAGCTCTGTTCCTGACTTTGGCTTTGCTCATGATTTGGTACCTCACTGCCCGTCTCTTGATGACCCCAGCTATTCCTGTGACCAAGCATCTGTCTCTGATCCTGGATTGTTCTGCTTAAGTGCCTACCTGGCTGTCTGCTGTACCAGCTCTGTGCAACACCGAGTGTTTCTGCTTCAAGTCTGCTGAGAACTCTGGCAAGCCGCATGTCCGCAAGCAGAGTGCCCCTTAGACCTGAGATAGACATCTGAACAATGCTACTGTTCCTAACCCATTGGTTCCGCATCTCCTTCTGCAAGTTCTCCCATTAACATCCGCTGGCCCTTGTGTTCTTCCTGTTGCTCAGTAGCCTCTGCTGCACTTCAAGTGGTGCCTGGCTGAAAATACAAGCGAGGCCGGACTCAGTCTTCTCTCAGCTATGTGACACTGTGGCTTGAATTCAGGCTGTTTATCAGTAATGTTGAGCCAGGTATGGCTAGCATAAGTCCATGCTGCTTGCATTCAATGGGATAGGGGAGAAGTTGTCTTGTAAAAAATATGTGAATCCAACATTTCATCCTCCTGATATGTGCCTACTGTGCCATGTACTTTTATGAAAAAGTATACTTTTGTCTTTGTATTGTTTCCTTTACTGTATGTGAGATCCCATGTGGTCCCATCAGTCCCTCTGCTTTCCTATTAAAAACTGACCACATTAAGCAGGAGAGCACAGTGTTTTCAGTTCTCTAGCTATGCTGGGAACTTATGCCGCATAAACACAATCAGTCCATCCAATGAGAACGGTCTGATGGACCGTTTTTATCAGTTAACCGATGAAGCTGGGATGAGAAATAAAGTTTACCTCTCAGAGGTCCCAGGGAACTGCAAGGTGGAGTCCAAATGTCTGGGTGGAGGCACTGCAATAGTATGCAAAAATGTATGGAGAAAAACCGGGATGGCCACACTCCTAAAAAATGGTTCCTTTTAATAATAAAAGGAACCATTTTTTTGGAGTGCGGCTGTCCCGGTTTTTCTTCATACATTTTTGTTAACCGATGAAGCTGACTGATGGTCTGTGCACCCACACACCATTGGTTAAAAAACCGATCATGTCAGAACACGGTGACGTAAAACAAAAATTTGTGCTGAAAAAAATGAAGTTCAATGCTTCCAAGCATGCGTCGACTTGATTCTGAGCATGCGTGGATTTTTAACCGATAGCGCCCACACACAACCATTCTCATAATTTCACCGATCGTGCATACGTGGCCTTAGCCTGCTCTGCTCCAATAATCATACTTCTCCTGACACACACCCCCTGCACAGCTTTTCACTGGGAAGCTTAGTATGCTGCTGTTTCATGTCCCAACTCTTATGCAGATGAGAACAGAGGAAATGCGATCACTTATAAAAAAGATAAGAATGGTATTTATATAAAAAAAAAATATTAATCTATACACAAATGTTTTGCCTTTCATCACAATTAAAACGAAATAGGTTGTTTTACAAGGTGAAAGTTTGCAATCACTTTAAGGATTCAAAGCCTACATAAGCAAGGTGAGAGAAATACAGTCAGTGGCGACTGGTGCTCAAAATTTTTGGGGGGGCGCAAATGGAAAAAAAAAAAAACAATTGCAGCCTCACTGTGCCCATCAAATGCAGCCACTGTGCCCATCAAATGCAGCCACTGTGCCATCAATTGTCACCACTGTGCAATGCCATCAAACGCAGCCACTGTTCCATACCATCAAACGCAGCCACTGTACCATCAATTGTCACCACTGTGCCATGCCATAAAATGCAGTCACTGTGCCATGCCATCAAACGCAGCCACTGTGCCATCAATTGTCACCACTGTGCCATGCCATCAAATGCAGCCACTGTGCCATGCCATCAAACGCAGCCACTGTGCCATCAATTTTCACCACTGTGCTATGCCATCAAACGCAGTCACTGTGCCATGCCATCAAACACAGCCACTGTGCCATCAATTTTCACCGCTGTGCCATGCCATCAAACGCAGTCACTGTGCAATGCCATAAAACACAGCCACTATGCCATCAATTGTCGCCACTGTGCCAATTGTCGCCACTGTGCCCTTTAATTGTCACCACTGTGCCCTTTAATTGTCGCCACTGTGCCAAGTGATGCCACTGTGCCCTTTAATTGTCGCCAATGTGCCCTTTAATTGTCACCACTGTGCCCTTTAATTGTCGCCACTGTGCCAATTGATGCCACTGTGCCCTTTAATAGTAGCCACTGTGCCCTTTAATAGTCGCCACTGTGCCCATTGTCACCACTGTGCCCATTCATTCCACTGTGCCCATTGTCGCCGCTGTGCCTTGTAAAATGCCCCTCCCCCTGCCAGGCACTTACCTTTCTGGGGGTCAGCCATCCTCCTTTCACGTCCCTTGATGTCTTCTCCCACCCTCAATGATGCTTCAGCCAATCAGGCTACCAGTAACCAGAATCTGTGCACCTGATTGGCTAAGACGCCTGGCAGTCTTATCCAATGAACGCACAGCCGGTATGTCCCTTAGATAAGCATTCGGAAGCCGACTACTGCCTGAGGGCTCTGGCTGGCTCTGATAGGCACTTCCACACAGCCAGCCAGCTGCCATTATTCAGGTGGCCGGCGCTCACCATTCGGCCATCTGAATAGTGGGTGGCAGCGGCGAAAATACATAGATTCATGCAATGCATGAATCTATTTATTTCAGTGGCGGTGCAAGAGCCAGAGGGGGCGGCGCTCCGGCGTCCTCTATGGATGAACCACCACTGAATACAGTTTTATATAGGGAAGCAGCCAATAATGATCATCCTTTACTGTGAACCAAATAGAGAAGCACCAAATATGTGGGTGAAATTGTAATCCCCTGAACTGTTAAAGATATGATGGAACATCACACAATGCACCCAGGATTAGATTACATTAGATTAGATCAGGTTAGATCACAAGTTGTGTCACTTTTCAATGGAGGTCTTTTCTACCGAGGTATTCTGAATGATTCTAGTCTGAGGTATACTAACTGATGCTAGTCTCACAATAGCATACTTTACTAATGCTCATAGAGAAAAATGAAATGGTTTAATTCAAAAGTAAGCAATGCATGTAGCTGCCGGTTAGCTAAGAAAAGTGACATAAAATATTAAGTTGTATGACGTCTAGATCCTCTCACCTTTGAACAATGGCAAGCAAAATAAAATGTATTAGTTACCCAAAATATACCAATTTAGTTATAATCCTTAATGATTGCACTAAAGGAAAGGAGTGATAGAATGTTGCCCAGTCTTCATCTGTAAACACAGTTCAGTCTGGGAAACTGTAAGCTTTTTTTGTTTTTTTTCTTCCTCAAGCTACTTCACATGTTAAAGGTCTTTCAAAATACATGAAATGAGCACTCAGGGGTTTTTGAGTAACATGGTAACAGAGCAATCACAGTTAATCTATGACTAGTCTGACAAAACTAAACTGCTAAAACTGAGTTTTGAACGACAGGGCTTACTTTTCTGCACAGCTCATATAGGCTAGGGCAGCACACAGCCACCCAAATATCATGTCGCTAACGTTCCGTTTACAACCAAATGTTTTATTTTACCACCCAAACTGCTGATGCAATCATGGGGCATTCTTTACTGTCCCCAGGTGTTAGTGCCCTTTACTTTTGCGCCTACCATAGTGATGTAATGGGTGGGGATAGTGCCCCTTTATATGTCAGAGTGGGGCTAAGTGCACTTAGGGTATGGGAACATCTCTGATCAGCAAAGATGTAGTGCTGTACTGGAGCTGCATTTTTTTCAGGGCTGAGCTGCCAAGGTGGTAAGTAAGGATGCTAGGGAGCAGCAGAGAAACCTTGACCCAAGCCCCCCTCTTGACCCTCGCCTAGTGGGTCCCCTAAGCCAATGGAGGATCACCCTTTGTGTGTGAGAAAGAAAACACCCTGTCTGAGTAATATCTATTCTAAAGAGACTGTAACATATGGGGTAGATGTCTTTAATCATGTCATCTGTAAAACTTGAAAAAAGAAGAGAGAAGGACCCTGGGACTTTTAAAGCGGTGCTAATAAAGTGTACTGACACATCATTTCTAGAAAAATTATTTTATTAGAATAAATATATATAAAAACCATCCGTTGTTGTTAAATATATTATGCCGCGTACACACAATCACTTTATGTAACGAAAAAAAATTATGTTTTTAAAAACGTCAATTTCATTGACCATGTGTAGGGGAAAATGTCGTTTTATGTCTTGTAAAAAACGACAAAAAAAATTTAAGCATGCTTCAATTTTATGTGTCGTTTTTCAAAACGTTGTTTTTTGTTTCACAAAAAGTCACCGTGTGTAGCAAAAAACGTCGTTTAAAACGACGTTTTTTAACCCGCGCATGCCCAGAAGCTAGTTATGAAGCGAGCTTCAATGGAAAAGAGTAGTGAACGTAACCTTGCTTTTTGTGAAAAAACGATGGTGTGTAGGCAACATCGTCTTTGAAAAGTGAAGTTTCAAAAACGTCGTTTTTTACTTCACAGAAAACGTTGTTTTTTTTCATCACATAAAGTGATCGTGTGTACGTGGCATTAAGCTTCAACAATGTGAGAAGACTTGTTGTAGTAGTGGTTCGCTCGACATGTTTTGCTCGAATTGGAGCTTCCTCAGGAGCTTAGAACTAACAACACTACAATGTATCAAAAAGAAAATATATGTAAATAAGATGGTAAATCGAAGATTACAATTAGTATATTTAACCACTTCAATACAGTGCACTTAAACCCCCTTCTTACCCAGACCAATTTTCAGCTTTCGGTGCTCTCACACTTTGAATGACAATTACTCAGTCATGCAACACTGTACTCAAATAAAAATTGCGTCCTTTTTTTTTCACACAAATAGAGCTTTCTTATGCTGGTATTTAATCACTTGTGGGTTTTTTATTTTTTGCACTATAAATAAAAAAAATGTGAAAAAATTGCATTTTTCTTTGTATCTGTCATAACATTTAGCAAATTAGTATTTTTTCTTCATAAACAGGTGACAGGGCAGGTCACTGGTGGGTGACGGGTGACAGGGCAGGTCACTGGTGGGTGATGGTGACAGGGTACGGTCACTGGTGGGTGACGGTTGCACCGCTGATGGCAGTCTATTTATGATGTGTGAGGGGAGAAGAGCTGGTAACAGTTAGTTACAGCTCTTTGTTTACACTAGTGATCAGAGCTGATCATGTGGTACACAGCCCTGACCAATGGCTGTGTACCATTGTCGGTGACGAGCAGTGTTCCCGGGAACACGCTGCCACTGACGGGCACGCGCGGCGCGAACACGCGCCGTGCACTTTGGGGGTGTTGCCATGCGTGATCAGCCGTGACTTCATCACGGCCGATCACGTGGTTAACAGCGCATCCACGCCGCTGTTCGCCCCTGTCGGTAACGAGCGGTGTCTCCATGACACGCCACTACCGACAGTATAGGGATGCGCGCACGCGATCGCGCGCATTCCCTATTGAAATGACTGCACGTTATATGACGTGCAGTCAGGATATTGGAGTCCTCTGGACTGTGTGTCCTATTCTGTTCTTAGTGTCCCCTTTGGGCACTACATTCCCTCTATTTTTCTTTTATAGAGCGGTACCTTTGTATCCTAGGATGTTTCCAGCTGTCCCTTTTGGATAGTCTCTATACAAAGTGAACTGTGTGGCCCATTTTCATAGAAGTCCCCCACAATCATTTATGATTTATTGGTTGGCCGAACTCCCTGATTCTATTTTTGCCATTTTTTACTTGAAAGGTATGTACAAACTTTCTGAGCGAATCTTTTGTTTATTTTTGTTTATATTTATTTGAGATCAGATCATTTAGTTACTATTGGCTTTTTATAGACTATGGTTCTCTGACCGAATGCTATACCATCTGGACCTTTCTGGCTCCATTTTTCCTGGCAACTGTGTCTTGGTTTTTTAATTATTGGCTTCATCGATTTGACAAATTCTGTATCTTGTGGTAAGTCTTTTGCGCCTCTTTCCTGCTCAAACACAATTAATTTTTGAGCTGTTACAATGTAAAACTCATTACTTATGAATTATTATATACCTCATTTATTTAACTTGGGTTGTTATATCTACACTGTTTAAATATACTAATTGTATTCTTCGATTTACCGTCTTATTTACATATATTTTCTTTTTGATACATTGTAGTGTTGTTAGTTCTAAGCTCCTGAGGAAGCTCCAATTCGAGCGAAACATGTCGAGCGGACCACTACTACAACAAGTTTTCTCACATTGTTGAAGCTTAATATATTTAACAACAATGGATGGTTTTTATATATATTTATTCTAATAAAATAATTTTTCTATTTTTCTACAAATGATGTGTCCGTACACTTTATTAGCACCGCTTTAAAAGTCCCAGGGTCCTTAGGTACCCTTCCCTCTTCTTTTTTCAATTATTTACATATGGGATGAGGTGCTTCAATTTCAAAGTCTGTATATCCACACAATATTATAAAACTGTAAAACTTGAAAGTGTTCTACACTTGTGTGACCACTGCCTGAAAAGTTATAAGATGGAGAATGTTCTACACTGTGAATGTTTATCAGTGAGTCATATTTTATTGATGTACTAGAAGCCCCTGTAACCTAAGAAACATGCAAGTTATTGTGCACACAAAGGGTATGAGGGTCTGGGTACTGCCCTGGGGAACATGTATCAATGCAAAAAAAAATCATTTTTAAATAAGCAGTGTTTTAATGATGCTTAAGGTGAAACAATGAAAATTAAAAATTCCTTTAAATATAGTGCCCGGGGGTCCCCGTAGTCTGCCTATAAAGTGGTGCATCTGTATTGTGTATAGAACCGGCTGCAGCAAAAATGACATTTAAAAAGAAGAAAAACATTTTTTTTCCCTGCAAGCTTTCTTTATTTTGTAAACAACGGCTTGGGGGGACAGTCTGTATGATGAGGTCCCAATTTAGTGCACTCAAAACGATTTTTTTGGATAGATTCTGGTGTCTGTTTTGCAGACTTTGGATAGAAGTAACAAGTGCCGAAATCTCAGCTGTGTGAAGTGCCAGGAGATAACAGCTCTACAATCTGATGGAATTGGGTGGCTGTCCTCTACTCTTCAATGATGGCTGCCTCTGGAGAACATCCTGCCTCGTTGGGGTTGTGCTTCACCCTCATTTTCCCCCTCAGCTCTACTCAGCACCCAAGTCACGTCAGTGACTTCATCAACATCAGCATCCCCTCCATTCACATCATCACTTGAGCCAACTTGGCAATACGCTGCAGCTGGGGGAGCATGATTGCCAACTTGTTGTTTACAAGTTTATATTAGTTATAAAATTATAATTTGTTTGAAAGTGCTCTCCCCTCTCTGTAGGCTCATGATCCTACCATCCTCAGCCTCAGAATCAAAATCAGAATCATGCAATAACTGTGCATCTTCAAGAAACAAGTGGCTGATGCTGTGTTCAAATAACTCAGCTGACTCCTCCATGCATGATGCTAGTGCTATGGCAAGAGTAGTTGTGAACAAGGAGGCATAATAAGCCACTCTGGCAGCTACGGTGGACTGTGCATTAATCTCTGCTTGTGTGATAGAGGATGAGGATGGTTTAGTAAGCCAGTCCACCTGCATGCTGCGGGTGGATAGCACGAGCAACATCACCTTTACCTAGTGAATACATCTGCTCAGGAGTCAGTCAGTCAGTCACTGTGGTGCAAGCAGGATGCTCTCACACGAGTCGGCTCACCGAGACAGATTAGTCAGGCAGGTGTTCCCTCCAGCCCCTGGCTGCATCCAGGACTCACAGCCTTTCAGCTCTCCTTCCACCCCTTTGCCCAGTACCTTTCTTCTGGGGTCTCACAGGAAAGCCTGTTTCTCGCCGGGCGCTTGTGTTCCCCCCCCCCGCCCCCTGCCTCCCCTGCCTCCCCTGGGACAGCGCGGCCGTCCTTCTAAGGATAAGCCATGGCTCTGCCCAGCGGAGCAACGATCGCACTTCGGTTGCCTCCCGTTCTCCTCTCGAAAGCCATCAGCAATCGAGCCATCCCCCCGCCGCCTCTCCACCTCAGTTACACCCTCTCCAACCATCCGCGCCGACCTATGGTGATTTGCGGCGGCCGAGTCTAGGAAAGACCGCGGCTTCACCCGCGGCCTAGTGGCGCGCCGCACAAACACCCAGGAGATTCCCCTAAAGCCGCCCAGAAACCCCCTCTTACTATAGGAGGACCTCCATCCTCTCCCTGATCGCCCACCAGCCTTCCCCAGGGACCGATCCACCAAGCTGACAGCCCCCAGCTTAGGTCCTTTTTCCTGAATTGTGGCCATCTTGGTACATCTCCCCCTTTTCTGCCCCACCGCATATCCACCACCTCTGTGGCACTTGATCCAGGGTTTCAGCTGATCGCCCTTGAGGGGTCAGGGAGGAATTTTTTTCCCTTGCCGCAGCACATTGGATAGCGCGACCAGGGTTTTTTTGCCTTCCTCTGGATCAACCTGGGAGTGAGGATTTAAAGAATCTTGCCCCCACATCCCATTAAAAACCTCACTGGCACCCCCGATGCTTGGCGACAATGGCTAATCTGCGATACTCTGCAGACACCATTGGATTCTGAGGCGATTCGCCACAGTATTACCAGCCATCACCAAAAAGGCCTTAAGAACAGAGCAACTATTGAGAATCGATCGACGATCGACTGTCAAAAATGTCAGTCATCCATCCCAACCTGAGCACATATCTTGTGCTTTGATCAACACAAGATCGGCAGTAAAACACTGACTAGAAATCTATGATTTCATACTACAATACGACTTAGACTGCCTCTTTATTACAGAGAGCTGGCTCACAGCCGACTGTAACACCATTCTAGGAGAACTGGTGCCAGAAAACTACCGTATTATCACGGAAAACAGAATAGGACAAAGGGGAGGAGGCCTGGCGGTGATCCACAAGACTCACCTTGCGATCACTAAACCAGTCCTTCAAAACCCTCTTCCATTCATGGAAACCCTTACTCTACAGCTGCAAACAAATCCCCAGGAGACCGTCCGGATTCTACTCTGTTATAGGCCACCCGGGCCAAAATCGCAGCTTCTACCATCGCTGACGGAGTTTATCTCCACTTATACCTGAAACAGCAAACACCTTTTGCTGCTCGGGGACTTCAATCTCTGGGCCAATTCCTCACAGGATCCCGTTGCCGACGCCTGTATTGACCACCTGGAAGGTTTAGGGCTACAGCAACTAGTCTGTGGGCCCACACATGCCTCAGGCCACACACTCGATCTTATTTTCAGACAAAATCTGAAAATAAATACTTTGGAAAATGAACCATTGCCATGGACAGATCACCATGCAATTAAATTCATAATTTCCAAAACTCTCCCATTGATAAAAACACCCAAGCCGGTGACAACACACTGGGCTAGATCTCAGAAGAAGCTCCATTCGGAACTCTTCAAATCTACTTTGGAAAATAAAATTAAAACACTCCAACCATTCTGAACAGCCTCAGAAACACTGGATGCCTTAAATGCAGCCCTACTACAGTCAGCCGACTTAGTAGCGCCGAAACGCAAAGCCCACATCCGGAAAAACAAGTCCGGCTGGTTTAATAACCAGCTGGTGCTACTGAAGCAACAAAGTTTACTCTGGAACCCATCACCATCGATGCCACAAAAAATATCATCGGTACTTTGCGAAACAGCACAGAGCCCAATGATATTATCCCCACTAAACTGCTGAAGGAATGTGCCGACATCTTGGCACTAGTGTTGCACCTATCATGCAGCTTATAAATCAGTCATTTAAGGAAGGCATAGTGCCTGGTATGATTAGAGACCTTGGGCCGAGTAGCTGCAGCGCTCATTTTATATTGAAAAATCGCAATGGATTATTCGGCACAATCGCGCGAAGCCCATCTTGAAAAAGCCTACCCTGGATCCGAATATTCGCAATTATTGTGTACCCAGCCAATCAGAGTGCCCTTCCACCGCCGTCCGAATATTCTGAGCCAATCAAGTGCTCCATTCCGCATTTCTCGAATATTCGCAATCACGAATATTCTGAGCCAATCAGAGTGCTCTTTCGCATTTCTCGAATATTCGGTAAATATATCACGAATATTCTGAGCCAATCAGAGTGCTCCTTCCGCATTTGCCGAATATTCGCAATTATTGTGTATTGTAATATATCACGAATATTCTGAGCCAATCAGCTCCTTCCGCATTTCTCGAATATTCGCAATTATTTTATATTGTAATATATCACGAATATTCTGAGCCAATAGAGTGCTCCTTTCCGCATTTCTCGAAATTTCGCATTCGCAATTCGCGATTCGCATCGCATAGCGAAAATTCGCAATAGCGAAAATTCGCAATAGCGAAAATTCGCAATCCGAATATTCGTATTTAGCGAATATATCGGACTCTATATTCGAGATATATCGCGAAATCGAATATGGCATATTCTGCTCAACACTACTTGGCACCACCTATCATGCAGCTTATAAATCAGTCATTTAAGGAAGGCATAGTGCCCTCCCTGCTGAAAGAGGGCACAATCAAGCCCATCTTGAAAAAGCCTACCCTGGATCCCAAGACCCAACCCACCGCCGTCCCATAACAGGCCTCCAAGGTAATGGAAAAAGTAGTGGTACGAAGGAGAATCTTGTCTCCTGGTTCTGTTGGTTCTGTTGGACCTAAGCGCAGCCTTTGACACGGTAGACCACAAACTATTACTGACTAGGCTAGCTGAAGTAGCCAGAGTCGCAGTAGGTGATTTACCATGGTTTTCCTCCTTTTTGGAAAACCGATCACAAACAGTGAAATTGGGACCTTTCACTTCTGAAAAATGCACGGTGTCATGTGGAGTCCCTCAAGGATCCCCCCTGTCACCGGTGCTCTTCAACATCTACCTTCGCCCTCTCTTTGAAATCATTAGTAGTCAACAACTACTTTATCACTCATACGCAGACGACACGCAACTGTATTTTCGCATCTGCAACAAAAAGGATCATCATTTCAGTTTAGAGAATTGTCTCTCTTTGATAGAAAACTGGATGACCAAGAGTTATCTTAAACTCAACAGTCCCAAAACAGAACTTCTTCTGTTTCACGCCAGTCGCAAGAGTCAACTGGCAACAACATGGACACCCCCGCCCATTCTGGGCCAAATCATCACCCCTAGCTCCAAAGTCAAAAGTCTTGGAGTCATCTTTGACACCTACATGACAATGGACGCACAAATAGGGTCAGTAGTCAGCGGATCTCACCATCTGCTGCGCCTACTACGCAGACTTATTCCCTTTATCCCCAAAGAAGACGTAGCAGTCGTGGTGGGAACAATTGTGAACTCCAGACTGGACTATGCAAACGCCCTTTACCTCGGACTTCCCAAGTACCAAATCGCTCGTCTGCAAGTCGTTCAGAATACGGCCGCCAGACTTGTGACTGGGAAAAAACCCTGGGAATCAATCTCCCCTTCATTGAGAGCCCTTCATTGGTTGCCAGTAAAAGACAGAATTTATTTTAAAGCCCTCTGTCTGACACATAAGTGCATCCATGGGAAGGCCCCGCAATATCTATGCGAAAAGATAGAAGCCCACAATTACAATCGCGTTCTGCGATCCACCGACCAAAATTTGGTCAAGGTACCCAAAGCCAGATACAAGTCCAAAGGAGAAAGAAGGTTTGCTTTCCAAGGTCCCAGACTATGGAATGCTTTACCAACCAGCATTCGGTTGGAGGAAAACCACCTGAGCTTCAGAAGACAGATAAAAACTCTGCTCTTTTGAGGCCCTGAGAGACAGAAACAACAAGCGCCCAGAGGCGATTGAGTTTGCATGTGCCGCGCTATATACGTTTTTCATTCATTCATTCACTAAACAAAGAAAATGGTGCCCTGCCTAAGGACAGACCCAGTCCACCTTTGCCTGTGGACAAATATGCTGTTGGACCCCTCACATTGGCATGGGAATGTCTGCCCTGACACACTACACCAGTGGTCATCAACCCTGTCCTCAGGGCCCACTAACAGGCCAGGTTTGCAAGATAACTGAAATACATCACAGGTGATATCATTTGCTGCTCAGTGATTGCAGTATTCTAGTCTGCATCACCCCAAGGTAATGCATAAAACCTGGCCTCTTAATGGCCATGAGGACAGGGTTGATGATGACTGCACTAAAACTGCACAGACGCACTACACTGACACAACCGTAAAACTGCACGGACGCACTACACTGACGCTGCACTATCACTATATTCACTTTACACTGACACTCTACACAATCACAATAACACACTATAGCACACTAACTCGCTAGTACCAATGAACAGAGAGCCCTGTTCTATCTCTCTCCACTCCAACATAACACTGCAAATGGCTCCTCTGGAAAGGAACCTTTTATAGTGTGGGGTGGGTCTATGAGTAATAAGCCATGATTGGGCTAATTCACCCTGACTTTCTTTAATCATATCTGTGACCGTTCTCTGTGCCCTGATTGGGCAAAGCCTTCATTGCTTCAGTAAATCAGGGCTTAGAATGCACTGTGCAGAGCGAAGTGCATTGTGGGGCGTTTCGAAACAGATGTTTGACGCCCTGCAAATTCAGGTGTTTGGCAAACAGCCAGGGGAAGTGTGACACAAAATTGCAGAGTTGATCTGTAACAACTGGTAGGTAACTGTCCCATCCAAGAAGAAGTAGGCAAATCCAAGGGTAGCATGGTACAAACTGACAGCCAATAAGAGGGACCTTTACAAATGCAAAATGCAGTTGTATAGCTCTAATAGGGCTTTACTATTCATTACAAAAATAAAAAAGAACACTGCACATTTATAAAGTACAGCAATGTGATATTCTTGCTTTAGTATATATATATATATATATATAAAAAAAAACACAACAATATTTAACCACTTGAGGCCCGCGCTACCGTCGGATGACGGCAACAGCGCGGGCCTGAAAATCCAACATGCCGTCATTTGACGGCATGTCATTTTGGCTTTCCCAGCGCACGCTGTACAGCGCGCTGCGGGGAAGCCCTGTGTTGTCCGTGTCCCTTGGACACGGCCAATCACAGATCGCGGCAAACGGCCAATCAGAGCGGCCGTTTGTGATGCGATCTGTGGGCCAATGAGAGATGATCTCTCATAGATCATCTCTCATTGCCGGCTCACACAGAGACAATGTCCTGTCTCTGGAAGGGAGGAGCCCGATCTGTGTTCCTTCCTACATAGGGACACAGATCGGTCACCCCCCCAGTCACCCCCCCCTCCCCCTACAGTTAGAACACACCTAGCATACACATTTAACCCCTTCCTCACCCCCTAGTGTTAACCCCTTCAATGCCAGTCACATTTATACTGTAATTAGTGCATATTTATAGCACTGATCGCAGAATAAATGTGAATGGCGCCAAAAATGTGTCAAAAGTGTCCGATGTGTCCGCTATAACGTCGCAGTACCAATAAAAATCGCAGATCGCCGCCATTTCTAGTAAAAAAAAAATAATAAAAAATAATAATTCTCTCCCCTATTTTGTAAGCGCTATAACTTTTGCGCAAACCAGTCGCTTATTGCGATTTTTTTTATTTTTTTTACCAAAAATATGTAGAAGAATACGTATCGCCCTAGGCTGAGAAAAAAAAATGTGTTTTTTTTTTTAATTGGGATATTTATTATAGCAACAAGTAAAAAATATTGTATTTTTCTTCAAAATTGTCGCTCTTTTTTGTTTATAGCGCAAAAAATAAAAATCGCACAGGCGATCAAATACCACCAAAAGAAAGCTCTACTTGTGGGGAAAAAAGGACGTAAATTTTGTTTGGGAGCCACGTCGCACGACCGCGCAATTGTCAGTTAAAGCGACGCAGTGCCGGAAGCTGAAATTTTACCTGGGCAGGAGGGGGGTGTAAGTGCCCAGTAAGCAAGTGGTTAAAAGAAAATATCGTATTTTCCGGCATATAAGACGACCTTTTGGATGCAAAAAAATGCCTCAAAAGTCGGGGGTCATCTTATACTGTATGCCGGTACTTGTCCTCGGACGAGAGGACATTCATGATAGGCGGAACACATGAGGCTATGCTGGGAAAATTAGTGTTCCGCCTATCACGGAACAGTCTGAGGAGGAAGTGAATCATGGATGCCCGTAGTAGACATGTGCATTAGTTTTCGTTAGAATGCATTTTCGTCCGAAAATCAGTTTTTTTCGTTATTGTTTTAACAAACGATAATGAAAGCGCAAGAAACGAAAACTGAAAGATCCGACATAAAAAATGCTTTATTTTTGTTTTTGTTGCGGTAAAAATTTGATATATAGAGAGATTCGACATGACGCTGACTGAATACACTGAATGAATAGCAATCTGTCTATCGAACTTGATATACACACACACATACGGTACTTTTCCGACATTATAGAGAAAAGATTCGACATCATAAAGAAAAGATTCAACATCATAGAGAAAAGATCCAACACTATAGAAAGACAGTTCCTGATGACGTTATAGACGAAACGTACGTCGAGGCGGTACCTGGGCACGCACAAAAATCTACTTCCGGTCCATCTGGCTTCTCATCTGTATGAGGTGGAATGCACGCCAGCTCCTCAGCCTACGACCACACTCTCTCCACTTTCTATATGCGGACAGCCTCAGTGCCGGGATACGGGCACCATCCCAAGTAAGCGGCCACTCGGCACTGTGTTTTTATCCTTTGTGTTACAATTAAACAATTTTACACTATGGCAGCATTCTTTTTTTCCCATGGTATCCGGTATGTTCTATGGTGCTGACATCTGAACCTCCATGTGATTGAGCTGACCGTTAACATTCAAGCCTTATTTGACCTTATTTTCATTAATTAGGTCAACTACTTTCGGTAAGGAGCCATCTATCTTTCATTAAGGTGACCCATTGGTGAAGGTTGATTTCTTCCCTGTTTGCACTTTGAAGATATATTGAGCACCTTGCACTTTATTCATAATTTTTCCTTGGACTTCATATACAAATTATTTATTACTTGCAATCATTTTGCACATGGACTTTTTATAGCGATATAATTGTTCACTGTAATATATATTATTGCACGGCATTATTTATTATTACATATTGATTGCATTCATTTGCACTTATGCATATTATGGCATTTTAGTCAAAGTACTATATAGTGTATATCTTTACATATTTCTAGCGCCCCTTTTTTCACTATTTCACTATAGAAATAATAGATTCGACATTACAGAGAATATATTTCGATATATGAGAAAATAGATTCGACATTATAGAGAATAGATTCGACATTATTACTAGTCATACAACATTAGAATTCTTGTAGGCAGAATATTCGACCGGAAATGTACGATTCGGCGTAAAGTTTCGAAGTTTCGTCGAATATTCTTTTGACCATTCGACAGAAACCAAGTATTATTGGATTTTCGGACGAAAGCTATTCCCCAACGAAAAACAAAATAAATCAAAATGATTTTCGGGAGTAACTAAATAAATTTATTTTCCAGACGAAAACGAAAAAACAAAACGAAATATTCCAGTCTACACATGTCTAGCCCACAGCCTGAAACCCAAAATCTGAAAACAAAATAAGATAGGGAGATCGTCTTGTCCGGCACAGTGAGGTCGACAATAGCACAGTGGAGGAATGTGATGGCACAGTGGAGGCATGTGATGGCACAGTGGAGGCATGTAATGGCACAGTGGAGGCATGTAATGGAACAGTGGAGGCATGTAATGGCACAGTGGAGGCATGTAATGTAATGGCATGGTGATGGCACAGTGAGATTTGAAAAATTCAAAAAAAAAGCCTGTTTTCTGTCAGTGGTTGTTCCTGTCAGCGGTTGTTCTGGCTACCCCTCAGTTTCCAGACAGACTAGTAGGAAGGGGGTCGTCTTATACGGCAAGTATATCCCAAAACCAATTTTTTTCCTGGAAAACTAGGGGGTCGTCTTATACGCCCAGTCATCTTATATGCCGGCAAATACGGTATTAGAGTTTCATGTCTTATTCTTCAGGTTAGTCTGAATTAATCTGTGATAGGTGAGGAGTCCAGCCATTTGACCTGTCAAAGTCATGTGAATCCAATCATTAAGAACTTTTTGCTGAATGAAAGGCTGACTCCAGCTTTTAAAGCATGTTACACTGTTATTTATCTCTGACATTGTGCAGTGGTTCATCTCCCTAGTGGCAACTTTCAGTTTCGAAATTTGCATGACTGTATTCTGCCCTAATTAAAGTGGATGTAAACCCCCAAAAAAAAATTTTTTTTTGATGTCACAATGTAGAGTATAAGATTTCCTATCATCTGTGCCCAGTCTTGCCACACAGAGTTAATCCAGCGCTGAGTAATCCTCTTTTAAAGTCCAGTGCAAATTAACCGGACTTCAGATAAAAACCTGCCAAATTAGGTTAAGTCCGTTTCTCTGTTTTTGCTTTCAGTAACAGGTATTTACAAATATAGCGTGGACATGTTTATCATAACAAGAGGTGATCCAAAGTTCATTGTATATTACTAGGATGTGTTATGATATTATATCACCTCATGTTATGATAAACAAAACATAACATATGATAAACATGTCCTAGCTATATTTGTAAATAACCTCTCACTCAAAGCAAGAAGAGAGATTACGGACTTTTTGATTTAGGCAGGGTTTTATCTGGAAGGCTGTTCGTTTTCAGTGAACATAAAAGAGGATTACTCAGCGCTGGATTAACTCTGTGTGGCAAGACTGGGCACAAATGATAGGAAATATTATACTCTACATTGTGACATCAAAAAAAAAAATTTTGGGGGTTTACATCCACTTTAAGCTTTGACAATGAAACTTTGAAGCTGATTGGTTTCTGTGCAGAGCTGCACCAGATTTTGCACTCCTCAGTATTATTAAATCAACCCCAGTGTCCCATTGATAGTATCAGTGAAAAAAATTGCCCCATCTTTGGAATCAGTGGCAGGAATAGTGCCCCCTATTGTTGCTGTAAGTGGGAAGAATAGAGTCCGATCATTGGTGTCAGTGGGAAGAATAGTGCCCCATTGTTGGTGTCAGTAAGAGAAATAGTGCACTAAGGGCCATGTAAAGGCAAGCAAAGGATCATATCCGGCCCACAGGCTGCAGCTTGGATACTTCTGCCCTAGAGACTAGGCTAAAGAGGTAGACATTAAATTCTAATAATATTTACTGTTGAGTAAATGATTTTAATTTCTACAATCCTAATTGTAAAACTTAAATGCTGGAAAGATCATATTTTTTTTAAATTGAAATGATTGCATTAAAGATGATTTCTTTAGCTTTCTGTCAAACTGTTTCACTGTTATACTACTGTATATACATGTATGCTCCATGGTCATTTAAATCAAAAAGAAAAAACACATTATTTTTATGGTTCCATGTGGCCTGGAGTTGTACTGATGTCCCTTTTGTCACAGCTTTTTTTTTTGTTGAAGCAGCTCTACCAGGAAAAATCTCTAACCTTAGGAATACAGAAGAGCAGCCAAGATGAATGGAAGTCATTGTTGTAACTGTCTGCAGGGTGTCTGAGCGAGGGAGGTGGGGAGAACTGATGCAGACCAGGGAACTCAACTTACTGAAAGCAAAACAAAAGCACAGGTGCAGAATTTATTGAACTGCTGCAGGTGCAGGCCTTTATACCATATACAGTATTTACAAAAAGAAAAACACATCTTCAGGCTCTATTTTCCACTCGTCTTTAACTTTAGACGGATGAATAGTTCCAGCTTGCAAAAGCTATTGCCCCGGCTCATTGACTTCTCTGGCAATGACACGTCTGTCCCGTATCATTTGACATGGTGGTCCTACTTTGCCGTTCTCTACAAGTAAACAGGAATTTGAACACTTTACATTGTGGTCATGTGCTTTCTGTCACTAAAACCTGAGTAGAGTTCAACTATGTACAAAGAATGTAACATATAATACCTATATTTTACTATATGCTGATAATGCTTTGGAAAAAAGTATTCTTTGTTGAGGATATAACTTTCAAAGAACTATGATAGATTGGTAAGAGTTCCAGAAAATATCAACAGTCTATACTTAATTGTTTACCTGTGTGACATATGCCGAAATACTGTATTTGTCTGTAAATTAAGTTAACTTAATTAGATCAGTAAAATGCAGAGTGAACTGTTCCTTTTTAACCATTTGGTACTTTTATACTCCTTATAAACCAAAGAATTTTTACACTATGCCCTTTATTTGGTCATAACTTTGTCATTGCTTAACCACTTCAATACAGGTCTTTTATACCCACCTCAATACTTGGACTATTCTGGCACTTCTCTCTTACATGTACAGATCATCATTCTTTTGCTAGAAAATTACTCAGAACCCCCAAACATTATATATGTTTTTTAGAAGACATCCTAGGCAATAAAATTACGGTCATTGCAACTTTTTATCTTGCACGGTATTTGCGCAATCATTTTTCAAACGCCTTTTTTTGGGGAAAAAATGGTTTCATGAATTAAAAAAATAACAAAACAAATTTTACAGGTTACCAGTTTAGAGTTACAGAAGAGGTCTAGTGCTAGAATTGTTGCAAACGCTCTAACGCACGCGGCGATACCTCACATATGTGGTTTTAACTGCATTTACATATGTGGGCGGGACTTACATGTGCGTTCGCTTCTGAGTGCAAGCTACCGGCGACAGGGCTTTTTAAAAAAAATATATATATATATGTTATTTATTTATTTTACTTTTTTTTTTAACTTTTTTTATCACTTTTATTCCTATTACAAGGAATTTAAATATCCCTTGTAATAGCAATAATGTGTGACAGGTCCTATTTATGGAGAGATACGGGGTCTTATTGACCCTGCATCTCTCCTCCAGGCTGGAAAGTTACATAGTTACATAGTAAATGATTGTATGCTTATAGTTACATAGTTAGTCAGGTTGAAAAAAGACTCAAGTCCATCCAGTTCAACCATAAAAAAAAATAAACAAACAAAATAAAACACAGTACATCCCATACACCCAACTCCATACCTACAGTTGATCTAGAGGAAGGCAAAAAAAACAGCAGAGCATGATCCAATTTGCTACCGGAGGGGAAAAAATTCCTTCCTGATCCCCCGAGAGGCAATCGGATTTACCCCGGATCAACTTTACCTACAAAACTTAGTACTCGGTTATATTATGTGCATTTAGGAAAGAATCCAGGCCCCTTTTAAAGCAATCTACTGAGCTGGCCAGAACCACCTATGAAGGGAGTCTGTTCCACATTTTCACAGCTCTTACTGTGAAGAAACCTTTCCGTATTTGGAGGTGAAATCTCTTTTCCTCCAGACGTAAAGAGTGCCCCCTTGTCCTCAGTGTTGACCTTAAAGTGAATAACTCAACACCAAGTTCACTATATGTACCTCTTATATATTTGTACATGTTGATCATATCCCCCCCCCTTATTCTCCTCTTCTCAAGAGTGAATAAATTCAGTTTTTCTAATCTTTCCTCATAGCTGAGCTCCTCCATGCCTCTTATCAGTTTAGTTGCCCTACTCTGCACTTTCTCCAGTTCTCCGATATCCTTTTTGAGAACTGGTGCCCAAAACTGGACTGCATTTTCCAGATGAGGTCTTACTAAAAATTTGTACAGGGGCAAAATTATGGGCCAGATTCACGTATTCCAGAGCATCTTTGCTCTGGAGTATACGCTTCTGATTTGCTTGCGCTGCCGAAATTTTAGGAGCAAGTGCTGTCATTCACGAAGCACTTTGCTCGCTTTGGAAAGTTGCGGCAGCTTGGCATTGCACAAATGAGCCGGCGGAATTCAAATGTGCGGGTACGGGGCGTGTAGTATGATCAACTAAAACGCGCGATCCTTCGCCGCCACGTACTGCGCATGCGTCGAGTGTCAAAACATCCCCGTGCGCAGTCCAAAATCTGTGAATGAACGTCAATGACGTCCATTCCATTCATGACCGTTTTACGCAAGCGAGGTTTTTTTTTTTTTTCCCGATGCATGACACGCCTATACCTAACTTAGGATACCCAACCCCATGTAGGTATATCTATGCGCCGCGTATCCCGTCCGGAACGTCGTACGTCATTGCGTCGCGCCGGATCAACATTCGATCGTGAATTGCCGATTTCCGCTCATTAACCATATTTTTTGAGCGTTAAATCGGCGGGAATAACGCCCCCGGCGCCATTTTTAAGTTAAGTACAGATGCGATGGTACAAAACTCAGTTACGTGCTCGCATCGGAACTTCAACCCGGCGTTTCTTGTTTTCTGAAGCGTTACAGAAAACAGAAACGCCGGCTCAAAGCCACAGCTTAGGCTGGCGGTATATAGACACTCGATCCGCACAGCGTAACCTTTCCTGAATCTGGCCCTATATTCTCTATCTCTGGAGGTCCATACCTCTCTTAATACAAGAAAGGACTTTGCTCGCTTTGGAAACCGCGGCTTGGCATTGCATGCCATTATTGAGCTTATGATCAACTAAAACCCCCAGACCCTTCTGCTACTGTGAGCAGGCTACAGATCCCCCCAGTTGAACTCCCCCTAGCATGTATGATGCATGCATATTCTTTGCCCCAAGTGCATAACTTTACATTTATCAACATTAAACCTCATCTGCCACATAGTCGCCCAATTAGACAGAGCATTGAGGTCGGCTTGTAAATTGGAGACATCCTGCAAGGACGTTATTCCACTGCATAGCTTGGTGTCATCTGCAAAGACAGAAATGTTACTTTGGATCTCAGACCCAATATCATTTATAAATATATTGAAAAGTAAGGGACCCAACACTGAACCTTGGGGTACACAGCTGATAACCTTGGACCATTCAGAGTAAGAATCATTAACCACAACTCTCTGAATCCTGTCTTTCAGCCAGTTTTCTATCCATTTCCAAACTGATATATCTAATCCTGTAGACCTTACCTTACACATGAGCCGTGTGTGGGGAACTGTATCGAACGCTTTTGCAAAATCCAAGTATACCACGTCCACTGCCACGCCTCTGTCCAGGGTTTTACTTACCTCTTCATAAAAGGAACCCAGGTTTGTCTGACAACTTCTGTCTTTCATGAATCCATGCTGTCTGCTGCTTAAATAGTTTGTTTCCAGCAAGAACTCATCCATGTGATCTTTTATTAAACGTTCCAGTATCTTCCCAACTATAGAAGTTAAACTAACAGGTCTATAGTTACTTGGTAAAGACTTTGTTCCCTTTTTAAATATAGGCAACACATTGGCTCTACGCCAATCCAGTGGTACTATTCCTGTCATTAATGAGTCCCTAAATATTAGATACAGTGGCTTTGAAATTTCAGAGCTGAATTCTTTTAGGATCCGTGGGTGGATGCCATCTGGTCCAGGTGCTTTATCCACCTTTATTCTGTCTAAATATTTCTGGACCATATCACTTTTCAGCCATTGTGGATTTGGGGCTGTGTCACTCCCACCCCCATTATGGACATGAGCTCCCCCATACTCCATTGTATACACAGAGCTGAAGAAAGCATTTAATAAATTTGCCTTCTCTATGTCCTCAGTCACCCACTCTAGATTATTTTGTAAAGGGCCTACATGCTCAGACTTGACCTTTTTACTATTAATATATTTAAAGAATTTTTTGGGGTTTGTCCTACTATCTTTTGCAATCTGTCGTTCATTTTGAATTTTTGCATCATTGATTTCCTTTTTACATATTCTATTATATTCTTTGTAACATTTAAACGACACTAGTGTTCCTTCATTTTTATATTTTTTAAAAGCTATTTTCTTATTGTTTATAGCTTTTTTAACTTAACTGACCGTGAGCCACATAGAATTTATCTTTAGCCTTTTAAACTTATTGCCCATGGGAATATACTTTGCAGTGAGGTTCCAAAGAGTCTTTTGAAGAATTCCCATTTCTGTTCTGTGTTCATCTGTGTCAATATTCCCTCCCAGTCCAAGCCCTGGAGAGCAGTCCTCATGCTTTGAAAATTTGCTCTCTTGAAATTAAGTGTTTTTATCTTTCCTGTATGTATTTCTTGCTTATAGTTAATATTAAATGAAATCATGTTATGATCACTGCTACCCAGGTGTTCCTTTATCTGAACATTAGTAATAAGCTCTGCATGGTTTGAGATTACCAAATCCAACAGAGCATCATTTCTAGTTGGGGCCTCAATAAACTGGACCATAAAATTGTCCTGCAATAGGTTTTTTAATTTTTGTCCTTTAACTGTCCCAGGAATTCCATTATTCCAGTCAATTTCTGGGTAATTAAAATCCCCCATTATTATCACTGTCCCAGCCCTTGCAGCCCTTTCCATCTGTTCAAGGAGCCGAGTCTCCACCTCCTCATTAACATTGGGTGGTCTATAACAAACTCCAATGATTAACCTTGAACTACGCACATCTGTATGCAGCTCCACTCACAATGCCTCAACTTCATCACACTCTCCATCAACCAGGTCCTTCCTCACGCCCGCTCTGAGGTCACCTCTCACATAGAGACAGACGCCTCCACCCCTCCTTTTTACCCTGTCTTTCCAAAAGAGAGCATAGCCAGGAATATTAATAGCCCAGTCATGGGAGGATTGAAGCAAAGTTTCAGCAATACCGATTACATCATAGCTCTCCTCATGCACCAGAGCTTCCAACTCACCTGTTTTGCTTGGAAGGCTTCTGGCATTGGTGAACAAACACTTAAATGTATTGTTAAATTTTTCATGGTGTTTTTCATATGATTCATATAATTTTTAGTAGTGCAAATGGCACTATAATTTCCAATGGCTGTTTGCAACATGGGAACTTTCTTGTCACCTGCCATAACCCCACCTCCATCTATCCCCATTCCACTCTCCATTAATGTCTGACCCCTAACTGACCTGTGTGCCAGATGTAATTCTAGTTCACCCTCCCCCCTCAAGTCTAGTTTAAATACTCCTCCAGCATTCCCCTAAACCTCTCCCCCAGCACAGCAGACCCCCTTCCATTCCAGTGCAAACCATCTTTAGCATATAGGTTGCACCCCAATGAAAATTCATCCCAGTGGAACTGCCGCTATGATCGTTCTTATTGTGCACAGAATTGTTGCCGACAAATAATGATATCTGAATGATGCCTCTAGCTGCAGGCATCATTCAGATATTCCCCCACAAAGCCCAGGACTTCATATGACGTCCACCCAGGATGGGAGATCCCATCTGTGGACGTCATATGACTATGGGCGGGTATTGAAGTGGTTAAGATAAAGAAGTAATACATTGTTTGTTTTTTAAGATACTTATGTTTTTAATATTGTCTTGTCAAAAATAGTTTTTATTTTTCTATGTGAGCTATAAACAAAAAGACGTAAAATAATAAAATTGCATTAATTTGCTATTCTAAAGTGATAGTAAAGCCTTGTTTTTTTTCCTTAAAATAACAACCATATCATACTTACCTGATCTGTGCAGTGGTTTTACATAAAGCAGCCTGGAGTCTCCTCTTCTCGAGTCCGACAGTAGCGCTTCTGGCCCCATCCTCCTGTCAGGTGCCCCCACAGCAAGCAGATTGCTGTGGGGGCACCCAAGCAGGCGCATTCCTGACCTGTAGCTTTGTGTGTCCATTCATACCTTGGCTCGGCCTTGCCCCCTCCATTTTTCTAATTGGCTTACTGGCTGTGATTGACAGCAACTGGAGCCAATGGCTGTACTGTAATGCTTTAGGATCTAATGATGGGTTCTTATGGCAGCCAATGGGCTCCCACATCACCAGAAAGCATCGTAAGCACAGCAGACTGGACCCTCCCACACGACAAACCAGAAGAAAGAAGACCATGAACTCAGTGTGTTATCTGACCCATGTCATGGGTATAGTGAAGTGTCTGTTTGCACAAATGCAGACCCTTT
Organism: Rana kukunoris; assembly: GCA_029574335.1. Classification (NCBI taxonomy): domain Eukaryota; kingdom Metazoa; phylum Chordata; class Amphibia; order Anura; family Ranidae; genus Rana; species Rana kukunoris. The sequence goes on along the minus strand of CM056049.1, from coordinate 448,941,589 downwards.
TAAAAAAAATCCCTCAACTTCCTGGATCCCTAGACACACTCAGGGAAGATAATTTCTTCAACTTCCCTCCATCAGCAGCAAAGATGGGCAAGTGATCTGCAGCCAGGCTAAAAGGTCCTACACTGTCTGAAACAGTTCCAGCTAGGTTGACCTTTGTCCTTAAATCCTTCCAGATGTTCTCCTTTTTATTTACCGGAGATACCTTGGACTTCACTGAGAAGGTTTCTGTTCATGAGACTAATCACAAGTAACTGTTTCACATTATTTCTTCTAACTTTGCACCTGTTTAGTAAGCTGCAAGTTACAGATACTCTCTGTATGGTTATTCAACTCAACTGATTACCTATTCTGGTAAACTTGGCATCTACAAACAGAATATGACATGTCAGACAATGGTGATGGGAGTTGTGCTACAGTGGTGCACAGTAGTACAATTTCAGGAGGAAACTGGCAATAGCCCACCTCTAAAAAAGGTTACCCCTTATTCCTGACAGGATTCATGCCCAAATGCACAGTAATAGGTCATGATTTAGGCGATTGTATCAAGAGATTACGTGGTCTGATCCAGTTATATGAGAACTGGCCATGAACGTCCTAAAGGAGAAGCTTAAAAAGGTAATCCTGAGGAAGGCTAGAATTTCCCTAGCAAAGTTGTTAAACACTAATGCCGCGTACACACGATCACTTTTTGTGATGAAAAAAAAAGACATTTTTAAAAATGTCATTTAAAATGATCGTGTGTGGGCTTTACATAATTTTTTGTCTTGTGAAAAACGACCAAAAAAAAAAATTCGAACATGCTTCAATTTTTTATGTCATTTTTTAAAATGTAATTTTTTGTGTCATAAAAATGATCGTGTGTGGGCAAAAACAACATTTTAAAGCCGCACATGCCCAGAAGCAAGTTAGGAGACAGGAGGTAAAACTACCATTCATAATGGAGTAAGCACATTCATCACGCTGTAACAGACAAAAAAGCATGAATCATCTTTTACTGACAAGTAACCAGCTAAAAGCAGCCTCAAGGCGAACAGAACTTCCCCTCTTTAGAGTGCCGTCACTTTGTTTATCATTTTTCAAAAACGATGTGTGTGGGCAACATCATTTTTAATGATGAAGTTGGAAAAATTACGTTTTTTTTCCATGATGAAAAATTTAATTTTTTTTCAAGACAAAAAGTGATCGTGTGTACGGGGCATTAGAAGGAGTGCATAGCCAAATGGTAATATTAAGGGACCTTGTGGCCCACTATATTGGCAGAGAGCAGGAGAATCTATTCCATAATACACGCTGAAACTACAAGAAATATCAGCAGAAATATGCTGTAAGGGAAATGGTTGAGTGGGCCTGACTGGGGTGATGTGGAAGGGTTGATGAAAGAAAAATTTGTAAATTGACTGCTTTCTTCTGACAAGGTCAGAGAAATATTGCGAGATAAAAATAGAAGCAACCCCAATTTGTAGTCCCACAGAAGAATCATTTTTATTTTTATTTCAGCAAGGCATGAATGTTGATTGAAACTTGGGTAAATACAATGCAATGTTTACCTTTTATCTATGTTGTTGTCTATAAATTAATGGGGTAACAGATGTCTCCTTTTTTGTTGGTAGAATGAGGCCTAGGGTCATTCCACCAGGCAGAGTATGGACAAAGTATGAATGACATTTAAGTTAATGAAACAAAAACAAAAACAAAAAAAAAACATGTGACTTGAGTAGTAATAATTTACCATACATTGTAAAACAGCTACAATACAATTCAAGGCAAGAGGGTCAGAGGGCCCTGCTTGTGAGAGTTTACAATCTCAAGCGAAGGGCAAGTAATATAAAAGGTATTAACAGTAAGGGGTTGAGCTGTTTGAGAAGGTAAATGCATTGTTAGGCAGAGACAAAGGATAGGCTTCTATGAAGGAATGAAGGGATGAGATATTATGACTTCAGTTCTAGAAAGAGTTTTAAGAAAGTGGTGATTCACACAGGGGCAACATGACTTCCAGCGCAACTTTGCGAGACGACTTCAGCGTGACTTGGAGCGACTTACAACGCAACTTCAAGTTGCCTCCAGGACAGGCGACTTTTCCAGTGGCCAATAAAACCATAATCAGCTCTGTGGGAGGGAGGAGTTTGCCTGAGAAAACTATTTTCTCTTCCTGTAAAGTTGCTTCAGTTAAGACAGTGATCCAACTTTGGAGGCAACTTCCATTGAAATCAATGGGTACAAGTTGCCTAGAAGTTGCCTTGAAGTAGTACAGGAACCTTTTCTGAAGTCAGAGCGACTTCAGTAGTGTATATTAAGACGGCTTTCATTCACTTCAATGGAATTTCTCATGTTGCGTGACTACGGGAGACACAAGTCGGATCCCAAGTCGCTGTAGTGTGAACCGGCACTTAAGATATGTATGTTAGTAGAAAAAAAAATAACATTTTATTAACACAACACTACAAAAAGGCTTGTGTAGCAATAATTTAAATATACCCTTGAATTAGTATTAACTAAATTGGGGAAGGCAGTGCAAATCCTTTCCATCCACTCTAAATGAATGAGGGTTAGGCAGGCATCATCTGACCGCTTTTCAGGGTGTTGCCATTTCAGATACATAGTTACATACTTAATCAGGTTGAAAAAAGACACAAGTCCATCTAGTTGAACCATAAAAATAAATAAATAAATAAATAATAATATCATACAATCCCATGTACCCAATCCTATACCCACAGTTGATTCCCAAAGTGAGAGGAAGCACTAAAAATTATTATTACAGAAAACGTAAATGGAAACACAATAAATCATCTGACGGGATCTTATAATTTAGACTCCATTCACGCCTAAACATATCGATTTACTGGTGTTTTTTTCGTCTTTTATTTAAAGCGGATGGTTCACAAAACAAAAAATATTAAAAGCCAGCAGCAACAAATACTGCAGCTGCTGACTTTTAATATTAGGACACTTACTTGTCCTGGAGTCCAGCGCCGTCCGCAGCAGAGGATGAGCGATCGCTCGTCTCTCTGCTGCTCCCCCCTCCATCCACATTGAGGGAACCAGGAAGTGAAGCGCTGCGGCTTCACTGCCCGGTTCCCTACGGCGCATGCGCGAGTCGTGCTGCGCCCGCCGATTGGCTCCAGCTGTGTGCTGGGCGCCGAGTGTTCCCAACACACAACGGTGGACGGACGGGATGTGATGCAATGCCCGTCTTTTGCCCGTGAATGCTGGGCCGGAAGTGGGTGCAGATACCTGTCTATCTGCACCCCCCTCCCCCCTGAAAGGTGTCAATTGTGACACCGGAGGGGGGGAGTGTTCGGATCAGCGGATCTTCACTTTAGGGTGGAGATCCGCTTTAAGCTTTTTTCAGCTTTTCACAAGCTTTTTAGAACTGTTTTATATCTTTAGGATTTTTGATTTTAGAAGTGGATTTTGGAAGTGTATTACATGCATTTTATATCTTTAGGCTTTTTGTTTAGCCAATAGAAAGAACGGGGGAGAGGAAATTAGGGGTGTAGAGCTGTTATTTGAAAATTTTACAAGTGTTTTAAAGGGACAAAAATGCTTGTAATCTGGAAAAAAAATAAGCTCATGTACTTTTTTTGAACTTCAGATGTTATGCTTTTGATGACAGAATGCTCAAATGTGAACAGGGGCCATTGGAATGAATGAAATTTTGCTTGTTGCCTGTTTTGGAGCTTCAAAGCTAAGCATTTTATAAGCTAAAAATCGTTTACAGGGATTGCATCTGCTATTTTGATTTATGAAAAATGTTGACATTGCATTTCTTATATTTCTACTAACAATTTTTACATCAAAATGCTCCAAATATTTTATATGCACACATTTACATAGTATACCAGTAGTACACACTAAAATGAACTGTTCAGCGACACTCTCTGGGCCTTCGTTGCAGCACACATATGTCCAAACAACCAGCGATACAATTGATGACCTGTCATACTCTGAAATGTAACATGCCCAAACTTAGTTTGTGTTACACTGCACTTCCTCTCACATACTGCTTTAAATATATAAATTACAGATCAAAATCTACTGCTTTCATTTACATTCCTATTAATATTATCACTATGGAAACACAACAGGTCCATTTTGAGAGGAATTTGTTTAACAGAAGCTACAAGGTGGCATGGTATATCTTTTCTAAAACTTCCTGCCATACAAGAGGAGTGTGAATGAAATGTGGATCTCATACTCCATCCAATAAACAGCAATGTAAAGTAACGTATGTCAAGGGATTTCTGCCTGAGCCTGTTTACATTTGCACAGTTACACTTAAAAATTCTGTAACAATACAAATCCCTCTTGCTCAGCCACTATACTCAATCTGTTTATCTGTTATGTCTACGGAAATAGCCCTAGACATATTATGGTTATACAGGGCATTCAATGTTAAACCACCACTTTACACTATTGTAAATAATGCCTCTCTACTGTAGATTAAACAGAAGCTTGATTTAAGTCACCTCCAAACCCATGGAAATACATTTCATAATGCCATTTATAAGCAAATTACTTTATAGTGAGTTTAAAAAGCTAGACCGTACAATATGCATCTTATTCAGGTCACTTACCGTATTTATGCAATTGAGAAGAAAAAGAGAGAGAGAGAGAGTGTACGCAAGTATGGGTCTGCTTTAAATCAATGTATTTTAGCCTATGAGGAACATAGAAATATTAAAATATACATTCTGTTTCATACAATAAGCAATAGACTAGGAATTTGCTCAGTATGAGTTAGTACAATTCCAAGCACAAGGAAACAATTTGCACATTACCAGAGACATTGCACTAGTTCCGTTTCTTCACTGTCTAAACACATGGCATTGACATCTACTTATTTCCCGTGTCGTCCTGGCACACTACATATATTGCACTAAACAGAGGCACACAGTAGACAAGGTCAATTGAAATGTACGTCTATCTACACACCTCTAAATTACCCTGAAGTTAAGCATGTCTTTACACGTGAAGCAGTTGCATACAGGTGTTATATACAATAGGCAGTGAGCAAAAAAATAGACATAGCTGTGACATGTTGGTATGTCATTTTTAACAAAGGCATTTGGGTAATATAGGTTTATTCAAAAAGAGTAATGGAAAGACTTTACATTTGTTAGGTATTTAATATGTCTCAATCACAAAAAGATGATTTAGCTTTTCTTTTCTTTTTTTTTTGATCACCTGTAAATCTCAATGCAACAAGAAAGTTGAATCCAGCCAAGCAAAATGAGGCCTAGTGCTTCTGGCTATAAAAATTCAAATCAGATAGCATTTTGATGTCAGTAATCCAATCACCAGAAGTTATTTCTTACCCTTGATTTAACTGAAAGACAGCTCTTAGATAAGTAAGAATTCCAAACCAGCCAATGGAGGCCCCCTGAAGAGCATTACTTGGCCAAACACAACCTGATTATGGCCTAAAGCTGAATAATGATGATTTCTTTTTTACCCAATGTAATGAAATGTTGGCTTTTGAGATTGACTTTTAAAATCATAATGATGTTTACAAAATGTACACAACCACTAGTCTAAAGTTAAACAATTATTTTAAAATATTTCACCCTGATAGTACTAGTGATATTGCAAATTTTAAGCTTAAAGCTAAAATCTAGGCACATATAAAAGACACAAATTAATTCAGTTCAATAATAATACCTTCCCACCCAGCCTATAGTCAAATGAAAGCCGGTCGGGAGCTCTTTCGTTCTGGGTATACATCATATGTGGCACGCGCCCCACAGACCACGCTGCGGCACAATCTGTCATCTGCTGTGTCCAATGGATAGATGACAGATCAGTATCAGTATAGATGACAGATCAGTATGCTGGCCCGCTGCGGGTACCATGTGATCGCTGTGACCAATCACAGCAGATCACATGACAATTGTACACAATGGCTTCCATTCATAACATTAATTTTGTACTATTGTGTTGATCTCTGTGATTGGTCACAGTGATCACATGGTACAGATAGGCCTAATCTCAGCCCATCTGTACCATGTGATTAGCTGTGACCAATCACAGCTAATCACAATAGTAAACACTGAATGAATAGTTTTTATTCAGAAAAAAAATGGTTCCTCTGAAACGCTTTAAGCCCAAACATTGGCGGGACCTTTGTCAGCTGTCAAACCCAGGCTCTGTGAGCCGATGGTGAGAGATACACACAGATGCCTTACCACACTGACAGCTCTGCATTCCACAAGCTTCTGTACTGCCAATACATGCTGACAGCCCTGCAGTGCTCCTGCTGATTATCAAGAACGAATTATGTAAGTGTGCTATTTTTTCTTATTGAATAAATTGTTATCATTTTAGTTATGAGGATCCAGCGCTTCTTTCTGTTTGACGTTTGAGCTCCTGTAATCTTACTGGATCCTTTTTGTCAAGCTGCAGAAATATATATATATATATATATATATATAGTGGTAAACTAATGTTAATCGTTAAACAGGAACACAGGAAAAAACAGGAATAACTATCTTGCTTGACATAATGATCTGCGACTCAATCAATAAACTGCACTTTATGAGAAAGTGTGTCAGGTAGCTGAAATTCAATAGGTTACTAGGACATTGAAAGTCTGGAATTTTCCAACAAAACAATTAAGATAGTTAATGATTAATATTATGGCCTTGTGAAAATAAACTGTTTTTCTTTAATATACTTATGTATTAGCAGAAAAAAAGGAGCTGAACTTTTCATGAGCCATATACAGTAAACTATGTACGTAAATTAAATGAATTGCCTGTAACGAATTAATGTGTGTACCCAAACCACCTGCACAACCTGGAAGGTTTGACAAATATTCATAGTATAAGGTTACACTGAATAAATACAGACACGTTTTGTTCTCTTAAGGCTGTACAGTCATCTTGCCTCATATGCCAAGTGTATATAAACAGTTTTTTTTTTTTTTTTTTTTTTCCCGAAACACAAGAACTAGAGTTCACAATGTAGAGCAGATTATCACTTTTTAACTGGAAATATAAAATGCTCTTGTACTTCCAAGAAATGATAGGTAGAAAGTATGGCTGTGAAAGTTCTTGTTTCTTCAGGTCATAGTATATCTGTTATTAGTCAGTAAAATCTCTCTCCCTCCTTGCCACCCTGTGTCTATCCAGCCCATAAATACATTGAGACAGAAGCTTGTACATCCAAAAGACCCAGCCTCCTAGCACATGTCAAGTAACTTTGTAAATGCAGTTCTGTGTAGTGAGGAAAGCAAAGACCTATACATTGGGGAGACACCAGGCAACCTCTTAACAAACGAATGGCCCAACATAGGAACACAAATTTTACAAGTCAAGACAAGCCTTAAAGTGGTTGGAAACCCTTAAGCCGCATACACGCGATCAGTCCATCCGATGAGAACGGTCTGATGGATCCGATGAAGCTGACTGATGGTCCATCGCGCCTACACACCATCAGTTAAAAAAAGGATCGGGTCAGAACGCGATGACGTAAAACACAACGACGTGCTGAAAAAAATGAAGTTCAATGCTTTCAAGCATGCATCGACTTGATTCTGAGCATGCCTGGATTTTTAACCGCGTACACGCGATAGGTTAAACCGATGAGAACGGTCTGATGGACCGTTTTTATCGGACCAAACCGATCGTGTGGGCGCCATCGGTTAGTTATCCATCGGTTTAAAAAAAGCCAACTTGTTTTAAATTTAACCAATGGATTCCTAACTGATAGGTCAAAACCGATCGTTAGTAGGCACGACCATCTGTTAAAAATCCAGGCGTGCTCAGAATCAAGTCGACACATAGTTGGAAGCATTGAACATCATTTTTTTCAGCACGTTGTTGTGTTTTACGCCGCCGTGTTCTGACCCGGTGTTTTTTTTTTACCGATGGTGTGTAGGCGCGATGGACCATCAGTCAGCTTCATCGGTTAACCGTTCTCATCGGATGGACTGATCGTGTGTACGCGGCTTTACAGCCCACTTTGACCTACAGGTAAGCCTAAATTAAGGCTTACCTGTAGGTCCAATAAATATCTCCTACACGGTAAAGGAGATATTTCCAAGAACGATGCATGACTGAGTGTCACGCTACTAACGGCATCATGCCATTAGTGGCGGCTCACGCCGGAGCAGCAATACCCGGAAGTCACTTCGGGTATCATGGCGGCGACTGAGGAGGTGACCGAGGACCACTGTGGGGGCTTCGTTCTCAGGTAAGTAATTCATAATGAGCTAGTATGCTATGTATACTAGCTCATTATGCTTTTGTCTTGCAGGGTTTTTTTTTAAGAGAGGGTTTAGTTCCTCTTTAGGGAAATTGGACATTCTTTGGAAGACAGTGAGAAGCACATTTTGGACAACTGATTCACAAGAGGCGTTAAAGAGGCCATCTACGTTAAACAGTGGGGGCAGTCAACACCATCTGTCTTCCACATATAATGTCTTTTTAACATGTCTACCCTGGCGTTTTGACAATAATATACACCATCAGCCATGTAAATTGAAATAATAACATTTACGAAGCCTTCCTGACACCAAGTGTGGGATTATGTAACTAGAACAGGGTGACTCCACAATGTTTACACCGCCCATCCTGTTCTTGGCAATAACATTTGCTTTTCCAGGGTAATTGGATCAAGTTGTTGGTGCTATACTTTAAATAATAGGGTATTTTCCTGCAATTAGAACTGAAGAAGTGGCTTTGACAGACTATAAAACTTTTCCAACATTACCATATTAGTCCAGTTGAATGTGACTAACTACTATTAGAGATAGATATCAAAGTGGTATTAAACCTAAAAGCAAAAATGTATTATATTTCAGCTTAACAACTCCAATGTGTTAGTGTATCTAATTCTGCAAGTACATCTAACACCCCCCAGACTGACAATGCTGCTGTGCAAAAGTGTCCCTGTGCTCCTTTATCCAAAGTGATCACTTTTATCGGCAGCACAAGAGGGGGCCCCTCCGGTTCCCTCTGCCGCTTACCAAAACCATCGTTAGCGGTGGAGGCCATCGAATCCTTTCACGTCAGTGGCATGGAGACGAGTGAGGGGAAGATGGCCTCCATACCACTGCAGGGTGAAAGCAACGTCAAAACTTAATTTCCGCCCAATTCTTTTTTTTGTATTTAAGTGTAAATATGAGATCTAAAGTCTTTTTGATCACAGATCTGGTATTTAACAGGTCCTATCATGCTTTTTTTCTATTGCAAGGGATTAATTACATTTTCATTACAAGGGATTAAAAGCGCACCGCTTGAAACCAAATAGCGCCGCAAAACGACGAAAAAGTGCCACTAAAAATAGCCGCACTTTACCTCCGATGCTGCAGATGCCTCTGTGTGAAAGCGGCCTTACTGAAGAAAAAGTCTGCCCTATGGGAACACAGACATCATCCATGCAGGAATCAGGAAGCATTTTTTCATTCAGCCCACTGGTTGAATGAAAAAAAACTCACAGTGTGTACCCAGCTTATGGCTGTAGTATTGCCTGCTTGTATGGCTGCTGCTTGCCCTTTTCTTCTTGTCCACTTCTTCTCTCTCGTCCCGGAAGAGGAGAAGGCTCATGGTGGCCTCACAAAATCTATTTGGGTTTTTTCTTGCAGCATCCTTTACAGCTTTCCAGCTATTTTTATCCAGTTTGCATTGCTATTCCTGCCTGTGCTTTCTTAAATGGGCAGGGGCAGACTTATATAGACAATGAAAATGTAAATAAAAAATATACAAAAATTCAATAAGTAATAAAATGTGCAAATGCAATTGTATGAGGGCTACATGTGATCAGACGACTTCTCTCTTCAACCCACTGTAATCATACTATAACCTCCAGTCTATGACAGCAGATGGCAGCCTCCAAACTGCCTTTTACGCTTGAGCATTGAAGGAAGTCTTAGGAAGGAAGAAGAAAAAATTAAGGTGGAGGGCAGGATTGGTGGCACAGGTACAATGGAATTTCAGGAAATAGCATAGGTGGTGGAGGAGAAGGAAGAGATAGGTGTGGAGGTGAAAGAAAGAGAATGTGAAAAGGCAGTATTCTTTGCTTAAAGCGGGGGTTCAGCCTAAAAAAAAATTCTAACATTACCTAGGAGAGTGACAGTATGCTGTTGTTTTTTTTTTTTTTTTTGCGTACATATCATTTTAGGGCCATTTTTACCCCTGGCTTCCGGGTAGGTAATCGTGCGGAACTGGGCGTTCCTAATCACAGGCTGTGATTGACGTGCTTCCGACCGGCGCATACTGCACGTCACGAGTTGCTGAAAGAAGCCGAACATTGGTGCGGCTCTATACGGTGCCTGCGCACCGACGTTCGGCTTCTTTCGTCAACTGGTGACGCGCAGTATGCGCCGGTCGGAAGCACGTCAATCACAGCCTGTGATTAGGAACGCCCAGTCCCACACGATTACCTACCCGGAAGCCGGGGGTGAAAATGGCCCTAAAATGGTATATACGCAAAAAAAAAAAACAACAGCATGCTGTTGCTCTCCTAGGTCGGATCCATGTAATTTTAGAATTTTATTTAGGGTGAACCACCGCTTTAACATTTTGTCGCTGCCTAGCCTTCCCCCATGCCATAAAATGACCCTCACATATAAGATTATGCTGGCAAAGCAGAGTAGTTGCCAATGTGCCAGGCTTCTGCTACATGCAGCCCAACTCCTGCATCAAAACCAAAAACTACAGAAAAATAAAATAAAAATATAAATACATATGAAAACGAAATAAAAAAATGGGTTAAAACAAAAAATACATTTTGGTTGGGAATCTGCCAGTCTGGGGCAAGCCAGGCCAAGACATTTTTAAATATTGGAGTTATGGAAACATTTTGTTAAACTTTGATGTCAATGTACAGTAGTTTCATACTGAAAAAAAAGTCAATTTCGAAAATTTTTACAAAGTTGAGAACTTTAGGTTTATGAGAGTTTTTTACAAGTAAACTTTTCTATAGCTTTAGATCAATTGTGGCTGCTTCCACTGTTCAATTCAGGCCTGTTACCACTAGATAAAAAAAATCAGGTGTCGTAGCAAAAACTATCCAAAAAGGGCATTTTGCTTTTTCAAATTAAAATGAATCTGAATGCTGTGCTGCTACTGTAATTAAACCAAGCTAAATGTAAAGAAAAAGTAAAAAAAAAAAAAAAACGATTACACATCCAAATAATGTGATGCCAGAATGGGGTATTGCTGTCCATGAAAATCGTACTGTTCTGTAACATCACATACAGCTTAAAGCATGGGTCTTCAAACTATGGCCCTCCAGTCATTCAGGAACTACAATTCCCATCATGCCTAGTCATGTCTGTGAATGTCAGTTTTGCAATGCCTTATGGGATGTGTAGTTCTGCAACAGCTGGAGGGTCGTAGTTTGAGGATCCCTGGCTTAAAGCCATCTCCTGAGCTAGTAATTGAAATGATTGGTGTTTTTCCCATGTCAAACTCAAAAACCACATTAAAATAAACCTCTCTCTGCTATATGGTATTTTTTTTAAAAGTGATTTGCTTTGTCAAATTTACCCACAATGCCCAGCTCCCCATGTGCTTTTTTGACAATAGCTTATGTAACGCTACCCCCACAGGAGCCACTGGGGAATATAGGTATCTCCCACCCTGCACAGCCAGGCACATGGATTTTCAACTCACTCTGATGATGAGAATCAGTCATTGCAGCTTTGTTTTGTTATTTAGGGTCATTAAACTTGAATGGGGAAAGGGTTATTATGGTATGTGGCGTATGCCTATCACAAACACAAAGTACTGTATATACAATCAGTATATACAAACTTCTCCTATTTTACCTTCAGCACAGACTTGCTTGTAGAACTACATCTCTCAGAACCAGCTAGCACTGTCAAATTGATCCAACACAGTCTCAATCAGATCCAAGTGAATGTCCTTTGCAGACAGGGACTGTGGGCCGCTTTAGTAGTGTAACAAAAAGAGAGGTCTTTGGTGCTTAGCTGTCCTATTCCTGTGGCTACTGCTCCTAGTACCACCTCTTCAGGCACTGCCTAAGAGGACTACTCTTAAATGCCTCCGACAGCTTAAAACTCCATCTCCTTCTTCCACCCAAACTCACACAGCCCCAACTGGGTTGACCCTGAGTATTTGACGGGGTCCAGCCCATCTGTCGAGGATTGACCAGGGCCCTCAGAATATTCCATATTCCAGACAGCTCTTCCTAGACTCCTCCCAACTGCTTGGCTGTACTTCTCCTTTAACATTAGTTTTTAATAAAAGTACAGCTACTGTTTTGTTTCTAACTTGTTAGTCACCTTTGACTGAGATTGTCAGTGGTGACAGGTAACTGAAAGGTCATAGGAAAAAATCCTTCTGTAAGTTATGATAATGATATTTAGGCATAGGATAGGGGATATTTACAGATAATGTACAATTCAAAAAACAGATCCGAGGCAAATATTTTTTCAGGCTGTAAAATGATTCAGGTTATGCAAGTTTAATCCTTGGCAGGCTCATTATCTGATTCAACAGCAACGGAGACAATCCTTTTGATATTGTAATTGCCTGATGCATTGTGCATGTCATGGCAGTATCTGAACCAGGGCAAGTGTACACTGACAAAAGATTCACATAATTTGACCGGTAAAGTTGGTGAGTGAAAATGGAAAATTAGAGCTTATGAAGATATATTAGGGCAATTATGGCCACAGAGATCTTGTTGTCAACATCTGATGATTTTTTTTTTTTTTTGTTACTCCAAAGGCCGTCTTAGAGAAAGTAAAACAAAACAAAAAAAAACCACAATAGATATGAATATACTGTATTATTGTAAAATTCTGCATCAGACTGAAAATATTAAGACAATCATTCCTGCAGTTTCAGAAAGGGATAGTAGGATGGGGTATAAACCCAAAAGAAAAATCCAAGCTTACTTACCAACCAATAGGGATGAGCCGAACATACCCGCATTCGGTTCGCATTTAGAACATTTAGAACCCCATTGAAGTCTATGGGACTCGAACGATCGAATTAAAAAACGATAATTTTTAAGACCAATAATCTATTCAATGTTGGAAAACGTCTTTCAGAACCCGGGTCTTGCCCCAGGGAACATGTATCAATGGAAAAAAAGTTTTAAAAACGGCCGTTTTTTCCGGAGCAGCGATTTTAATGATACTTAAAGTGAAAAAAAAAAGAAAAATTCCTTTAAATATCGTACCTGCTGGGTGTCTATAGTAGTTACACGTAATTAGAAATGTCTCTGCACAACATGAGATTACTCTCAGAAAAAAGTAATTTAATACTGCTTGCGCACGTGCTGTGTGGCAACAATATGTTGATTATTTTAGGGGTGGTGTGGGGCCATTACAATGCCAGATCTTGGCTCAATCAATTATTTTTTTGTGAAAGAAAAATTGTAGAAAAAAGGGCACCACTCAAACATACTGTAATTGGAGCGCAACAAAGAGCCACGTGCAAAGTATTGCATCAAAAATTGTTATTACAGTGCCTGCCGCCGAGATTGTGTTTTTAGCACGCCAGCATCGCGCTGAATCTCGGCGACAGGCTGCCGATATCTCGCACTCGCTGGAATAGTAAAAGCACATTCCAGCGAGCGCGTCATAGAAGCGACGGGGATCCGACGCGGATTCCCGCCAATTCTACACGTGGGCGGAGTTATGAATCCTGAAGGAGAAATCCCCCGCCGGATTTAAAATAAAAATCCGGCATGGGTTCCCCCCTCAGGAGCATAACGGGCCCTTAGGTCTGTTATGGGTTACAAGGAGACCCCCCCTACGCCGAAAAAACGGCGTGGGGGTCCCCCCACAATCCATAACAGACCCGTATCCAAAGCACGCCGGCCGGCCGGTCAGGAAGGGAGTGGGGGCGAGCGAGCGCCCCCCCCTCCTGAGCCGTACCGGGCAGCATGCCCTCAACATGGGGGGGTCAGGTGCTCTGGGGTAGGGGGCGCACTGCGGCCCCCCACCCCAGAGCACCCTGTCCCCATGTTGATGAGGACAGGGCCCCTTCCCGACAACCCTGGCCGTTGGTTGTCGGGGTATGCGGGCGGGAGGCTTATCGGAATCTGGAAGCCCCCTTTAATAAGGGGGCCCCCAGATACCGGCCCCCCACCCTAAGTGAATGAGTATGGGGTACATTGTACCCCTACCCATTCACCTGCAAAACAAAAGTTTAAACACAAATAAACCACACAGGGTATTGAAATATTTTATTAGTTGGCCGCCGGGGGGGGGTGTGTATGATCGCTTTTAGAACAGCGCCCCCCTCCGGCGGGCTTCTGTGGGGGGTGGGTGCCGCCGTCTGGTTCTTTTCCGCCGCCGGGGGGGGCGCTTTGGTAAAAGCGCCCACCACCCGGCGGGCTTCTTTCGACGTCTTCGGCGGCTGGGGGGTCTTCTCCCACTCTCCGGGGTCTTCTCCCGCTCTCCGGGGGTCTTCTCCGCTCTCCGGGGGTCTTCTCCCGCTCTCCGGGGGTCTTCTCCGCTCTCCGGGGGTCTTCTTCTTCTTCAGGACTCGCCGCCGCTATCTTCGTGTGTTAGCTCAATTAGTAGCGGCGGCGGTCCCCTCTTCTGCGACGTCGGCGTCTTCTTCTGCTCTCCAGATGTTGACGCGACGCTTCCTCCCGCTGTTATGCCCGGCGCGCGGCTCGCAGCGAATTATATAGGCCTGTCTTGTGACGTCGCAGTCCCATCATGCTCCGGTAGGTACCACGTGCTACCTACCGGAGCATGATGGGACTGCGACGTCACAAGACAGGCCTATATAATTCGCTGCGAGCCGCGCGCCGGGCATAACAGCGGGAGGAAGCGTCGCGTCAACATCTGGAGAGCAGAAGAAGAAGACGCCGACGTCGCAGAAGAGGGGACCGCCACCGCTACTAATTGAGCTAACACACGAAGATAGCGGCGGCGAGTCCTGAAGAAGAAGAAGACCCCCGAAGAGCGGAGAAGACCCCCGGAGAGCGGGAGAAGACCCCCGGAGAGCGGGAGAAGACCCTGGAGAGTGGGAGAAGACCCCCCAGCCGCCGAAGACGTCGAAAGAAGCCCGCCGGGTGGTGGGCGCTTTTATCAAAGCGCCCCCCCCGGCGGCGGAAAAGAACCAGACGGCGGCACCCACCCCCCACAGAAGCCCGCCGGAGGGGGGCGCTTTTCTAAAAGCGATCATACACACCCCCCCCCGGCGGCCAACTAATAAAATATTTCAATACCCTGTGTGGTTTATTTGTGTTTAAACTTTTGTTTTGCAGGTGAATGGGTAGGGGTACAATGTACCCCATACTCATTCACTTAGGGTGGGGGGGCCGGTATCTGGGGGCCCCCTTATTAAAGGGGGCTTCCAGATTCCGATAAGCCTCCCGCCCGCATACCCCGACAACCAACGGCCAGGGTTGTCGGGAAGGGGCCCTGTCCTCATCAACATGGGGACAGGGTGCTCTGGGGTGGGGGGCCGCAGTGCGCCCCCTACCCCAGAGCACCTGACCCCCCCATGTTGAGGGCATGCTGCCCGGTACGGCTCAGGAGGGGGGGGGCGCTCGCTCGCCCCCACTCCCTTCCTGACCGGCCGGCCGGCGTGCTTTGGATACGGGTCTGTTATGGATTGTGGGGGGACCCCCACGCCGTTTTTTCGGCGTAGGGGGGTCTCCTTGCAACCCATAACAGACCTAAGGGCCCGTTATGCTCCTGAGGGGGGAACCCATGCCGGATTTTTATTTTAAATCCGGCGGGGGATTTCTCCTTCAGGATTCATAACTCCGCCCACGTGTAGAATTGGCGGGAATCCGCGTCGGATCCCCGTCGCTTCTATGACGCGCTCGCTCTCCATCGCGGCAAGCCAGCTCGGCGCTGGCTCTCGCGATGGAGCTCGCAAGTGCTCAATCTCGCCGAGAAAGGGAGCGAGATTGACACAATATCCCAGTCACCTACTGTAGGCGCCCCTGTTAAACAGGAGCAGAAAAATTGTGCCTTAGGCACAACACAACACTGCAACCCCTCCCAATAACTGTAATTGGAGCACAACAAAGTGCCACGTGCAAAGTATTGCATCAAAAATTGTTATTAGGTGCCCCTGTTAAACAGGGGCAAAAAAATTGTGCCTTAGGCACAACACAATACTGCAACCCCTCCCAATAACTGTAATTGGAGCACAACAAAGAGCCACGTGCAAAGTCTTGCATCCAAAATTGTTATTAGGCGCCCCTGTTAAACAGGGGCAAAAAAATGGTGCCTTAGGCACAACACAACACTGCAACCTCTCCCAATAACTGTAATTGGAGCACAACAAAGAGCCACGTGCAAAGTATTGCATCAAAAATTGTTATTAGGCGCCCCTGTTAATCAGGGGCTGAATAATTGTGCCTTAGGCACAACACAACACTGCAACCCCTCGCAATAACTGTGATTGGAGCGCAACAAAGAGCCACGTGCAAAGTATTGCATCAAATTTTTTTATTAGGCGCCCCTGTTAAACAGGGGCTGAAAAATTGTGCCTTAGGCACAACACAACACTACAACCCCTCGCAATAACTGTGATTGGAGCGCAACAAAGAGCCACGTGCAAAGTATTGCATCAAAAATTATTAGGCGCCCCTGTTAAACAGGGGCAGAAAATTGTGCCTTAGGCACAACACAACACTGCAACCCCTCCCAATAACTGTAATTGGAGCAGAACAAAGAGCCACATGCAAAGTATTGAATCAAAAATTGTTATTAGGCGCCCCTGTTAAACAGGGGCAGAAAAATTGTGCCTTAGGCACAACACAACACTGCAACCCCTCGCAATAACTGTAATTGGAGCGCAACAAAGAGCCACGTGCAAAGTATTGCATCAAAAATTGTTAATAGGCGCCCCTGTTAAACAGGGGCTGAAAAATTCATCACGCTGATGAAGTCCCGCCCACTGGGAACGTAACACGTACGAGGGGGAGGAGTCACCCGTGACGATCACCCGCGATCGCTGTCTCACACGTGTTTGCCGTCGGTCCTTCCGGAAACCTGGAGATCCAGGGCATACTGCATTTTACCATACACTCTGCCGCGAGTGTCAGCTATGTGAGTTTTATACCGTTATTTTAATAAATCAGTTTGCTACAGAGAGCACTAGTCTTTCCCTTCTTTTATTTGCATAACTTATCTGTGGATCCGGGAACTGCTGAGCTGCCTGCTGTTTTGGTATCCCTATCTTAAAGATCTGGATGTGCTTGTGTTTATGCTGTGTGACCTAGCCCTGGGTCGATTAACTCAGGTGAGAGGCCATCTATAACTATCTGGTGGAGGATCTGTCCTGTGGGTCACTGATCTTGGATTTTTTGCACCTAGTCACGTTTGGATTGGAGCATTATCAGACTACTCTACTCACTAGTGCACTTTATATGGACTTTCTTTACTTATTTCACTTTTGTAATTTTAGATGTCACTTTATGTTTGTGTTTATTGCGCTGCACTTTATGTTATTGAAGCACTTTGATTAACCATGTAGCCTGTGACTATATTCTCCGTTGGGATGATACAGTATATATTAAATATTTATGTCAAATCTTTTCTTCAGTGCTGCTTAGGTGCGCTATACTGTCTGTTCATATATAGTTATGCTGAATGTTGTTACTTGTTGTTTCAGAAACTATAGTTTTTCCCCACTGCAAGGTATCATTTTTAAGTTTTCCGCAATTGAGGCTTAAACCTTTAAAAGGGAAATTTTAGCATACTTTACAATTATAACTCAAAATGTATACTTACAAACACATACTTACGGTATATAGTAGCTTTCTTTTGAGATATGCAAGCAATATTTGTCAAAAGCTTAAAGCCAAAATGTATTTGAGATTATTACATTTAAAATTAGTTAGTAATAGCTGATCCCATAAGAACAAACATGTCACAATATAAGGCCATTTCTGGTAAACACAAGAGTCTCCTCTATTTTTTTAATGCACACTCCTGTGCTTTGTGAGAGTTATTCTTAAACTGTTAGCATTATATAAGCTCTGAACCATAGGTGTGTGCACAGGGTGTGCCAGGTGTGCCTGGGCACACCCTAATCACTCCGTGTGGTGCATATTTTCCCTGTTTAGACCCCTGAGACTTCACCAAATAAAAAAAAAAATCCCTTTTTTTTTAGCTTTTCCTCCTAAAAAAAAAATATTAAAAAAATAAAATTGTCAGAAATAATAAAAAATAAAATAATTAAAATAAAAACTGACACTGTGCACTGCCCTACTGGCATATATATCAGTGTATATATACAGATGCGCGCACACTCACACATATATGCGTTTCAGCTTTGGGGTGCACACCCTAATGCAATAGGCTGCGCACACCTATGCTCTGAACCTTAAGATTAGATATTTTTAAGCAGCCTTGTAAGATTTAAAAGTTACTCCTTTTGCATTTTTGTATGTGTGCGATATTCTCTGTGGTTCTATTTATATATATATATAGGTCTTTATAGCAACACCAACTTTAGATATTCAGGTTTAGGGTGTGCCCCCCCAACTCTTGGTTTGTTTGTGTATATATAGTGACATAGTTAGGCTGGTTAAAAAAAGTTCATCTTGTTCTACCAATAAAAAGGGGGAAAAAATAGCACAATCGTATTTACACCATCCTATACCCACAGTTGCTCCAGCAGGGCAAAACATTACTTACCGATTCCCCAGGACCAGTGGCGGCCCGCCCATATGGGCGCACGGGCGCCGCCCCCCCTCCCGCAGTCACAAAAAAAAAACGGGCCCTTTAAGAACTTTTATTCGGCTAAAACGTCATTTTGACATTTTAGCCGAAGTTCTGGCGGCCGTCTATAGAGGGCGCTGCAGCGCCACTCCCTCTCGCAAATAACACACTTCAATGCATTGAACGTGTGTTGTTGCCAGCTGCCTGGTCTATTCCTATAACCGGACATAGGGCGCCGGTTACCTGAATAGCGGCAGCTGGTTGGCTGAGGGGAACTGCCTATCAAAGCCAGTGGCTCTGATAGGCTTTTCCAGTACCGCCCTCCGGCTCCCGGAAGTCTATGCTCGGAGCGCATGCAATCTGCGGTCCTTGCATTAGACTGACAGCCGTTTCAGCCAATCAGGTTCCCGGATTCTGGTTATCAGAAACCTGATTGGCTGAAGCTTCTCCACGGCGGCAGAAGACATCGAGGGAGGACATGGAAGCGTCAGGTAAGTGTTTTTTTTTAACAGGGAAAGGGGCAGCATGGGGCACAGTGGCAGCATGGGGCACAGTGGCAGCATGGGGCACAGTGGCAGCATGGGGCACAGTGGCAGCATGGGGCACAGTAGTGACAAAGGGCACAGAGGCGACAATGAGCACAGTGGCATGGGGCACAGTGGTGACAACTAAAGGGCACAGTGGTGACACTTGATGACACAATGACTCCATATGATGGCATGGCACAGTGGTGACAATTGATGGCACAGTGACTGCATTTGATGGCACGGCACAGTGGTGACAACTGATGGCACAGTGACTCCATATGATGGCATGGCACAGTGGCTGCATTTGGTGGCATGGCACAGTGGTGAGAATTGATGGCACAGTGGTGGCGTTTGATGGCATGGCACAGTGGTGACAATTGATGGCACAGTGGTGGCGTTTGATAGCATGGCACAGTGGTGACATGTGGTGGTGGTGGTGTTTGATGGCACAGTGGCTGCATTTGGTGGCATGGCACAGTGGTGACAATTGATGGCAGTTGCTGTGTTGCATGGCACAGTGGTGACAATTGATGGCACAGTAGTGACAAATGATGGCACAGTGGCTGCATTTGGTGGCATGGCACAGTGGTGAGAATTGATGGCACAGTGGTGGCGTTTGATGGCATGGCACAGTGGTGACAATTGATGGCACAGTGGTGGCGTTTGATGGCATGGCACAGTGGTGACAATTGATGGCACAGTGGTGGCGTTTGGCATGGCACAGTGGTGACAATTGATGGCACAGTTGCTGTGTTGCATGGCACAGTGGTGACAATTGATGGCACAGTGGTGACAAATGATGGCACAGTGGCTGCATTTGGTGGCATGGCACAGTGGTGACAATTGATGGCACAGTTGCTGTTGCATGGCATGGCACAGTGGTGACAATTGATGGCACAGTTGCTGTGTTTGATGGCATGGCACAGTGGTGACAATTGATGGCACGGTGGCTGCATTTGGTGGCATGGCACAGTGGTGACAATTGATGGCACAGTGACTGCGTTTGATGGCATGGCACAGTGGTGACAATTGATGGCACATTGGCTGTGTTTGATGGCATGGCACAGTGGTGACTATTGATGGCACAGTGGTGGCGTTTGATGGCATTGCACAGTGGTGACAATTGATGGCACAGTGGTGGCGTTTGATGGCATGGCACAGTGGTGACAATTGATGGCACAGTGGCTGCATTTGGTGGCATGGCACAGTGGTGACAATTGATGGCACAGTTTCTGTTTGATGACATGGCACAGTGGTGACAATTGATGGCACAGTGGTGGCGTTTGATGGCATGGCACAGTGGTGACAATTGATGGCACAGTGGCTGCATGTGATGGGCACAGTGAGGCTGCAATGTTTTTTTTTTCCGTTGGCGCCCCCCAAAAAATTTTGAGCACCAGCCGCCACTGCCCAGGACGCAATCAGATATTCCCTGGATCAAGTTTATCTATAAATGTTAGTACCCAGTAATATTACATATGTACATTTAGGAAAGTATTCAGGCCTTTTTTTAAAGCAATCTACTGAGCTGAACAGAACCAGCTCTTGAGGGAGTCTATTCCCCATTTTCACAGCTCTTACTATGAAGAAACCTTTCTGTATTTGGAGATTAAATCTCTTTCCTGCCCCCTTGTCCACTGTAAAGACCTTAAAGTAAATAGCTCAACACCAAATTCATTATATGGACCACTTATGTATTTGTACATGTTGATCATATCCCCCTTATTCTCCTCTTCTCAAGAGAGAATCAATTCAGTTCCTCTAATCTTTCCTCATAGCTGAGCTCCTCCATGCCTCTTATCAGTTTGGTTGCCCTTCTCTGCATTTTCTTCAGTTTACCGATATCCTTTTTGTGAACTGGTGCCCAAAACATAACTTCATATTCCAGATGAGGTCTAATTAATGATTTAAATACAGGGGTAAAATTATATCTCTCTCTCTCTGGTGTCCATACCTCTCCTAATACATGAAAGGATTTTGCTCGCTTTGGAAACCGCAGCTTGCAATTGCATGCTATTATTAAGCTTATGATCTACCAGAACACCCAGATTCTTTTCCACCATTGAGTTGTACAGCCATGGCCAAAAGCTTTGAGAATGACACAAATACAAATTTTCACAAAGTCTGCTGCCTCAGTTTTTGGGATGGGAAATTGCATATACTCCAGAATGTTATGAAGAGTGATCAGACAAATTTCAATTAATTGCAAAGTTCCACTTTGCCATAAAAATTAACTTAATCCCATAAAAAAAAAAATTCCACTGCATTTGTGAAGAAGGCTTCAGGGTGCCCAAGAAATTCCAGCAAGCGCCAGGACCGTCTCCTAAAGAGGATTCAGCCTTTTGGAAGATGGCCTGGTGTCAAGAAGGGCAGCAAAGAAGCCACTTCTCTCCAAAATAAACGTCAGAGACAGATTGATCTTCTGCAGAAAATATGGTGAATGGACTGCTGAGGACTGGGGCAAAGTCATATTCTCCGATGAAGCCTCTTTCCGATTGTTTGGGGCATCAGGAAAAAGGCTTGTCCGGAGAAGAAAAGGTGATCGCTACCATCAGTCCTGTGTCATGCCAACAGTAAAGCATCCTGAGACCATTCATGTGTGGGGTTGCTTCTCATCCAAGGGAGTGGGCTTACTCACAATTTTGCCCAAAAACACAGCCATGAATAAAGAATGGTACCAAAACACCCTCCAACAGCAACTTCTTCCAACAATCCAACAACAGTTTGGTGAAGAACAATGCATTTTCCAGCACGAAACAACTAAAACAAAGATCTAAAAGCAGTTTAGCAGCAAACTTTGTGAAAACTAATATTTGTGTCATTCTCAAAACTTTTGGCCACAACTGTACTCCTTCTAGTATGTATGATGCATGCATATTCTTAGCCCCCATGTGCATAACTTACATTTATCAACAATAAAGCTCATTTGCCACACAGTTGCCCAATTAGACAGTGTATTGAGGTTGGCTTGTAAATTGGAGACATCCTGTAAGGACGTTAATTCCACTGCATAGTTTGGTGTCACCTGAAAAGACAGAAATTGTACTTTTAATCCCAGACCCTTTATCATTTATAAATATATTAAAAAGTAAGGGTCCCAGCACTGAACCCTGGGGTACACCACTAATGACCTTAGACCATTCAGAGTATGAATCATTAACCACTATTCTCAGAATTTGGTCTTTTAGCCTGTTTTCTATCCATTTACAAACTGATTTTTCCAAGCCTCTAGACCAGGGGTCAGCAACCTTTTTCCACTTAAAGTGATTGTAAACCCTTTACAACCACTGTATGCTACAGGTAAGCCTATATTAAGGCTTATCTGTAGCTACCCAGCATATCTCCTAAACCTGCACTATTTAGGAAATTTCCCCTGTCCCCGGCATGTGCCAATGTCATCGGCACATGCGCACTGGGGCAAACTGAAGCAATGGCACCTATGTGCCGCTGCTTCAGTCTATGTGCCCTTACCGACGGCTCCCGCGCGCATTCACAGGACTGACATCATCGCGTCTCCGGCCAATCACAGTGCCTTAGCCGCAATACCTGGAAGTAAGCACTGGGAGAGATGTCGGTTTCTTGAGGGGAGACAAGGACCGCTGTGGGGCTTCAATCTGAGGTAAGTAATACATAATGAGCTAGTATGCGCACTCTCGTGGAATAGCAACAAACTACGGTACTTAAAAATCTCCATAGGCGACTACAGGTTACCAGTTTAGAGTTGCAGAGGAGGTATTGTGCTTGAATTGTTCCTCTCACTCTTCTCAGTGATTCCACATGAAGGCATCTAGGAGGGGTGATCAGATCAGTTGGCTGCTTAAGGAATCAGGACTAGATGAATTAAGTAAACAATATGTTTATTAAGAAAATTACACACATCCAATACCAACACCAGTAAATCATAAATAAGAAACTGGAAAAATAAGCATAACAATGAAAACCCTAAGTAATTACCTAACTAACTAAATACAAGTGGGGGGAACACACATGAGAAAGACAGGCAGAGACAAGAGACAAGGGGAGCAGGAAGCCAGTTAGTGTCAGAAGGGAGCAGGTTCCAGGGGACAGGTCTCCGGATCAGGCTACAAGGAACAGAAACAGACCAGGCTCAGCCAGGGACATGGCTTGCAGGGAAAATACTGAAGCACTGGACCTTAGTGCAATGCAGGCTTATACTGCATACCGTCAGCAGTCTTATTAGGTGCAGCCTAATTACCTATATGGTCCATCTGCTGGTAGACACCTGCTGGTGGCCACCAGAACTACACACTTTGGTTCTAAAAACTACAGTGCCACCAGCAGGTGACCCAAGCAATAATACTGGTCCTGACAGCTCTAACAATTGCAGCGATACCTCACAGGTGGTTTGAACACTGTTTACATTTGTGGTCGCGACCTACATATGCGTTCGATTCAGAGGTATGGGGTGCTATTTTTTTAGCCTTTTAAACTTATTGACTGTGGAAATATATTTTACAATGTGTTCACATACAGTCTATTTGAAGAATTCTCATTTCTGTTTCTGTTGTGTTCATCGATGCAAATATTCCCTCCCAGTCATAGTATTGGAGAGCAGCCCTCATCCTTGGAAAATTTGTTTTCTTAGGGCCGGTTCCCGTTGCATACGATGCATGTGCAATGCAAATTTAGTCATACAGATTGTATGGCTAATTTCGCATCGCATTCAGACTAAACTTGTCCAGGACCCTTTTTTGGGTCTGCACCAGAATCAAATAACATGGGTGTTCACACCCATGCGATCCGATTCCTGTCTAAATTGACAGTTCGCACTGCAATATGCAAAACGATATGGGGGTGTCAATAAGTTGAACCCAGCGATTCGCATAATGCAGTGTGAACTGCCGCCAGGAGACATGTGATGTGGGAGACTGTACTGGATTCGCAGGGTTCCCACATTGCTGCAGTGTGAACTGAGCCTTAAAATTAAGTGTTTTTATCTTTCCAGTATAAGCTTGTTGTTTACAGCTAACATTAAATGAAATCATGTTATGGTCACTTCTACCCAGATGTTCTTTTATATGAATATTAGTAATAAACTCTGCATGGTTTGAGATTACCAGGTCCAACAGAGCATTGTTCCTAGTTGGGGCCCACTATGAACTAATACCATAAAATTGTCTTGTAATAGGTTTATAAATGTTTGCCGAATAATTGTTCCAGCAGTGCTATTACTCCAGTCAATTTCTGTGTAGTTAAAATCCCTTGTTATTATCACTGTCTCTTGCAGCCCTTTCTATCTGTGCAAGGAGCTGAGTCTCCACCTCATTAACACTGGGTGGCCTATAATAAGGAAAGGTCTTGCTGTGCAACTTAAACTGTTACAAAACTTTACATAGTAATCTATAGACCCTAATATAAAACTGAACAAAGAACCAAAAATCGTATGCATATGATAGTATGACAATGCAGGAATACAATTAGGAGACAGTTTCCAGCCCTTAAAAGGTGTCCAAGGATCGTCATAGCAGAATCGCCCAAGAGTTATTTTATAGCCTAGAGCTGGATATACACCAATAGTGTATTTTGAACATTTTAAAGTTTGAACATTTGTATGGAAATTCTGAAAATGTGTTTGTCACAGCATTTGAGCTTGTCATCACTGAGTCAGCTAATTTTGTTTAAAAGCCCTAAAAATTTCTTCCAGACCTGCTGTTTGAATGGAATCTTAGACGCATTAAATAGGTTTCTTAGGTGCCTAAAACATGTGCATTACAATTTGTCCAATTTTTCCAGAAAAAAAACAAAACACTTTTACAGGTGGAATTTAAAATTCCATTGTGCTCCTTTAAATTTTCTCTTCACAGCATCGATTTCACCACACTAACCATTAGAAAATTGAACACAAAATTTCAAACTAAATTCTAGTGGTGTATGTCCAGTCTAATTCTAGGTAGTTATCAAATTATTAACATTTCTACCCCTCCACATGATGAAGAATATACTGCACACTGTTTTTTGGGGAATATCTAACACAGGTGTACGTTTAATAATCCGTGATAAGTCGAGATCATGATGATCACGGCTGATCACGGCTTATTACAGAGCATTTCCGGTTTAATAAACTGTGATAAGGAGCAGAGAACACATTCTCCACTTCACATCACAGCACGTGGATGTTTTGTAACAAACAGCCAGTTTAATAAACCGTGATCTGAAGATTTCACAGCTCTTCCACTGAAATATCTCACTTCCAGATTCACCAGCTCAGAGGTGGAGAATCTGGGAGAGAAGCTGGTGTGATAAGAGGAAGAAGGCTTATTTCTTCCTAATATCAGCACCAGTGGGTTAAAAATGAATATTAACAACAATATACACATGTGTATATAGATACCGTGGGGTAGATTCACATAAATCAGCAGATCTTTTGATCCGCGTGATCTATCTTTTTTACGATCCGCCTGCGCCAGTTTTTGAGGCAAGTGCTGTATTCAGAAAGCACTTACCTCGTAAGTTGCCCTGGCGGATCGTAAATCCCCCGACGGAATGCAAATTCCGTGGCTAGGGGGAGTTTACTATTTAAATCACGCGCGTCCCCGCGCCGATCGTACTGCGCATGCGCCGCCGAACGTAAACGACGTAAAAAAAAAGCGACGGCCGGGCTTTCGTTTCTAAATCGGCGGTTCTCCTAATTTGCATATTAGTCGCGTATAATAACAGAAGCGCCACCTAGCGGACGGCGGGAGATTGCAGCCTAAGATCCGACAGTGTAACTCACTTACACCAGTCGGCTCTAAGGGAGATCTATGCGGAACCTGATTCGAGGAATCAGCTGCATAGATCCGAGCGTCGGATCTCACAGATACGACGGTGTATCAGTAGATACACCGTCGTATCTCTATGTGAATCTACCCCCGTGTGTATATCTATCTATCTATCTATATATATATATATATATATATATATATATATATATATATAAAATATGTGTATATATATATATATATATATATACACACACACACATACAGTATCTATATAACACGTGTGTGTGTGTGTGTGTGTGTATATATATATATATATATATATATATATATATATATACAGTATATACACACACATAAATACCGTATTTATCGGCGTATACCGCGCACTTTTTTGCCCTTAAAATCAGGGCAAAATCGCGGGTGCGCGATATACGCCGATACTCGCTTCCCGTGCTGTGTTTGAACTTTGCCGCCGATCCCTGCTTCCCGCACTGTGTTTGAACGCCGCCGCCGACATATACCGAGCGCAGTACACTCGGGTACAGTCAGCCAGGCTCGGCTCACCTTGCGGTTATGCGAGTGGAGCCGAGCGTGGCCGTGTGTACTGCGCTCGGTATATGGCGGCGGCGGCATTCAAACACAGCGCGGGAAGCAGGGATCAGCTCAGAGACAGCGCGGGAGCAGCGGGGAGGACACCACGAAGGCTGCAGACGGACGCCGGACCGGACAAGGCCGCCGATGGACGCCGGGCAAGACACCAAAACTGAATGGTTTCTACACACCATCGTTTTCTGAAAATGCTCTTGCAAAGCGTGGTTACGTACAACGCGTACGACATTCAAGCTTGCGTCATAACTTGCTTCTGAGCATGCGCGGGTTTAAAAACGTTGTTTTAAACTTTGTTTTAGCATACACATGATCATTTTTTATGACACAAAAAACAACATTCTAAAAAACGACATAAAAAATTGAAGCAAGTTAGAATTTTATTTTTGTCGTTTTTCAGAAGACATAAAACGACATTTTGCCCACACACAATCATTTTAAATGACGTTTTTTAAAATGTCGTTTCATTTCATGACAAAAAACGACCGTGTGTATGCGGCATAAGTAATAAAACATTTTTTTTCAGGAATTTCACGTCCAGAGTAGGGGTGCGCGCTATACGTGGGTGCACACAATAGGCCGATAAATACGGTATATATGTATGTATACACACACACACATATATATATATATATATATATGTGTATGTATACACACATTTATACAGTATTTATATATATGTAGCTTTATATATATATGTTATCACATGTCTGAAAACATTAACTACATGTTCTTTTAAACTTTAATTTCACTTTTTGAACTCGGCTGCACCATAATCTCACAATATCTCACGAGATTACAGGCAGTCCACCCACTTTTACACAGATCTCGGCTGTTTTCAGAGAAAAAACTTCACCTCTGTTCACCATCTGAGAACTGAAGTTCTCAGTTTATTAAACCGGCTGCAGAGGAGATAATTTTTCTCCTGAGAACGGCCGTGAACTGCTGTGAACTGAACTGAGAAAAAACTTCACAGTTTATTAGACGGACATTACAGAGTGATGTTTACCCTACTCCATGGCCAGTAGTGTATTTAGGTTTTGTGCTGCCCTAGGCCTGACTAAACTCAAGCACCCCCTAATTTAAATATGACCCACCCCTTCCTGTCAACAAGACCACACCTCTTGCTGTTTAAGACCTGCCCTGAAATTTTGAAGTGGGGACACTAGTTCTGAGGGCCTGGGGGATTACAATGGATTCCCCTTAATTTGCATAGCTTTCCTCTCACTTCCTGTTTGGACATAGGGCAGGAAGTGAAGGGAAATCTCTGAAATGGGACAGGAAAGGTAAAAAATAAACTGACAGGGGCTATAACCCTCCCTTACTCTATCCAAAAGGAAAACAAAAGTATTGCCTATAGTTCTGATAATTTTATGGAGAGGACTAAGAAAATATAACCATGCCAATGGTGCAGAAGAAAACATGTAGCACAGTGAGGAAAGTTTTTGGTCCAGGATGATAGCACACTCAAAATTAAAGCTGATTGTAAAACGTCACTCTTCATCCTGTAAACACTGCGCAACTTCCAACCATCACTGTCAACAATCTCTTTGAATTTCTGCATGCATTTGTGGCAACTTTTCTGAGGTACACTCCTGACTTCTGTGGACTATACATCCCAGGTTACATTGCAGCCAGCAACAAGCAATGGTGATACCTTATATGGGAAAACCAGTTATGCCGCATACACACAATTGGATTTTCCATCGGAGAAACCTTGGAATATTTTTTCAAATGGAATTCTGCTCAAGCTTGGCTTGCATACACATGGTCACACAAAAGTTCTCTGAACTTTCGTCCGTCAAGAACGCGGTGACGTACACCACTATGAAGAGCCAAGCAAATTAAGTTCAATGCTTCCAAGCATGCGTAGAATTGTTTCTGAGCATGCGTTGGAATTTTGCGCGTTGGAATTGCAACGACGATTGGATTTTCCAATAGGATTTTTTTCCGGCGCAAAATTTGAGACCCAGCTCTCAATCTTTTCTTGGTGGAATTTCCAACAGCATTAGGGTCGCCGGGAAACTTGAAACATACAGCCAGAGCTACAATGGAATGGTTTAGATCAAAGCATATTCATGTGTTATAATGGGCCAGTTAAAGTCCAGGCCTAAATCCAATTGAGAATCTGTGGCAAGACTTTAAAATTGCTGTTCACAGACGCTCTCCATCCAATCTGACAGAGCTTGTGCTATTTTGCAAAAAAGAATGGGAACAAATATTGGTCTTTAGATGTGCAAATCTGGTAGAGACATACTAAAAGACTTGCAGCTGTAATTGCAGCGAAAGGTGGTTTTACAAAGTAAAAGGGGGGCTGAATACAAATGCACACCACACTTTTCACATATTTATTTGTAAAACATTTTGAAAACCATTTATTATTTTCCTTCCACTTCACAATTATGTGCCACTTTGTGTTGGTCTATCACATAAATTCCCTGTAAAATACATTTACATTTTTGGTTGTAACATGACAAAATGTGGAAAATTTCAAGGGGTATGAATACTTTTTCAAGACAATGTATATATGTATTTACAGTATGTTGTACATTTTTACAATATTTACATGCACTTGTTGGTAGTATTTTTTTGAATGCTATTTTACGAAACCACTTTTGGCTATAGCCCAAACTGCTAAGACCAGCCATGGCAGGCTCCTTTAGCCACTTAAGCCCCAGACCAATATGCTGCTAAATGCCCAAAGGCATTTTTACAATTCGGCACTGCGTCGCTTTAACAGACAATTGCGCGGTCGTGCGACGTGGCTCCCAAACAAAATTGGCGGCCTTTCTTCCCCACAAATAGAGCTTTCTTTTGATGGTATTTGATCACCTCTGCGGTTTTTATTTGTTACGCTATAAACAAAAATAGAGCGACAATTTTGAAAAAAATTCAATATTTTTTACTTTTTGCTATAATAAATATCCCCCAAAAACATATATAATTATTTTTTTCCTCAGTTTAGGCCGATACGTATTCTTCTACCTATTTTTGGTAAAAAAAAATCGCAATAAGCGTTTATCGATTGGTTTGCGCAAAATTTATAGTGTTTACAAAATTGGGGATAGTTTTATTGCATTTTTATTATTATTTTTTTTTACTACTAATGGCGCCGATCAGCGATTTTTTCGTGACTGCGTCATTATGGCGGACACTTCGGACAATTTTGACACATTTTTGGGACCATTGTCATTTTCACAGCAAAAAATGCATTTAAATTGCATTGTTTATTGTGAAAATGACAGTTGCAGTTTGGGAGTTAACCACAGGGGGCGCTGTAGGATTTAGGGTTCACCTAGTTTGTGTTTACAACTGTAGGGGGGTGTGGCTGTAGGTCTGACGTCATCGATCGAGTCTCCCTATAAAAGGGATCACTCGATCAATGCAGCCGCCACAGTGAAGCACGTGGAAGTCGTGTTTACATACGGCTCTCCCCGTTCTTCAGCTCCGGACAGCGATCGTGAGCGGGCGGCTAGAAACGGATCGCTCCCCGCGGGTTTCCGATCGGACCCCCGACCCGTGCAAAGGCAGGGACGTATATATACCCCATCTGCCTTAACGTTCCCTTCTGTGGACGTATATCTACATGCGGCGGTCGGGAAGTGGTTAAAGCAGAATTTATTGCTCAATCAACATTAACTATGTTTAATCTGTATGCTGCATAGTTAGGATTTAGGAATGTATATTATATTTACTTTTTTTACACTTCTTCAGTTGCTTCTTGGTTTCTGGCCTAAGCGTAGATGATGCCATACATCCCGGGAGTCTTCATGGACATTTTTTTAATTATACTTTAGGGGAAAGATCTGGGGGATGGAAGGAGGGACTGCCTCAGTTAAGCACGCCCTTCTGCCTACATGCCTGAGCTAAGGGTAGATGCATTCCAGGAACTAAATGCTATTTTTTTTTTTTTTTAAGTGATTTCTCAACATAATAAAGCATGGAGACATGAAGTTTGCTATATATAGTGAAATTATTGAAACAGTGTTGTTCAGATACAGTTAAGTTCTGCTTTAAAGCACTAGTAAACTCCACTTTGTGATTTGTACCTACAGGAAGCTTATAATAACGCTTACCTGTAGATAAAATGAATATCTCCTAAACGTGCGCTGTTTGGAAGATACTGTACCAAGCAGCAGCCGGTGATGTCAATGATGCATGCACTCTAAAAGAACGGCATACCAGTGGCCGCATGCATGGAAATGACATCATCGTGGTTTAGTCATTCAAGTGGCTGCAGCCTGTGAAGATGGACGTTTCTGCAGTGATGACAGGGCTTTGTTTCAAAGTCGTTCATAATGTGCTTGTAAGTAGTGCATATTAGCACATTATGATATTGCTTTGCAGGAGGAAACTTTTTTTTCTTTTGTTTTAAAGAACTCTGAATATACTGTAGATCCACCATTTTGTCAGTAAGCACATGTCCTACTGCTGTGGCTGTCCCCATTGCACAACATAAAGCGGAGTTCCACCCAAAAATAGAACTTCCGCTAATCCCATTCCTCACCCCCTTACATGCCACATTTGGCATGTAATTTTTTAGGGGGGGGAGTGGGGGCTTCAGGAGGAATGGGACTTCCTGTCCCACTTCCTGCTTCCGCCGAGGGGCTGGTTAGGCGATTAAGCATGACAGGTCCCATGCGATCGCCTGTCCAATCAGCGGCGGGCGCGCATGCACAGTTCCGCTCGCGCATGTGCAGTGGGTGCCCGGCCGTGAAGCCGAAGGCTGTCACGGCCGGGTGCCCACAGTTGCGATGAGGACGCCGGCCGAGGAGGGGGGGAGAGGAGCGGAGCCCCGATCGGCGCGTCGCTGGAACGCTGGAGCAGGTAAGTGATTGTTTATTAAAAGCCAGCAGCTACACTTTTTGTAGCTGCTGACTTTTAATAAACACAAATATTGGCTGGAACACCCCTTTAAGAAGGAAGTAAACTCTTGTAAAAAAAAAAAAAACCTGCAAGACAAAGGCATAATGAGCTAGTATGCATAGCACACTAGCTCTTTATGAATTACTTTCCTTAGATCTAAGCCCCCCAAAGCCGTCCTCATCTCCCCCTCCGGCTGCAGACATCTCTCCTGGGGTTACTTCCAGGTTTCAAGACTCCGGCACTGTGATTGGTCAGAGCCACAATGATGTCACTCCCACGCATGCGCGCGTGAGACACCGATAACGGCACGCAGACTGATGCAGCGGCACATAGGTGCCATTGCGTCAGTTTTCTCTAGTGCGCATGTGCCAATGTCATCGGCACATGCAGGTGACAGGGGATATCTCCTAAACCGTATAGGTTTAGGAGATATCCTGGTTAGCTACAGGTAAGTCCTTAATATAGGCTTACCTGTAGCAAAAAGTTTAAAAATAGGGTTTACAACCACTTTTATTTTTTACAATCCTGCACATGCCCCTGTTACCAGAGTAATATTCGTAATCGCCTATGGCTTTTATGTGCAAGAAATTGTATTGATGTAAAAAACGACAATAGGTCATAGCATGGCATACAAATGGAGTGAAGGAACAAACAGATAAAATCTAAATTAGAAATGTAACATAAGTGATAAAACGGCAGTCATTTTCAGGAAAAATCTAATGGTTAGCCATGATTATTTTTTAAGAACATTGACTACCTCATTTGTGGGAAAGGTCTGGCCCAATGTTAACTAATATGATCCAAGTTTTTTACTACCAACAAAAACTTACTACACCAAAAGAACTCAAACTGTATTTTTCACACTACACAGCTGAAGCCTGATGTAACTCAACAGATTTTTTCTCTTTGAGATTGGAAACACACATCTGACTATTGAAGAAAGCAATACAAAAGTAAACTAACCCTGTGTTCCAGAGTTTGAACCAAAAACATTCATAAACGAATCTGTCCCCCAGATTGTAGAATATTTAGACAAATACCTCAGGTGCATATCCTGCCTCATTAAACGTCTGACTAACAAAGAGAATTTGTTTACGCAATTGGAAAACTTTGTAATACTACAAACAACTCTTGGAAAATAATGCATCATGGGTCATGTCAGTTGTATGTGTTGTTTTTTTTTTTAAAGAACTTTGTTCATTTAAGTGCATTTGCAATCTGTGAACATTTCAGAAAGAATGCATATGTTTAATTGCTGTACTGAGTTTTTGTTACAGTAATTGGTGCATGC
The DNA here is from genome assembly GCA_029574335.1 of Rana kukunoris. Classification (NCBI taxonomy): domain Eukaryota; kingdom Metazoa; phylum Chordata; class Amphibia; order Anura; family Ranidae; genus Rana; species Rana kukunoris. The sequence continues at coordinate 448,908,955 of CM056049.1, read as the reverse complement.
ATTAATTTGTTCACAGCTTAACATTACTGTTAGTATCTTTTTTTTTATAAATTCTTTATTTATTTCAAGATTTGCGTTACAGATTTTACATTTCATATCTTCCAGATTAATTACAGTTGTTGCACATAAAGAGGGTAATGGTGGAGAGGACTCCTCTCCACCATTACCCTCTTTATGTGCAACAACTGTAATTAATCTGGAAGATATGAAATGTAAAATCTGTAACGCAAATCTTGAAATAAATAAAGAATTTATAAAAAAAAAGATACTAACAGTAATGTTAAGCTGTGAACAAATTAATGCATGCACCAATTACTGTAACAAAAACTCAGTACAGCAATTAAACATATGCATTCTTTCTGAAATGTTCACAGATTGCAAATGCACTTAAATGAACAAAGTTCTTTAAAAAAAACAACAACACATACAACTGACATGACCCATGATGCATTATTTTCCAAGAGTTGTTTTCGCGCAATGCACGGCGGGAAATTTCTGAACGGAGCATGCGCAGTTCGATCACCGCGGGGACGCGCTTAATTTAAATGCTTCACGCCCCCCAATCGCGTATTTCGATTACGCGGCGAGAAATAGACTACGCCGCCGTAGCGTACGGGCAAAAATCTACCAGGATTCGGTGTAGAGCCTGGTGAAATACGGCAGCGTAGAGTATTTCGATTACGCAGCGCAATATTAAGTGTATGTGAATCTGGCCCAATATTTTTTCCTTTTTATTTAATACATATCACAATTTTTTTTTTTTTTTAAAACATTTTTTTACCTCAGTTTAGACCGATGTGTATTCTTCTACGCATTTTTGGTATAAAAAAAACGCAACAATCGCATATTGATTGGTTTGCGCAAAAGTTATAGCGTCTACAAAATAGGTGATAGATTTATGGCATTTTTTTTTTTTTTTATACTAGTAATGGCGGCGATCTGCGTTTATTTTTTGTAAAATTGACATTGCAGCGGACATATCGGACACTTTTGACACATTTTTGGGACCATTCACAGTTACACAGCGATTAGTGCTATAAAACTGCACTGATTACTGTGTAAATGTGACTGGCAGGGAAGGGGTTAACACTAGGGGTGCTGAAGGGGTTAAAATGTTCCCTAAAGTATGTTCTAACTGTAGGGCAGGGGTGTCAAACTCAATTTCATTGTGGGCCGCATCAGCATTATGATTGCCCTCAAAAGGGCCTGTTGTATCTGTAAAATTAAATGTCTAGTGCATCCCTTCCCCTTACATAAGATGTCAAGAGTCACCCCACTTTCAGAAGTTGAGTCCCCCACTCTCCCTTACATCACAGTGCACCCCCTTTCCTTATGCTGCTGCTGGGAAAAAGCTGGATGCATTGCTTGAAAGCAGAAAGTAAGGGTCTGGAGTGGGACCAGAGGAGGGCTGGAGCTTTCCTGCAGCTGCAGGAGAGGTGCGAGGGCCACATGAAATGGCCTGGAGGGCCGGATTCGGCCCGCGGGTCTTGTGTTTGACACCTGTGCTGTAGGGGGAGGGGGACTCACAGGGGGAGGAGACCGATGTGTGTTCCTCTGTACTGGGAACACACATCAGTCTCCTCACCGCTGACAGGAGGTGGATCTGTGTGTTTACACACACAGATCCACACAAGTGGTGCCGCTGGTGCGCGCGCCCTAGAACGCTGTGAAGCCCTTGTGTGTGACGTCCAGTCTCATCGGCGAGGGGTTGACACTGACGTCAATCCCCTATGGCCCGGTAGGGAAGTGGTTAATAGAAGTTTAAAATCCAAAAAGCAGCATTGATTAATTTCCAACTGGCAAAATAGTGACCCCAATGAATGTTTTCACTATCTGTAAAGGGGCATTCTTCTCACCAACCACCAATGTAATGGGCATTCTTCTCACTGACCACCAATGTAAGGATCATTCTTCCCAATGTAAAGAGCATTCTTCACATCATTAGTCTGTATTGTGGTTTGAAAACTGTCACATGACATTAAAAAAAAGTATTGGTATTCGTTATCGGCGAGTACATGAAAAAAAGTATCGGTACTTGTACTCGGTCCTAAAAAAGTGGTATCGGGACAACCCTAATTATATTTCAGACAGGAGGCTTCATATCTTGCATTAAATCTTTCTTTTAATGCCCATAGCAGAAAACAGAACATTAATTTTTTTAATAATAGAAAAAACTTTATAGAACTACAATTCCCAGCAGCCCCGGAGTCCCCTCCCCCTGGGTCATAGTCTCTATATAAGGGGCTGTCTGGGTCTCCTCCTCCTCTTTCTTTCTGCTCATGGCGTGAAGATGAGTATTGCTTTAATTTTATTACTAGAATTTATTGTTAAATGATTGTACTGTAATTACTGTACTTTTATATATTAACTGTATTTTAATTGTATTGTGACTGGAATACTGCGGCATCCCCGCTATTCCAGTCCGTTTTTCCTGCACCTGTGAGTACCTCAACACTCACATCCTGTTATCGCCATTTTTTCCCTCATTACTGATTCCCCCCTTCCCCCCCCCCTCCCCCGTACGCGCCGCGCCACGATTCGCGGGCTTTTGGCAGAGAAAGGGGCACGGCTGTGTGACACACTCCAGACGTCACAGCCCCAGCTCTCAGGCGTCCTATTAGAACGCTCCCGCCCGTAATCTCGCAAGATTGCGGCTGGGGACTTCAGCTGGCGTTTCCTCCTTCTCCCACTGACTCTCTGACGGTTCAGGAGCTGTGACTGCTGGCTTAGGACGTCTGTTAGCTCTTATTTCTCCAGGTATCTCACCCTTAACTGTCCACACACAGTGTCTGACATAGGTATATCCCCAAAACGTTGATTGTCAGTGATTCTGCCATACAGTCCTGCAAACGATTTCTATATCCAAAACGTTGATTGTCAGTGATTTATCCCTGACAATCTTAGAATCGTTTCATTTACTTTGTATATATATAGAGATATTTCTCCTTTTCAGATGGCAGCTGACAATAATGGCTCGGGGCTCTCCAATGAGGTGGTGGATTTAGATGCCTCTCATCTACTATCCACAACCCAAATACAGGATATAATTGCTAAATCTATTCAGGCAGCCTTGGCTGCCAATGCAATAAACCAAATGCCAATGCCGCCTACCTCGGGACGCGCCCATACTGGGGGTAAAGCATCCCAAAAACGAAAGCACCTAACAGTGCACTTTGACTCCCCGGCAGGGGAAGTTTATAATATGCCCCAGGCAGAATCCGAATCGGTCTGCCACACCCCGCATGTACCTGTTCAAACTCGACCCTTGAGCCCCAAGGAGAATAAAAAAGGGCAGAAATCCGCCAGACGGATTAAACCGGACTCATTTGAAACATCTGATGAAGAGTCCGACGTGTCTGACAGAGCCACGGCCTCTGATTCAGACATGGATGGCGAGGACGATGCGGGGTTCACGGCGGACTACCATGACGCCAGCACTGATGTGCCACATACGGCCATCCTGGACTTACAAGGCCAAGCCTTGTTTAACCCTGACGAAATTTCACATCCTCGCTCGGGGGATTGGGCCCCGTTACCCCACGTGGCCCAATATCTTGAACTTTGGACGAGACGGTCCTTAGACAGGGTGAACCGTAACAAGTTACGTGCAGAATGCCCCAGACCATACGTGGCAAACAAGGTTGCAATCACCCCGGAAATAGACCCGGTGCTCCTCAAATATCTTACGAGGTCCGGGAAATACCCAAAAAAGGGTATTGAAAGGTCTTTTAAAACCATTCAGGACCGTATACTAGACGTTCTTGGTCCGCTTACAAAAATTATGAATTTGTCGGAGCAATCGGCTTCATCAGCCCAACCAATAGACCTGACACAACTTAGGGGCTGGGCCCAACGTGCGATATGTTTGCTGGGTACCGCAAACACGACTTGCTCAGTAGAGCGTCGATGCTCCATCTTGATAAAATTGGACCTCTAACTCAGCCATCTAGCGGAGAATGAACCAGGCCCCTCTGCCGAGGGTCTCCTGTTCGGGGACGATTTATTAAAAAATATCAACAAATTTGTCAGCCTTTTCTCAAGCCTGGACAAGGCACAGACCTCGTTGAGGAAATCACAACCTGGCAAGGTTTTTGGAAAGGCCGGTAGAAACAGAGGGCGATCTACTGGCCGCACTACCCCGTACAGGCCTTACTCAAGACCGCCAAGCCAGCAGTTCACTCCTGCTCCACAACCGTATGCCATGTCCATGGCCCACCCAGCTCCCTTCTTTCCTCCCCGTGGACGCCCCTGGAGAGGACGTGGAGGACGTGGATTTCCCAGATCTAGACCACCGACCGGTGAGTACACTCCCACACTCAGTTCCACATACACTGGTGGGAGGCAGGCTAATGTATTTTTCCCACGTCTGGTCCACGATTTCGGCAGATGCATGGATCCTCAATACGGTGACGGGCTATCAGATAGAGTTGTTGTCTCTCCCGACCCTCAATGTGATACCCCACCCCATCCGTTTTTCCCGCCAAAACATGGACCTGATAGACGAAGAGCTCAAGGAGCTTCTGTCCAAAGGGGCGATTCAGGAAGTAGATCCCTTTTCACCCGGCTTTATCAGCAACATCTTTCTGGTAAAGAAGAAAGACGGCGGTTTCCGCCCTGTCATAAATCTGAGAGATCTCAACCAGCACGTGGCTTACCGTCATTTCAAGATGGAAGGTATCCACCTGTTGCGCGATCTCCTCTGGCCGGGAGACTGGCTAGTAAAAATAGACTTAAAAGACGCATATATTACTGTCGCTATGCACCACGAATCTCAACCTTTCCTAAGATTTCAGTGGAAGAACCGAATGTGGCAGTTCACCTGCCTTCCATTCGGATTGTCATCGGCCCCCTGGTGCTTCACCAAACTACTCAAACCGGTAATAGCTGCTTTGAGGAGCAGAGGTGTACGCCTAATTATCTATTTGGACGATCTCCTTATTCTGGCACGCTCCAGAACACAAGCCTTGCTACACAGCCAATGGGCGGTCTCTCTTTTAATGGAGCTTGGTTTCCTCATCAACTACAAGAAATCCATTCTGGATCCCTCTCAAAAGATGGAATTCCTGGGGTTTCTAGTAGACACCAAACAGGCTATGCTTCTATTACCAAAATCAAAACTGGCTCTGATTCGCAAGGAAATCAGAGCCACGCTACGCAAAGGTCTAGTATCCCTCCGTGTGATTGCTCGCATAGTAGGCCTTTTGTCGGCCTCCATCCAAGCAATATTTCCAGCCCCCTTACACTACCGGGCTCTACAGAGACTCAAAACACTCCACTTACGCCAAGGGTTACGTTACGCGGACGAAGTTCCGTTGGACCCAGAAGCAATAGAGGAATTGCTATGGTGGCTTCGCCACGCCGTGGCATGGAACGGCAGAACGATATTCAATTCCTACCCCGATGTGATCATAGAATCCGATGCGAGTCGCCGAGGCTGGGGTGCCCGATGTGGACAACTCACCACAGGAGGGAAATGGTCCGAGGAGGAATCTCTCCTCCATATCAATGCCCTAGAACTTCTGGCAGCATATTTTGCGATCAAGAGTTTTCTCCCTCTCACTTCCAACAGATGCGTACTCTTACGCATGGACAACGTGGCGGCGGTACAGTATATCAACCGCTTAGGGGGCACGAAATCCAAGGTGCTGGCGGACATAGCGTCCGAATTTTGGCAATTTTGGCTCTCAATAAATACTACCCCAATAGCGGAATATCTCCCTGGGATATCCAACGCAGTTGCAGATTGGAACTCTCGCTACCTTACGGACTCCAGCGACTGGACGCTGGATCGTACGGTCTTCCTTGCCCTTCAAACTCTGTGGGGTCCCTTTCATACGGACCTCTTCGCCTCGCGCCTCAACAGGCAAATACCCCACTTTTACAGCTGGAGGCCGGACCCGGAGGCGTCAGCAGTCGACGCGTTCCGACAAGTTTGGGCGCGGGGGACGCACTATGCGTTCCCTCCGTTCAATATGATCACCAGAACCCTTCTTCAGGTGGCAAGTCAAAAGGCGACGGTGGTGTTGATCACCCCCTGGTGGCCGACACAACCATGGTTTCCCCTTCTCATGGGGATGTCGATCGACTACCCCCGATTACTCCCCTTCTCCCTTCATCTTCTGTCGAACACAACCAAGGGTTACCACCCCCTGATTCTGAACGGCAACCTTCCTCTGTTAGCATGGTTAGTCTCGGGGTCGAGTGCGCCGATAACTCTATTTCACAATCGGCTAGAGACCTCCTCGCCCTGGCCTGGGCCCCAGGGACTAGATCGGCGTACATATCTGCCTGGACTCTATGGGTTCGTTGGTGTGATCAACGGCAAATTGATGCCGTTCATGCACCTGTATCAGCTGTAGTGAACTATCTGGCAGACTCTTATGAGGCTGGTAAATCATATAGTTCATTGAATGTCTATAGATCTGCCATCTCGGCTTATCACTGCCCAGTGGATACGTTACCCGTAGGTAGACATCCTTTGGTATGTAGGCTCCTCCGGGGGGGTAAAGTTCAAACGCCCCCCTCGTCCTAGATACCAATCTACGCGGGATGTCGCTCGGGTTCTGGAACTATTCGCCACCTGGGAGGACAATGACGCCCTCCCTTTGAAGAATCTTTCTATCAAACTCTCTACTCTTTTATGCCTGGTTTCCATCAAAAGGGTCTCAGATGTTAAGGCACTTGACATCTCCCGGCGTCAATTCTCGCTGGAAGGAGTGCGGTTTTCCGTGGTTCGTCGGACCAAAACGGGAATTCACACAGTGTTTTACCCATTCTTCCCTGATCATCCACACATATGTGTGGTTCGATGCTTACAACAATACGAATCTCGGACCGCAACACTACGGTCAGTCGCTCATACCCAACTATTGATTTCATATGTGAAACCTCACTTCCCATGTGTCGGCTTCTTGGCCTGACTTGCCAGGTGGTGTGAGAATGGCCATGAAAATGGCCGGGATCGACGTCTCGCTCTTTGGTGCTCACTCCTCTAGAGGGCCATGGCTACTAAAGTGGTCACGTCAGGTGGGTCTCTCTCGGACCTTTTACTGTCGGCAGCACTGGTCGTCGGAAACGATTTTTCGACAATATTATTTCCGGCCACAAAGCCATGTTTCTACTTTCGATACTTTAAGGTTATGTACTTGCATGTATTGTACAATGTATACTAGCTTTAAATTTGCAAGATATGAAGCCTCCTGTCTGAAATATTAATTCGGGATTTTCCTAGCTAATATGACGGAAAATCTGAGTTATATGATGACAGGAGGCGAGTATCTTCCCACCCTACCCACCCCTATCACGATGTGTTTCTCGTTTCAGTTACTGAAGGGTGGAGTCTACGTCTACACGGACGGTAACAAAACTTTCTGGAGTTCCCGAATGACGGTTATTCTGTTTTGTTCCAGTTGAACACAGTTCTGATCGATTAGAAAGCGTCCTTGACCAAGTTGGAAATGGCCCAGTTGGCCCGGATTCCAGGATCGAAGGAGGACTCCACGATCACCTTGTACGAGGTCCACAACACCAAGGTTACATGATGTTCCAGGATCGCACAAAGAAAGAGGAGGATGAGACCCAGACAGCCCCTTATATAGAGACTATGACCCAGGGGGAGGGGACTCCGGGGCTGCTGGGAATTGTAGTTCTATAAAGTTTTTTCTATTATTAAAAAAATTAATGTTCTGTTTTCTGCTATGGGCATTAAAAGAAAGATTTAATGCAAGATACTCGCCTCCTGTCATCATATAACTCAGATTTTCCGTCATATTAGCTAGGAAAATCCCGAATTATTACACCACTTTTTGTTTTTCTAATTCACCCCTGCAACACTGTTTTATTTAAAAAAAAAAATCTGCAATTAAATCCATTATTTTTTCACATTCTGTAATAAGGTGACAACGTTTCTGCAGCAGCATTAACATGGACACGGTAGTCATGGATATATAAGGGTAATGTTTAGGGATTGGCTAAGTGTTCAGCCTAAATGTAAGTTTGAACTGAACACTGGCTGTTTGGACATTTGTCTAAATGCAGAATGTTTACTGTTTAACTATTGGCATCACTTGGCCCATTCACTAACGGGGCCAGTAATTTTTCGGTCTCATAAACAAATGAGTGGGGAATGGAACAGAAAACAACATGGCCATATTTGGGTGATGCTGTCAATAGCTGTTAAGGAAGCAGAAGCTGCTTGCAGCCGTCACATCCTTACCAACTACTGACATCAACCGACCTATTCACTTACAGGACCAGGAATGCCAGGCCACATGAGCCTTACATCATAGCCTAAATAAGGCCATATTGCTACATGGCTATATTTGAGCAATGATGTCACCACCATCCCTGCCCCTTGTTGTATATTGTCATTCACAGTTTGGGGGGCTGACATTCTGCTTATGTCACTGTCGGGGATCAGTCATGTGCTATAAGTTGTTCAATTTTTTTTTGGGGTGGGGGGGGGGGGTCAACAGCAATTGATGATAGATTTACAAGGGACATTTTTTTGAGTATTTTTTTTTTTTAAAAGAACATTTTTGAATGTTTAGGTGTATTTATTTCTAAATTTAGGTGTATTATTTCTATGCAACAATTTTTTTTGTGGGTAGGAGTATTCACTATGTATCCCTACTCGTTCCTGTGAGTTGAGTATCTGGATGCCTACTTATTAATAAAGGGGTCTCCAGATTCTGATAAGCCCCTAACCCCCAGCCCTCATAACCACTGAGCAAGGTATCCCCCATGTTCCCATGTTGAGCGTATGTGGCCTGGTATGGTTCAAAAGGAGGGCTGCACAATTTTGCCCCCCCCCCCCCAGACACCTGAAATTTCTCACTTCCTGTTTCTCCTCAGTAAGCTAACTAACCCCCATCCAGAACATGGGGGCAAGCTTACTGAGGATAAACAGGAAGTGATAAATTCAGACAAAGAAAAAAAACATTTAGAAGGAAAATCAAAGGAAAAGTTAAGTGAACCAACAATGCACTAGCTTAAAGGAACCTATTTAGAAAATAAAAAAACAAACCTTTACAACCCCTTCAACCACTTAAGGACCACCTCCTGCACATTTACGTTTGCAGAATGGCACGTCTGGGCACATGCATGTACAGGTACGTGCTGTGCTAGTACCCAGCCGTGGGTCGCAGGCGTGCACCCGTGGCGCTCTGCAGTGACCCGGTCCGAAGCTCCGGGACAGCGGGACTTGTGGACCCGATCGCCGCTGGAGTCCCGCGATCGGTCCCCCGAGCTGAAGAAGGGGGAGAGCCGTGTGTAAACAGCTTCGATCGTGTGATCCCTTTTATAGGGATACACAATCGATGACGTTACACCTCCAGCCACACCCCCTACAGTTGTAAACACACATTAGGTCACACATTAGGTCACACATAACCCCTTCAGCGCCCCCTTGTGGTTAACTCCCAAACTGCGCTGTAATTTTCACAATAAACAATGCATTTCAAATGCATTTTTTGCTGTGAAAATGACAATTGTCCCAAAAATGTGTCAAAATTGTCCGAAGTGTCCGCCATAATGTCGCAGTCCCAAAAAAAATCACTGATCGCTGCCATTAGTAGTAAAAAAAAAAAAAAACAATTATAAAAATGCAATAAAACTATCCCCTATTTTGTAAACACTATAAATTTTGCGCAAACCAACCGATAAACGCTTATTGCGATTTTTTTTATCAAAAACAGGTAGAAGAGTACGTATCGGATCTAAACTGAGGAAAAAAATATATTTTTTATATATTTTGGCGGGATATTTATTATACAGGGAGTGCAGAATTATTAGGCAAATGAGTATTTTGACCACATCATCCTCTTTATGCAAGTTGTCTTACTCCAAGCTGTAAAGGCTCGAAAGCCTACTACCAATTAAGCATATTAGGTGATGTGCATCTCTGTAATGAGAAGGGGTGTGGTCTAATGACATCAACACCCTATATCAGGTGTGCATAATTATTAGGCAACTTCCTTTCCTTTGGCAAAATGGGTCAAAAGAAGGACTTGACAGGCTCAGAAAAGTCAAAAATAGTGAGATATCTTGCAGAGGGATGCAGCACTCTTAAAATTGCAAAGCTTCTGAAGCGTGATCATCGAACAATCAAGCGTTTCATTTAAAATAGTCAACAGGGGTGGTCAGGAATAGTCAAGAAGCGTGTGGAAAAACCAAGGCGCAAAATAACTGCCCATGAACTGAGAAAAGTCAAGCGTGCAGCTGCCAAGATGCCACTTGCCACCAGTTTGGCCATATTTCAGAGCTGCAGCATCACTGGAGTGCCCAAAAGCACAAGGTGTGCAATACTCAGACACATGGCCAAGGTAAGAAAGGCTGAAAGACGACCACCACTGAACAAGACACACAAGCTGAAACGTCAAGACTGGGCCTAGAAATATCTCAAGACTGATTTTTCTAAGGTTTTATGGACTGATGAAATGAGAGTGAGTCTTGATGGGCCAGATGGATGGGCCCGTGGCTGGATTGGTAAAGGGCAGAGAGCTCCAGTCCGACTCAGACGCCAGAAAGGTGGAGGTGGAGTACTGGTTTGGGCTGGTATCATCAAAGATGAGCTTGTGGGGCCTTTTCGGGTTGAGGATGGAGTCAAGCTCAACTCCCAGTCCTACTGCCAGTTTCTGGAAGACACCTTCTTCAAGCAGTGGTACAGGAAGAAGTCTGCATCCTTCAAGAAAAACATGATTTCCATGCAGGACAATGCTCCATCACACGCGTCCAAGTACTCCACAGCGTGGCTGGCAAGAAAGGGTATAAAAGAAGAAAAACTAATGACATGACCTCCTTGTTCACCTGATCTGAACCCCATTGAGAACATGTGGTCCATCATCAAATGTGAGATTTACAAGGAGGGAAAACAGTACACCTCTCTGAACAGTGTCTGGGAGGCTGTGGTTGCTGCTGCACGCAATGTTGATGGTGAACAGATCAAAACACTGACAGAATCCATGGATGGCAGGCTTTTGAGTGTCCTTGCAAAGAAAGGTGGCTATATTGGTCACTGATTTGTTTTTGTTTTGTTTTTGAATGTCAGAAATGTATATTTGTGAATGTTGAGATGTTATATTGGTTTCACTGGTAAAAATAAATAATTGAAATGGGTATATATTTGTTTTTTGTTAAGTTGCCTAATAATTATGCACAGTAATAGTCACCTGCACCCACAGATATCCCCCTAAAAGAGCTAAAACTAAAAACAAACTAAAAACTACTTCCAAAAATATTCAGCTTTGATATTAATGAGTTTTTTGGGTTCATTGAGAACATGGTTGTTGTTCAATAATAACATTAATCCTCAAAAATACAACTTGCCTAATAATTCTGCACTCCCTGTAGCAAAAAGTAAAAAATATTGCATTTTTTTCAAAATTGTCGCTCTATTTTTGTTTATAGCACAAAAAATTTAAACCGCAGAGGTGATCAAATACCACCAAAAGAAAGCTCTATTTGTGGGAAAAAAAGGACGCCAACGACCACGCAATTGTTTGTTAAAGCGACGCAGTGCCGAATAGCAAAACCTGGCCGGGTCCTTTAGCTGCCTAAATGTCCGGGTCTTAAGTGGTTAATGTCATTTTCAGGCAATTTAAGGAGCTGCTTTTTTAACCACTTAAGGACCCCCGCACGCACATATACGGCCACAGAATGGCACGTACAGGCACAAGGGCGTGAATTTACGTCCCCGCCTAAGTGCGGTTCGGGGGTCCCATCGGGACCCCCTCCGCGGCGTGCGGGGGTCCCCCTGGCTCCGGGAGCGATCCGGGATCTGGGGACGGATGTCGGCGAATACCCGCCCCCCCGCGATCGCTCCCAGCCAATGGGAGCGCGCTCCCATCCTGTCACTTCCTCCTCCTGTGTTTACACAGGAAGGAGGAAATGATGTATTCTCTCATCGCAGCGCTGTTTCCCAGCGCTGCTGATGAGAGAAGACATCACAAGTAAGTGTGCACCAACACAACACTGACACACACTCACATAGGCATATTAACCCCTTGTGATCGCCCCCCCCACCCCCCTGTCACAGTGTCACTGAATGCAGTGATCTAATCACTGCATTTAGTGTCAGTGTGACAGGCAGTGTAAAAAAACAGTTAGTGTTAGGTTCAGGATAGCCCCCCCACCCCCCCTAATAAAGTTTTAACCCCTGATCACCGCCCTAGTTAACCCTTTCACTCCCTATTGCCAGCGTCACTAAGCGATCATTTTTCTGATCGCTGTATTAGTGTCGCTGTTCCCGCTAGGTAGCTATTTTTTTTTATTGCGATTTTTTTTTTTACTAAAGACATGTGGCTAAATAAATTTTGGCCTAAATGTTTGACTAAAATTTAGTTTATTTGATTTTTTTTTTAACAAAAAGTAAAAAATAGTGTTTTTTTTTCAAAAATGTCGCTCTATTTTTGTATATAGCGCAAAAAATAAAAATCGCAGAGGTGATCAAATACCACCAAAAGAAAGCTCTATTTGTGGGAAGAAAAGGACGCAAATTTTGATTGGGAGCCACGTCGCACGACCGCGCAATTGTCTGTTAAAGCGACGCAGTGCCGAATCGCAAAAACACCTTGGGTCATTTACCAGCGTATTGGTCCGGGTCTTAAGTGGTTAAACAAAGAAACTGACAATAACAAAGTCATTTGCCAGCAATTTAAAACTTTTGTTTTTCTTTCAAAACATTGCTCCCAGCTGCATGGATTTAAAAAAAAGCAGAGCAGTGCCCAATCCCCTCATGTCCTTTTTTTTTTTTTACACTCCCTTGCATAATAACCCAGAAAATTTGCATTATTCTTTTTACACAATCGTCTGTCATTGATTTTATTGGCCATCCAAACCTCTTTAAAATTTTGAGAACCCCTGCCGAACTGAATCCAAGGCTGTTTGGCTCATCACTAGTAGTTGTAGATAGACATGTATTGTTAAATTGACTTTGGTAAAAAAAACAATGCTCCCTTACACTGCAAGGGTTGAAGGGGGGCCGTAAAAAGCACTTTTACTTACCCGATCCTCATTTCCAATAGGAACCCTCCTGGCTGCAAGACTGGTCCAGTAGGTTCTCAAGATGAAGATGTAGAGCCTATAGCCCTTTTTTGGATGTGAGGATGCAAAGGAACATTCCACTGCCTCGCGTTTTCATTTTTCCTGGCGATGGGATTTAAATAAGGGATGAGTTTTCCTCACAAAGATAATTTAAATTACTTGTAAAATCCTTGTGTGTTCCAACTAGTTACCATCACAAGGGCTTGATAATGTCATATAGGGAAACCCTTCACTCATTCAGATAGAGAAATCTTTGTGGAGTCAAGTTATTTATGGCAGTTCTATAGTTAAAGCATATTTAGCACCTCCAAAAAAAAAAAAAACATTTTATATACTGCAGCTACCCAGCCCTTAGGTGAAGTGGTTGAATTTGTAATTCCTCAAATTGTATTTTATGGTCTACTAGGAATCTGAAGGAAAGAACAAAAGTGAGAAAACTCCTACATATCACAGTCATTTATCTCTCAGAAAATGGATGTACTTCTGTGGTAAAATTCTTGAAACGCTGCCAAATTGTTGAATACCCTCTTAACACAAAGAAGTTATTTTGACACCTCTAAGGTTATCTTTCTGTCATTTTACCATATCACTAAATGTATTTAGAGGAGGAATTGTACACATTAATTTCTGTTTGACAGCTACACATAAAAAGCTTTGCACTAAATTGTAAATGATAACAGTTTTTGCTTAAAATAACGTTGTCCAGTCACATCTTATGCATTAAGGTAGTGACTCTCCCAGGAAATACACCCCTGTCAAGGGTAAATGAAAGAAAATAAATCATCGTTGGATTTCATTCTCATTGTAAAAATATATTTTATTATACATACTTAAAAATTGTAATTGTTATTCAATGTTAGTTATCTGATCAAGCAGGAATCTCTGGAACAATGAAAGTTTACGTAAATGTATAAATACATCTAGTCATGTACAACCTAATAACTGAAAGCAGTGTTCCAAATGTTAACCATCTATTGCAATAATCAGGGTCAAAAAAAAAAAAATTGTTGTTTTATACTGTATATCTTAAATGTCGAATATACTTAAAGTGGATAATTCATGAAATTTGATCTGGGCACATATATCTGCAGTATTTTGTTATCTCTTTTTAATGATCTAGGTCTTCTGAACGGTTCCTCCGTTATCAGCCTGACATATTTTTTTTTTTTAAGTGTATTTTTGTGTGTGAACTCGAGAGAGAGGAGCCGGACTGCAGGAGTTGGGAGTAGGCAGACCCCCCCCCCGGAGGCAATCGCCATACTTCTCCATGCCCCTGGTGGCAATGGCGGGTGTGAGGGGGGGCCTCCCACTCACCCCGTCCTACCTGCTCCTCTTGGGAGCCCAACTGGACCCCAATGGGGCAGAGGGACTCCCCCTATGAGGGAGTGAGGGGGCCTAGCCCACCCAGCCAGCCAGCCCCGTAGGTCCTTCGCCTCTCTTCATTTTTTAGGAGACCGCATGGCCAAAGTGCGTGTGTGTTAAACCAATTTCGTGTGCGTGCAAGTGTGGTGGTTTTTGTCGGGGGGGTGGGCGTACTAAGCACAGGCGTACCTTGCATAGCACACCCACCGGGAGCCAGACTGAGACCACCAAACTCAATTCACATGTAGCCGGGACCGGGATCCGAACCCTTGGCTGCAGAGGTGAACAGCTTGTCAGCGCAGTGCCAATCACGTTGAGCCACCACAGCTCCCTCTGACATATTTTTTGACTTTTTAGACAAAAGCAGCCTGAAACTTTTGTCAAAGGAGGTTGCTAAAATTGATTAGCAGAGCGCAGCTCCTATTACAAAACAGCTCTGAGAGTCTCTGCCTATGATAAGTGTGTGCCTTTCCTCCGATCAGCAATGTTTACAGTCTTGTCCAGACATCACACTCTGTGTTAACCAGGATGAGAAAATCTCCTAACACAATCTCAACTTTCTAAACAGTATATAAATGTGAAGACAGCAGATATACATATAGGAGATTTGGTTAATCTCTGTGTATCATCTGAGGCTGTTCACTTCACTGGGTGTATGGAGGGTTTACATCCACTTTAAGCAGTATCCGGTAAGATTTTTTTTTATGACTTAAATTGATCTTTCTTCCTGTACTTAAAGGAACACTAAAGGTTTGTTTTTTTATTAGATCAATTGATTGCTGTGAGCTAGAGCATTTAAATATCACTTACCTTGTTTTTCCTTTTGACCTCCAAAATACAGTAATCCAGGTTTGAAAATGCCATTTCCTGTCTCTCCTCTTCTTGCTTTCCACCATCATCTGAGCCGTTTTGCATGGTGGAAAGCAGAATGTGCTCACCCCCTCCCTATGACTACAGCCCTGCGTGAAGATGCTCTCTTATCCCTCACAGGCATGGAGGCTAAGCCTAATAGGAACTATTACCAGTCTGGTTGCCGTGTTCTGGACAACTTGTAGATGCAAAATCTGGTATTTTGGTAGTCCTAAGTAGAGGGAATTTGCGTAGTCGAGTCGTGAATTGATGATTGTTCCAACCACTGCTGTTGTGTTCTCTTTCGGGATGAAGGGGATGAGTCTACGTAGCATGCGGAGAATATGATGAGAGCCGTTGACTACTGCTCCTATTTGTGCGTCCATCGTCATGTCTGAGTCAAAGAGACTTTTGACTTTGTTGTTTGGGACGATGGTTTGTCCAAGAATAGTGGGTGGTGACCATGTGGTCCTAGAATTAGATTTCCGATTGGCGTGGAGGATGATGAGTTCTGTTTTGGATCCATTGAGTTTGAGGGAGCTTTCCATCATCCAATTATGGATCAAAGTGAGGCATTTTCCTAGGTCATGATATTGGTCTTTTTTGTTGGTGATTCAAAGGTAAAGTTGCGTGTCATCCGCATAAGAGTGGTAGCGCAGGTCCTGTTTGCTGATGATTTTGAGGAGCGGGCGGATGTAGATGTTGAAGAGTAAAGGGGAAAGGGGTGATCCTTGAGGAACTCCGCATGTAATGGTACGTGTTTCTGACGTGAAGCCTCCCAGTTTCATGGACTGAGTGCGATTTTCTAGGAAAGATGCGAACCACGGCAGGGCCAAGTCTGAGACTCTGGCTACTTCTTTGAGTCGAGTGAGCAGGGTGTTGTGGTCTACCGTATCAAAGGCTGCACTAAGGTCCAGTAGCACTAAGCGACAGGATTCTCCGTCATCTGCTGCTTCGAGAGCGTATCTTGAGGAGAGCCGTTTCTGTCCCGTGGCCTGGGCGAAAACCCGATTGAAGGGGATCTAGGAGTTTGTGGTCGTCCAGATGGGGCTGTAACTGTTGTACTACTGCTTTCTCCATGATCTTGGAGATGGTGTTCAGGTTTGTTACCGGTCTGCGATGGTTAGGGTCTTTAGGGTCGAGGTTTGGTTTCTTTAAGGGGGGTTTAATTATGCCTTGCTTGAGGGTGATCGGAACAATCCCTTCCTTAAACGATTGGTTTATAATGTGCATTATGGTGGGTGCCAAGATGTCGGTACATTCTTTCAAGAGTTTTGTAGGGATGGTATCATTCGAAGATGTGTTGGCTTCTGATGATGTTTTTGGTGGTGTCAATGGTAACTGGGGCCAGCGCAAAATTTGTCGATCATGGACCCTTTGTGTTGATTGCTTCTTCTTGCTTTATCTGAATGGGGTTGGTGCTTTGTTTCTGTTGAATTATTGCACGAATATTTTCGATTTTGTCAATAAAAAAAGTCAGATTCATTACAGAATTCTTGTGTCTCACTTGCAGGGGGCTCTAAGCAGGTGGGGTTCATAGTCTGCGCGACTAGTTTGAAAAGTTCCCATGGACGGTTTAGGGCTTTTGAGATGGTGTTTGTAAAATTTTCTTTCTTTGCTTTAAAGATCGCTTTGTGGTAATTCCTGGTGAGGGTTTTGTAATTTGTGTGGTTTTCTTTTGATGGGTTTCTCCTCCAGGCTCCTTCTGCTTGTCTGCGTTGTTGTTTCAGTAGAGTGAGAGTGTCGTTAAACCAGCCAGAGTTGTTTTCCCAGGTGAGAACGCTGCGTTTCGGAGCGCCTGTGTCTGCTGTCTGTAGTAAAGCTTTGTTTAAGGCGTAATTTGTTCTGCGATCTTGCCCAGTGTATTTTTGTATAGGGTTCATGTTTTTGGAGGATGGTGGTTAATATAAATTTGATGGCATGGTGGTCCATCCAAGGTAAAGGCCTGCTGTCCGGAGTGTTGATATTTATGTTTTGTTTGAAGATGAGGTCCAGAGTGTGGCCTGATGCATGCGTTGGAGTCTTAATCAGTTGCTGCAGCCCTAGTTCTTCGAGTTGAAAAAAAAAATTAATGCGGCCCTGCAATTATAATGAGGCCATTAAGTTAGGGTGACCAGACATCCCCAGTTTCAGGGGACAGTCCCCTGATTGAGGACACTGTCCCCAGACCAAGTCTGTCCCTGGTTTTGTCCCCAGATTGGATTTAATAGGGGGCAGGGGCAATTTCAAAGACAGTCAGTGCAGAATTAAAATTAAAAAAAATTGAATTACACACCCCCGCTCCGCCGTGCCTACTAGCATAGGGTGGTTATATTTTTCCCATTATCTGTGCCCCTTTCTGATGATCATGTGCTGGTCAGAGCGGAGGGAATATTTCTTCAGTTTCGGGAGCATGCCCATTCAGCTTTGCTCGCATTTTCTTCTGCCTTGGCTCAAATCCTGGCCAGCCACCTGCCTATCTCCTTGCCTTCCCTGGCGAAGTGATCTTCCTCCGCTCCCCATCCAGTAGTAGCCGGGAGCCCGAAGAGTAAGGCCCCGTACACACAACCGAGTTTCTCGGCAGAATCCAGCGAGAAGCTCGCTGGGAGAAGTATTCTGCCGAGAAAACCGGTCGTGTGTACACTTTCGACGAGCAAACCGTCGGGATGCTCGTCGAGCCAAAATAGAGAGCATGTTCAATGAGGAAATTTGGCTCGGCGACCTTTTCGACCACTCATCGGGAACCTCGATGGGTGGAACGATGAGTTTAGCCCAACGTGGTTCTCGGACGTGTGTACGCGGCCTGAGTTGAGAGGCTGTGAGGCGGGTGGCGACGGGCAGAGAGTCGCTGATTGTTGCCATTACTAGTAAAGAAAAAATATGTCCCCGGATTTCATTTTAAAAATCTGGTCACCCTACATTAAGTGTATTTTTCAAATTCAAGTACCTGATTTTGACCTGGTATCAGCTTCTTGCAGACCCTGTATAGATAAGCTGGAATATGAGAGAAAAAGGTGGTATAAGAAGCTGATCAGTTGATGTCAGAGAGATTAGCTCATCACTGTTGCTTCTCCTTTCACTATGTAAAAACATCCTTGGGTGGGTGCCAGAAGACTTGGGCTCAGAGGAAGTTGGTTGACTGATGCTGACCATCAGACTAAGGACATTTAGTAACAGATATAAAAAGGGGAACATCTGTGGATTAAAGGTGAAAATGTACTTTGTACTTTTGTTTTACCTTGTTTTTGGCTGGAATACTGCTTTAATTAACTCTAAGTGCCTCTCGTTGTAGGAGACACCCATTTCAAAACATTTTCCAGCATGTAAAAAAGTCTTCTTATTAGTGGGCCTGATTCTTCACCCTTCTATGGTAGAGAGTAAAGGCTCACACTGCGATGTGAGAATCACTGTAGCAAAAATCATGGTAGGTCCCTGTTCATCGTTCCTGATGAGATGTTTTCTATGGCCAATCTAACACCTGAACATCCTTGAACTTTTAGTTTGTCAGCTGAAGATGTCTGAACAACTAACCTGTGGATTTTGACAGCATCTATCTGCATATCAGAAATTTTAGTACAAAATTTTGTAAGGAATAGTTGACATGGGTCTCGCGGGTCTCTCTTTCTTCAGGACAGGCTCCACATTTTACAAATGTTTCTACAACCCAATGTCCTGCTATGAAAGAATAAGGTACACTGCACACCACTTCCTCAACAGGTGGAGAGAAATTACTACATTGAAAATCACAGCGCCGTCTTTCTAAAAATATGTTACCCACATACACACATGCAATTCATATACATATAATATAAATATTTCATATATACACAATTGAGCAATTCATATTAAAATATGTCCAATCCAAATGTGAATAAGGCCCCTTTCACACTGGGGCAGGAGGTGCGGTGGCGGCAAATCGCCGCTATTTTTAGCAATGCTTTACCGTTGGAATTGCAGCGGTATTCGGCTGCTAGCGGTATGGTTTTACCCCCGCTAGCGGCAGAAATAGGGTACTTTCCGCCCGCGAT
Source organism: Rana kukunoris (assembly GCA_029574335.1). Classification (NCBI taxonomy): domain Eukaryota; kingdom Metazoa; phylum Chordata; class Amphibia; order Anura; family Ranidae; genus Rana; species Rana kukunoris. Next base: position 448,889,696 of record CM056049.1, on the reverse strand, counting down.
GCGCCTCTGCAGAGGTGCATTGCCAGCGGTATTGCCGCAGTTTCCCATTGCTTTCAATAGGAGGGAGTGGTGAAGGAGCGGTAAACACCCCACTCCTTCACCACACCAAAGATGCGGCTAGCAGGACTTTTGGAGCAGTCCTGCTAGGGCTTTCACACTGGAGGAACAGCAGCTGCTGTTTCAGGTCAGTTTGCAGGTGCTATTTTTAGTGCAATAGCGCCTTCAAACAGCCCCAGTGTGAAAGAGGTCTAAGTGAAATCCTTAAATAAAGTGCTATCCTTAGATAAGATAAGGGCAGATGTGCTGATAAACTTCACAGATATCAAGGTGCTGCGCTTATTGACTCAAAATTTCTGTATGTGCTTGTGGATACAGTAATCCAAACCAGGGCTTGTGTTTCTCTATTCTCCTCCACACCACTTCGTATAATGACAGGATTTAAAGATAGATGTTTGTTCATATAAAGAAGAACAAAAGTGTAATGAGAGCATAAAATGTTGGTCCAGAAGTACCATCTCGGTGTGTGCCTCAAAGACCGGATATGGTATCACCGGAAGTCCCGGCCTAGGCCCTGGTTTGGATTAATTTATCCACAAGTGCATAGACTCTAACATTTAGCGTTAACAACTGCTGTTGATGGGGGCACATAAGAGGGGAGCACAGCACCCTAATATCTGCACTGTGAAGATTATCAGTACTTCTGCAATTTATCTAAGGATTGCACTTTCATTTTTTTAATATGAACTGCACAATTGTATATATATATGAAACATTTCTATTATATGTATGTGAATTGCATGAGGGTTTATGGGTTACATGTTTTGAAAAGGACAGTCCTGTGATTTTTCATGTTGTCATCTCAGAAAGGAATTTATATCACCAGAAGTCCTATATTTGTTATATATATATATTTCTCTTATTCAATTGTTAAGTTATTGACATTGGCGCGGATATATAATAATGAAATGTGAATGGCCTCAGCCTTGAACTCCTCCTTTTTCATTACCGGTAATTGATGCACTAAGGAATGAAGGACAAAGCTGTTCTACTTTATATGACATTAGGACTGATATATGTATTATTATTCAATGCAGGCATGTCCAAAGTCCGGCCCGCGGGCCAAATGCGGCCCCCCTGTTAATTTAATATGGCCTCCCTGGGGATTTGGATATATATTGCTTGTGGCCCCCAGGGCCACAAAAGATATATACCATATTTATCGGCACTGCCTTGGAGGGGACAGGGAGGGGGCAGGACGAGCGCTGTCAGATTACATGAAGAGAATCTCCTGTTTACTCAGCAGCATCTGTATTGTAAGTCCCATGTCCTGTGATGCCATTGGAAGACTGTTCTGTCTATCTTAGGAGGTGGGACTTTGTATTAAGGAGGCCACAGTGTAAACAAGAGATTCTCCTGTTTGTAATCTGTCGGCACTCGTCCCGCCCCCTCCCTCTGCCCTCCAAGGCTGCAGATGCGCATCAATCAGGCTGAATTTATGGCACAGGTGAGGCTGCATTTATGGCACATGTGAGGCTGCATTCATGGCAATGGTCAGGCTGCATTCATGGCAATGGTAAGCCGTGTGTGTTATACACCAATAAATACGGTGTATCCGAATAACACACCCAAGCTCATCCTTAGTCTTGGTCCTTAGTCCTTGGGGCCACAAAATAAATATATACAGTATATCCAAATAACACGCCCAAGCTCATCTCTTCACCACACACAGCCACAAAGGCAAGAGAATTCTTGTTGGGCAGTGTATTAGTTGCTCGGACGAACACACTTAGACCGGATTTTAATGGTTCAAAGAATGTCAGGCAAAATAGTCGGCCCTCAGGCATGTTCACTTCATCAAATCTGGCCCTCTTTGAAAACAATTTGGACACCCCTGATTTAATGTGTTTTTCAATTGTGTTGCAATATTTTGATCACAATATTCAGGGCTAGCTTACTGTTTGTCCTGTGTGCAAAAAACCCTGTGCACAAAAGAATCATAGCCGAACCTGACATTTCTGGCTGATTGCTATTGGCTGATCTCTATATGTCCCTTGTGAATGCTGTCTGTTCACATGGTAAATAAAAGGTAAGACATTAAAATGAAAACTGAATGGAAATAAGCCAAGGTCACCTTTAAAATGTAATATAATAAATGAGAAAATAGATAAGAAGAGACAATTGACTGTTTTCTGCCATAAAATGAAGTCTTTATCTATGGAATGCTTAATTTTACTCCATCAAACTCCCCCAGTTCTCAGAATTTGAAAGTCCTTGAACCAATACTCTTTACGGAAAGCCGATCTGATACCGTGACTATGTATAGTACCCAAAAAGGATGATCTATGCAGACCTCTTGCCATCTTCTTTTATCCTCCCAACTTACAACCAGATTCATATACATCATTTATGACCTTCAAAAGCTTTAAATACTTACGTCAGATCTCATTGTCTAGTGTCATAAATAATTCACAACAAAATTCCCTTTACATATAGTTGTGAGATATCCAGCAATTAGATAATTCTGCTCACACAAGCATTTTTATCTGTACACATTATCATCGTCAATTCATGTTTTTACAACTGCAGTATGTCAAGCTCCAGTATATAGAAATAAGCCTTATTAGCTAGTGTCATAGTTAATGATGATGCTATAATATTTTTTCCCAATGTAAAAAATATTTTCACATCTGTTATCAGAATATTTCAATGTACTGTATAAATATGGATAAGGTCAAGTTGAAAATCTTCTAGTCAATGATTTTAGGGTGCTTTTCAATAAATTAAAGCTTGTATTTGTCACCTATATATTTAAATTAATAAAATACAAAAATGGCTGTATCCAAAACAAAAGTGCAGCTGCCCAGCCCTCCCCAAACATACCAGCCTAGTTCACTAAGCACATTAGATAAAATGGCTGGTTGCTAGCAAGTATGTCAGCCAAGTCATGCTAGTACCAGCCTGTATGCTTTTAAACTGGTTGGGTGCTTCAAGGTGGAAAGTAGAACTGGCACCAGGGTAATACTGGGACATGAGGGGCAACTTACCTGTCCCCTCTCAGACAATATTTTGTAGTGTTACCTATCAGTTACCTAACTGCAACTAACCTGAAGCAAGCAGAAAGACGCTAGAAGTTAGAAAAATTTGCATATATATTGCAATATTTCAAATATACTGTTTAGTAAATCAATTGCTAATACACTAATAATCTCTTGACAGATATGTTCAGAATTTAAACCACTGAAATAATGACATGTCTAGAGTTTAATACATTTTGAGCAAGTGACTGAAAAGCCTGATTGTTTAAGTTGAAGTCTAGACTACTCTTATCTATTAACAACACAGGCTGCTTGTTAGAAGCGTGATAAAAGGCCTGAGCAGCCCCCATTTAAATGGTTTAGCTTTGTGTTGAATTTATGATTGTCTTTGTTAGTCGTTCCCAAAAATTACTTTATGCGTGATGCACAGATGTATCATAGTTGATAAGCATCTGCAAATTAGAGGAAACTATAGCAAAATAAGTAAGTGAACAAAGACCTCACCCATATTATCTATGCAAGTCCTTATGGCACTCGTAGTGCATGGTTCACATCTGTGTTTTGCAGATCTCCAGCACATCTACTTTTTAAAGATAGAGTTTGGAAATTATTTTTTGCAAAGTTACATTTAGGTATCCCATGCCCGACTGATGTCTCTATAAGCTGCAAATTTATGTAGAAGTCACCACTTCTGCAGTGATAGCAGCACACTTTCGGGTCTGGCACAGCTGCCGTTCAGAGAAAGCCTTGTATTTTTTCAGTGAATATGTGGCATTTTCTCTGATTGGATGAGGTGGAGAGGCAGGATGGTAATGTCACAGTCTCTATCACATCCAATGAGAAAATGCTTTGTATTCATTGAAAAAATATAAGGCATTCTGTGAATGGCGGCAATGCCAAGGAAGCAATCCCCTGTGATTACCATGCATAAGGGCAGCCACACGGCATTGGACATGAAAGACCACTGTTATCATTGTACTATTGGCAACTACTACAGTGATTTAAAGCCTACACAGGCATTAGTCAGGTATGAGATATACATACGTACATTGGTCCAAACTAGAGATATATGGTAGGCAAGGGCTCTAACTGGCCGCATCTGCAGCTGGGAACCTAAGCCCTGAGCACCCCAAAGATAACAGGAGGGACAAATTGCAACATGGAAAGGGATGGGTGAGAGCTACAAGGAATGGCAAGCGTGTGGTTAGAGAGCTGAGCATTTGGTGGAACCCAGTAGGCACCAGGGAGCTTAGAAATGTAGGTCAGAGTAAAACAGCACCTGATAATGCTGGACAGGACTTCAGAAAAGGAAGATAGATCAGCAGAATCAAGTGCTTTAGCATCCTGAACCCGAAGAGCAGATGGGACCAGGTCCCTATGCAACCAGAAGACAAAAAAGAAGACTGTCTTCATATGGCCAATAGACTTCTTTGAATCTGAAAAGGTGCACTTAGCTCTTGTAACCTTTCAGAGGCTTATAGAGTGAATGTTGGGCAGTATGAACTTGATAGATATACTGGTGTATTTTATTCAATCTGAGCTTATTACGTTTTCGCATGAATAGGGTACAAATAAAAAAGACATATAACATTGGAAAGAGGCGCAATGCATGGTTTCTTTTCATCGGTACAAAACAGCAAAATGTGAAAAAATATTGACAGTATGCATCAAGGGAAAGTTAAAAAAAGTCTGTTATCAGTTAAAATGTAGGGAGTATTACTGTTAGAAATAAACAATAAGTGGATTGCGCTAACCTGTGAAAAAATGTTTTGTGTCTAACCAATTTTTCACTGCCATGAAAAATTATTATATATTATTGTGAAAAATTCTTGGGGGGTATGTATATACTTATATGGAAAGATATAGGTGAAATGTGTAAACTTGTAAATATAATTAAACAAATAATCCAATACCTATATGGATCAGGTGTGCTGTGCCAGAGAGTAATCTTCCTAACCTCCAGAGCACTTGACAACAAGAAGAATAGGCAGGTGGAATGGGCAAAGATACCAATAGTCAAAATGGCGGAACGATTTTTTCCGGTTTTCACGGAACGGTCGTTTCCGGCCATACGACATTATGATAGGATGTAATAGGAACGAGGGGGTATAAATAAATGAGGGACATTAACACAGCAGCTTCATGATGACGCAATTATGTTTGTGAAACCCGTAGAGGCTGCTGGGAGAGGATACACGTCACACCCTGCCAGAGGAAAGTGAGGCCTGGAGCACACGCCAAGAGGAGATCACAGGGGCACACATACTTTTTACCCAGCATACACGGCTGGAGTAGCTTGGTGGCGGCCTAAGGGCACACATAAATGTGAGTGCAATAGTCTTTTAAGTTTTTAATAAAAGAGTATAGATTTACTACACTATGATGGCTATCCATTTTCTATGAACATTGATAGAGCAAGAAAGGCCAAATTGTATTGCCTGCTTGGGAAAACTGCAGTCTGACCAACTGAATAAGGAGTAGGTATCCAAATTAATGAGCCAAAGGCGCATAAAAAGTTGTATCTGGTGATACCATTGAATAAGGTGGTGGTGTAGTCACTCACGAAAATGGTGCACTTTAAGGAACAAAAGTATTGGAACAAATTGATAACTCACTGGGGACTATCAATTACGATTGGTTATTTCTTTGCAGCTGCACTTTATGGATGTATAGACTTATTGAAATAAGTTGATTGACTTACAGTATCATATTACATATCAGTGTTGGCACTTTTTTTGAGATTTCTTTAATATTTGTTTCACAGTTTGCACTTGCACTTTTTATTATTTAATCACTATTATTATGCGTGGATTAGAAGCACAGCACACCTGATCCATTTGGGTATTGGATTATTTGTTTAATTACGGTATATTCAAAGGTTTACACATTTCACCTATATCTTTCAATAGAAGTATTGTAAGAGAACAATTTGTTTTCGTCCGATGCGCACTCATGTTTCATGCGCACACACACGGGGCGCCCAGAGATGCCTAGGTGCACCAATGCACATGTGCACGCGCAGGAGCGTGTCCCTAGCACTAATTGGTGCCAGACGGCCTATTTAAAGAAGTGATAGAGAGAAAGGAGTCACCGCTCCAGGTGGGATCACTAAATGGTTACAGGTGGTGCAGGATACCTGCTGGCGGTGCACTAAGCAAAATGAAGTGGATAGCCGCACTCCAAAACCTGATGCCTGCTGTCTTTTATTCAATAGACAGCATGTACAAAAATAGGGTCACAGCAGTAGGGAACAGCCGGCTGTTCCTTGTTTGCGACTTCTACTGCTGTGACCCTATTTTTTGTACAGTGTGTCTATTGAATAAGAAGACCACTGCAGGTTTGGGAGTGCGGCTATCCATTTTTCTTGTCTCTATTTGAAGGTCCTGACCCAAGACCTTTGCTAACTGGTCTTCAGCTGTTACCTGGAATCCTGAACCCTGTTGTGATCCTGCTTGATACCTGTTGATGAACCTGGCCATGACCCTGCTTCTGTTCTGGCTACTGGTTCCTGATCCTGGTCCTGATCCTGGCTACCCATTTGACCCTGCTTTTGCCTGCTGTCTTGTACCTTGCTATCTGCCTGTTACCAGACCTGGCTTGCCTTGTAACCATGCTTCTGCTTCCAGTGTGGCTTCCTCATCATCCTCTGAGTGTCTGCGACTTCAGTCTTGTGACACTCTGCGACTTCCTGCTACAAGTCTACCAGGGACTTTACATCTTCTGACGTCCCAGTGCCACTGTTCCTGCGGAGTGCCTCTTTAACCCCCGGATGATCATTGGTGCACAGCTGCCTTCCCTGATCTGATGGTCCTCTGCTTATCCAGGCTCTCACCCTCTGCTACAGGTTTCCAGGTCTACACCTGCAGGCACTTGTGTTCCTCCTGTCACTCGGTTCCACTTCCAGCGGGACCAGGGCTGGAGATACAAGTGAGGCCGACCTTGTCATTTCAGTCTCCATTCAGGGACATGACAAGTATATATATGCAAACATTGGAGTGAATTAATTTGGGATAACACTTAACTAATTTAAACACCCAATAGGGGTTAGGAAGAATTTTTCACAATAATATATAACAATTTTTCATGGCGGTAAAAAATTGGTTAGACACAAATACATTTTTCAGAGGTTAGAGCAATCCACTTATTGTTTATTATTTCTAACATCTCGCTCGAGGGTGACCAATATTTCTGATTGCAGCAAACAAGATTAGTGATTAAGTAATTCAAACTACTAACAATTACCTACAAAGCCATCCACAACTCTGCCCCCAGCTACATCACTGACCTAGTCTCTAAATACCAACCTAATTGTTCTCTTCGTTCTTCCCAAGACCTCTTACTCTCTAGCTCTCTCATCACCTGTTCCCATGCTTGTTTCCAGGACTTTTCCAGAGCCTCTCCAAGCCTATGGAACTCCTTACCCCAATCTATCCGTCTATCTCCCTCTCTATTAGCTTTTAGAGGATCCCTGAAAACCCTCCTCTTCAGAGAAGCCTACCTTTCCCACACCTAGCAACTGCACGTTTCATCTGAGTCCATCTGACCATCCCCCACAGCTAACTACCCCTTGTTCCACTTGACCCTCCCTTCTAGATTGTAAGCTCTTATGAGCAGGGCCCTCTGATCCCTTCTGTATTGATTTGTATTGTGAATGTACTGTCTTCCCTAATGTAAAGCGCTGCGTAAACTGTTGGGGCTATATAAATCCTGTATAATAATAATAATAATAATAATAATTAAGTACGTATATATTTTTTTGTGCCGGTAACACACACACATATATATATATATACTCTCCATATATAGTATTCCTGTTAAACTGCATCTAGTGCAGAGCCAGAGATTCAGTGCACGTTAAATAATAAACATGAGGTTGTTACCGATTGCGGATTTGGAAACAAGTTACAACAGCAGGCTGAGGCTGGACGTTGGGATGATGAGATTGAGTACCTAAGTGTAAGAAAATATTGAACAGGAACAGGCAAAATAAAAAGAGAAGAAAAAAAGGGGATAAAATACAATTATTAGTTTAGGGAAAGTAGGGGGGGGGGGTGGGTAGAATCCCTTCATAGCTGTTTTAGTCCAGTAGAGTCATCATTTGAACCACAAACTTTAACCACTTCCATACTGGGCACTTAAACACCCTCCTGAACAGACCAATTTTCAGCTTTCAGCGCTCTTACAATTTGAACGACAATTACTCAGTCATGCAACACTGTACCCAAATGATTTTTTTTGTCCTTTTTTTCCCACAAATAGAGCTTTCTGTTGGTGGTATTTGATCACCTCTGCGTTTTTTATTTTTTGCGCTATTAATGAAAAAAGACTGAAAATTTGGAAAAAAATGATTTTGGCCACAATTTATACTGCTACATGTTTTGATAAAAATAACCCAAAGTTTTTGGAAATTATTTGATCTGTGTGAAAGTTTTAGAGTCTAAAAGCTATAGTGCAAATCATAAAAAATGATCACATCTGATCACACCTGATGTACTGAAGGCCTTTCTCATTTCTTGAGACCCTATCAAGCCAGGAAAGTACAAATGCCCACAGATGGCACTGATGAGGTGGCACAGATGGCACTGAGGCGGCACAGATGGCACTGAGGCGGCACAGATGGCACTGAGATGGGTACTGGTGAGATGGGTACTAATGTTCACTGATTGACTGTGGCACAGATGGGCACTGATGAGGTGGCACAGGTGGGCACTGATGAGGTGGCACAGGTGGGCACTGATTGCAGATGTGCACTGAGGTGGCAGATGGGCACTGGGCACAGGTGGTACTCGTGGCACAGGTGGGCACAGTGGCATGGGTGGGCACGTTGGTACTGGTGGGCACAGGTGGGCATGGTGGCACAGGTGGGCACGGTGGTACTGGTGGGCACAGTGGTACTGGTGGGCACGGTGGTACTGGTAGGCACAGGTGGGCATGGTGGTACTGGAGGGCACACAGTGGTACTGGGGGGCACTGTGGTACTGTGGGGGGCACTGTGGTACTGTGGTGGGCACTGTGGTACTGTGGGGGGCACTGTAGTACTGGGGGACACTGTGGTACTGTGGGAGGCACTGTGGTACTGTGGGGGGCACTGTGGTACTGTGGGGGGCACTGTGGTACTGTGGGAGGCACTGTAGTACTGGGGTGCACTGTGGTACTGTAGGGGGCACAGGTGGTCCCGGGGGCACTGGTTAGTCACTTTTTTTTTATCGCTGGTTACTTGGATTTCTCTCCCTCCTCACACGCGGTGTCTGTGTGAGGAGGAGAGAGCCGGCAATGAGAGATGATCTCATATGTTTACATATGAGATCATCTCTCATTGGCCGCACAGATCGTGCTGTAAATAGCCGCTGCGATTGGCTATTTACCGCGATCTGTGTTTGGCTGTGTCCCAGGGACACGGCCAGCACAGTAGTTCCCCGCTGCGCGCTCGGGAGCACGCGCGGGGAACGAGCCACGCTGCGGCCGTACAAAGTCGTACGGCCGTCAGCTAGTGGTTAAATGCAGAGGACATTCTAAACATTGACCAGGAGGTCCATTTTTTTTTTAACTATTTGTCCCTGTTCTGTTTTTTAAGACAACAAACTTTCTAGAACGTTTAAAGAGTCCAACTCCATGGCCCATTTCGCAAAGAAAGGTATGATGGTAGATCTCCAGTGATGGGGTATGACTATTCCAACTACAGCTAGGAAATGTCTGAAAACAATTGAATTGGAGGAAAAGCCAATCATATGTGAAGCACAGTTCCAGTGAAATTGTGGCATCTCCAACATATGGCATTGATTGAAGGGTTGAAGTGATTGAGGGTAGCAGGGCACTTGTATCTTCTTGTGCTGAATTTAAATCCTTTCTGCTGGATCTTAGTTGCTAGATATAGTTTATGGGCCAAAATAAAACATCTTTCCCAATCTTGAGCTATAAGGTTGATTTAGAGCTCTCTTTCCCACATTACATATAGCAGTGTTTTTCAACTCCAGTCCTTAGGGCACACCAACAGGTCAAGTTTTCAGGATTTCCCTCAGATGAAATGGCTGTGGTGATTACTAAGGCAGTGAAACTGATAAAATCACCTGTGCAAAATAATGGAAAGCCTGAAAACATGACCTGTTGGTGTGCCTTGAGGACTGGAGTTGAAAAACACTGACGTATAGGATGGGAGGAAAGAATTATTATGATTGGGAAATGGTGTGAGTTGGAGGGGTGGGTTGTAGAAGTAAAAATTCAAACACAGCAGGTTCGAAAAAGTTGCTAGATAGGTCATGAAGTTTAGAAAGGACAAGGTCTGTCGTCTTGGAAACCAATAACCAAAAGTGGGCATAATGGCCTGGGTACCATCTTTGGACAGTAATGACAGGTCAGATTGTACCAGTTGATGGTCAGTGTTATTCCAGGGGCTGAAGGTTGTGGTACCTAGGGATGATGGAAAAAAAGGGTTGCCAAAAAAGGGGGCCACGGGACCTACATTTTGTGAAATTTGCTAATTAGCGAGGGTGCATTTTTGTAGAGATATAGTACATTTCATGAGTTCTGGGTTTTTATAGTATTGTCCCTTGCCTCACGACTACACACAAATCTTACCTTATCCAAATGAATAAGGCAAGATAATAATGGCTGTATTCTGGTCGCTATGGTTTTTGCATAATGTTTAGAATCGACTCCAATCAACTAAAAAGGGCGGTAATTAGAGCAGAGGGAATTATCTTTGGTAGGTTTGAGGATTAGGTGATGGGGCTTCAAGGGATTGTGAAGGGAATTAAATTAAAAACTTTTGTCAAGAACGGGAAAAAGAGTGAGGAATACGTTTTATAAAACTTGGGTGTAAATCCATCTGGACCAGGACCCTTTTATTGAAAGGGTGTTCTTAGTGGTAAAGTTCACATCATCTTCAGGGAAGGGAGCTTCTAGAGCATCTTGAGTCAGTACATTTTCTGGAATTTACATAGCTTTTAGTTTATGACTCTTTTCTTGAGGTGCTAAAATGGCAGGCCAGTACAAACCGCCCCCAAAATACCCCATTTTGGAAAGTAGACACCCCAAGGAAATTGCTGAGAGGCATGTTGAGCCCATTTGTTGTGTCCCAGGTGATTGAAAAATTCCAAAAAAAAATAATAAAAAATTACACAAAGTTGTCACTAAATGATATATTGCGCACATATGCCATGGATATATGTGAAATTAAACCCCAAAATGCATTCTGCTGCTTCTCCTGAGTACGAGGAAGTCTAGCTGCATACAGGACACCCAAAAACCAAGCACCGCCTTCAGGTTTTTTAACCTCCCTGGCGGTATGATTCTTTCAGATTTTAGGTGCTGAAAGCGGTACCATTATTTGCAAGGAAATTTGGCATTTTATACTGTAGGCTTGTAATTCTTATGCCGCGTACACACAATCACTTTTTGTGATGAAAAAAAAAACGAAGTTTTCAAAAACGTCATTTAAAATGATCGTGTGTGGGCAAAACGTTGTTTTATGTCTTCAAAAAAACGACCAAAGAAAAATACGAACGTGCTTGAATTTTTTGTGTTTTTCAAAATGTCATTTTTTGTGTCATAAAAAGTGATGGTGTGTGGGCAAAACGATGTTGAAAACGACGTTTGTAAACCCGCGCATGCTCAGAAGCAAGTTATGAGACAGAGCTTCAATGGAACAGAGTGCCGTCGAACGTGGTGTACGTCACCACGCTTTGCTAGAGCATTTTGGAAAAACGATGGTGTGTATGCAACGTCGTTTTGGAAAATGAAGTTTGAAAAACGTTGTTTTGTTTCGTTACATAAAACGTCGTTTTTTTTCATCACAAAAAGTGATCGTGTGTACGCGGCATTAGGAATAACTCACTCAAATCTGACCAAACAAGAGTCTAATAGGCATCCCGGGTATGATTTTTTTTTTAAAAACAAAATTATAAATTATAATTATATATAATATATATATTATATATAATAAATAATTATAAATAATTATAACAAATAATAATATAATTATAATAAAAAATATTCAATAATGCAATCAAATCAAAATCACTGAAATGTGCTCTGTTGCAGAATTGTCGCTGTCATTATTTTTTTTATTTTTTTTATGACGAAATTTCCCCACAAATTGTTATCGCTCAATTCTGCAAGTAATTATAATTTATTATCGCTGTTTTCTAGCTGCTCTAAAACCATTTTTGACATAAAGGGACTTTTGGTTGCTATGGGCAATCTACAGTTTGCAGGGAAAAAGAACAGTTTTTATTATGTAAAAGTACATGTAGCGCACTGGGCAGACAACTAGGGACAAGGGGGTGTGTATTTTTTACATACAGTACTGTAATCTATAAGATTACAGTATACTGTATGTAATGTGTATGTTTACATTTTTGAATATGGCGCCGTTCTCCGCCCCCATGCGTCGTAACGTCGCAGGAAACGGAGCTCGGAGGCACACAGAGGCACTGTGTGAATCGAGCGAGCACTCTCTGGCTCACACAGCGCGGCTGCATCGCTGGATCCAGGGACAAGGTAAGTAAAAACTGCCTGTGGATTCAGCAAGGCGAGCCCGAGTCAGACTCGGGAATACCACCAAGGGGGTTAAGGGCGTACATTTTTGATTTCACTCCTCACTACCTATCACAGTTTTGAAGGCCATAAAATTCCCAGATAGCACAAAATCCTCCCAAATTAAACCATTTTGGAAAGTAGACACCCCAAGGTATTTGCTGAGAGGCATGTTGAGTCCATGGAATATTTTATATTTTGCCACAAGTTGCGGAAAAATGTATTTTATTTATTTCTGCAAAGAGTTGTCACTAAATGATATATTGCTCAAATATGCCATTGGCATATGTAAAATTACACCCCAAAATACATTCTGCTGCTTCTCCTGGGTACGGGGTACGACATGTGTGAGACTTTTTGGGAGATTAGTCGTGTACAGGACCCCAAAAACCAAGCACCGCCTTCAGGCTTTCTAAGGGCGTAAATACTCCTCACTACCTATCACATTTAAGGAGGCCCTGAAATGTCCAAATTGCACACACTCGTGGAATGGTGACAAACTAGGGTACTCAAAAATCTTCATAGTTGACATTTAAAAAAATGTTAGCGGTTACCAGTTTAGAGTTACAGAGGAGGCATTGTGCTAGAATTATTGCTCTTGCTCTGACGATCACGACGAGACCTCACATGTGTGATTTGAACACCATTTACATTTGCGAGCATGACTTACGTATATGGTTTTTTTTTGGTGCTCAAGCACCCAGGGACGAGGGCGCTTTAAAAAAATATATATATATTATTTTATCTTTTATTTTTTACACTGTCAATTAAAAAAAAAATCTGATCACCTTAATTGCTGTAAACATCCCTTGTGACAGCAATAGGCTTTGACAGGTACTCTTTATGGAGGGAATAGGGACCCCAAAACCCTCCTTTGCACTTAAAGTATTCAAAACGCCAAAATTGGCATTTGTGAATACTGTGCATTTAACAAAATCTGCGCCATTGGGAGCTGAGTAAACCAGAAGTGACATTGTGATGTCACTTCCGGGTTACTACATTGGAGACCCGATCAAAGCCGAAACCAGACAATTTTTAGCGTCCCTTTACCGCCAATTTCGCTGCGCTATTCGGCCGCTAGTGGGACGGTTTTCCATCCTGCTAGCGCACCGCTCCATATGTGAAAGCCCTCAGGGCTTTCACACTGGAGACACAGCAGCAGCTGATTTTTAGAGCAATAGCGCCTGCAAACCGCTCCAGTGTGAAAGGGGTCTAAAGCATGTTCTGGGTTGGATTGATAGGTACAAGTCTTATATTCATCCTAATTTACGTCTTTGACCACGTTCAGGCTTCAGACTGACCTGTGGATTTCGGGGGGGAAACCTACATTTTTGGGACTAAACAAAGCTACATAGAGAGAGTGTAATGCCGCGTACACACGGTCTGAATTTCCGACAAGAAAAGTTTGATGTGAGCTTTTGGCCGGAAATTCAGACCGTGTGTAGGCCCAATCTGACTTTTTCTGTCTGAATTTCTGACAGTAAAAATTTGAGAGCTGGTTCTCAAATTTTCAGATGGGAAAAGTTCTTGTTGGAAATTCTGATCGTCTATATGCAATTTCGACGCGCAAAAAAACATGCATGCTCGGAATCAATTCGACACATGCTCGGAATCATTGAACTTAATTTTTCTTAGCTCGTTGTAGTGTTGTACATCACCGCATTCTTGACGGCTAGAATTTTGTGTGACCATGTGTATGCAACACAAGTTTGAGACAAAATTACGTCAGTTTTCTTGTCGGAATTTCCGATTGTGTGTACGCGGCATAAGACACTAACCTGGGTTTGTGATCCATGCTTTTTAACCACTTCAATACCGTGCACTTTCACCCTCTTCTTGCCCAGGCCAATTTCCAGCTTTCAACGCTGTGGCACTTTGAATGACAATTGCACGGTCATGCAAAGTATGGCATGGGAATGGTGGTTCTATTACGTAAAAATATTACTGGAGCCTGAGGAGGGTTAAAACAAAACCACTAAGTATGCATCACAAATCAATATCAAGTCAATAAAACTCTAAAAAAAAAACAATTTTTTGCAACACATTTTTTTCTTTAAATGTTTTGTTTTGATGATTTTATAGGCTCAAAAGACAACAAAACATGGACGCTGTTAAATTTTTTATAACAAAACTGTAGTTTCTGAAATCCAGAAAGCCAGATGTGTAATGTATGATGTGATGACTAGATGTACCTAATAAACATGAATACCTCCTGATTTTAATTACTACAGATCAAATTCTCTGTAAAAGTTTTCATATCCTAGAATAAGAAAAAATCATCAGTCAAAATTACAGATTTTTTTTTTCTAATCTTTATTTAAAATGACAGATTTTCCAAATGCTTACATAAAATGCATCTTGTATGATATACAGTGCCTTGCGAAAGTATTCACCCTCCTTGGCATCTTTCGTGTTTTGTTGTCTCACAACCTGAAATTAACATAGATTGTTTGAGGATTTGCATCATTTACTGTATTTATTGGCGTCTAACACTCACTTTTTTACCCTGAAAATAGATGTGCCTGCGTGTTATACACAGGGGGCTTTGGAAAGTTTTTTTTTCCTTAAAGTTAGGGTGCGTGTTATACGCCGATAAATACGGTAATTTACAGAACATGCCCACAACTTTGAAGATGTTTTTTTTTTATTATTGTGAAGCAAACAACAAATAGGACAAAATACCAGAAAAAGTCAATGTGCATAACTGTTCACACCCCTGAAGTCAATACTTTGTAGAGCCGCCTTTTGCGACTACCACAGCTCTAAGTCGCTTTGGATAAGTCTCTATGAGCTTGCCACATCTTACCACTTGGATTTTTGCCCATTCCTCCTTGCAAAACTTCTCCAGCTCCTTCAAGTTGGATGGTTTGCGCTTGTGAACAGCAATCTTTAAGTCTGACAACAAATTTTCTATTGGATTGAGGTCTGGGCTTTGACTAGGTCATTCCAACACATTTACATGTTTCCCCTTAAACCACTCAAGTGTTGCTTTAGCAGTGTGTTTGGTCATTGTCCTGCTGGAAGGTGAACCTCCTTCCTAGCCTTAAATCACACACAGAGTTGTACAGGTTTTGCTCAAGAATATCCCTGTATTTAGCACCATCCATCTTTCCCTCAACTCTGACTAGTTTCCCAGTCCTGACTGCTAAAAAACACCCCCACAGCATGATGCTGCCAGTACCATGTTTCACTGTGGGGATGGTGTTCTTTGGGTGATGTGATATGTTGGGTTAGCACCAGACGTAGCGTTTTCTTTGATGGCAAAAAAGTTCAATTTTAGTCTCATCAGACCAGAGCACCTTCCTCCATACATTTTGGGAGTCTCCCACATGCCTTTTCGCAAACTCAAAACTTGCCATTTTGTTTTCTGCTGAAAGTAATGCCTTTCTTCTGGCCACTCTGCAATAAAACCCAACTCTATGGAGCGTACAGCTTTTTGTTGTCCTATGTACTGATACTCCAGTCTCTGCTGTGGAACTCTGCAGCTCCTCCAGGGTTAACTTAAGTCTCTGTGCTGCCTCTCTTATTGATGCCCTCCTTGCCCGGTCCGTACATTTTGGTGTGCGGTCCTCTATTGGCAGGTTTGCTGTTGTGCCATGTTCTTTCCATGTGGTTATGATAGATTTGATGGTGCTCCTAGGGATCATCAAAGATTTGGATATTTTTTATAACCTAACC
Source organism: Rana kukunoris (assembly GCA_029574335.1). Lineage (NCBI taxonomy): Eukaryota > Metazoa > Chordata > Amphibia > Anura > Ranidae > Rana > Rana kukunoris. The sequence goes on along the minus strand of CM056049.1, from coordinate 448,873,449 downwards.
CTGACTTGTACTTCTCAAAAACATTGTCCCTTACTTGTTTGGAGAGTTCCTTGGTCTTCATGGCAGTGTTTGGTTAGTGATGCCTCTTGCTTAGGTGTTGCAGCCTCTGGGTCCTTTCAAAAAGGTGTGTATATGTAATGACAGATCGTGTGACACTTCGATTGCACACAGTTGGACATCATTTCACTAAATATGTGACTTCTGGCGGTAATTGGCTGCACCAGAAATTTTTATAGGCTTCATAACAAAGGGGGTGAATACATACGCACGTGCCAATTATCCGTTTTTTTATTTCTGAAAAATTGTTTTATGTATATATTTTTCTAATTTTACTTCACCAACTTAGACTATTGTGTTCTGATCCATCACATATAATTCAGATTAAAAAGACATACTAAACTGAACTAAAGTCTGTAACAAAATAGGTAAAAAGCTAAGGAGGTGAATACGTTTACAAGGCACGGTTTTTGTGGCTCTTGTCTCTGACATAATCTATTAGGGTTCAATATGGAACCCTACGGACTAAGGCTTGTCCATACATGGTCGAATTTCCAAAATTCGACCAACCAAGCCTTCAATTTCACCTCCTGTTTCTACAGAAAATAATTTTCGTGGCTGGGAATCTTCTTTTCTTGGGGACTGTGACTAGGACCTTATGAGGCTCACCATGATTAGGTTCCCTCAATGTGTGAAAACACATGTGTGCTGAGGTAATGTATAGTCTGTATCGGCCGTATGGCCAGCTTCACCTATACACGATGCGGTAATAGGTGTGCCATGATGCATTGTATTAAATAGAACCACAATGCACTAAAGCAACCCATTGCTAACGTACAAACATGGCGCAGGTGTGTTTTCTGGACTGGTGTGCATCATGCGGTTTTGGTCTTTATGTTAAGAGTTATATGTCAGAGCATATGACATAGAAGCCCCCAGGTGGCAGCGGTGGCACTAACCCCCCGCCTACCCGCTGTCTCATGGTCCGTTGTCAGCAGGTCCGGTGTCCTCAAGCACGGCATACCCAATCTATGTGGCGGGGGCAGGCTGCGACTCTGGTGTCCTCAAGCACGGTGGGCCCCATCTAGGTGGTGGGGGCATGCATTTTATTGCAGAAAAGACACTGCATGTCCCATTGGATCGCCATGCATGTTCATCAAGTAAAGGGTTTCGATCAATATAGGCTGTTATTTTGTCGTAAAATGTCTCAGAGTTACTATGGTGGCCTTGGTCTGGGGTATTGTACAGGTTGTGAATGAAAGTGAAGTGATCTTGCAAAAAAGTCCAATAACATGGACATAAATACCCACAATGTCCACTAGGTGGATAAAGAGATAAATGACAAATAAGAAATAAAGTGAAAAAGTGTCCAATAATCCAGAAAAACAGACAAGATTCTATATGACCACAGTGGTCATCATGCGATGCAACGTAATCTTGATGTCCCGAAAAACCAGGCTCTCTAGACTCTCACCTCCAATATAAAAGTTGTTTGCCTCAAAGACCCAGAATAGTGGAGACAATCTTCTTATATTATAACATTGGAACATTGGAACACCATGGGCGCTTCTCCCACTTAATGCAAAACGTCTTGCACAATGACAATCTTCCACCTAGTGAAGTCTTCCACTCGATAGGGATAAGAGGGGGAAAAAAAAGGGGAAAGAAGGCCTCCAATTGTGTAGTATGCGGTGAATAAAATACCTGTGTTTTTCATTTACTTGCTTGTTTTTTTACCTCTTTCATGTAAGGGTCCACCTGCATGTTTTAATAAACACTTGTATTTAATTTCCTGCATACTACACCATTGGAGGCCTTCTTTCCCCTTTTTTTTCCCCTTTTCCTATTGAGTGTGACAGGTTCACTAGGTGGAGGATTGTCAACTGTGCAAGACGTTTTGCATTAATTCGAAGAAGCGCCCATGGTGTTCCAATGTTTATAATATAAGAAGATTGTCTCCATTATTCTGGGTCTTTGAGGCAAACAACTTTTATATTGGAGGTGAGAGTCTAGAGCGGGGATCCTCAAACTACGGCCCTCCAGCTGTTGTGGAACTACACATCCCATGAGGCATTGTAAAACTCTGACATTCACAGACATGACTAGGCATGATGGGAATTGTAGTTCCTGAACAACTGGAGGGCCATAGTTTGAAGACCCATGGTCTAGAGAGCCCGGTTTTTCGGGACATCAAGATTACATTGCATCGCATGATGACCACTGTGATCATACAGAATCTTGTGTGTTTTTTTCTGGATTATTGGACACTTTATATGCACAGCAGCTTTTGTGGGATTTAAGATTATTCATTAGATGATTTTTGGACACTACCATTTACACTTTTGCACTTTATTTCTTATTTGTCATTTATCTCTTTATGCACCTAGTGGACATTGTGGGTATTTATATCCATGTTATTGGTCTTTTGCGCAAGATCACTTCACTTTCATTCTCTAGTTTTGTGTATTGTAAACACTAATAGGTTTTTCTGCATTTTTTTAGGGGTTTACATTTATTCCTGTAGCGCGAAGGACATTTTACACTTTTATTGTACAGGTTGTGCTAAAACCCAGTAAACATCTGCAAAATAGAGGAAGGGGAAGGAATTTCTTCCCCTTTTGGGTCTCTAATCCAAGAGATGAAAATGTTACTCACCCAACGGTGGAGGGTCCTTGTTAGTGATCTATTTACTTCATTGCTGAATTTTAACTGATGTAGCTCAATTTTATTTGTAAAAGTGACAGCAGTGGTTTTATAGATTTATCAGGGGATCTAACTGCAGAAATCTCTGATAAAGTTGAGGCTAAAGAGGCATGTTTGTGATTAGTTCTTAAGATCCAGAAGTTTATTTAGGCCGGAAGTAATAGAGTTACCTTGTTCTCTCTTCAATCTGGTTCCTTGTTGGATGAAAATCCCTCAAAATCCCTCAAATAACTGCTTTCATCACTTCCCACTGATAAGGTAGCAAAGTGTTATGGAGGTATGGTCAATTCAGAAACATTAAACTGCATGAGTTATTAGACCTTTGGAAGAGCACTAGAGGAAGACAAAAAATACTCACAAAAAGTGTTGAAGTGACTTCATAAAAAGGGTCTGAAACCTTCCCTACAGATGAGCCAGTTCTGTCAGCTGTTTGTCACCTACTTGGGACAGAAGGCCTCCACGGAAAGAGTGGCCACTGACTCCATGAAGTTAAAAGCCACCTGAGCAAGACCTCACAACATAAGTTGAGATCATTCCTCTAGTTTAGCTCATACTACTAAACAATTGTGGAACAGTTTTCAACACAACGCAACCTCTCAACAAATTTTTGAGGAATGAAGGGGATGATAAAAAGCTGTCTGATAAGACTCATCAAGTTAAAGGGCCTAGGAAGCCTCAAGGGTTGATACAAGAAGAGTGGTCTGACCAATATAAACAAGCCTTTCAGCAGCTACAGTGGAACTTAACACAAACCCTTGTCTTAGCATACACTGTTACACTTGACCTTATGAACTGCATGTGGATACAGGTAGAGACAAACATTGCAGTGTTGTATCAACAGTATGATGGTAATTTCAGACCTGTTGTCTAAGTTGGAGTCTCACCCCCGCTGAAAAGAACTTTCCTATGCACAAGCTAGAGTTATTGGACTTGAAATGGTCAGTGATAGACAAACTGAAGGAATACCTGTATGGTGCAGATTTCAAAGTCTAAACTTACATTTTAATCACTCAGTCAGATGTCACTGAACACAAATGGTTGGCAGCTTTTGTTGGGTTTCACTTCAAGTAGAATTATAAGCAAAACTGTTTTATTTTACATTTTGGATAGAGCAAGAGAGGGTTATAACCCATGTCGGATATTTTTTCACAATCTGTGTCCCATTGGGGAGATTTCTCTTTATTTATTGTCCCATGGCCAAGGATATCCCTTGGGGACCCCCAGGTCATCCGAAATGGTGTCCCCATTTATCATTTTTTTGAAGACAACTCAAAAGGTGGGATTTTCTTTTACTTTCACTTTCAATGATAATGTAAACAAGACAAATAGAGAGAGTGAATCTCCTTAACGGAAAACAAACAGCAATAAAAACTGACAAGCATTCGAATTCCTCTCCACTCTGTCCCAAAACTAAAAAAAAAGGTAAAAATAACCTTTAGTTATACTTTCAGCTTAAAGCATCGATCAGGGGTTAGAAATGGGGAACCTGATGCCCCGTTTCAAAGGCCACACAACACTGAAGCTTTAATAGAATAATGAACTCAATTGACGTCAAGGAGTCAAGTATTAAGCCCATGAAATGACAGAGGCCGAGGCCATCAGGGTTACTGCCATAGGAGTCTCCAGGCCGCAATCTGCTTCAAGTAAGGGACGCTGGCCTTCCCTTCTTAGCAATAAAGACCTAAGATCAATCAGAAGATCCCATCTGTTGTCTCACTCTAAAAGCTCTAGGAAGTTGTTGACCATAGCTTCTACTGACTGAACCCCCTAAGGTAGCCAAGTTGATTTATAGATAGTTGAATCTTCTGCAACCGTGCAATGGACTGATTTACAGGACTCCTGCTGATGATCCTGAGAAAAAGTGGCAGCTGTCTCTTCCCGAAAAGTACAGCAATAAAGTGCGATCAGCCCTACATAGTGAACACAGTCATCCCAAATTACTTACACAAGAAAGCCAACAGTCGACTGAGGAAATGTAAACAAACTTCTGGCTGTAGAGTTTGTGTACATCGCAACACTGCTGACAACATATGACATACTCATTGCAGGCAGTGAGAGGGTTAAATGGCCCCACCACCGACAGACTTTGTGGTCTGTATAAATGTACCCACTGGTTAATGATTAGTTAGGATCTGTTTGACTGTAGCTAGACCCAATGGATAGTTACATCCGTCCTGTTACATATATCAAGGAAATGTGTTGTATTATTCGTTGTTTACTGCTACTTGCAGCTTTGTGCACATCAGTGCACACCAAGCAAGGCCTTTCATTGGCGGTAAAGAGAACAAAACCAGTCCTATTTACCTTGATTTATTATTGTTTGCTGTTATACAGGGAGAAAGTGAAAGGGAGAGAGATGGGGGAAAAAAGATAATCTGAGAGAGAGCGGAATAGGCAGTGGCAAAGAGCAAAAGAGTAAGGGAGAGGGGGGGAGAGAGAGAAAGCATGCAAAGAAATGAGGAGAGGGAGTGTTATATTAGGTACTCTTGGCCTGGCACGGTGAAAAAATCATTTTTTGGGGGGTATGTGCTAACATTTTGTATGACATTGTGAGCCTTAAGGCATAGACGAAACAGTTTGAAATTGGCATGTGAGAAACAGGCAATAAAGATACCCAAGCGCTCTGCACATTTATACCATTCTAACACTCTCAGCGGCAGTGCTTTCCTGTTTCCTAAGTCCTGTGCAGGTGTGACCTAGAGCAATGGGTATAAATGGGTGCAAACCTTGCTTCTCCTGCCAGGCAGAGGTCAAATGTGGCAGCAGGAAAGGAGACTACAAAGAGGTATGGCTGAGGCCAAAACATGACTTGGGAGGCTAAGCAACTGTAGCACAGCTCTCTACTCCTTACATCTATGCACTCTTGGCTACTACTATTAATATTCCTCATGCATTATAAGTAACATGCTGACACAAAAATAAACCACAGACATTATCAGTACCATACTTGCACAAACAGGAATATGGGTAAAATTTAAGATCAATGCTGATAACCCTAAGATTATCCTAATATTGAAGGAATTTATGGTGGTATTTGGACAAGGAATTTTACATACCTGGATAAAGTCACTTAACTGTGACGTAACCAGTAGGGTATTAACGGAGGCAGGACCAAAAGTGACATATGTGGTAGCGCATCCCAGTACCCTTATGTGAAAAGCGGGTACTAGTAATTTATTATTATCTCCAACTTCAATATTATGGGACTTTCAGGGTGCTACAGCGAACAACTTTTATTTCACATGTATTAAAATTACAGTTAAATAATAATTTACAGAGAGTTTACAGATAGTTTACAATTTCATCTTCCATATACAGCAAGATTTTTTGGGGGTTTATAGTCCTTTCTATACAGGCTACATTGTTGTTTCTTTCACATGTTTTGCCAACCACGGCTTCTTCAGGAGTGCTGCCAAAATGTAATAAGTTGTATAAAAACAATACCAGATGAGACTGTAATCACACAGAGCATTAAATAATCCTTCCCAAACAAACAAGGTGTCCTCACGACACCATGCTTATCTAGCAAAAAGCTCTTATTTATGATGACTCACACTTCGGTTTAGAACTACCCTATTGTAAGGGAGACAACTACTGAGAACTGTATGCTGGGCAGTTTTGGCATTCCTATTTTGCTCTTCTTTTTTATAGATATTATTAGTATAACACCCCCTAGCTTTGCTAGAGTGCTAGAGTATAATGTAGTGTAGTAGAATTTTGTGTCAGTGTAGGCAAATTTTCAGGCTTGGCTAGCAGCCAAGCCTGCGTGTTTTTCTGGGTTGGGTGAGTGACTCAGGTAGGCTGGATGACTCAACAGCTGCTTCTCTGGTGAACTCCTCCCTGCTTGCTGGAAATTTGGAGAAGGTTCCAGAAGCAGATACAAGGAGTCCAGGAGGAGCTAGCTGGAATGTTCTGAGGGCCCTGAACAATCCCCAACAGAAGGGTTGGCAGGGGGCAGCCCCCCTCAAGTCAGAGGACTAAGAGGCATGCCTGAAGGGACTGGGTGCAAGCAGTCTGTGATGGATGCAGATTCAGTCTGGGAGGACTGTGGAGAAGTAGCCAGGAGAGCTAATGAAGGGGGCAGCTTCAGCCAGCCAGGCTGGCAGTGCCTGAAGAGGTGGTACTGGGAGCAGTAGTCACAGAAGAAGGACAACTAGCACCAAAGACCTCTATTGTTGCTACACCAAAAGGGGTCCGCAGTCCCTGACTGCAAAGGACCTTCACAAGGAACTAACTGAGTTGTGTTAGATCCACTCATCAGTGCTAGCTGGTCCTGGAAGTTGTAGTTCTACAAGGTAATCTGTGCTGGAAGTAGAAGAAGAGGAGTGTATATATACCAGATGTATATACTGTAGGTTGCATCCCTGAAGAGTTTCTGCTGATCAAATGGGCATCCCATAATAACCCTTCCACATCCAAGTTCAAATCCCCTAAAAGAAAAAGAAAAGAAAAAAGCTGTAAGAAATGTGCCTTGCTGTGCCGGGTGGGAGATAACTAACATTCACCAGAGGCTCCTGCGGGGGGGGGGGGGTGCACTTAACGCCGCACTAGTAAATAATAATCCCAACAATTTATGAGTATGTGTAATGACGGATCGAATGTGCTACTACGAGTAGTGAAGTGTTAGAGGGCAAGGATAAAGCCCAATGTGAGCGTGAAAGCTGCTATATCTAAAAAGTGTTCACTGAAAACACAAAGATACGGTCATGAAAAAAAGGGAGTGATAAGCGTTAAAAACTTAAGTAGGGTATACACCCGGGAGGAAAAATGCAAATGAGTGCCCTGTGTGGGTGTGTGGTAGTGATAACTACAATGTAACACAATATATCACTATAATGATAAAATGACATAAGGAAAAACACCAAGTGAATATGTGAAAATGAATATGCAAAATAATCACAAAATAGGAGATGTGACTGTGACCAATAGGGTCTCAAAAAGGGTATGTGAAGGAAAAAGTTCACAAAAAATAATTGATATATTAATAGATATTAATAATAAAAAATGAATGTGAAATAAAACAAGAAAAAGAAGAAAGTCCAAAATGGTGTAAATATATGGAATCACAGTAGAGATGTGGTATTTAAAGGATTATTACTACAGTATATTTAAAGCTGAGACCATTTTGGCAAATGGCATGTGACATGCCTGACGAAGGGGTCCTGTGTGACCCTGAAACGTTGCACTCTCCCTGTGTTGTGATCATGCAATAAATTATCCATTTGGACACTATTCACGTTGTTCCATGGTGTGCTGGCAACAGGGCCAGATTAAGAACATCATGGGCCTTGTGCTGAGGATTTTGGTGGGGCCTTTTATGAATAATAAATAAATGCGTGGGAATCACAGCGCAGCAATGGAGGGACCAGTCTGAGAATGTAAGTGTACCCTAATGTGCTAATATGCTGTGCATACTTGTACATCAGGGGTGGCCAACCGGTGGCCCGGGGGCCACATGTGGCCCGCGGAGCCCTCTGATGTGGCCCGCGAAGCCCTCTGATGTGGCCCGCGACCTCCTGCTCTGGATTGGCAAGCCCAGATTGTAGGTTGCCGACCCGCCATACTGCAGTATCAGTGTTGTGAATGAAGCTGGTGGTAGAGGAAGAACGCGGCTGCGGAGCAGAGCCCCATGAGCTGATGCGTCCTCTACAGCACCGACTTTTGCTACAAGCGGAGTCTATGGCAAAGTTCAGCTAATCTGCAGGATAGACACAGGTGCACTACGCTGCACCCGCGGTAAACCACAGCACATCAGTGTGAAAGCAGTCTTAGACCCCTTTTTACAGGATCAACCCAACCAAATGGGACTCTCAATTCACCTCTATAGAGCGTCAGGTGTCCGTTTACACCCTCCTACCTCCAATCTGAAAAACAGAAGGGAATTCATCCTCTTCCATCTGGGCAGATCGGAGGGCCAATAGAGTAGCCGTGACCTGTCATCCGCCCGCTCCGCTCATTGTGGCCCGCGACTGGTTACCAAGTTTATTAAGTGGCCCTCGCTCTTCAAAAGGTTGGGCACCCCTGTTGTACATTGTGGCATAACCTACCCCAGGGCCTCTAAAAAGTATTAATGTCAGGAAATTTTACTACCGCTTTAATATCCCAGGATCCCAGAAACCTCTCATGGGGCCCCCTACTGATCCGGTGGCCCTTGGGCAGTGCATAAGTGCATAGTTGCCAACATATAAAAAATATTTTCAGGGACACTTTTTTTCACAAGTGCTATATTTAGAGTAGCTGAGATCCCCTATGTTCCTCTATACATCATAGTAGTAATCACACAATTAAATAAGTTCTAATAATGGGGAAGAACAAATATGAGAACTGATATTTCCTTTAGTTGAACTAACAAAAGTGTGTCCATTCTAGAGCTGGTAACATTGAGGGTATTCAGTATCATTTTAAAGAACTGTTTTTGCGGGTAAGCGACATAGGGGAGGAGTACGGATGGTATATAAGTGGGAAGTATGTGCAGGTGAGTGAGAGGAATGTGGAGGGTCTAACATTGGGCACTATGTACAGGAGAAGAGTGCAAAGGGTACGGCAAAAGGCACAATGTACAGGAGAGGAGTGTGGAGGGTATGACAGTGGGCAGTATGTACAGGAGAGAAGTGTGGAGGGGATTACAGTGAGCAGTATGTTCAGGAGAGAAGCGTGAAGGGTACGACAGTGGGCAGTATGTACAGGAGAGAAGTGAATGACAGCAGGCACTATGTACAGGAGAGGAGTGTGGATGGTATGATAGTGGGCACTATGTATAGGAGAGGAGTGTGGAGGGTATTACAGTGGGCAGTATGTACAGGAGAGGAGTGTGGACGGTATGATAGTGGGCACTATGTATAGGAGAGGAGTGTGGAGAATATGACAGTGAGCAGTATGTACAGGAGAGGAGTGTGGAGGGTGTGACAGTGGGCACTATGTACAGGAGAGGAGTGTGGAGGGTATGACAGTGGGCAGTATGTACAGGAGAGGAGTGTGGAGGGGATTACAGTGAGCAGTATGTACAGGAGAGAAGTGTGGAGGGTATGACAGTGGGCGGTATGTACAGGAGAGAAGTGTATGACAGCAGGTACTATGTACAGGAGAGGAGTGTGAAGGGTATGGCACTGGGCAGCTTGTACAGGAGAGGAGTGTGAAGGGTATGACAGTGGGCAGTATGTAGAGGAGGAGTGTGGGGGTATGACAGAGGGTAGTATGTACCAGAGAGAAGTGTGGAGGGTATGACAGTGGGCAGTATGTACAGGAGAGGAATGGTAATGGTATGATAGTGGGCACTATGTATAGGAGAGGAGTGTGGAGGGTATGACAGTGGGTGCTCTGTATGGGATGGGAGTGTGGAGGGTATGATAGTGGTCACTATGTACAGGAGAGGAGTGTGGAGGGTATGACAGTGAGCACTATGTATAGGAGAGAAGTGTGGAGAGTATGACAGCAGGCACTATGTACAGGAGAGGAGTGTGGAGGGTATGATAGTGGTCACTATGTACAGGAGAGGAGTGTGGAGGGTATGATAGTGGTCACTATGTACAGAAGAGGAGTGTGGAGGGTATGACAGTGGGCACTATGTATAGGAGAGAAGTGTGGAGAGTATGACAGCAGGCACTATGTACAGGAGAGGAGTGTGGAGGGTATGACAGTGAGCACTATGTACAGGAGTGGAAGGATGTTTATGGACTGCGTAGTGGTTAAGCGGTACATACATGGATTGAAATTACACCAATTATGCAGAGACCAGCCATAGTCGATCTATGTATGGGCTAGCTGGTTTTACACAAGTCAATCTATTAATCGACTTGAGTACAACCAGCCTGTTTTTCCCAAAACAATCAGTGCTGCCAGCTATAGTTAGCAACACTGATCATTGTACTCACTGGCAGAACACAATAACACTACAGAAGTGATTCCCCCATCTACAGGTCAGCAGGTGAGAGGGTGTGTGGGAACAGGCTGGGGAGATGTACCAGTCAGTGGCTGGGTAGGCACTGGCTAGTATCAGAGCCAGATATACACAGGTTACATACGTTGCGATCGTTAGAGCGAGAACAATAATTCTAGCACTAGACCTCCTCTGTAACTCTAAACATGTAACCTAATTTTTTTTTTAAAGCATCGCTTAGGATACCAAAAAAAAATCATACTAACTTTAGTGTTTTTTTAATGAATGAATGAAAAAAAAATTCTGCGCAAATACAGTACCGTGCTAGAGCTGCACAATGAATCGTTAACATATCGTGATCTTGATTCACCCCCCCCCCCCCCCCGACATCTCCAATGTAGAGTTTGCTGATTCTTTCATATAACAAGTGGAGGGACTTTCAGCTGTCAAAAGAAAATATCTGGCAAGTCTGCCAAGTTCTTAGCAGGAAACATTGTAACCAACGCTTTCTTCATAGATCAAAGGGATAAACTTCTGTGTGTAAAGAAAATATCTGGGCAATCTGCCAAGTTTGTAAACAACATGAAATATTGTAACCAACTTCCTTCTTAGATCAAACTTCTGTGTGTAAATGCAAGAAATGTAACCACTTAAAGTCCAACACTTGTTTAAGTTAAAAAGCAATATTTTGCTAAAAAATTACTTGGAACCGCCAAACATTATATATATTTTAGCAGAGACAAAAATGGCAATTGCTGCAATATTTTATGTCACACTGCATTTGCCCACAATGAATAATAAAAACCATAAAAAGAAAACAGTAAAGTTAGCCCATTTTTTTTTTCATTTTGTTGTGAAAGATGATGTTATGCCGCACGAATCGTGAGAGAATCATGATCTATCTTCTAAGCAAAAAAATTGCAGTTGTCATTTTAGCCAGAATTGTGCAGCTCTACACTGTGCAACATAAAAAGTTACAAAAAATACCATAGATTAATTTTCTAGCAAAAAACAAATGATGATTTATTTTTCTCTGCTGTGCTGCAGTGTGTCAGCTTGTATTTATAATGGCCGCTCTGTATGTAGCTTTTGACAGGCTGTGCAAGCATAAATGATATCCATCCCATATTTTGACCAGTTGTGGGGTAGGTCTTCAACTGCCTATCCCCTAAATGTGGGGTTTCTGTGACCTCTGGTCGTCGAGCTACAACCCCCGATGTCGATCTTTTTTCTTCTTTTTTTTAATTCTTTTTTTTTGGGGGAAATGGGCCTATCTTGAGAAAGGGGCCTGGAGCTGCAGCTCCATCAGCCCCTATGTTAATCCGGCCCTGGCTGGCAAATATCTTCATTGTGACTTCAACCAGTACTCAGCTGGTTGTTGCTGCAGCACCCAAATTTGTGAGCTCATCCAGGAATGTGTGCAATGGGAATATGAAATATGACTCTAGAGATCCTGATCGCACGCTCCTACACCCAAAAATTATTATTGTGTCATCAAATATAATAGAAGCTATTAATACGTACAGAACATACATTGTTTATAAAAAAAAAATATATTGGATTGCAATTTATGAACAATATTTTTTCTGTACATAATATGAGGTTCTATTGTATTCAATGACACAATAATTGTTGGGGGTGAAGGATAGCGCAGTCAGGATCTCTCGTGGGTTAACCTACTGAGATTTTTTGTCTTTATAACTGATATGAAATATATTAATCTACTGAAATTATAGTTGTAAATATTAAGTATAGAAAATATAAAAATATTGTATATCATTCAACAGGTACGATTTACAGAAAGATCGATAGAAAAATGTATAGAAAAATTAACAGGCTATTGGCTTTTGGATATAAATAATATCAATATAATTTCATAAAATATGCTAAAACCAATGTAAATATCAATAAAAATGCAGAGAGTTGCTACAACTATTTCCTGATTGTAAACAGTGTGAGTGTTGCTGCTCAAGCCTCTCCCAGAGATACAGTATGTGTGAGAAGAGGAACTTTGAAACAGTGCTGAAGCAGAAGGCACCAAGGCCGCATTCACATCTAAATGCCGCTTTTTTGGGTGCTGCACATTTTGTTACAACATTTTCATGTGTTTTGGAGCTGTGGTGTTTTTGTATTAGCCAATTGCCAAAATATCACTTGTGACATAATTTGTTGCTGTGTGATTCTGCTTCCTGGATTATTTTCATCTGCTTCCTGGTTTTCGCTGTGTTCTGTGGTGCTTTCTGCTCTTCAAACAGTGATGGATGAAATGGCATGCTTCATGGCGGCAACTACGGTAACGTCATATTTTCTAATGGAAGAAGAAGAGAAAAAAAGAGGAGGACATGATAATAGTGGGTCAATTCTGTCATTGCTGATCCAGAACAAAGGGACCAGAGGGAGTCATGCAGCTGCTGCAGGGCATAAGAGAATATGGTTCAGGAGAGGGATGGTGGAGCCAGTAAATATGTCATATTTCTTTAAAAAAACTATGTATATATAATAAATAATTCGCAATGCGAATATTCGGCAAAGGAATATTGCGCGATTATTTTCTCCGCCCTTCTTTTGCATCAGAGCCAATCAGAGTTCTCCAACCACAGTTGTCAGAGGTTAGCAACCTCCATAGCAACCAATAGGAACCTGCCTGCACGACCATTATATAAGATCACTCCCAGCTGTATTTCAGTGCAGATTCACAAGGTGGCTGGCTAGAGAGAGTGGAGTGTTTCTGTGCGATCTTAGAGCTTAGAGCATCAGCATTGTGCTTCCTAGTGCTTTCAGTTCTGTGGCTCCTGCTTCTAAACTGCTTCTAAACTGCTTTTTTCAAAGCAAAAGACCCAACAGCTTTTCTAAAAGCTCAGATTTGTGTTGTTTTGTCCAGGTTAGTTTAGCTTAGTGTTAGATAGATTTCTGTGTAGTTTGTGTAAGTGTACATTTCTTTAAGGTAGCTTAGTTTTAGTTTAGTGTGTGTTTAGTGTCTTTTAAAAAAAAAAAAACCCCAAAAATTAGCTTTAGTTTTATAGTTTAGTCATATAAGTTTGTGTAAGCAGAGTTAGTGTTGCATATTACTTTAGTATTTGTAGTCCTCGTCTTTGTCCTTGTCAGTCAGTGTAAAAAAAAAAAAAAAAATTAGCTTTAGTTTAGTCATATAAGTTTGGGTAAGTTAGTGTTGCATATTACTTTAGTATTTGTAGTCCTCGTCCTTGTCTGCGTCCTTCAGTCTAAAAAAAACAAAAAAAAACAAAAAAAAACTTGTAGGTGTAGTAGTTTTATTCTAGTTTAGTAGCTGTCTACGTCTTTGTCTGCGTCTTTGTCTGCGTCTTTGTCTGCGTGCCTGTCTTGCTAAAAAAAAAACACTCCTTTCTCACATTCCCCCCCCCAATAAAGTTTACCCCCCCCACATCAGCAAGTATGAGCAGCATACGTGGCCGTGGCAGCAGGGGTAGGGGAGTTACTCCCAGTGCTGGGTCGCTGCCAGCACGGGGTACCTCTCGCGCCCCTACTAGTAGTAGAGGATCAGGTGGAAGGGGAGTCCGCCTCATCCGTGATTTTTTTCCTTCGGGCAGCCGCCCGATATTGCCTTCTCAGGCTCCAGTAGTGGTGGAGTATATGGGGCACAGCAGTGCCACTGAGTCATCAGTCCCGACTCCCAGTAGCACCACCAGTACACCGGTGCCTTTAGGACCCGCCCCCAGCCCCCAAGGGTCCAGCCTCTTACTGTTTGATGACAGCGACAGTGAGAGGGATATCTTGGGGGAGGCCCTGCATCAGGCAGACATCCAGTTCTGTCCTGATGGTCAGGACCTTTTTGAAGGGTTGATGGAGGAGGAGGAGGATGGGGTACCTGCTGTCAGTATCCCAGAGACATCCCTTCAAAGTGGTGCTGGTGTTTTTGTGCAGGAAACACCCGCACCTAGTCAGACCCAGCCGTCGGTGAGGGGACAGCGGAGCCAGGCTAGCGGCTTCATGTCAGCTGTTTCCCGCAGACCACCACATTTCAGCCCTGGGTCTGACATATCTGGGTACCGGCAGCCAGACCTCTACTTCCACAGCACCCTCCTCTTCGGTGTCCTGCACTGCCGTCCGGCGCCAGGCGTCGCTTTCCGACGCCTTCGAACGCACCACTCCCTTCCCCCCTGGAGACCGACGAGTGCGTTCCCTCAATGGGCTCCTGGCAAGGGTTATTGCCCAACATCTGCTTCCCTTCAACATTGTGGACTGCAACCCCTTCAGGCAGATGTTGGAGCATGCCCAACCCCAATGGCGTGTCCCCAGCCGCCATTTCTTTGCCAGGACTGGTGTTCCTGCCCTACACCAGCACATTGTGCAGAATGTAACCCTGTCGCTGGATCACGCTGTCAGCGACAGGGTGCATCTCACAATGGATGGCTGGACCAGCAGGCATGGGCAGGGCCGGTACATCAGCTTCACGGCCCATTGGGTTTCCCTCCGAGGCGCCAGGGAGGGATTGGCGGCATCAGATTTTGTGGTGCCACCCCGGGGTGTCCAGGGGAGAACTGCTGGTCTCCCTCAAGCCACTGTCTCTGCAGCTGCTGAGCCTCCCAGCAAGCGCCCCAGTAGCTACTCAAGTGTGGGGCACGTGCGCTGTCAGGCCGTGCTCCAGCTTGTTAGTTTAGGGGACCGGAGACACACTGGAAAAGAAGTGCTGACTGCACTTCAGGCTCAGGTCCAGAAGTGGCTGACACCCCGAAGGCTCCAGGCAGGTATGGTTGTCTGTGACAACGGCAGCAACCTACTCTCCGCCCTCCAGGCTGGCAGTCTGAACCACGTGCCCTGTCTGGCACATGTCCTCAAGCTCGTGGTGCAGAAGTTCCTGCGCACCTATCCCGGGTTGAGTGACATTGTGCTAAGGGTACGTAGGATTGCCAGCCACTTCAGGCGCTCCCCAACCGCTACCGCGTCCCATTCCAAGTTGCAGCGGGACAACAGCCTGCCCCTTCACAGGCTGATTGTGGACAGTGTGAGGCGGTGGAACTCCACCCTCAACATGCTGGAGAGGTTGTGGGAGCAGCGAAGGGCCATCACAAACACTCCCGTACATCACCAGTGTGGAGTGGGGGCAGATACACCAGGTCTGCCATGTGTTGGCCCCTTTCGAGCAGGCGACCAAGACGGTGAGCAGGGAGCATGTCGGCCTCAACGACGTGCTCCCTATAGTGTTTCTGCTGGACAGGGCACTAGATCGCCTGCTCGAAGCTGGGGAGAGTGCCTTGGTGGAGCAGGAGGAGGCAACACTGCTCCACCAAGACCAGGCCCAGGATGAGGAGGAGGAGGATGATGATGATGAGGAGGTTACTGGTGACGTCCTGGAGTCAGGGCCTGGTCAGGAGGGAGAGCCGGTGTTGGGGGCACCGATAGTCTGGGGGTTGGGCATCTCTGAGCGCGAGCAGCAGCGCCTCCAGCATGAACAGTCGGACGTCATGGACCCGGGCAGCCATGAGGAGTCACAGCGGGCTGTGCTCTTCCCCATGGCTGCCCACATGCTGAGATGCCTCAGGAGGGACCCCCGGGGTTCGGACTATCAAGGAGAGGGATGAATTTTGGATGGCCACCCTTTTAAATCGAAGATGCAAGGGGAAACTGGAGCAGTTCCTCCCAGCCTGCCGGAGGCAGCACCGGATGCAGGAACTGCAGGCACGCATAGTCAGCCGGTTGGAGCAGGCAACTCCCCGGCCTCCAGTTGTCCCCCCTCATCTCACCCAGCAGGTGGCTGCACCCAGCAGCAGCAGCAGCAGCCGAGCAGGGGACCTAATGGGTGAGATGAGGATGTTCTTCCAATCTGAGCGACCCAGTACCAGCAGCAGCAGCAGAAGCAGTCACCACCAGCGGCTGGCCCACATGGTGGCAGACTACATGGGGTCCGTCGGTGCTTCTGACAGTATGAGCACCGACGACCCCATGGAGTACTGGGTTGCCAGATTGGACACCTGCCGCGAGCTCGCTCAGTATGCGCTGGAGTTATTGTCTTGCCCCCCCTCCAGCGTACTATCTGAGCGGACATTCAGCGCGGCAGGTGGGGTGGTCATGGACAAGAGGACCCGTCTGTCCACAGACTCCGTGGACAGACTCACATTCATCAAGATGAATGAGTCCTGGATTGGCGGTGACTTTCTGGCACCCGCCGTCGGTTCATGGCGCTGAATGGTCCCTTGTCAATCATAACCTCTTTGATGTTTTTATACATTTGAAACTCATAGTGGGCAGGTAGTGTTAAGGGCATAAATATTTCCATACTGTGTCATTAAGCCACTATAAGGAGTAATGATGCTGCTGCCACATTATTTTGAAATGTAATTGCTCAATGCTCATCATGAATTTAAAAAGTCACGTATAGCATAGAAATAACGTTAATCAAACTTTAAAATTATGAGGCACTATGGTATAGTCAGGCTACAGCTACTTAAGGCCTGTGTCATTCTGCTTTTCAAATTTAATCACCATGCTACTGCAACTTCAAGCTTTTGTAATTTTGCCACGATATGGGCTCCTACTGCTAATGCCAAAAGGCTGAGTGATTATGTACCGATATATTACTCATACTGCTGCTGTCACCTTTTGTCCGAGAGATTTGCCACTTTCTATTACTACTGCTGCTGCTGATGGCACCTCTTGCCCGAGTTATTGGCCTTTTTTATTACTCTTACCGCTGCTGCTGCTGCTGCTGATGGCACCTCTTGCCCGAGTGATTTGCCATTTTTATTACTCTTACCGCTGCTGCTGCTGCTGATGGCACCTCTTGCCCGAGTGATTTGCCATTTTTATTACTCTTACCGCTGCTGCTGCTGATGGCAACTCTTGCCCGAGTGATTTGCCATTTTTATTACTCTTACCACTGCTGCTGTTGAGTGTTGATGGCACCTCTTTCCCGAGTGATTTGACACTATATTGTCTACTATTACTACTACTGCTGCTGCTCACGACACCTATGTCACGAGTTCTTTGCCACTATATACTACTATTACCACTGCTGCTGCTGCTGTTCATGGCACCTCTTCCCCGAGTGATAAAACACTATATTGTCTACTATTACTACTACTGCTGCTGCTCACTGCTCAGACACCTATGTCACGAGTTATTTGCCACTATATACTACTATTACCACTGCTGCTGCTGCTGTTCATGGCACCTCTTTCCCGAGTGATAAAACACTATATTGTCTACTATTACTACTACTGCTGCTGCTCACTGCTCAGACAACTATGTCACGAAGTTATTAGCCACTATATACTACTATTACCACTGCTGCTGCTGCTGTTCATGGCATCTCTTCCCCGAGTGATAAAACACTTCATTGTCTACTATTACTACTACTGCTGCTGCTCACTGCTCAGACGCCTATGTCACAAGTTCTTTGCCACTATATACTACTATTACCACTGCTGCTGCTGCTGTTCATGGCACCTCTTTCCCGAGTGATAAAACACTATATTGTCTACTATTACTACTACTGCTGCTGCTCAGACACCTATGTCACAAGTTCTTTGCCACTATATACTACTATTACCACTGCTGCTGCTGCTGTTCATGGCACCTCTTTCCCGAGTGATAAAACACTATATTGTCTACTATTACTACTACTGCTGCTCACAGCTCAGACAACTATGTCACGAGTTATTAGCCACTATATACTACTATTACCACTGCTGCTGTTCATGGCACCTCTTCTCAGAGTGATAAAACACTATATTGTCTACTATTACTACTACTGCTGCTGCTCACTGCTCAGACACCTATGTCACGAGTTCTTTGCCACTATATACTACTATTACCACTGCTGCTGCTGCTGTTCATGGCACCTCTTTCCTGAGTGATAAAACACTATATTGTCTACTATTACTACTACTGCTGCTGCTCACTGCTCAGACAACTATGTCACGAGTTATTAGCCACTATATACTACTATTACCACTGCTGCTGCTGCTGTTCATGGCACCTCTTCCCCGAGTGATAAAACACTATATTGTCTACTATTACTACTACTGCTGCTGCTCACTGCTCAGACACCTATGTCACGAGTTATTTGCCACTATATACCACTATTACCACTACTGCTGCTGCTGTTCATGGCACCTCTTTCCCGAGTGATAAAACACTATATTGTCTACTATTACTACTACTGCTGCTGCTCACTGCTCAGACAACTATGTCACAAGTTATTTGCCACTATATACTACTATTACCACTGCTGATGCTGCTGTTCATGGCACCTCTTCCCCGAGTGATAAAACACTACATTGTCTACTATTACTACTACTGCTGCTGCTCACTGCTCAGACAACTATGTCACAAGTTATTTGCCACTATATACTACTATTACCACTGCTGCTGCTGCTGTTCATGGCACCTCTTTCCCGAGTGATAAAACACTATATTGTCTACTATTACTACTACTGCTGCTGCTCAGACACCTATGTCACGAGTTCTTTGCCACTATATACTACTATTACCACTGCTGCTGCTGCTGTTCATGGCAACTCTTTCCCGAGTGATAAAACACTATATTGTCTACTATTACTACTACTGCTGCTGCTCACTGCTCAGACAACTATGTCACGAGTTATTAGCCACTATATACTACTATTACCACTGCTGCTGCTGTTTATGGCACCTCTTCCCCGAGTGATAAAACACTATATTGTCTACTATTACTACTACTGCTGCTGCTCACTGCTCAGACACCTATGTCACAAGTTATTTGCCACTATATACTACTATTACCACTGCTGCTGCTGCTGTTCATGGCACCTCTTTCCCGAGTGATAAAACACTATATTGTCTACTATTACTACTACTGCTACTGCTCAGACACCTATGTCACAAGTTCTTTGCCACTATATACTACTATTACCACTGCTGCTGCTGCTGTTCATGGCACCTCTTTCCCGAGTGATAAAACACTATATTGTCTACTATTACTACTACTGCTGCTGCTCACTGCTTAGACAACTATGTCACGAGTTATTAGCCACTATATACTACTATTACCACTGCTGCTGCTGCTGTTCATGGCACCTCTTCCCCGAGTGATAAAACACTATATTGTCTACTATTACTACTACTGCTGCTGCTCACTGCTCAGACACCTATGTCACGAGTTATTTGCCACTATATACTGCTATTACCACTACTGCTGCTGCTGTTAATGGCACCTCTTTCCCGAGTGATAAAACACTATATTGTCTACTATTACTACTACTGCTGCTGCTGCTTACTGCTCAGACACCTATGTCACGAGTTATTAGCCACTATATACTACTATTATCACTGCTGCTGCTGCTGTTCATGGCACCTCTTTCCCGAGTGATAAAACACTATATTGTCTACTATTACTACTACTGCTGCTGCTCAGACACCTATGTCACGAGTTCTTTGCCACTATATACTACTATTACCACTGCTGCTGCCGCTGTTCATGGCAACTCTTTCCCGAGTGATAAAACACTATATTGTCTACTATTACTACTACTGCTGCTGCTCACTGCTCAGACAACTATGTCACGAGTTATTAGCCACTATATACTACTATTACCACTGCTGCTGCTGTTTATGGCACCTCTTCCCCGAGTGATAAAACACTATATTGCCTACTATTACTACTACTGCTGCTGCTCACTGCTCAGACACCTATGTCACGAGTTATTTGCCACTATATACTACTATTACCACTGCTGCTGCTGCTGTTCATGGCACCTCTTTCCCGAGTGATAAAACACTATATTGTCTACTATTACTACTACTGCTGCTGCTCAGACACCTATGTCACGAGTTCTTTGCCACTATATACTACTATTACCACTGCTGCTGCTGCTGTTCATGGCACCTCTTTCCCGAGTGATAAAACACTATATTGTCTACTATTACTACTACTGCTGCTGCTCACTGCTCAGACAACTATGTCACGAGTTATTAGCCACTATATACTACTATTACCACTGCTGCTGCTGCTGTTCATGGCACCTCTTCCCCGAGTGATAAAACACTATATTGTCTACTATTACTACTACTGCTGCTGCTCACTGCTCAGACACCTATGTCACGAGTTATTTGCCACTATATACTGCTATTACCACTACTGCTGCTGCTGTTAATGGCACCTCTTTCCCGAGTGATAAAACACTATATTGTCTACTATTACTACTACTGCTGCTGCTGCTCACTGCTCAGACACCTATGTCACGAGTTATTAGCCACTATATACTACTATTACCACTGCTGCTGCTGCTGTTCATGGCACCTCTTCCCCGAGAGATAAAACACTATATTGTCTACTATTACTACTACTGCTGCTGCTCACTGCTCAGACACCTATGTCACGAGTTATTTGCCACTATATACTACTATTACCACTGCTGCTCCTGCTGTTCATGGCACCTCTTTCCCGAGTGATAAAACACTATATTGTCTACTATTACTACTATTGCTGCTGCTCAGACACCTATGTCACAAGTTATTTGCTGCTGTCAAGTCTTGCCCAAGTGTTTAGATGCTATCTAGTACTATTACCACTACTGCTTGTAAATGTTGCCTGTGTGATAATTACATTATATTTTAATACTACTGCTGCTGCCTTCATGCTGAGTAATGCTTCATGACCTCTCTGGCACAGCGGATCCACCAACAGCCTCCGCTACAAGCTACCAGACCGGATCGTAACAGCAAGTGTGACTAAAACACTGAACTTTATGTTTAACCCTGGTTTGCGGCTTTTATACTGCAACCATTAGCCTGTCTGCAAGAGCAAATCTGCACTCTCTCTCTTTCTCGCTCTCTCTCTCTCTATATCTATATATATATATTGTAGCTTTTGTTATATCAATTTTTCAACAGTTTAGTTTGTGTTAGTAGTGTCTGTGTCCCTGTATTTTAGTTTGTCTTAGGTTTGTGTTAAATAAAATAACAGTATAAAATGTTTTTGGTTATTATGAAGTTAGATGTGTTGATGTTGATGTTGATGTTGATGTGTTAGATGTGTTGAAAAACCTAACAATCTCAATAAGAAAGGAAACATTTTAAAAGAATAAAAAATTTTATTAAAAGAAAAAAAATTAAACTTGATTTTGCATGAGCTTCTGAAGTTCAGTCATCGCCTCCAAATTCTTTCTCAGCTGTTGCTCCAGCTGTTGGTTTTGGAGGTCTAATATGCGGATTTTCCTACGATTTGATAGGATTTTCTCATTGGTCCTCTGGGTCAGAATGTGGTTCTCTACCATCTTTTTTACAACTGTTAGGATATAAGAAAAAAAAATTTGGATTTCAAAGACCGTTACCAAATAAATAAAATATTTATGTTGCTTATTAAACAATCATTATCATGTCTATACAATTGTTATGTGTCTAGCACATATACTTCTATCATAAATACCATATTATTGTTCTGAAATCTGACGGGTGCGCTTTAAATGCTGTCCATTTTTATATCTACATCTTATTGTTGAAATGTTATTAATCTTTGTGCACATATTTACCCTCCTGACTGAGGCTCACAGGAACCGTCTCATCCTCCTGCTCCTCTTCTCCATCACCCGATTGACCAGGAGTTTGGGGGGGGGGGTTGCAGCTCATCCTCTTGCTCCTCAACAAGAGCTGGGGGTAAAGACTGGGAAGGCCCTGGCTGCTCCTCATCCCTCTCCTCCTGTGCATCCTCCTCCTGCTCCTCCTCTTCATCCTCCTCCTCAGCGGCCTGTCGCCTTGATGCGCTTGGGGCGCACAGATAGTAGAGGAGCTCCTATAATAACACAATGTTCATATATGTAAAAATGATTTCTAATAACGTATGCAAATTCTGTGTACTCTGCTGTATTGTATATGAATACAAATTTATTTATATAGACAGTTAACCAATGGGATAATGTTATATTAAAGGGTCTTGCTGGCACTACAGGGGACTGAGTGTGAGCTGGGCTGCCACCATGGTAAAATTAGCTGTTTGTGTTTCCTTTGTATTATTCTGACGATCTCATGTTAAAAAAAGGGCCTGATGGAGTACACGGGATTACTATGATAACCCAACGCCTAGCACAGGAATTTAGTGGTAATTCAGTTATAAAATACCACCCCTTCCCCTTTAACCCACCACACCACCACTTTAATTCCATGGTTTAACTTGATGGAATAATGATAGAAAAGGGGGAGAAGGTTTCAATTCCCCCTTTTCTCATGGGAAAGCGGCAGGACTTAATAAAATTAGTAGTGACGGTTTAAAGTTCCCCTTTTGGGAACCTATTAGGGCTCTTTAGATGTAAGCTGGTCCTCACGTGGCCTAGTTAGCTGGAAAATTTGTTTTTCCCGGGTTTTTTTGGTGAGCACGAGGCCTACACGTGCTTTTCCCGCACTTTTTAGGCCTGTGGGCCTGGTACCAGTTGGTTCTGGAAAAATCCAGTGTTAGTTAGGGGTATATAGGTAGGGTTCCGTCAGCCTTGCTCTCAGTCACCTCAGTAGACAGGACTGTGGTGTTCCCCAACCGCCCCCCTTTTTCTTTTCTTTTTGTCGCGGCTGCTAATTATGTGGGATGGTCACCTTTGTTTTAAAAAAAAAAATTATACTAAGGGGAACAAATCTGTTTAGTTTAGTTGTTGTTGGATAAATTTTAAAGTTGGAATATATTTATGTACAGCCCGAGCCGTAGTGACTAGGCTGTTTTTTAAGTTATTAAAGTATTTATTTAAAATATATGTCTGAAATCCAATAATAAAGCAGCCTCGGCCAGTATTAGTACATTATTGGTGTGTCTTGTTTATTTAGTTTAATTATAGTTAATAAGTGTTCCTGTCTGCTGTCCCATGTCTTTTTTCAACAGTACTATGAATACCTTGGGTGGTGATATATGTTACCACAACATGGCGTCTGGATTAACAACATCTGCCCTAAGGTTAATTACATATGACCTTACATAACTGTCACCAATAACTTACCTGGATGAAATTCATCACGTAACTGTGTGACCCGGGCCATGTGGTGCCTCTTTAGGTCAGACCACTTTTTTAAGATGGCCATGCGGTCATGTGTGCGGCCATGCACCTTGCGTAACTAGGGTGCGGACAATTTTTTTTTTTTCCTGCTGGCTTCGAATTTGGTCATATCCTTGTTGCAGGAATGTCTGCAAGATGAAGAACAAAGTATATTATAATACTTTTGTTTATACCCTTATGGATATATGACGTAAATGTATGGTATTCAACAATTGGAAGCATTCTCGCCTTATTAATCACTGACAGGGGTAACATGACAGATTTTATATCTTGCCATTTTGGTCGCCACCTTTTTTGCATAAATATAGCAGCCATTATCATTTGCATAATTATGTATATATGAGTAACATCACAGGATACACGTATAGGGGTGAAATTAGTTGCTATTCATTTGACCGCTATAATTATTTTTTGACCCTTATACTGGGCCTGTACAATAGATTTTTTTTCCATCCCTATCTTTATATATGAACAATAATATGTTTGTTTCTTTTGACTTTTTGATAAAATTAATTTTGAATAAATAATGGAGTTGATGTTATTTAAAAACTACAACTACCAGCATGCTCTGATACACCATGTAGCTCAACGTCACCAGCTGTACCACAATTATACTTTAACTCCCAGCATGCCTGGACAGTCAATGGCTGTCCGGTAATACTGGGGAGTTGTTTTGCAACAGCTGTAGGCTCCGTTTAGGAAACAGTGCCGTACCAGACTTTTTTCT
Source organism: Rana kukunoris (assembly GCA_029574335.1). Lineage (NCBI taxonomy): Eukaryota > Metazoa > Chordata > Amphibia > Anura > Ranidae > Rana > Rana kukunoris. The sequence continues at coordinate 448,849,157 of CM056049.1, read as the reverse complement.
TTTTTATTGTGGAGGGGAGGGTGGCTATGTAGGGGTATGTGTATATGTTGTGTTTTTTTTTTTTTTTTTTTTGTGTGGTGTAGTGTTTTTATGGTACAGTCAGAGGGGCGTGGGGTTCACAGTAGTTTCCCGCTCAGGGTTTGAGCTGCAGCGCCAAATTTGCTTCAGCTAGAAGCACACTGTAAGCCCCAGCCCATGTGAATGTACCCTGTACATTCACATTGGGGGAGAGGGGGGGGGGGTTATTGCAGCCAGTTGCATGCAGGGAGTTGTATTTTTGCAACAGCTGGAGGCACAATGGTTGCAAAACACTGCAAGTTTGTTACCTAACTCAGGGTTTCAAGACCAGTGCGCCTCCAGCTGTTGCAAAACTACTACTTCCATCAGGCATGGTCTGTCAGTGCATGCTAAGAATTTTACTTTTGCTGCATCTAGAGTGCCACAGTTTAGAGACCCGTGTATAGTGGTCTGAAAAATGTGGGCCTGCAGAACTTGCAAAACTAGAAGTCCCAGCATGCCCAGGCATGCTGGAAGTTGTAGTTCTGCAACATCTAAAGGGCAATATGTATTCGAACGTCCTTGGGCCTTAAGGACCCTGAAGTCAGGACATTCGCATACGTCCTATGTCCACAACATGTTGATTATGCTAAATTGCAAGGAAAGTGCCTAAATACACATTTACCAACCATGGTGTCTGCAGCTGTCCAGGCATGCTGGGAGTTGTAGTTTTGCAACAGCTGGAGACACACTTTTTGGGAAATACTAATATCTGATCTTATATCCTAACTTTTAAAATAGTCTAAAATGCAGTTAAAGATAATGGAATAACAGTGGTGAAATTACTTACACCAATCAGCAGGGTTTCCTCACTGGATGTAAAGTTACTCCCCACCATCTTCGCTTCGCAGGGCAGCACAAAAAAGCGATCCGAAAAAAGACTGGCACAGATCCAGGAAATGATCTCCGTTTTCGCGTGTTTTTCTCGCGCATGCGCGGACGAGAATTTCGCGATCAATTCGCAATCGCATTAGCGAAATTTCGCAATATTGTTTTTTTGATAAAATATCACGAATATTCGATATTAGCGAATATTTCACGAATATTCTTCTATATATTCGTGAAATATTGCGAAATCAAATATGGCGTATTCCGCTCAACACTACTAAATAGAGCTGCAAAAGTAGCTTTACAACTTTTCTGAGCATCAAGCATTTGGCTTCAGGTGTTTTGGACTGGATATGTGAACCACTAACATAGAGATTTTTTCTCCCTGAGCATTTTGGAGCTTTAAAGTGATTTTTTTTTAATAACAAACATATCATACTTACCTCCAATGTGCAGTTCGTTTTGCACAGAGTGGCCCCGAACGCCTATCTTCAGATAACCCCCTAGGACAGCGGTGTCAAACTCAATTTCATCGAGGGCTGCATCAGCATTACAATTGCCCTTGTATCTGTAAGGTTAGATGTCCAGCGCATACCCTCCCCTTATATTAGATGTTAAGAGCCACCCCACCATCAGAAGTTAAGTCCCCACTCTCCCTTACATCACAGTGCACCCCCCTTTCCTTAAGCTGCTGCTGGGAAGAAGCTGATGCATTGCTTGAAAGCAGAAAGTTAGGGTCTTGAGGAGGGCGAGGGCCACATGAAATGGCTTGGAGGGCCGTATTCGGCCCGCGGGCCTTGTGTTTGACACCCCTGCCCTAGGAGAAGCACTCTCCCGGGGGGTTACCTTGTGGGTGCACTCCCGTGTCCAGCATTTGGCGTCCATAGAACCTGACCCTGGCGCCTGCGTCCTTGGATTTGATTGACAGCCGTGGGAGCCAATGGCTGCGCTGCTATCAATCTATCCAATCAAGAGCTGAGAACCCCTGGCAGAGCGACTGCTCATCCTCGCCGTGGGAAAATTTCAGGGCTCAGGTAAGTAAAACGGGGGGGGGGGGCTGGGGGGCCGGTGACTGATAAGATGCATTAAGGTGAAAAAACAGGAGGGTTTACAATCCTTTCAACTTTATGCTACACAATGCTCAAGTGTGAATGGGGCCTAAGGCTTGATTCAAACCATTCTGTGCACATTTTTATATGGTATCAACACATATAATATGTATTGATACACACATTAACATGTAGTCATTGTCATTAATTGACCCTATGACCTCTTTCACACGAGGCGAGATCTCTCCGCTGAGCCGACGAATGACAAGTCCATCACTGCTCACTGAGTGAGGAGGGGCTTGTACAGTGCCGCTGTCTCCTATGTAGAGATCTGATGAAAACGGACAGCATGTCTGTTATCTTTAGATCTCACCCGATCCGATCTGCCATGGATGGATGGGGACGTTTTGCCATACGTCTGATTTTGGCAGATCGGGTCGGATGTCAGTGGACATGTCTCGGCTGACATCCGACGCTCCATAGGATTGCATGGAGGGGCCGCTGACAAAACTCACAGGCGGACCTGAACGGTCCGACCGTGTGAAAGGGGCCTTAAACATGTCTCTACACATAAAAAACAGACCCTAATGTTTTTGACCAGTGCCTAGAAACTAGCACCATTTATAACAATGTGTACATACATTAAGAAAAACAGAGCAGCAGTTCTCTTACATGCTCAGATGGGTAGCTTCCACTATTGCTTCCACTATTCCAGTTATAGTAGCTTTTGCAGAAAAGTTGAAAGACTGACGCTTATGATAACATAACTTGGTACCTAAATTGATGCAATGGTCCTGATTTACTAAACGTAAAAGTTAAAAAGTTTACATGTGTTTATTAAACCACTGGACTTTGCTCACACCATTTGGTTCATGTTCTTATGCGCACCAATATAATTTAAAGTTGTGAATATTCCTTTGTAGACATAACTATATGCAGAAGTTTTCCTACTCAAACTAAGCTGTGTGCACACTATTTAACATGCTGCATCTAAACAACACAGTTCTTATTAGACCTGATAGGGAGTGTATGCTACATTACATACAAAATGAAGCAAAATAATATGAAATGCAATAAAAGTCAAAAAACAATCATTGAAAACATATCTAAAAACGTTAAAAAAAAATTACATATTACTTACCAAAAAGACATACCAAAGAGACATGTGACATACCTCTATGTCCATGCTGTACAAGCACCTAAACAGCTCAGACTATATTTAGATATAACACCAACCAAAAATGTTGACCTTATATTTAACAGAATTGTTAATGCTAAATTATTATAATAATGAACTCATTTTGGCAAGGGAAAACTTACTAGCGATCCATCGCAAACTCTTCCCAAACTTCCATAAACGGCTCCACCTGGGGAATCCCTCCCGCTGAGCCATTGTATGCTGCTGACAGCGGGGGCATGGGGGGGGGGACGGGGGCGTCCCTGCCAGGAGAGCACAGTTGAGTTTATTTACTAAAATGTAGAGTGCACAATCTGGCACAGCTCTGCAAAGAAACCAATCAGCTTCCAGGTTTCGTTGCCAAAGCTTAAAGGGGTTGTAAAGGTTTGTCTTTTATTTTCTAAATTGGTTCCTTTAAGCTAGTGCATTGTTGGTTCACTTACCTTTTCCTTCAAATTCCCTTCTAAATGTTTTTTTCTTTGTTTGAATTTCTCACTTCCTGTTTCTCCTACGTAAGCTTTCCACCATTTTCCGAGCGGTGGAAAGTAATTCAGAACAGCTTACTGAACACCTTACTGAGGAGGAACAGGAAGTGAGAAATTCAGACAAAGAAAACAAAGAAAAAAAACATTTAGAAGGGAAATTGAAGGAAAGGGTAAGTGAACCAACAATGCACTAGCTTAAAGTAACCTATTTAGAAAATAAAAAACAAACCTTTACAACCCCTTTAAAAGAGAAGTATGGGAATTTTTTTTCCCCCATAATCATACTTACCTAGGTGGATGTAGCATCGGACCGATGTCACCGATGTCATCTTTCACCCACCGCCTCTTAACTGAGAACTGAGCCACTGAACACCGCCGATGGCTTGGTTCTTTCAGCTCCCTGAGCAGAAAGCTGCTGCCTGTCAATCAGCAGCTCTCCTGTTTTGCTCCTTCATGCTCACTGGAGCGCTGAGCTGTGAAAGGGAGTGGAGCAGCCACCTCAGCCTCTCAGCAGCTCGTTGAGAGGATGAAACGGCCATCAGTACAGGCAGCTGGTGGATCCAGACTTCCAGAGTCGGGATGACGCAGTGCCTGGACTGATCTGTGTGACGTCAGCAGAGAGCAGACTTCAGGCCGCTCTCGGCTGAAAACGGGTCACAGGAGTGCATAACGAATTGCACTCCTGTAACCCTTTTCTTATGCCCATTGGGATGTACAATTACATCCATCAGGGCTTTTCCCTGGCAGCGGTGGTTTTTGATCCTTATGTCACATTGCTCAGTATTTTTTCCATCCAACACTGAGCATTAGATTAGTTTTGGATGGAATTTAATTCCCTCCATATACGTCCCTCCAAGTTATATCAGGGGGGCTCCCTTCCCCTGTGGGCTCCCTAGGGGACAGGTGTCATCTGATGTACCTCCCTCTTGTTTACATCCCTTTTTTTAAAACCGTGTTTTGTTTCTGGTTTTGCTTTCCCCAATTACACCATAGCCTGGTAGTTTTCTCCTTTGGAGTGGCTGCCAGGCTTCGGATATGGTGGAGCCCAGGAGAAGAATTGGCCGCCGCAGTATTTCCGGTTTGGAGGTAATTGCCGCGACATATGCAGCATTCCTTTTTTGTCCATTTCCAGTGTATTTGATATTACATTTAGTGTCCTTTTTGATTGGGGATTTTGCTGCTTTGTTTCCCGTTTTGGGACCAAGCGGTTTCTCCCCTTGAGCGGCTGCCAGTCTCTCTGATAGAGCAGACGCCCATGACCAAGATGGCCGTGACGTCGTTTCCGGTTCCGTCATGAAGACGCGAACGCATGGGACTTTTGTTTGTTGTGTAACCGACCGTATGGAATGGTCGCTAATAGGGGAGGAACTCACCACCTGGAACGAGGACAAGGTGAGTATTTAAGAACGCCAAGTTGGGCATTTTGGCATCATTCTCTTTTCACCTGTGGGATGATCAGGAGGCTCTTTAGAGGCCACTGAACACCCGTTTTTATGCCATCTACTACCTCTCCATTGACCTGGCTTTGGGATATATAGGTCCTTACATGGATATTCCTTTGGATTTTTTGTATCGATACATGGTAAGCACCTTTATAGAATGTTCCATTAATGAGGAGAATACTTGTTTTCTCCTTTTGGGGGGATTAATTTATTAGTATTCTTTATATGGTTAATTCCCTTGTTTGGATCTACATCCTCATTATATATATTCTTTTCACCACAGTGATATGATGAGAGGATTTTAAATGCCATCTCATTGAATCTTTTATTCTGCCCCCCTATGGGTTGGAGGGATGGTGAGCCTTTAAATGCCTGGTGCCGAGTGTGAATATTACCATCTGGGAATTTGTGGAGTGTGCATCCTGAGATACTGGTATACATACTTTTTTAAGGAAAAAGTGAGTCATTCATTCACGTCTACTTTTTTTGGGGATGTTGTATGGTGATGATCAGTCCTTTGAGTGAGTAATATGTATTTATCTTATTTTATATTTTTTCTACTTTAAAATCTCATACTGTAAACTACCCTGAGGAACAATGTCATTTATTCAAATGCGTCGGATCATCTGTCTTGCATGCCAACTGCTGATGACGGGCATGTGTTGACGGACAGTATAATTTGGATTGTTTTTACAATGATCTTTTGTTCATTATTGACAGTGTTATTACTATTATATATATGTATACTTTTTTTGAATTTTTGCGTTTAATATTTGTTGCCCTAAAAATCCCACTCTCTCTGAGGTTTTTTCTGTTTATGGGTAACCCTTAGGAGAAGCCCAGCCTAACAAGCTCAGGCTGAACTTGTCCTTTAATAAAGCATGCAAAACTTAGAAGCTGATTGGATACCATGCACAACTGCAGATTTTGCACTCTCCAGTTTTAGTAAATCAACCCCAATATGTATGCACCAGATTCTGAGAGCACCATTTTAGTAAATCTCCCCCAGTGATTACTGCTAGCGGCTATTCTCATGCTATTCTCATGCTAAAAATCTGACATGCTGGTTATACCCAAGTTGATCCATCGAATCGACTTGGGTACCATCAGCCTGCCCAGAGATGGCTTGAATCTTGGTTGGTACCTGCTGAACCAGCCAAGAGACGATCCATTATTAGCCCATTTTATACTCGAAGTGACACTAAACTCTGGTTTAAAAAAATTCTAATTAAGTATATATTCTTATTCAAAAGTACCTTCTATTGCTTTCAGCCTCCTTCAGATCTCCAACTTCCTTTTTTTTGGCAGCTGTGGTCTGACTCCCCGTAAGAGGGTGGCTATGTTTGTTCTCTATGGTCCCACTATATATAGATTATTGCCACCCTTTCTTGCTTGCTCTCAAGATTGACTATGGACTTTGGGATCTGTAGTGTGCACTAAGCAGGAGAGGTTTAGGAGATTAAAACCACTTCCCGTCCGGTCAATAGACGATTGACGTCCAGGAAGTGGTTGTGTTATCCTGACTGGACGTCTATTGTCGTCCAGCAGGATAACATACCGGCGCATGCTTGTGGGGGTGCTCATTGATGCGGGGTGTCAGTTCGACGGAGGCTCTTTATCACGTGATCAGCCGTGTCCAATCACGACTGATCACAATGTAAACAGGAAGAGCTGTTGATCGGCTTTTCCTCACTCACGTCTGACAGACGAGAGTAGAGAAGAGCCGATCTGTGGCACTCCTGACAGGGTGGGTTTGCACTGACTGTTTATCAGTGCAGCCCCCCCCCCACGGATGCCCACACTAGACCACCAGGGAAGCTGCCAGGACCACCAGGGAAGCCCCAAGCATGTGGATGGCCAGGTACATCCCACATAGCCATCCACATATGCAAATTTATGCCAAATATGTGCCAATCAGTGCCCACAAATTGACACTGATTGGTACCATTGTGAAAGACCTTAAATCTGCAATGCCACCCATCAGTTTAATCAGTGCCATCCATCAGTGTCCATCAGTGCCACCTATCAGTGACCATCAGTGCCCATCCATGCCACCTATTAGTGCCACCCATAAGTACCCATCAGTGCCACCATAAGTACCCATCAGTGCCGCCTATTGGTGCCCATCAGTGCCGCCTATAAGTGCCCAATAGTGCCGCCTATCAGTGTCCATCATCAGTGCCCATCAGTGCCACCTCATCAGTGCCACCTCATCGGTGCCCATCGGTGCCGCCTTATCAGTGCTCGTCAGTGCAGCCGCCACATCAGTGCCTGTCATTGAAGTAGAAAACGTACTTATTTACAAAAAATAACAGAAACAAAGAAAACCTTTTTTTCAAAATGTTGTCTTTTTTTTTCCGCAAAAAATAAAAACTGCAGAGGTGATCAAATACAAACAAAAGAAAGCTCTATTTGTGGTAAAAAATGTGTTTGGGTACAGAGTAGCATGACCGCGCAATTGTCATTCAAATTGCGACAGCACTGAAAGCTGAAAATTGGCTTGGGCAGGAAGGTGTATAAGTGCCTGGTATTGAAATGGTTAAGGAGAATGTTACAAGGAGGCACAAACACACAGAAATTATTTAACGAAAAACAGATTGCAGGACGATTAGGCAGTGGATGTGTATGGATTCATTTTAAAGAATAAGCATATTGTTTAGTTTCACTTTATGCACCCACTTTAACACATGAAACGTATTGATGTATAAGCATCAAAATAAACTCAATGCAGACTAATTCACAAGCTTTTTTTGTACACCATTTTGCTTGAGCAAACAAAATTTCCTTATGTTGTCATCATATTTTAAAACTTTTAGAGAATTAAAGTGGTAGTAACCCTAAAAAAAATATCCTGTTTATTTAAAGCATTATATTATATATAACAGTGCATTTTCTGTGTAATTTGTCCCATTACATGTTCTACAATACCTGGTTGATCCTGCATGTTTCTGTGTTCCACTATGTGTACTGACCATGCTAATCATGGCTGCTGATCGATGATAGCGTGGTCAGATTACATGCCTCCGTCATCCAGCTGTGTGCTCAGAGTCTCTGCATCTCCCCTTCTCTGTCTCCCTCTCCCTGTCATTTCTGTAGTCTGCATCTTTTCCCTTGAGCTGTAAAGTAATATGTTTACTTACTTGTATCCCCTCTGTTTTTGAGAACATATTAAGTACAGTGTGTGAAGTTAATTTATTTTTTATTATATAGCTAAATACCTTCTTTGCCCAGCACTGCTGTGTGGGTCACGTGTCCTCCTGCTAGCATGCATATGTCAGAGGGGAATCTCAGCCCCCCACCCCCCCACTGTACTTGGATTGGAAAGGAGAATGGAGGGAGGACACATCAGCACACAATAGCACTAGGCAAAAAAGGTATTTAGCTTTATACTGTAATTAGAAAAAAAACATACATACATTTACTTAATATATTCCTAAAACAGAGGGATACTTTATATTTGTGACTTTACAACCACTTTAAGTGTTGGCATTCAAAAACAGGCCATAATTAAATGTGCAAACCCTTTGCACTCTTTAGTGAATCATGCCAAGTCTCGCTGGCTTTCTGTCACAATCAGGGGTCAGGCTCGAAGACCAGTTGCTGTACCCATAGCGCAACTATCACTGACCAGCAGGATAGGTACACAAGCAGTCACCCTGGTGGATGATACTGGCTCACCTGAGGTGCGAAGTCTAAGTACTAAAACATGTTCCCTAGAGCTCCTGATGGTGAAGTTTGGATTTTTCTGCATGTTAGTACCGGGTCGTGGTCCTCAGGATCGCCCCACTAGGAGGTGAGCAATCTGAGGTCCAGTAGCAGATAAGCAGGTAGGGATCAAATGGAAGCCTAATCAGAAAACAAGCCAATGGTCAGCAATAAGTAGTTGCAGGTTAGCCAGTCACCAAGTCAAAGGTTGATAATGAGTGGTAGTAAAATATGGATAGCAGCAAGGAAGAGAGGAGCGAGATACTGGCTAAAGAGAGCACAATAATCTGGCAAACAGGAAGTGCAGAGTCATGTCTAAACCCCCCTGGCGGTATTCCCGAGCGTGACTCGGGGTCCTTGCTCGATTCGCACAGTGTCGGAGGACGGAGAACGACGCCAAATTCAAAAAAGTAAACAAACACATTACATACAGTATACTGCAATCTTATAGATTACAGTACTGTATGTAACAAATACACACCCCCCCCTTGTCACTAGTGGTCTGTCCTGTGCCCTACATGTACTTTTATATAATAAAAAAAATTCTTTCTGCCTGCTACTTTTAAATAAAAAAAAAAAATCTTTCTGCCTGGAAACAGTGTCCCTTTATGTCAAAAATGGTTTTAGATCAGCTAGAAAACAGCGATAATAAATTATAATCACTTGCAGAATTGAGCGATAGCGATTTGTGGGGAAATTCGTCCTAAAAAAAAAAAAATAATGACAGCGACAATTCTGCAACTGAGCACATTTCAGTGATTTAGAGTTGATTACATTATTGAATAATTTTTATCATAATTATATTATTATTTGTTATAATTATTTATAATTATTTATTATATTATAATTTATATTTTTGTTTCTAAAAAAAAGTCAGATTTAAGTGAGTTATTCCTAAAAATTACAAGCCTACAGTATAAAACGCCAAATTTCCTTGCAAATAATGGTACCGCTTTCAGCACCTAAAATCTGAAAGAATCATACCGCCAGGGAGGTTAAAGTGGATGTAAACATTATTCATGAAATTTGACCTGTGGGGGTGTGTGCCTTTCCTCCAATCAGCTGTCACACAGTGTATGCCAAGAATATGACGTGCACTTTCTAAACAGTCTAGAAAGTTGAAGACAGCAAATATACATGTAAAACTTATGTATGGAGATTTGTTTCATTTTTGTGTATCACCTGAGGCTGTTCACTTCACTGGGCATAGGAGAGGGTTTACATCGACTTTAAATCTGGAAGTTAATGAGGGGCGCAAAGAGTTCAGTGTTCAAGACATACAAGGGAGGATCATTTAAGGCAATGTTTCTCAACCTGTTTTAAGTCAAAGGCACCCTTTAAAATTATGGACACGCTCAAGGCATTCTAAAATGTAAAACAAAATAAACTAAAAGTTTTACATAACGCAGAAACATCCCCACGCGCAGGACACCCAACATTAAAGATGGTTTATTCTTTCAAACCGAATATACCTTTGCATGCTGGTACTGGCTATTCCAGAATTTCTGTTCCCGCTCAGTTTCTGCTCCTCACTCAGCTAATGTGATCTCAGTGTCGATGGAGAGGGTCAGGGATGAAGCAAACTAGGATGCTATGCAGGATCCCATGACCTCCTTACCAGCCAATGACATCATTGGTTGTTAGGATGCCGGTAGCTAGAAGGTTGTAATGGTGCACAATTAAAACCTGTGGCTTTTTGCAACTAAAAGGCAGACTCTATTCATTCACTGACTTGTATACAATTTTTGGGCAGTTTTTAGGTATTTTGCCAAGTGCTCGGGTGTTTACGGCGTTATACGGCGCCTGCGCCTGCCTTGTAGAGCTGACTGCGCAGGCGCCATAAACACCCGAGTGTCACTTTGGGCATTTTCGGAAGGCGTGATGCGCTTTAGAAGCCGTCAATCAACTACGCTGGTCTTAGGAACGCCTATACCCGGAAGCAATCCTCGCTCGGAGCCGGATAACAAAAGCTGATATAACGATAAGTACAAAAAGATGTCAGCAGTATCCTGGATCTAATGGCAGATAGTTGATTTTTGGGTAAACCTCCGCTTTAATGAATTGTCCAGGGAGCTGTCCAGCATTCCCGGTGTCTCAGCAATAAATGTCATTGCCTGACACAGCAGAGGTTCCATATTCAAATCCAGGCCCTAACACTTATCTATAATGGAGATTAATTTACTAAAATTGGAGAGTGCAGACTCTGGTGCAGCTCTGAATACAAACCAATCAGCTTCTAGATGTTATTGTCAAAGCTTAACTGAACAAGCTAAAGCTAGAAACTGATTGACTACCATGCACAACTGCAGATTTAGCATTCTCCGTTTTTGGTAAATCAACCTCAATATGTATTAGCAAAAAGGTGTCTAGAAAGCTTTCATGTGACAATAATCCTGCAGCAAGGAAGCCAGAAAATATTTAATATTATAAGAAACATGTAGCAAAATGTTTCTCCAGAATTAAAAAAAATAAAATAATACATTTTGTAAGATTTCAATGATATGTGTGCATTAAAAGTATGCTCCTTTACACTATACCTGTTTAACTTAGTACTTAGTAATGCTGCCATTTCCCTGCTTATATCTTTAGTTGCGATTCTGGCCTGACAACGCAATACAGCTACTATTAAATTGACTTATCCCCCTAGTATTGTCAGAACCTAGAAACTATAACTCTCACTTTGAATACAAGCGCTCTATATACCTGGAATGCTATTGTACATAATTTGTCACATTGAACTCCCTTCTGTGTTGACATAAGCGATCTCTACCTGTAAAAGGACTAGGATGGAGGATTAGCATTTACGTGACCGCAAATAAACAGTAAACATAAAGGTATTTAAATGGCAATCTATTATTTATTAACATCAGAAAGTTGCAAACTATTGCCATGGGTATTTTTGGTCAGCTAATAAGAATTTGACTTTCCAGCTACAGTATTTTAATTCCTGCATGCAAACCTGATTGATGAGAACAGGGAGGTTTTACAAATGTTCACATTTCCTCTCATATTCTTGGATGATTTTGACACGTTCCATGGTGATATTATTAACTACTTTGTGTCCAAGGCAATTTTGACATTTTTACCACATATAGTAAACCAGCATTTTATTTTTTTGTATCTCAAAACAATTACCGCATTTATCAGAATATAACAAGCGGGCGTACAACCTTAATTTTAAGATGGAAGTTTCAGGGAAAAAAAAATAAAAAATGAAAGAACTTTGAACAAAAGCACAGACCTATTTGATTTATCAAATGCAGCCTCACCAGTGCCCATCAATACAGCCTCACCAGTGCCCATCAATGCAGCCTCACCAGTGACCATCAATGCAGCCTATCAGTGACCATCAATGCAGTCTCACCAGTGCTCATCAGCGCAGCCTCACCAGTGTCCATGATAGCAGCCTTACCAGTGTCCATTAATGCAGCCTGATCAGGGGATTCTAGAGAGCAGAACCACCAGATTACACAGAGCGGAGATCTCTCTCTTACAGCCCACTGTGATATGAACATGCTTCTATGATAGACGTCACACGTTCTGACATTGGACCAATGTGCTATCTATCATAGGAGCCGATCCAGGAGGCGGGACTTCGTATGACAGTGGCCAGTAAGTGGGAGGTCCCGGCTCTGTGTAATCTGGTGGCGCTCGCCGCCCTTCCACTCAGCCTGGCCCTGGGCGCCTCCCCTCTGCCCTAGCTTGCGGCGCCCAGGCGTGATGCACCCTTTGCACCCCCCAGGATCTGCCCTGCCTGGCTTCCTCCCCCAATTGGCTTTTTTTTTTAAAGTGTATAAAATGCCGATAAATATCATAAATATAATTTCTGAAATCAGAGGTCCAGTGAAATGAACTCATGCCAGTTGCACTTTTTTTTAAGGTAAGATACTTGTGCAGCTGTTTATCAAAAGCATATTTTCTGAAATGTATTTTACTGCACACAAATAAGATTTAACCACCAATTGTTGGTAAAATATAAAAGATAGTGTTGTGTCGAGTATGTTGTAAATAGATACCAAACGTGTCTAGACTCAAAATCGCACAGCTCAGCGGAATGGTAAAAACAATGGTACCTAAAACCTAAAATCCAGTTGAATGTGACTAGTTACTACTAGCTGAAAAAAGAGAAGGTTACTTAAATTTGGTTGTCTAATTTAGTTATCTAATAAAGCTCAACATATACACTATTGAGTCTGCAGTGTAGACCTATCAAAAAGTGTACTGGAATTCTATTGCTCATAGACATTTCTCATCTGGGATTATACCCCCTGTCGGGGGTTAGCGGGTACTACCTGCCAACCTATTCAGGCGAAAGGGGCAACCACCAAGCGAACATGCACAATACATATGCTTGCTGGTGCAATCGTTCAGGCATTTAGGGATTAAAATAGGTGGTGAGGAGGCAAACACAGATTCTATCTTTGGTAACATAGGATGTTTAGTATGTTACTTGCCTTTTGCTCCTATATAAGGCCGGGACACGCTTTGATTCTCATTTGGTCTAAAATTGCCCTTTATTATATTTTGGCATTAATAAGTATTTTATTTTCTCTAACAGTACAGATGCTACTAATTCTTCCCCTCAGTTGAAGCATGACAAATGTTAATTATCACTACTTTGAAGTAGCAGGTGTTTAATTGTAAAAACAACTTATATTTAAAAAATGAATCATTAATATGCATAGTACTTACTGCAATCTAATTTTATCTACATGGATCATGAATGACTGTGCCAGTTCTTTTATATTTATTGGATGCCCCAAGGGTGCCCACATGTTTCTTATTACTGAATGCGCCAAGTTTTGCTTTGGAGCTTGTCTTCCTATTGAAACCTTTCATTAGTCTCTGTGGGCAAGAATAAAAATATTGTAAAAAAATAATGTATTGGACAGGAAAATTTGAACTTTCAATATCTGACAGACTTCATATACATCTATATAAAATGTTCTATATTGTGAACTTGGGAAGTCAGTTAACAAACTGACCCTTTATGAAGTCATACTAATGCATTGCAGAGGTTATGCACAAATAATATTAAAAAATAAAATTCAGCAATATCTAAGCCTTTTCCTATGTGTGCAATAACCTGTACTAAATCCTAAATAACCTGTAGTAAGTCCTAAATGAATGACATCTAGTTTGCTAGAGCAGAGTATATTATAAACAACTGCTGTGTTTGTAATAAAAAGAGGAAAACTATTGTTTACCAAGTGCTGCAGGACCAGATTAATGGCCCATACACACGATCCGAATATCGGCCGACGGATCGTACGACTTTTTTCGCTTAATAATCGCGAGTAAAATAAAATAGGTTTTAAACTCACGAAAATTATCGTACGATAGAAAAAAACGATCGGAAGTGATGTCACGTGTTGTAATGTATTTGTATTGTATTGTCGGACGACGGCTGTACTGACTAAACGAAAATCGGACGATCGGACATCGGACGAGAAAAAATTTCGCGCTTGTCCGATCTAATTTAATCGGATGAACGGTCGTGATCGGCTGTCGAAAGTAGTGTACACACGATCCGAAAATCGTACGATCCATCATCGTACGATCGTTTTCGTCCGATATTCGGATCGTGTGTATAGGCCATAAGGGCCTGTGTTGGTGGGCTTTTGTTCAAGTAAGTTTACATCCCAATTCAAGTCTATGGCCTCGTACACACAAACGTTTTTTCAGGTTTCTCGTCAGGAAATCTGGCCAGAATCTCAACGAGAAAAATAGAAAAAAGAACCTGCGCACTGCGCATTTTCTCGTTGAGATTCTTGTCGGCCTGTTTCCCGACGAGAAACCCGAGAGTGTGTATACTTACATGTTGCCGTGGAAACCGGCACATGCTCGAAATGACGCATGCGCTGTAGCTTCCACGGCATAGGTAGGGTGAAGCAAGATGGTGGCGATCGCATTGAATGTGACGAGCGCATGCTCATCGTATGCGATGATGTCACCACGTTCTTGCCTTTCAAAAGAACCGCGGTTCTTTTGAAATGAAAGTCTGTACACTCGGGCGGCAAGAGTTTCTTACCAAGAATCTCGTCAGGGAAAACGACGGGTTTTTACTGACGAGATTCTTGGTCGTGTGTACGAGGCCTTAGGGTATGCAAACCCCACTTTGAAACAGGTCAAAGGCAAGTCAGAAGGAATTCAACTGCAGGTCAAATGCACCTGCCAATTAATTTTTTATTTATATCAGAAGCATTTTAAGCTGATGTTAAGCTTATGCCATCAGCACAAGCCTAAATCCAGTCAATGCAGACCCTTACACTACCGATGTCAGTAAAGAAAGGTAAAGGAAAATAAATGTCAAGTTTTCCATTTTCAACCAAAAGTGGTGAGACCAACACCAAAGGATTATGATGTACTCACCAAATTAATGGACCTCAAATCTACCAAAAGGTCAACAATTGATTTGTTAAACCAATGCTTTACTACCCCAGGGATTTCAGCAACAGTTGAGGTGATCCAGGGATATCCTCATGACAGCTTCATGAATGGAACTACCTCAAATGAAATGAAATGCATCAAACCTAGCATTGGGTATGCTGGGGGATTCATAAAGGTTTTCTTAGACATTCTTTAGGATTCTGTCCAGGTGCAGCACTGAAAGTATTGGCGCTTGCACCTGATTTGTGTACCTTTCAGAGACAGGCATATAAATCTGTTGTTGCTCACACAGAGGTTGGAGCATCCACACTGGACACTCCTCCTCAGTACATATACGCCCCAGCTGCTGTGCCTGTCACACTGACAGGCTGAAGTTATACTTTAAACCAGTTTGTTTGGGGGTTCCATGAGCGGTGAGCAATGACAAACCGATCTTCCTCTGACACTGACCACCAGTGTATCAGAGAGAATTTTTCCACCAACCACCTAGAGGTCACTTCTACACTGAGCACTAAAGGCAAATCCACTTTGCACTGCAAGTGCACTTTCAAATGCAGTCAATGTAGATCTGAGAGGGACATGCAAGGAAAAAAGAAACAGCATTTTAGCTTGCACATGATTGGATGATAAAAATCAGCAGAGCTTCTCCTTATTTCAGAGCTTCCCCTCAGATCTACAGTGATGTACAGCAACTGCACTTACAAATGCACGTGCAGAGTGGATTTACCTTTAGTAAATCAACCCCAATGTGTACTGCTTGTCTTTTTTTTTTTATATACCATATTTATCGGCGTATAACACGCACCCTAACTTTAAGAGGGAAGTTTCAGAAAAAAACTTTCCACAGCCTCCTGCGTATAACACGCAGGCACGGTTTACCCTTTTTTTTTTCAGGGTAAAAAAGTGAGTGTTATATGCCAATAAATACAGTAGTTTTTATTAAATAATTTTTAAGAATATAATTGAAACTAATTATATATGTGGGTGGTAAAAAATGATCTGCTCTGGGTGTCAAATACTATAGGTACACCAAATAACTTACTCTATTATTAAAAATAAAATTAAACTTACTTATCATGCTAATATATCATGAGCTGTAGGCAGGGCCGCCATCAGGGGGGTACAGGCAGTACACCTGTAAGGGGCCCGGGGGTCCCCAGGGGCCCGGATGGGAACCACCCTAAAAAAAAAACGAAAAAATAAATATATATATTTTTTTTTTTTTTTAGGGGTCCGAAGGTCCCCAGGGGCCCGGAGGCCACTAAGGGCCCCAGATGGCAAGCCCTTTTTTTTATAAAAAAAAATATATATTTTTTTTATATATTTTTCTTTTATTTTTTATTAAAGGGCCAATTTTTTTTCTTTTATTTTTTTAGAGGTCCGGAGGTCCACAGGGACCTGGAGATCTCCAGGGCCCCAGATGACAACCCCCCTTTTTTTATAAAATAAATATATTTTTTATATATTTTTTTATTTATTTTTTTATTTTCTTATTATATATATATATATATATATATATATATATATATATATATATATATATATATATATATATATATATATATATATATATTATTAAAGGACCCAGAGGTCCCCAGGGCCCCATGTGTCAAACCCCTTTTTTTTATAATTGTTTTTTTTTTTTTTTTTTTTATACATTTTTTTTATATTTTTATTTTTTATTAAAGGCCCAGAGGTCCCCAGGGCCTTGGAAGGCAACCCCCTTGTTTTTTTTATTTTTTATATAAATGTTATATTTAAAAATATATATATATTTTCTCTCTTTTTTCTTTTTCTTTTATAAAGGGCACAGAGGTCCCCAGGGCCCCGGATGGCTACCCCCCTTTTTTATATATATTTTTCTTTATTTCTTCTTTTTGTAAAGGGCCCCCCGCTTCTCAATTCGCGGCAGCACCCCCCCCCGCTTCTCAATTTCATGCGGCAGCACACCCCCCCCCCGGTTCTCTGCTCCAGGGGGCCCATGCCTGAAGCTGTGTAAGGGGCCCCAAAATTCCTGATGGCGGCCCTGGCTGTAGGTATAAATAAGAAGGCCAGTATGGTGGCCTGAGTTTATGGGAGGAGCCCGGAGGGTATTTAAGCATCCCACTCACACATGCTCTTTGTCGGTTCAGTGTGCAGTACTACACGTCACTGGGCTGACTCTTCCCAGCTCCCCTCATGTCATTGAGTCTGCGCATTCAATCGCATTCGACATCGCAAGTGCATTGCGGCTTCTCCGTTCATGGTCTTCGACAGCGGTTCCCGCTTACTGTCGCAGGTTGTATTCAAACCTTTTGTATCATGTGCAATCTTGCAATTCATTATGCTTCCTATCCTGCAATTTTTTTGTAAAAATCTGCCTCTGAGTTATTGTTGCTCATGTTCTAACATCTTAGTTACAAGCTTGGTACATTTGTAACTTCCTCCTGCCAAACAAACTATTTATTTGTATATTCAGTGTCCATGCTTGCTGTCTCATTCATTTGGAGATTAGCATATATTCTTTGTATGGGTTCTTTGGCAGATTGAGGTGGTAATTGAACTTACCTGCTGCCTTGTCTGCACTTGATTAGCCTGGGGGGATGGGTGGCTGGTAGGTGTTCGGTTTCACAGCAAGGAGTAGCATACACTCTACAACCAATTCACAGCAGATTTGTTCAACACTCCTTACTTCCGATTCGTATCGGATTTGTTTCATGCATTTTACAACCGTTTTTGTATCAGTAATTTCTCTTTATAAACGTTTTGTATCAGATACACTGCATACTTTCCACCATTGCCATTCTATGTTTCCCCCATGCCGTGCGTTTTAGTTTCCGCAGCGGAACTTACGAATTGTTTGTACACGGTTCTTCTCTCTCATTTATTTACCAAAGTTATTGCCTGTGCGTCATGCATGGCGCCACACCACGCCACACTCCTAGGATGTGTTGCACATCCACTCCAGTCCAAGCAAACCCAGTTGCATGTTCACTGTCCCAGGTAGGATTCGTTAGCTTGTTTGTCATGTCAAAATTTGTGGCCACTCATGGTGTCACCCGCATCATATGTTCGTTTCCCACAGTGGAGCTTATAAATATTTTTAAGCACTTCTCGTGTTCTATTTTCTACACCAAACCTTGTTGTTTTGCCCCATGCATGGCATCACGCTACACCTTACCTACATGTTTCACTCGAGCCACAGTCCGCCGCAAACTCACTTGCATGGCCCACTGTCACAAGTAAAATGTGATTATTACATTCTTTATGTCCTATCAATTTGCTACCATTCATTGTCTCCCATATCGTTCATTAGTGGCCCCTATGGAACCTACGATTCAAACAGGCGTTGTCCTTCTACCCTATACTGCTTGCTTAAGGTACAAACAAACCAGGTGTTTCTATCCTTTCTCAGTAACCCAATTGTTATTGATTGAGACCTTGCAACCATGCAAATCATCTCAGCAGCCTGACACCCTTGTTAAGACCCTTGCAACACATGACCTTTACAAAACGCAAAATAAAATAAAAAATATATATAAAAACGCAAAAAATAAAAAAACGTTGCCACCACGCAATCTCAGCCCCTCGGCAACCTGACACCTGTTGAGACTGCTGCAACTACGCAAAATCGTCTCAGCAGCCTGACACCCTTGTTGAGACCCTTGCAAACGCAATATCATCTCAGCAGCCCTCGCACTCATTGAGATCCTTGCAACCACGCGTATATCGTCTCAGCAGCCTGACACCCTTAAGACCCTTGCAACACATGACCCTTACAAAACGCAAAATATATATATATATACAAAAAAAGAAAAAAACGCAAAAAGAAAAAAGAAATATAAAAGTGCAGAAAAAAAAATTGCCACCTCACAATCTCGGCCCAGCAACCTGACACCTGTTGAGACCATTGCAACCATGCAAAATCATCTCAGCAGCCTGACACCCTTGTTGACACGCTTGCAAACGCAATACCGTCTCAGCAGCCCCACACTCATCGAGACCCTTGTGACCATGCAAAATCACCTTAGCAGCCCGACACCCTTGTTAAGACCCTTGCAACACATGACCCTTACAAAAAATATATATAAAAAAAACTAAAAAAAAAAAAAATTGCCACCACGCAATCTCGGCCCAGGAACCTGACACCTGTTGAGACCATTGCAACCACACAAAATCGTCTCAGCAGCCTGACACCCTTGTTAAGACCCTTGCAACCTCCCACTCGATAAGGACCTTTGTGACCACGCAGTCTTGCCCCAGCAACCTGGCATTCATTGAGATCCTTGCAGCCAGGCAAATTGTCTTAGGCCTCATGTACACTGCTGTTGGTAAACGGACGTTTAGGAATAGTTGGGTGTTTTTTCAGCCGCTCCCAATCTTATCAGTACATCTACACAGGATCATTATAGTCGTTTCTAGGCAGTTGAGTTAGAAACCTTCCTGGGAAAATAAATAAAATAAAAAAATGGGTTCAGTCGGATGTTCAGAGGCATTGGAAACACCAATGCCTGTAACGTCTTGTAAACACTGCCAGACATGGTAACTAATGTTTACCAGCGTTTCATTCACAGTCGTTTTCATAAAAAAAAAGGAATATTGTCTCAGCAACTTGACACTTATTTGAGACCCTTGCAAATGTAATATCATCTCAGCTACCTCACACTCGTCTAGACCTTTGCAACCACACAATCCCGTCTCAGCAACCTAACACCCGTTCAAACTTTTGCAGCCATACAAAGTCGTCTTAGCAAACTGACACTCATTTGACACCATTGCAAACGCAATATCGTCTCAGCAACCTGACACCCATTCAGACCTTTGCAGCCATACATAGTCATCTCAGCAGCCCGACACTCACTTGAGACAATTGCAAACGCAACATTGTCTCAGCAACCCCTCACTTGTTGAGACCCGTGCAACCACACAAGGCCATCTCAAAACAACCTCATAATCATCGAGACTTCTGCAACCGTGCAATATCGTCTCAGCAAACCAGACTGAGACCCTTGCTACCACGCAATGCCATCTCAAAACAAACCTCATAATCATCGAGACCTTTGCAACCGTGCAATATCATCTCAGCAAACCAGACTGAGACCCTTGGTACCACGCAATGCCATCTCAAAACAAACCTCATAATCATCAAGACCTTTGCAACCACGCAACATCGTCTCAGCAAACCAGACTGACACTCTTGCAACCACGCAATGCCGTCTCAAAACAAACCTTCATACTCGAGGCCCCTGCAACCACACAATATCATCCCAGCAACCTGACACTCACTGACACCCTGGCAACCACATGATATTGTCTGCAGTAGTATAAAACACTTTGCAGCGCGCACCACGTGCAAACCCGAATACAAACTAAACTTGTAAACACACCTCAGTGACAAACAATCAGCCACACAAACACACAGTGGCACCTAGTTGGCCATTCATCTTTAGTGGCACGCGGGCCACTCATCTTTTCCCTGCAGTTAGTTCAGGTTTCCATCCAGCACCAGCGAGTGCATGTTGGTCTGTGAGTGCACGTTGGTCAGCGAGTGCACGTTGGTCTGCGAGTGCACGTTGGTCTGCGAGTGCACGTTGGTCTGCGAGTGCACGTTGGTCAGTGAGTGCACGTATATCGTCTTGTTGAGCACCTGTGTATTGTCTTGATTTTCTCACACCAATGCAAGATCCAGTCCAATTTCTCAAACTAGACCAAGCATCAGTAGCAGACTTAGCTATGTGGGACAACTTCCCCACCTGATAGAACAGCATTTCAATCTTCATCCTGGCAGTGTCAGCCGAGCCACCACAGGCTTTTGCGTGCATTTTTCGTCCGCCACTGGTTCTCCAAACCTTGGCCCCCAGAAATTCTCTTAAATTTCTGCTTCACCCAGTCTTCATCACGCCTCGTGCTGTACCCCATTGTGGCAGCTGCCCAGGTCTGGGGCCACACTTGAACTGGACAGACAGTGTTCTTCACCACAGACAATCAGGCCACAGCCAACTTCATCAATTAAGGTAGATCAAGCCTCTCCCCATCACATCCTTCCTGCGCAGGCTCGCGCAGCTGTCACTTCGTCACCAGTTTAATATCTTCTGTAGACATGTTCCAGGCAAATGCAAAATCGCAGCTGATGCTCTGTCCCATTCCAACCTTACTTTGTTTTTCCAGCAAGAGCCTGGAGCCGACCCAATAACCATCCCTGTCCCACCCTGGTCATTGCTGACGATGGACTGAAGTAGCATCTCACCAACTCAACCCAGCTTATTAACCACTCCTTGGCACGCAACACACTGAAGGCCTATCGCACTGCTTGGAACACTAACCGCTAATTTTTGGCTACTTGCCTCGGAGCAGCAATAGGCAACGTTAGACACGTCCTAGCCTTCATATCGTATTGCCACACGCAGCTGACCCTTTCTCACAATACTATCACGCCATATCTAGATGGCGTCCAGTATTTCCTGTCCCTGCAGGACCCCAGTAAACTGTCAGTATTCTCGAGCCCATGCAGTCAAGTCCCTCCTACAGGGCATACAGAAGCACCAACCTGTAGTCAGTGGTAAGCGCCTACCTTTCAAGAGTGCCCTCTTTAGGGACATGTCTGAAATCCTTACTCGTTCCCCATTTAGGGCCTTGCCCAGCATAGTCACCCAAGCAGCCATCTACCAGGCCTTCTACGGTTCCCTACGACCTAGTGAATTTACAGTCAGTGGCTCCGGCAGTCAGACACTGCTCCGACGCCACCCGACTCGCTTTCGAAACACCTACACTCTCAGTCTGCAAACGCAACAAACCATCCCCGGGGGTTGACATCAACCTGTTTCAGACTAATAATGCCTGACGCCCAGTGACGGTGCTCGACCGACTACTGCTCCATCTACCCAGCCAATCTGATGGTAGCTTGTTGCTACCCTTTCTAAACCAGCTCCCTGAGTGACAGCCAGTTTGTCAACGATGTCAGAATCCTAAGCAACTTGGGCTTCAAACCCCAGTCAGTTCTCTGGACATTCTTCCCGAATTAGAGCAGCCTCACCTGTCTCCCAACAGGGAGTACCAGACCAAGTAATCAAGATACCATGCTGATGGGAAGTCTCCTTGTTTTGCCACATACATCCTAAATCCTCTGGAAGAAATGGCACAAGCCTTTACCAAGCTGGCTCAATAAATACAAGGAATCAATATAAACTATTTCCCTATCTGAGTCTTTTGCCCCCTTTTCTTGGCATACTGACCAGACCACCAAGGCACACTTCAGGTCTATTTATGTTGTAAGTCTTGTCGCGTGTTTATGTGATCCACATCACTCTCAGTCAGAGGGCCACGACCATAAATAAGAAGGCCAGTATGGTGGCCTGAGTTTATGGGAGGAGCCCGGAGGGTATTTAAGCAGCACACCCACTCATGCTCTTTGTCGGTTCAGTGTGCAGTACTACACGTCACTGGGCCGACTCTTCCCAGCTCACCTCATGTCCGTGAGTCTGTGCATTCAATCGCATTCGACACCCTCCCGCCCTTCCCTTTTTCAGGGCACTTCTCAGCATATCCTTCTTCAACAACTACCCATTACTTACTTTGGGTATGCCCCCTTTTCTTGGCATACTGACCAGACCACCAAGGCACACTTCAGGTCTATTTATGTTGTAAGTTTTGTCGCGTGTTTATGTGATCCACATCACTCTCAGTCAGAGGGCCACGACCATAAACATTTTTATCAGGGGGTTCCCTACAGTTAAAAATTATTTTAAGGGTAACAAGGTTGAGAGGACTGCTCTATATAGTTACATAGTTAGTCATGTTGAAAAAAGACACAAGTCCATCAAGTTCAACCAAAATAAAAGTACAATCACACATACCCAATTCTATACCTATAGTTGATGCAGAGGAAGGTGAAAAACCCCAGCAGAGCATGATCCAATTTGCTATAGCAGGGGAAAATATAATCCTTCCTGATCCCTGAGAGGCGATCGGATTTTCCCTTGATCAACTTTACCTATAAATGTCAGTCTGGGTATTGTGTACATTTAGGAACGTATCCAGGCCTTTTTTAAAGCAATCTACTGAGCTTGCCAGAACCACCTTTGGATGGAGTCTTTTCCACATTTTGAGGGCCATGCCTTTACTCTGATACTCCTAATTAAAATCTAGTGGAACCAATTACCTTCAGAAGTCACCTAATTAGTAAATAGAGTCAACCTGTGTGTAATTTAATTTAATTTCAGAGATTTGTTAAGCCTCGTACACGCAATCAGATTTTTATCGGACAAAGCGTAGAACTTTTGTACGAAGGTCATTGGTGGTGAACTTGTATTACATACAGGGCCGTCTTTAATATGGTTTGGGCCCTGGGCAAAAAAATGTTTTGCCATGCCATGCCATGTGTAAAATAGAAGAACTTTTTAAAACACTGACCAGACCTGCACCTGCAATGCATGCCATGTCACATGGCATGCATTGCAGGTCTGGTCAGTGTTTTAAAAAGTTCTTCTAATTTACACATGGCATGGCATGGGTATAGGGAGCGGGAGCCAGGAGAGGAGAAAGAAAACCTTACCTTGTCCTGTCTTGGCAAGCTCAGCTCCAGCCTCCGATTAATTCTCCACCACCCACAGTGACAGTCTGACACACACTGCTAGTGCTAGTCTAGTAGTTTCACTTGACTAAGCATAACAAGAAGGAACCACCAGGCAGCTGCACTCCACGGTCTCACTCCTCCTCCCCCGCTCCTCTGATCAGGTACACTGGTCACTGAACACTGCGCTCGCTGCACGCATAGCAAGGGACAGGGCCAGAGCATCAGTGGAACTCAAGGCCCCGCCCACCCGAGGCCTGGCCCGCTCCGGCTCCTCGATCTAAAAAATATGCAGCACTGACACTGACATACACACTGTCTGTCTGTTTGGAGATTTTCAGCGCCGATTTGCGGGCAGCACGCAGGCTTAACGGGCGCAGTATCATTAATAAAGTGCATCTTTTTTAGCACTAATCACTGTATTGGTGTCACTGGTTACCGCCATTGCTAATAAAAAATAAATAAATAAAAATGCCATAAATATATCTCCTATTTTGTAGAGGCTATGGCCCAGATTCAGGTACATCTGCGCATTATTGGACTGGCGTAGCGCACTGCCTTTACGTTAGACTTGCGCAATGTAGCCGCGTAATCACCCTATTTTCGTAGCTTTTGCGCAGAAAATTGCGCATGCGTAACGTTATTTCAGAGGCGTAAGGCGGAATAATACAAATTGGGAAGGACGTGGGCGGGTTACATTGAAATGAGCCGTGACCCCATGCAAATGAAGGGCCGGCTCGCGCATGCGCGCTTGAAGGAGACCATGGTCAGCTCCGCTGTGCGCATGCTCACAACTCGGGAGCGCCGCAATCCGTGAAATTGGAAATGGACTAAGGACTACGCAGACAGCATAAATAGACAGACACAAACGCACTTGCATTGCAAAAGTACATCCCTTTGTCCCTTCCCATTTAACCAAGTGCTTTTGTCCCGTTGTTCGTTGCGTTGTGTTTTGTATTTGTCAGATTAGTGTTCTGTGTGATCAAGTGTTTGTTAGTAGATCTTTGAAAGTGTTTTTTGATAAGTGTTTGAGAGACTGTTTGTTTGATTGATATATTTCTGTTCGTTTGTTTTCTTGCTGAATTTTTGCTGTTTGTTTTTGTGACTGTTTTTTGCTGAGTGCTTGTGTGATTTTTTGGGTGTTAGTTTTCTCTTTGTGTGTGTTCTTGCTTGATTGGTTGTGCTTGTTTTTGTGACTGATTTTTGTTGACTGGGAGTGAGTTTTTTTGGAAGTATGAAAGAGAGAAAGAGTAAACTCAATTTTACTTTGGGGGAAAAAAGAATTTTTGCCCGAGCCATTAGCGATTATGGGCGTTTCCTCCACGGCCCGGACAGTGCCAACACCACCCCGGCCAGGAGGAGGGAGATTTTGGACCTCATCACTGAGCAGGTCAATTCAGCGGGGGAGAGGGAGACACGGACCCGGTCTGGGATTGACAGAAAAATTAATGACCTCCGCCGTCTGGTCAAACAGAAGCTGTCCAAAATGCTTGCCCATGCAAGGGGCACAGGAGGGGGCCCACCATGCCGTATTAGGCTGACAGCGGAGGAGCGTGCGGTGGCCCTGACCTTTCATCGGCATGAAGTGGAGGGCCTGCCCGGCTTTGACTCAAGTCCGGAGCCTGTGGTGCGAGGTAAGTATTTTTTTTAATATCAGGTGTGTAGCATGTGTGGGGGAGGGGGTGAAAGGGAATATGTGGCAAGTGTGTGGATCCTCCAACCTGTGAATATTTTGTGTCATCCACAGATGTGCAGGAGGGTGCAGGGCCATCTGGCCTGACCGCACCATCCCCAGGACAGCAGCCTAATGAGGCCCCCCCAACAAGGCCGGAGTCCGCGGAGGAGGTTCAAGAGGAGGAGGAGGAGGTTGAGGAGGAGGAGAATCATGAGGAGGAGGAGTCCATGTCAGGCACTGGACTTTTGGTTTTTGAGGACTCTTCCCCTCTGGCTGGCAGCAGGCAGCCCTCCCTAAGGGGGAGACCCCCCCTCCTCCCCCAACATGGCTCCCCTCACAAGGGCCTCCCCTTCTCCCCGGCCACAAGCATCAGCTGGAGGCAGGAAGTCGTCCCAGAAGACCAGGGGGGTGGCCGATCTCCTGCCCGCCACTCTGAGAAGGGACCAGTTCCTCCAGACCCGCCATCTGGGACAGGTCAGCCAGACATTGGTGCGGATGGAGGAGAGCCTGTCCTCCATCAAGGATACGCTGGGGAACCTGGACTCCCACTCCCGGGCTTTCACAACCTGCCTAAACGAACTGCAGACGACATCAGCAGGCGTTGGGCAGGATGTGAGGGCCCTAACCCAGGCTATCCAGGCCAACACGGCAACACTTGGTGCTGCCCTGGACAGAATAGCAGTGGCCTTGGAGGGCAGGCCGCCAGGTGGGCAGAGATCCGGGGCTGCTCCTCCTTCCCCGGTTTTCCCCCTCCCCCATGAGTCTCCCCTGAGGAGCCGGGGCCGTGGCCGGGGGCGCCCCAGGCGTGGCTCACGTTAAGGACAATAATTTTTTTTTACCCTTTTTTGATTTTTTTTTTTTGCTGGAAATTTTTTGATTTTGCTGGTCATTTTTTTTTTGTTGGGGTTGTGAATGCTGTTTAAATGTGGGGGTGACATTCCTGCCGGAAAAGGGCTGTCACCCTCAATTTTGGTGGAGTAGGGTTCCCTAGGACCAGGGAGAAGTGATCCCCAGGTCCGTGTGAATGGTGTATGAATGTACAGTGACATAATTGGAGCCTTGGCGTGGCGTTGCTGCTCACAAGTCCTGCATGGTGGACTGGTGCCAATCCAATTTGATGAGGATGTGGGGTGTGTGTGCTAGGGACCACAGTGGTGTGCATGCATGCATTCTCATTGTACCATGATTAATGTGTGTGTTTAACGTGCAAAGATGCCCAATGTGAGCTGTCTCCTGGCTGCTCTTCACTCAGAAGACGGGGTATCCTCGGTTAGGGGGGGATTGTCTGGTTCAGGGGTCAGGTCATCACGTAGGTCAATGTGCAGGCCCTTTCTTACTGCGAAGTTGTGCAGCATGCAACATGCACCGATGATCTGGCACACGAAGTTTGGGGAATACAAGAGGGTACCCCCGGACTTATCCAGGCATCGGAAACGTGACTTCAGGAGGCCAAAGGTGCGCTCCACCACTGCACGTGTTTGGGCATGTGCTTGATTGTATCTTTCCTCTCCTGGGGTTTGGGGGTTCCGCATAGGAGTCATGAGATGGGGTCCCAGTGGATATGCAGAGTCACCTGTAAGGGAAAAGACAGGAGGATGTTAGTCATGCATGTGCCCCTTGTGATGTGTGCATCATGGGAGGGGATAGTCATGCCTGCCACCCATGTCACTCACCAACCAGCCAGGTGGCCCCATACACGTTCTGATCGAATTCCATTCGGATGTGGCATTGATTGTATATGTAGCTGTCATGGCTGGACCCTGGGTGTTTGGCACGGACGTGCCATATGAGGCCTTGGGCATCGACTATCACCTGTACGTTGATGGAATGCCAATGCTTCCGATTGCGGTACATGTGCTCTGTCTCCTGGGGGGGCTGGAGTGCCACATGTGTGCAATCAATGGCCCCCACGGTGCGTGGGAATCTGGCAATTCTGTAGAAATCTGTCATTGCCTTCAGCCGCAGCTCCTCAGTGGTGGGTTTGATGATTTGGTTGGCCATGCGTCTGAGGATTGCAGGGACAACCTGGTGCACACATCTGCTCATGGAGGATTGTGACATCCCAGCCACCACTCCACTTGTACGCTGAAAAGAGCCACTGGCAAGGAAATGGAGTGTTGCCATGACCTTCACCAGTGACTGCACTGCATGTGAGCGGTGTGTTGGGCTGGTGATGTTCTCCTGCAAGGTTGTGGTTAATTCCAGGATGGCATGAGGGGTGAATCTGAAGATGCGATACACCTCAGAATCACTCATGCCAAACAGGTCTATGGGGGTGTGGTATATCCTCTCCCATGCCATCCTCCATGCCCTCCTCCTTCTTTGATCCTCTAAAGTCAGTAGTATAGCTACGCGCGACGATGCCCCTGGCATGTTGGCATACAGATTGTTGTGCAACACGTGTGACTGCTGAGCTCCTCACTAACAGTGTTGCTTTATCTAACAAGTAGACTTTTTTTCTCTTTTTAGACCAGCTTTTATATGGTCTAATTTTAGACAGGACATTTTGCTGTTGCGCACACTGCGTAGCCTGCGCTGCCCCAAACGTTCTTTTGTGGATCCCCGTAAGTCCCTCATTAGCATATTTGACTAGCAAATCAATGGTCTGTCTAGCGCAGTTTTGCGCGGACGGATGCGCCTGTCTAACGAAATTACGCCGGACAAAAAAAAATAGATTTCTTGCGTATCTCGCTTTGGGGATGCCGTGCATCGAAACGCACGCGCACATTTAGACTTACGCACGCGCATCTCCTGTTGCGCAGGCGTAATCGCTCTGTGAATCTGGGCCTTTAACTTTTGTGCAAACCAATCAACATATGCTTTGGGGGGGGGGGGGGGGGGTTATTAAAAATATGTAGCAGAATACATTTTGGCCTAAATTGATGAAGACATTTTTTTTATAGCAAAAAGTAAAAAATATTGCCTTTTTTTCCAAATTGATGCTCTTTTTTTGTTTATATCACAATAAATAAAAAAGGCAGAGGTGATGATCTAAAACAACCAAAAAAAACCTCTATTTGTGGGAGGAAAACACAACAACATTTTACTTGTGTACAGCGTCGCACGGCTTTGGAATTGTCAAAGTAACGCAGTATTGCAAAAAAAATGGCCTGGTCATGAAAGGGGGGGTAAGACTTTTCGAAGCTGAAGGGGTTAAGGCTGAACAAGACTAAAAAGGCTTATTTTTTTCAGAAATATTGGCACACGTATTTTGCAATTTTACACATTCATTCATTCTTTTACTCACTTTTATAAAAAATATGTTGGTGCTCTGGTGGGGGGAGGGGCTCCCATGGAGGAGAAATCGAGATGAGTGGGATCCAGTAATTGCAGGCAGCATCAGATGACAGTGACACATAGTCACTGCTTCTCCCTGTGTCCATGACTTGTGTTTTGCTTCTTGGACTCTGTGCTGCATTGTGGAGAAAACGGAGGAGGAGGTGGGTGGAGCCAACACTCACACAGGAAGAAGGCTCTGCTCTGATCACTGGGGCTCGCCTCGTCTGCAGCAGCTCCGACGTGACGTGACGTGACTCACTGGTTGAGGCAGAGCCAGTGAGACCGCTCCACCCACCTCCTCCTGGTCCAACGCGGTGTATCGAGAATACAGAATCTCTCGGCACCGCTCCACCCACCTACCACTCCTCCTGGTCCAGCGCAGAAAAACAACAACACGGAGTCTCTTTCTCTGCGCTGCTGATCGGCTGATATTACTGAGAGAGAGAGAGAGAGACTCTGGACTGCTCTGCTTTGGGCCCTTACAGTGACAGGGCCCTGGGCAGCTGCCCCATTTTGTCCTGCGGTAAAGACGGGTATGATTACATACGATAAAGAATTGTCGGCCGACAAACACAAAACAATGGTGGTTTTTCAGCTCTTTAGCGACACTCTTTGGGAAACTTCTGCTAATGTTGTGTTATGGTGAGAATTGCTTCTAAGCACGTGTGCTTTTAAAGCATGCTATCCCACATTTGTCTGCGGAAAATCTGACAATTGTCTGATGGAGCATACAAATAGTCATCACAGCCTGTCTTCACCAGTGTTGCTCATCTTACTTTTAAAAAGTAATTAGTTACAGTTACAAATTACTTCTCCGAAAAAGTAATTGCGTTAGTGACTCAGTTACTACATTGAAAAAGTAATTAGTTACTCAGCAAAGTAACTGACTTTTTTTTTTATATTCTACAATGCTTTGTTGAGAAGCAGATGATGGGCGCTTGCCAGGGAGCAGTGAGTTAATACTCCGAGACAAAAGAATGGCAGATCCTTGAGAGAAGAAAACCGGAAACAAACGGTGATCTCGTGTATATCCCAGCCTAGGTGCATGCGTCCAACCATGTATATCCCAGCCTAGGTGCATCCGTCCCCCCATGTATATCCCAGCCTAGGTGCATCCGTCCCACCATGTATATCCCAGCCTAGGTGCATCCGTCCCACCATGTATATCCCAGCCTAGGTGCATCCGTCCCACCATGTATATCCCAGCCTAGGTGCATCCGTCCCACCATGTATATCCCAGCCTAGGTGCATCCGTCCCACCATGTATATCCCAGCCTAGGTGCATCCGTCCCACCATGTATATTCCAGCCTAGGTGCATCCGTCCCACCATGTATATCCCAGCCTAGGTGCATCCGTCCCACCATGTATGTGAAATCACTGACCAAAAATAACCTGCTGATCATTGGTCTGTATAGGTGTCCTGCACTTACCATGTTGACCACTAGATGTCGCTGTGTACACTGTGTGTAGGGAACGTTTGTTTCGTGGAACATTTTGTTCCGGCCATGTTTTCCCCGGCTCATTGATCAGGTTGCGCACACAGTGTGTGTGTGATCGATGCGAGTTGTTCCCCGGTGATAGGTCAGTGTGAGGCGGATGGGGCTCATTGTATCCAGGGCTCCTTGCGATTGGGAGTTTTCAGACCGCTGTGATAGGCCATCACAGCGGTCACATGATTCTAAAGCGGAGTTCCACCCATATTCATGTTCACAGCGCCGGCAGAAGCAATTACTCTGCTGCCATCAAGTGGCGGTAGATGTAATTGCGGTAACGCCGCCCTAGTAATGGGAACTGCGTTACCGTGAGGGGAAGAGTAATCAGGTAGATTACTCGTTACCCTCAAAAGGGGCTGCGTTAGGTAACTGCGTTTATTTTTACTCCGTTACTTACAACACTGGTCATCACACAATTCCCACCGGAAAATCCGATCGTGTGTACGAGGCTTTGGAGAACTTTAGTGAATGAACAGCAACATGAAGGCCAAGGAACACACCAGACAGGTCAGGGATAAAGTTGTGGAGAAGTATAAGATTAGGTTATAAAAAAAATATCCCAAGTTTCTCATGGAGCACTGTTCAATCCATCATTCAAAAATTGAAAAAGTATAGCACAACTACAAACCTAACAAGACATGGCCGTCCACCTAAACTACAGCCCAAAGTACAAACACATGCTCCAAACCAATGATAAACATCAGACAACAAAAGCAGAAGTTGCCCAAAGGGTGGCGGTAAAGAGCTGAAAAACCATGTGATTTCGTGAATGTTGGCTAAAAAAAAGTTCTGATGTGTGTATGCATACCAAGTTCACGACCAATGCCCCTTCGGACAAAAATCCACGGAAAAGTAATATGGAAGTCTGATTGTGTGTATGAGGCTTTGGAAGAAAACATGTCAGGCCTCGTACACACGACCGAGGAACTCGTCGGAAAAGATGCATCGTTTTCCTCGACGAGTTCCTTGTTAGGCTTGTTGAGAAACTTGACAAGCTGTCTTTGCGTACACACTGTCAAGACCAAATCTCCTCGTTCTCAAACGCGGAGACTTCAACACATACGAAGGCAGGGGAAGTTCGATTCCACTGGCACAACCCTTGGGGCTGCTTTTGCTAATCTCATGTTACTGCATGTTAGTAAAAGTTTGGTAAGAGACATTTGCACTTTTCAGTCTGTTACAGCGTGACAAATGTGCTATTTCCATTACAAACGGTACTTTTACCAAAGGTGCGCAGGTTTCTAAGCATACACACCTACGCGTTTCTCGTCGAAAACCAGCCCGACGAGGAACACGACGAGGAAATTGAGACTCCCATCGAGGAAAAAGAGAACTTGCTCTCTTTTTTCCTCGTCGAGTTCCTCGACAGTTTTCTCGATGAAAGTCATACACACATGACTGGTTTCCTCGGCAAAAAAGCTCTCCCACCAAGTTTCTTGATGGATTCTGTCAAGTTTCTCGGTCATGTGTATGAGGCCTAAGAGTCTGCAAAAGACTTGAAACTGGGGCAGAGGTTCACTCTCCAGCAGGACCCTAAACATGCAGCCAGAGCTATAATGGAATGGTTTAGATCAAAGAATTATCATGTGTTAGAATGGCCCAATCAAAGTCCAGACCTAAATCCAATTGAAAATCTATAGTAATATTGCTCTCCATCCAATTTGACAGACCTTGAGCTATTTTGTAAAGAAGAATGGGCAAACATTTCACTCTCTAGATGTGCAAATCTGGTAGAGACATCCCAAAAAAGACTTGCAGCTCTAATTGCAGCGAAAAGTGGTTCTACAAGCAGGCCCAGACTGGGACAAAAAATAGGCCTGGGTATTTTAGACTAAGTAGCCCATCACATAACCAGCCCCTACCCCACTATTCATGCTGACTGATCCCCTGCAGCAGCCAGAGGGAGAGGGGGCAAGCAAAGAGCATGGGGGACCAGGAAAGAGCATGTGGGGGCCGGAGAGCACAATGAAGATAACTGGAGAACACAGGGTGGGCCGGAGAACACTGTGGGGAGGGGGCAGAGAAAACGTGGGGAAGACAGGAGAGAGGTGGAGAACATGGGGGAAACACATAACACAGAGAGCATGGGGAGCCGGACAGCATGGGGGAGGCGGAGAGCACAGGGGGGGCAAAGAGCACAGGGGCTGAAGAGCATGGGGGCTGGAAAGCATGAGGGCTGGAAAGCATGGGGGCTGTAGAGCACTGGAGAGGCGGAGAGAACTGGGGGGTCAGAGAACACAGGGGAGAAGCGGGGAACATAGGGTGGGGCAGAGAGCATGGGGTGTAGCAGAGAGCATTGGGTGGCCAAGAGCATGGGGGGGCAAAGAGCATAGAGGAGGCGGAAGACGAGAGCACAGAGGTGGGCTGGAAAGCACAGGGGAAGAAAAGAGCACATGGGGGGCTGGAGAGCACAGGGGGATTTTGGAGAGCCCTGGGGGGGGGGGGGTCAGAGAGCACTGGGGGTGGGGTCAGAGAGCAATGGGGCTGGAGAGCACAGGGGAAGGGGGCAGAGAGCACAGGGGGATTTTGGAGAGCACTGGGGGGGTCAGAGAGCAGGGGGGGCAGAGAGCACTGGGGGGGGCTGGAGAGCACTTAGTTGTCAGAGAGCACGGGGGAGCAGAGAGCACAGGGGGCTGGAGAGCACAGGGGTATGTCAGAGAGCACTGGGGGGGCAGAGAGCACAGGGGGCTGGAGAGCCATGGGGGATGTTGGAGAGCACGGGTGGGGGGGGGGGGGTTGGAGAGCACTGGGGGGGGCTGAAAAGCACTGGGGGGCTGGAATACACAGGGAAATGCAGAGAGCATGGGGACAGAGAGCACATATAGGAGAGAAATGGGGGGGTTGGAGCGCACTGGGGGGACAGAGAGCACAAGGTGGGGGCAGAGAGCACAGGGGGACAGAGATCACATGGGGCTGGAGAGCCAAGGGGGATGTTGGAGAGCACTGGGGGGAAGTCAGACAACACATGGGAGAGGCGGAGAACGCGGAGGGGAAGTCGAGAACACAGGGTGGGGTGTAGAGCACAGGGGGGCAGAGAGAACTGGGGGGTATGGAGAGCACAGGGGGTTGTCAGAGAGCACTAGGTGGTTTGAAAAGCACTTTACGTTTTTTGGCTGTAGCATGACAAAATGAGGAAAATTTCAAGGGGTATGAATACCTTTTAAGGACTGTATAAATAAATAAATAAATAAAAGCTCAAATGCCTGTCAGGCTCCATGCACACTAGCGTTTGTTTTTTTTAAGGCCTGAAAAGCTGTTAGCATTTTTTTCCGTTCCGCAAAGCTAAATAGTGTTATCCTATGTGCCCATGTGCACCACTTTAGGCCATTAGCATCTAGCAGCAGAAAAAAATATGTTTTTGTAGAGTTTCTTGGAGCATTTTTCCATCAGAAAGGCTCCTAAATGCTGCTAAACGCTACTAATAGCATTTTTTGGAGTTTTTTTTTAAACCACTAATAAAATGCTAACGCTCTTAAATGCTCCGAAAACGCTCCGAAAACACTAGTGTCCAGCGTTTTTTATCCATTTACTTCCCAGTGTTTTTTATCTATTTTTTACCAGTGTTTTTTATCCATTTTTTCCCAGTGTTTTTTATCCATTTTTTTCCAGTGTTTTTTATTATTGTTTTCCCATTGTTTTTATCCATTTTTTCCCATTGTTTTTATCCATTTTTTCCCATTGTTTTTATCCATTTTTTTCCAGTTTTTTTTATCCATTTTTTTCAGTGTTTTTTATCCATTTTTCCCAGTGTTTTTTATCCATTTTTTCCAGTGTTTTTTATCCATTTTTTTCCAGTGCTTTTTAGGCTTTAAAAAACGTTAAGTGTGCATGGAGCCTAAATGCGGCTTTTTGTTTTTGACCTGCACTGTGCATGAGCCCTTAATAATAGGACTACAATTATTTAACTCACTCTTCTGTGTGTGGCGATATGTAACATGTGTAACGCAATGTTTTTGCATGTAAGAATTTACAGTGCCTTGAAAAAGTATTCATACCCCTTGAAATTTTCCACATTTTGTTATGTTACATTCAAAAACGTAAATATAATTTACTGGGATTGTATGTGATAGACCAACACAAACATTGGCACATAATTGTGAAGTGGAAGGAAAATGATAAATGGTTTTCAAAATGTTTTACAAATAAATATCTAAAAAGTGTAGAACCGCCTTTCACTGCAATTACAGCTTCAAGTCTTTGGGGATGTCTCTACCAGTTTTTCACATCTAGAGAGTGACATTTTCTCAAGCTCTGTCAGATTGCATGGAGAGCATCTGTGAACAGTAATTTTCAAGTCGTACTACAGATTCTCAATTGGATTTAGGTCTGGACTTTGACAAAGCCATTCAAACACATGAATATGCTTTGATCTAAACCATTCCACTGTAGCTCTGGCTGTATGTTTAGGGTCAAAGAAGAAAAAAACGGCGCCTTCTAAGCATAGCGGTGTAAATCATTTAATAAAAGGTTGCAAAGTACATAGGAGATAAACTCACAAAAGGGCTAAAATAATGGGCTTGTCTGAATAACTCTTCATCCGCCATGTCCCAGGTACTGCTCATGCTACTGGTGCCCTGATGTAAAAGGACGGGATCTCAATGTCTCCTCTCCTCTGTCGGCAGCGGTGGTGGAACCAGGTGTTCTCAGCAGGCGGAGACGAGGAGGGTATTCCCCGAAGCACAGCGGCAGATGTCGTCAATTCTGGGTGTGAGGTCAGCAGGGAGGTGCGCGCGTTCAAAGCATGTGTGCTTCTTCCTCAGGCTCAGACTCTAACAGGTTTTCTTCTAAGATTCCTCTGTATTTGGCTCCATCCATCTTTACATCAACTCCGACCAGCTTCCCTGTCCCTGCTGAAGAAAAGCATCCCCACATGATGCTGCCACCACCATGTTTCACGGTGGGGATGATGTGTCCAGGGTGATGTGCAGTGTGTTAGTTTTCCCCCACACACAGCGTTTTGCTTTTCAGACCAAAAAGTTACATTTTGGTCTCATCTGACCAGAGCACCTTCTTCCACATGTTTGCTGTGTCCCCCACATGTCTTCTCACATGTCTTCTCACAAACTGCAAACAGGACTTCTTATGGCTTTCTTTCAACAATGGCTTTCTTCTTGCCACACTTCCATAAAGGCCAGATTTGTGAAGTGCACCACTAATAGTTGTCCTGTGGACAGATTCTCCCACTTGAGCTGTGGATCCCTGCAGTTCCTCCAGAGTTACCATGGGCCTCTTGGCTGCTTCTTTGATGCATGCTCTCCTTGCCCAGACTGTCAGTTTAGGTGATCCCCATGAATAAGGGCCGGGGGCGGAGTAAAACACATTGGGGTGTGGCCTGGTCGGAGTCCAGGCTGAGGTTGCCACTCCATTCATTGCAGCAGGACATCTCAGATGTGTGACTTCCAGGGATCACCCTTTCTTCCTTGAACCTGTCAGTTTAGTTGGAAGGCCATGTCTTGGTAGGTTTGCAGTTGTGCCATACTCTTTCCATTTTCGGATGATGGATTGAACAGTGCTCATATTTTTTTTATAACCTAACCATGCTTTAAACTTCTCCACAACTTTATCCCTGATCTGTCCGGTGTGTTCCTTGGTCTTCATGATGCTGTTGGTCCACTAAGGTTCTCTAACAAACCTCTGAGGACTTCACAGAACAGCTGTATTTATACTGAGATTAGATTACACACAGGTGGACTCTATTTACTAATTATGTGACTTCTGAAGGCAATTGGTTCCACTATATTTTAGTTAGGGGTATCAGAGTAACTTAATACAAATGCACACCACGCATTTTCAGATATTTATTTGTAAAACATTTTGAAAAATATTTATCATTTTCCTTCCACTTCACAATTATGTGCCACTTTGTGTTGGTCTATCACATAAATTCCCTGTAAAATACATTTACATTTTTGGTTGTAACATGACAAAATGTGGAAAATGTCAAGGGGTATGAATACTTTTCCAAGGCACTGTTTGTTTATGCATGTGAGAGCGCATGTGTGTGTTTTAATTTTTTTAAAGTCAACTTTATTTCATTTCATAGAGGACAAAAAGTCCAATTCATGCATTTTTGGTGGCAGGTTCTCTTTGGTGTAAAGGACCCCTGATGTCTCACCTGCCCTGCAATGAATCTAATGGGGTGCACATTGCAGCTTTGTTGATTATGACAGGTTCTCTTTATAAATGTGTCCAGCTGCCAACAGGAATAGTTGTAGTAAACAGAAGCTGTTGTGATGTTGTACAGAGCTGTGCCCAGGCACAAATGTAACAGGTGATGATAGATGGGAAGTGTTGTGTAGTCATAGAAGGATACAAGTTTGGGTGTCCCCTGAGGTGGAGCAGAGAGAACACACACTCACACTCTCACACACACACACACAGCGCCCAGCTGTGCACTAGCACTATGCATTGCGCTGGCTGTACGCTGTGCAGGTTGGTCAGAGAGAAGAGCTGTGATTGGCTGCCTGCTGACTGGGCTCAGCCCCGAGCTGACACAAAACCACGGCCAAGCAGCGCCTCTCACTGCACTCCAAAGTCCTGGCAAGGAAAGCGGAGAGAAGATTTCCACAGAGGAGGCTGCACACTGCTCACTACACACCGCACACTGCTCATCCCCTGCCCTCACACAGGACCACTATGTTCACATAACGACTGCCCACCTGTGACCACCCTCATTACACCTGACTCCCGGACATGTGTGGATGCTGAATGAATAAAGTGCTCCATTGTCGCTCTAGTGTGTGACACTGACTACCTGGACATGGCTACACGGGGCTCCGCTTGGCTCGTACTGTGCTGGGCATGCAGCAGCTGCTTGTGTCTTGGAGAAGTGTGGAAGGAAGGAGTGCTGGCTATCAGGAGCCAGGCGGGGGCAGCTGAGGCTGTGCTACCTGTGGGGGACACCGTGTCCGAACATATGCTAAGACTCTATGATAAGTACCGAGGAGGAGGAGGGAGAAGGGGCAGAGACAGCTCCCGCCATCAACTTACCCTCAAGGACGGCAACACCGTGCGGAGCTTCAAACCCCTCACTGGTAAGTCTGCCTAGTATACAGTCTGTATTATATACGGGACACCTAGCTCACACTATAAACCTTCTACACCTCCAATCTCACACCCCCTTTATACATTTATATATATTTATATATATGTCTCTATTATCTACCCATATATATCATAATATTCTCATATATACGTCTATTTCTCTCTATATATGGCTGTCTTCCCATATATACGTCTCTATCTTCCCAAATATATGGTTGTCTTCCCATATATGTCTATATATATATATATATATATATATATATATATATATATATATCTTTCCAGTTCCCATATATACGTCTCTATCTTCCCATATATAAGTCTTTAAATATATATGTATGTGTATATATATATATATATATATATATATATATATATATATATATATATATATATATATAATATATCTTCCCAGTCCCCATATATACATCTCTATCTTCCCAAATATATGTCTGTCTTCCCATATTTAAGTCTTCATATAGATATATATACCTTACAATATATGGCTCTATATGGGTATCTTCCCATATATATGCATATCTTCCCATATATATGTCTATATTTTCCCATATATATACTTCTCTATCTTCCCATATATACACCTTTATCTTCCCATATATACGCCTCTATCTTCCCATATATAAACCTTTATCTTCCCATATATACGCCTCTATCTTCCCATATATACACCTTTATCTTCCCATATATACGCCTCTATCTTCCCATATATATATATATATATATATATATATATATATATATATATATATATTTCTATATCCTCCCATATATACGCCTCTATCTTCCCATATATATATACTTCTATATCTTCCCATATATACACCTCTATCTTTCCATATATATACTTCTATATCTTCCCATATATATGCATATCTTCCCATATATATTAATATTTTCCCATATATATGCATATCTTCCCATATATAGGTCTCTATCTTCCCATATTTATACATATCTTCCCATATATACATCTATATCTTCCCATATATACGTCTATATCTTCCCATATATATTCATATCTCCCCATATATAGGTCTCTATCTTCCCATATATATGCAGATTTTCCCATATATATACACACATATTTTCCCCATATATACGTCTATATCTTGCCATATATATATATGTCTATATCTTCCCATATATATACCTACCTTCCCATATATATGCATATCTGCCCATATATAGGTCTTTCTTCCCATATATATGCATATCTTCTTATTCTCTTACCTTATATAATCCCCCTCTCTCTTTATAAATATATATATATATATATATATGTCTCTCCCCATATATGGGTCTCTCTTCCTATGAATAGGTCTGTCTTTTCCCATATATATGTTTATTTTTCAATTTTTAGGTCTCTCTTACGCTCTCTTAATCTCTTATCTGTGTTTCTCTCTTTCCATATATAAGCCAGTCTCTCTATCTCTCTCCCTCTCTCTCTATTTACAGCATTCTCTTACTTTCTCTCTATATTATATGTCTCTCTCTCTCTGCTTTCTCTCTCTGGTCCTCCCTTGCATATTTTTCTGAACGA
This sequence comes from Rana kukunoris, assembly GCA_029574335.1. Classification (NCBI taxonomy): domain Eukaryota; kingdom Metazoa; phylum Chordata; class Amphibia; order Anura; family Ranidae; genus Rana; species Rana kukunoris. The sequence goes on along the minus strand of CM056049.1, from coordinate 448,810,423 downwards.
ATATTTGACATACAGTTGTACTATAATAACTATTATTCCCAATGCCTCATCGTTACTCATTATAACATGATAAAAAGTTAAGTGACATATAAAGCATCCTTACAGGTGTAAGCTTACATCTCTCTGTTCTGGTACGTGACCTTTTCCTGTGCCCATAGCCGGCTGGAGCTGACCTTGTACTTAAGTGAACTGTACTGAACTTTGTCTGGTGCTGTTTAGTGTAACACCCCTTTGCTATTTCATTACGGATCCCTGTGTGTCTGTAACTAATTTATTGCGTGGCATGACATTATTACAACTGTCAGAATTCCTAAAATGATACCGAGCCAATTTTGGAGGCTCTCAAACATGAGCTGCGTTCTGTTTTCTTGTTGAGTTCTGATGAATTGGCTGAGTAACGGCGGTAAACCTTGTTTAAGGTATGTCCCTGCTGATAGCCAGACAAACCACTTTCCTCCTGAAGCATTGACTAATGAATGAATTTCATATTTGAAAGGGATTTATTAGAAATGAAATGATCATTACATAAATGGTAGCCTGTACTGAGCTATCAGCTACAAAGCATGTGCAGGCAAGATACTCAAATAAAAAAAAAGTATCACAGGCACTACAGTGTTGTTTGTTTACAGGTAACTGTTTTCTGATTGGCTGCTATGTGTAATGCCTCGTTTCCACTGAGCGGATCGGTTCGGTATGGTACGCTATTTTGGGTGTTTCCATTATGAAAGCGTGCCATTAAAGTGAACCGTACCGTACCGTACCGGACCATTCTGGGTCCTGCTTCAGATGTGGGGCCATAGAAAATGGAACGGTTCCATTGGGGTGGACCTACAATACATCTCACTGATTGGTGGACGTGCTAGGCTTTTTTTCTATACCTTGTATGGTCCCAGATGGTCCGATTTGCAGTGGAAATGCTCAGCAGAATAGACCGGACCATTCTAACCCGTTCCATTCTAAACGACCCGAACCGATCCGCTCAGCGGAAACGAGGCATTAGTGCACACTGCAGTGATACATCCAGATGGAAAATAGCCCTAAATCCATAGCAAAGGCAGTATGTAGCAGTGGTGGGCACCTGTAACTAAGCAAAACTGCTCCATTATACTGGGCACAAGTATAATAAAACTCGTTGGGGGAGATTTACAAAAACCGGAGCCCTCATAATCTGGTGGAGCTGTACATGGTAGCCAATCAGTTTCTAGCGCCAGCTTGTTCCATTACTCTTTTGACAAAAATACCTCATTCACACTTTTCATACAATATTGGACAATCAGAGACGCATGGCAAATCATTCTCCATGTTTTCCAATGATAACTGTTCATATATGTGTGACTTAAAGTTGTAGTGACTTTGGTCCGACTTTCTTGCAAATTAAGGACCGTAGACTTTAATGTTAATCGTCAAAAGTTGCATGAAAGTTGTATCTGAATGTTTTACATGCAACAGTGGGTCAGTCTTTGCAGAGGGACAAAAAGTCACATCCAAGTCGCTCCCATCCAAAGTTGCGTTAAACTTGCACTCCAAAGTCGTGCAACATTTGAGTGTGAATGGAACCTAAAAAGCTAATGCACCAGACTTTGCACACTCGAGTTTTAGTAAGGCTCCATTCACACTTGCACTAATCCAAAGTTGCACGACTTTGGAGTACAAGTTTAACGCAACTTTGGATGGATACGACTTGGATGTGACTTGTTGTCCCTCTGCAAAGTCAGATCATCTGTGGCATGTAAAACATTTAGATACTTTCATGTAACTTTTGGGGGTTAAGACCCCATTCACACTTGTGCGACGTGTCATGCGACTTTGGACATCAAAGCTGCATGACAAGTCATACCCCATGTTTTCCAATGGTAACCATTCATATATTTCCGACTTAAAATTGTGGTGACTTCAAAGTAGGTTATGCACTACTTTGGTCTGACTTTAATGCAACTTGAGGGCCATAGACGACAATGTTAACCCTCAAGAGTTGCAGGAAAGTCGTACCTAAATGTTTTACATACAACAGCGACTTTGCAAAGGCACATCCAAGTCGCACCCATGCAAAGTTGCATTAAAGTTGCACTCTAAAGTCGTGCAACTTTGGAGTCGTACAAGTGTGAATGGAGCTTTACAATGAAGTCAGTGACCCTGAAGTTGCATGAAAGTCAGACCAAAGTAGTGCATGAACTACTTTAAAGTCGCTACCACTTTATGTCGCACATATATGAATGGTTGTCAGTGAAAAACATGGAGTACGACTTGTCATGCGACTTTAATGTCCAAAGTTTTATGACAGGTCGCTCAAGTGTGAATGGGGTGTAAATCTCCCCCTTTTATGGTCATAGCGTGATGAGGCAAAATAAATGTATAAATGCCAATCCCTAAGATAGTGTAAAACTGATAAGGACTAAAGCATTAAAGATTAGGGATGTAATTTCTGTGGAGATAAGTGTGGGTACCGTACCTGCCAGGGTATTGCATTTTGCTGGGGTGTCACAGTCCAGTGTATTTGCCTTTCAATACTAACATTCACAAAATAGCTGGAATACTTGCCAGCATGTGTTCCTTATGATAACGTTTTTAGCGGAGACATCTTGACAGTCTATTTGGGAAAATGTCAGTTCCTTTGCATTCTTAGGTTGAGTCAATGGTTTATTTTTCTGTTTCTAATATGAAATCTTTCAAGGAGATCCCACTAAAAGGTCCTTGAGGGGTTAACATGCATGACAACCCTGTTGGGGTAGTCTCTTATGGTCTCCTGTTTATTCAGAAGGGAACACTTACAGGGAACAAGACTAGGAGGCACGTTAAAGGAATCCTGCACCACTAAAGAAGCCAGCGGTGCTTGTAAAGTGCTTGCAAGGGTCGAGCGAGCAGGTGCATACCCAGAGGCCATCCAAGTACCCTCTCTAGATACAAGAGCTGAACTGATATTAAACTCGCACTCACATTTCAGCCATCCATTTATCTTTTCGCAGTGGAAAAATCTGCAGAGTACGTGTAAAAAGGCTGCGATGAAGCAATGCTGTGCTGTGTTTTGATCACACCTTTGGCAGCTGAGAGAGTGTGGAGTTAATTACATGAATCCATTCTCTGCCAGAGTAAACAGAAGAGAGCTGGAAAGGGCAGCACATGGGTAAAAAAAAAAAAAAAACAACACCGGGACTTTCATTGGCCTCCCATCTTCTTATTGTAATGATACAGTGCAGAACATTGATACCTGCATCTGATTTGTGCTTTATCACTGGATTATCTCCATGCTGGGAAGACAGACTTGAGGTTTTAAAGACTATATAAAGATGCCTTGGTTAATGAGTAAGTTAGACATCTGGCATGCTTACAATGGCTGTCAGATGTTTTGGCAGTCAGAAAAGTGTTATAAAATCTGTGTCATGCGAATTAATTTTATCACATACACCTCACTCTGTGCAATGATTAACTTAGGTTTTGGCTTGCCGGGCTGAGTTTAATCAGTACTTGCAAATTAAATAGTAGCTCTTGCAATTCTCTTCTACAAGGGAGGAGTTTTTGTGGACTTTATCTGGGAAATCATTGAATAAATATTATGACCTAAGACTGATGTCTTCTGTATTTTTGTACAATTTTATCAGATTGCTTAGTAGTTGACTTTAGTGTAGTTCATGGGAAAATAATGCAATAGCCTTACATGGCTAATATCAGTTTGCGTTAAGCAATAATATGCAGAGTTTGAAAAGTAATTGGTGGGAAGTGAAGATCTGCATATTTATTCACTCCCTGGTTCTTCTCATTTCATGTGCATCATATAACACCAACGGTAAAGCCGGACATAGCCAGTTCAAATCTGCTGGCCTGCTGAAACGGCCGACATAAAAACCATGTTTGGGCAGGCTGAATGTACCCAAGTTGATTAATTGATCAACCTGGGCACAACCAGCATGTCAGACTTTACATGCGATTATTGCTAGTGGCTGTTATAGATGCTAACAATAATCATGTTCTCCTGGCAGGGATGGCTTCCCCAGCCTCGATGAAGTTAAAATCTTTCCAATTTTTATTTATAATTTTTTTTTCGCCATCTGTGATTCTCCTTCTGTCCAGTACACACATACAAGTGAGAGTTAATTTCTCCAAAGGGAGGATAATTTGGAACAAGTGTCGCCATTGTAAGATTTCCCCTTTAAGGCCTCGTACACACGACTGTTTTCCTTGACAGAATTCTTCAAGAAACTTGGTGGCAGAGGTTTTTTGCCAAAGGAAAACGGTCGTGTGTATGTTTTTTGTCGAGAAAACTGATGTGGAACTCGACGAGAAAAAGTTATCTTTTTCCTCGTCGGGAGTCTCAATTTCCTTGTTGTGTTTCTCGCCGGGCTGGTTTACGAGAAACACGTCGGTGTATATGCTTAGAAACCTGCGCATGCTCAGAATAAAGTATGAGACGGGAGCGCACCTTCGGTAAAAGTAGCGTTCGTAATGGAGATAGCACATTTGTCACGCTGTAGCAGACTGAAAAGCGTGAATCGTCTCTTACTAATCTTTTACCTAACACGCAGTAACATGAGATTAGCAAAAGCAGCCCCAAGGGTTGTGCCAGTGGAATGGAACTTCCCCTTTATAGTACCGTTGTACGAGTTGTACGTAACCGCGTTTGAGAATGACGAGATTTTGTCTTGACAGTGTGTACGCAAAGAAAACTTGTCAAGTTTCTCGACAAGCCTGACAAGGAACTCGTCAAGGAAAACAATGTTTTTTTACGACGAGTTCCTCGGTCGCGTGTACGAGGCCTTAGCCTATTCCAGGTACCACAGATAATTCAGAATTTTCCATCACTTTTAGTCTCATTAATATTAAAAATATATATATATATTGGCTTTAGACACTTTAACATTTTATGTTTTCCTTTAAAAGTGAATGAAAACTGTTAGTTGAACTTTCACTGTCCTCATTTTTAGTGTCACTAGATAACTGTTGTGATTAGTTGCGTGGGTGAGTATTTTCCTATTGGGCATGTGTGAGTTAACAATTAAGCAACAGTATTGCAGGTGAAGTTTATCACTTATAAATACATATTTGTAAGACAAACAAGGCTGTGTCAGCCTGATGAAATTCCCACTCCATTGGACGATCACTATTTCTCAAACATAAAAACTTTTTTTTTTTTATTCTAATGCCGCGTACACACGATCACTTTTTGCGATGAAAAAAAACGACGTTTTCAATCATGAAAAAAAACAACGTTTTTCAAACTTCATTTTCCAAAACGACGTTGCGTACACACCATCGTTTTTCTACAAAGCTCTAGCAAAGCGTGGTGACGTACACCACGTTCGACGGCACTCTTTTCCATTGAAGCTCTGTCTCATAACTTGCTTCTGAGCATGCGCGGGTTTAAAAACGTCGTTTTCAACATCGTTTTGCCCACACACCATCACTTTTTATGACACAAAAAACTGCGTTTTGAAAAACGACACAAACAATTCAAGCATGTTGGAATTTTTTTTTGATAGTTTTTTTGAAGACAAAAAACAATGTTTTGCCCACACACGATCAATTTAAATGGCGTTTTAAAAAACATAGTTTTTTTTCATCGCAAAAAGTGATCGTGTGTACGCGGCATTACTCACAGTTGTATATTTAACATGCTAACTTACAGATAACCTAATAGATGGAAACAGTTCATCCATCTTCCAAAGATCATTTGATTTACCCCACATTTAACATATACCCTTTTAACCTTCTTCTGGGTATCTAATTATTAAAAGCATATGTCAGTTATTTTTTTCTAAACACATCATCCTCTTAAATTGGACGGAATGTCTTTGCTGAGACACATAAAAAATCAGGCGTTGTATATGCAACACCTGCTTTGAATCTTAACTCCCTTATCTACTTGATACTGAATACATTTTACAGATCTGGGGCTTTCAAACCCAGGCCATGGGATTCCTGGGAGGAACCAAATTCTCTAGCCATACTGGCCTGGGAGATAACCTAGATTTTTTGCTAGTGCGTGATGTCTGATGTTTCTGTTCACTTCTTTGCAAAGCCAATATCCAGATACCTATATTAAACTGTTTCCCTAATTTCCCAGTGATGGTTTCTGTGATGTGCTTTTGATAACTGAGGCATGTAAAATATGCTGAAAATACATGGAAAATTTTGCAACTCAAGGTGGCCAAAGATGGATCGAAATCTGGACGTTCAGCAGGGACCACACATGTGTGGCTACTGCTCAACAGAAGTTAATACATTGATTGACTTTTGTTGAAAAGACCTGTTGGAGAAAAACTGTTCGGTCAGCGGCTGCAGCCAATGACTGCAGTGCTGATCTGTGCATTCTGACAGTTGAGTCCCCCCTGTCAGAATAAAACAGCATTGTGGGGAGGTTTCCCACATCTAGCTTAAATGTGTGGATGGAGGAATCAGTTCAGTTCATCAGCCTAAACAGAAGAAAAAAATGGCAATGTATTGCCAGTTTTAGACTTTAGCCTCAGTTTACAATGCTAACAGACCAATAGTTGGCTACCAAAGTTGGAAACTTTGTGATAAAGCGCATCTAAACTTATCTGCTGGGTATGATGCCATATTAGTCTCTCTTTAGATCTTCAGTTATCATGGTGGTGCACATGTAACCAGCTATGACACCAGTCATTGGCTTGAAAGACAGGTTGACAGCTCACATAAGTGCACTGGCAGCTCTGACAATTATCACCAGAAGCATGTTTTAAATGTATGGTCCATTTGATTAAGTGTTTATTAATAAGGTTTGACAAATCCCAGGTCGCCATGGTGGGCTTTTGTCAGCCCATTCACTGTTAGCACCAGGCGTGGGGATGTACAATTCCTATCACCTGACGTTTCGGGACATGTAGTTGCGGGCGCCGGGCAGGTAGTATTTTTTAACATTTAGCCCTGCTGCATGCAAGCAGCAGGGTTTATTTATTGGATGGAAGCATTCAGGTGGCTGTATATCACTGGCTCCGCTTGCCTATCTGTGGGCCCATGACTGGCATAGCAGGTGCAGCCAGGTAGAAGGGAGGGAGGAGAGCTAACACACGTCTGCTCTTCTCCCCTTCTTGTTGCTGACCCCGATGTGGCATGTATAAAGTCACTTCTGTGTCCCTGTTGACAGTTTCCCTGGCCATCAATGTGCATTGCATTACAGTCAGTGGATCACAGGGAGAAAAAAATGTAAACATGAACTTAGAAAATAGAGTTTTCTTATAAATTCCAGTGTTTTTCTGGAGAGAGGTACTGTATTTATCATATTATTTGAAAATAAGCAAGTCTAAGGCCACCATTACATTTATATACAGTTTAAATTGATATATCAGAGCAGATACCAGGGTTTCCCAAAAAAAAAAAAAAAAACATATTCCCTTCTAACTAGCTACAGTATTACAGTGGTGGTTGTACAGTTTTACCTTTTTTCACACCCACTTCCATAATTTCACTCTTAACCCCCTCCTCAGGCATCACAGGAAGTTTCAGAGTACTCAGCTCATGCACTGCAGTGTGTCATCAGGTCGTTGGCTGTCTCTTCCTGGTTCTTGCAGCCAGCTTTTTGATAATGTGTCGGGGCACAGGTACTTCATCAGGGGCCATCTACAAAACCCAAAAGAAACAGCCGGCTGCCAATGATGTCAGAGGAGGTGGCAGCCCAGCACGAGGATAATATCAGAATAAGGAAAGGAATGGTGGGCACTACACGTTTCGAAAGTTAATCCTTAGTCATTGCTGATGTTTTATTTATTTTTTATCTCCTGTTGGTGTAAGCGACAATTGTAGTGCCCAGGTCTCTCTTATAGGCACCAGAGGCAGGATAACTCATAGATGCAGGGAGGGGAACAGTGTCTAAGAAGATAAGAAATAAGGAAGAAATGCCAGCTTCCTATGACAGCATATTATCTTGGTTCATAGAGAAAACTGACTTTTTATCCATTACACTGCAGAATGGCTTAGGAAGAGGTGTTTGCAATCATGACCAAGGAGTAAGGTAATTAATGCACAATGCGTATAAACTTCATTTTTTACGTTACGCTTTAAGAAAAGCAATAACGTGGGCAGAGTCCATATTATTTTGTCTAGGTGGTTGAATGTATACCGTAGCTCCGGGCTAAGTCAATCATGTATTCAAGCCAGTTATAAGATATATCTAACTCTTCAATTTGCAGGGAATGGAGACTTCTTCCCATTGGCAGAGGGCAAGTACTTTGTAGGTTGTGTTGGTACTTTGGCAACCAATTGCTTACCTCTCCTGGATTAAGCTAGGCAATGTACAGTGTTCAGTGTCCTAAATTATGGAATGCATTACGTCTGTGATGTCACATTTTGCTGTGGTGCCCACACAGGAAAGGTGTTTTTCTGTTTGTCAAAGTTTGTATAGGCATTGTAGTCCTGTCTTACATGCACATTGAAACCTTTCCAATTTCAGCTTAGAGGAGTAGCTCCTCACATACCAGTGGATTGAAGTGAATGATGCTTCAGAATTAAAGCCCATCTGCAGTAACAGAAATAAATATTCAGCCAGACAGGCAATGTGCTGACACCCTCCCTTTTCTTACCACTTATTTCCTATTACAGTTGTTACGCAGTCCCTCAAACTCACAAGGGTTGATTTACTAAAGGAAAATAGACTGTACACTTTATAAGTTTCAATCTGCAAGGGCATTTCCTCCAGAGCTTAGTAAATGAGGTGAAACTGCTGACTTTTATCATCCAATCATAGGCAAGCCAAAATGCTGTTGTTGTTTTTTTTACTTGCATGTGCTTGGGTATTCTTTTCAAAGTAAACTTCACATAATTTGCAAAGCTCTGGAGCAAATTCCCTTGCAGAGTCTTACTGCACTTGCAAAGTGAAGTCTATTTGCCTCTAGTAAACAAACCCCATAGTGTCAGAGATGTTGTATAAGTTTCAAGTTATACAAATTATATAGCAGAATATCCTGAAAGGTGTTTACTCCAACTTGGAAGAGGTCTTATTTACCTCATTTTCCTTTATAACCTATAAGGCCGTATCTTTTATGAATCTAATGTAACAATATTGCTGTACATTATGTGCAAATAAGAACTAGTTGAATTTGTTAGTAATGTTGGTACTAAGGCAGGCCATAGATGGTGTGATAAGAAAATCACTTGAGTCAGTGTTGATGAGAGAATCCCTCCCGTGGAGCTCCTGTGTTCTCCCTGTGGGGGGGGGGACATCTCTGCTGGAAAAGCAAAATAATTACTGCTAGTGGCAAAAACCACAGGCAATAATCGCATAATAAGAATCCAACATGCTGGTTGTACCCAAGTCAATCAATGGTTTAATTTGGGTACAATCTGCCTGCCCAATGCCCATAAATGGATTGAATCTCAGCCGGTCCCTGCAGAACTGGCTGAGATTCGATCCATTTATGGCCAGTGTAACAATAAAAATGTTGTGGTTTTGCATGAATGTGGTGCAAGGCTTTCAACTAAATATACATTGCAAAAAATGTTTTGAAGATCGCCCTTTAAATCAACCCAGTGTGGTTAAATATGGCTGCACATTTCAGAGATTTCTGCAATTCAACAGCAATCTGGCCAGACGCATTCCCTCTCTTCCTCAGCACTACAGTTCTGGGTGAATGTGTGCGTGGCTGTTACTTATCTATGGCAGTACAGAACAATAGAGTGGGTTGGACAATAAGCACATTTCCACTAATGCTTTCAATGAACGTGCCATCACTGACAGACCTGGCCACTGTTTACAATTGGGAGCTGTTGGAGTGGGCCCCCAATTATGTGATCACTGTGACAGCCAATCACAGCGATCACATGAACAGGAAGCCTCTGTTACAAGCTTTTGAAGAGCCGGCTCCAGCTGGCTGTAATGGGTTAAGACATTTCTAGGTCAACATTAGTTAAAAATGATAAAATTTTAAATGTTTCACAGTGATATAACTCTTTTTATGCTTTTCAGTTCCCGCTGGCTGTCAATCTGATCCAGTAGTGTTAATGCATTCTGAGTCACTTACCTGGAATAAATATGCAGACAAGGAGTTGACATTTTACTGCTTCATGTATTTGTAGAACCACCTTCAAAATGTTCTCTCTGTTTGATATTATCATAACTATCTGTAGTAGCAGGTATCATATTTTCAGCGTTCTTCATTTTTCTAACATTGCCTTACTGGAAGCAAAAGTGCAACCAGTGGAAATACCAGGGGCCCTCGTAAACCTTTACTACATTACTGAACTCAAATGGAAATGAGGTGAAGTTAATATTCCTCTTCCCTCTGCAAATTAACTTGAAACCTTTGCAAAATAGTTATATTTCTCTGGTTCATCTGTTTTGTTTTTAACTAATCTGATTGATGGCTTTATGGATGAAGTTTCCAAAGAACTGCTGAAATTATTCCACCTGTGCTATGGAAACTTGAAGCTCATATAAGCATTTTCAGAGCACTGCAGCATTATAAGTATATTAAATGTTAACTGAACTAGACACTGCTATGGGCCATGCTTGCCTTTTTAAATCTACCAGGTTATTTTATATTTCAATTTTATATGAAGATAAAATAAATTCATATTTACTAACGTTTGAACCAATAACTGAAAACAAGGAGAGGCACAGACTAAGAGTCGGTCCACACTGGGGCAACGCTGAGCCGCCTGACGGGTCGCTTCCCATGTAATGCAATGTCGCTCCGACTTAGAAATTTGGTTCCTGTACGACTTTGGGGGCGGCTCGGGGCGACTTGCATTGACTTCTATACAGAAGTCGTCTTGCAAATCGCCCCTGAAGTCGTCCTCAGGACGACTTGCAGAGCCGCCCCCGGAGTCGCCTGTGTGTGAACCGACTCTGAATGTTTATCTAAACCCAAAACGTGTTTTGTTTTCATTTTGTTTAGTGTAAAGAATAGTTAGAATCATCCCATTGGAGAGATCTCCCTTACTTCCTGTACTGTACACACATCAGGAAGTGAGGAAATCTTTCCCAAGCGAGGGTAACGGGTAACGTCCTCTTATACCTACCAAGTGCCCCAATTTTGCTGGTTGTGAAAGGACACATTCAGTAAAACAGCTCGGTAAACATCATCATGTTTACCAGGACTTTCATCATAAGCTGCAAAGGCTGCCCAGTCAAAGATAAGCAACTTAAAAAGCATCAGGGAAGATAACATTGGTTGGAGTGAATTGTGAGGGGCAGTATTGAACTGCTTGAGCAGAGCCTGCTGTTGACGTCATCACGCAGCCAGAAGTCCTCAGAAAAGCCAAATGTGTTTTTCCTATATGTGAAATTGCGGAATTTCAAATGAGAGTGCATTACAATTTTTTTAATAAAAAATTATTTGATGATTTTTAGGGCTGTGAATGATCAAAATTTTTGTGTTCGATTAATCGTTTTTTTTTTTAATCGATTAATCGACTAATTTCGATTAATTATAACGCACATACAGATCCAACTACTTTTAGCTGATCTCCTTGCAGGCCGATTCCCAGTGCAACTCCAACCACTGGAAAAATGGATAGCAGGATACAAAAAAAAAACACACAAAGGCAGCGCTCAATGGGAACAGCATTAAAAGTTTTATAGTCTTCAAGTAGGTAACAAAATAAATATTGCACTGGAGATAAAATCGATGTAGCTACATAAACTGTAAAAATGGTGCGAGTAATACCAAACGGTAGCAAAAGCAGTCATAAAAACATGTAGCTAAGTATGATACTGGTATTCAAACGTGTACAATGATGCCACTGCTGAATCCAGATGAGGAGGGGTTAACATCAGTCCGCCGGCATGTAGATGTCCCATGAAGGGAACTATCACAACTCCCAGTGGATGGCTGTAGAATCCCAGGTTGACAGAGGGAAGTAATAGAGGGAAGTGTAACAGCGCATGCGTCAGGGCTGTCTTAATGAGAGGGCACACCTGGGCACTGCCCAGGGGCCCCAGCTGCATTGGGGGCCCCTGCAATTTGCCCAAAGCAGCTGGTCCTTGAGCCTACGCTGCCCCGAAATTGGGGGCCCCATGATGGCACTGAGAGTGATAGATAGACAGGGGAGGCAGTCTGCCTTCTACCTACTTGATGTCTGTTTACCTGCACTGTCATTATTGTAGGGGCCCCAGAGCATTTCTTTGCCCAGGGGCCCAAGATGCTATTAAAACGGCCCTGGCTTGTGTGTGGCAGATAGGAAGGTCCCGCCGGCATGCAGATATGAAGGCACAGCAAAGGAGCCCTTCAGATGGACACGGCAACCCCCGCCGGTGTCCATGATGTCATCGGATCTCTGACAGAACTCCCTGAAGGCCCAGAAGCCGGCAGAGAGGTGAGTACCAGTCATAAGAATTTTTTAATCGATCAAAAAGATTTTGATCGATCAAAAAAATTAAAGATTAATCGATCGATTAAAAGTTAATTTGCACAGCCCTAATGATTTTACACTATGTGGGGCATTTGCTCTTATTTCTTGTATGAGTTATAAGGATGGATGGTTGAATGTGGAAATTCCAAGCACATATGGTTGGGGAGGATCGGAGCTAAACCCAGCTTTTTGTGGACCATATAAGAAAGGATTCTTTCAGAACAACACTGTTAATGTTCTTTTTAACTCCTTTTTAGTTTGAGGGTCATTTCCATTTGGCAAGCCTGCATTTTGCTATCTGGCTTTTACAGCTATCTTCGGATACCTTCCTTTCCAGGACCTGTTTTGGTGCATGTGGTTGTACATTCTTCACTTTTTCTTGAACACTTACAATCTTATCATTTTTGGACTTTAATTGTTTTTTGCACATTGATGAGATACTGCATATATTCATGTATACATGTTTATCACTGTTTTTTGAATTTCGATTAGACTCATAATTATTAATTTAAGGTGGTAAATGGATGACGTTTTGAGGTCATAGGAATTAGCACAGTTACAATTTTTTGAACTGTCAGCACTGATGAAGGGCAAACAGGAAGGTGAGTCTGCTCTAAAATGTAAGTACACTATTGCCTCGTTTCCACTGAACGGAACAGTTCAGGTCGGTACAGTTTGGAGCGCTTAAAATGGTCCGGTCCATTCTGGTGAACGTTTCCACTGCACATCAGACCATCTGGGACCATACAGGGTTTAGAAAAAATGCCTAGCGCGTCCACCAATCAGTGGAATGTATTGTAGCTCCGTCCTAACCGAACCTTTCCATTTCCTATGGCCCCACATCTGAAGCAGGACCCAGAATGGTCTGGTACGGTTCGGTTTTATGGCACACTTTCATAATGGAAACACCCAAAATGGTGTACCGTACCGAACCGATCCGGTCAGTGGAAACGAGGCATATGTATACTTTCACATTATGGTAGGAGCAGTAAACCTACAGGTCGACTTTAAGAATTTTCAGTCAATTAAAATAAAAAATTGATACTTGTCTTGGCAAATTGCAATGCATTAAAAGTTATTTACATTTTAATAAGCACTGAGCAGATCACCTGCTGTAATGATGGCGGACAGAAGCTCTACTACACATAAAGGGACTTCAGTTGTCAAACTGATAGCAAGTGGCAGTTGCAAGGATGGCAGCTACACGCATGGGGGTGAGTGTATAGCTGAAAATTCTGCTATTAATGTTTGTAAAGTGTATAAAGACACCCTTACATATGGTAAATCTTTCCTTTTAGTGCTGTATTTATATACTAGAAGGAGATAGTTGGCAGCATAATGTTAATGAAAGATGGTGATTGTAGACAACATAATCATGGGTGGGGGGAAAGTCAACCAAAATGCATTCTTTCAAATGTTTTTTTGGTTTGGTGAACATCATTTCTTCAAGGTTTAGAAACCATGTATTTTATGCATATACACCTTAGGGGAATTTGCTAAAACTGGAGCGTGCAAAATTTGGTGCAGCTGTGCATGGTAGCCAATCAAACAGAAAAAAACTGGAATCTGATTGGTTTGTATGGAGAACTGCACCAGATTTAGCACTCCAGTTTTGGTCAATTAACCCCTATGTGACTTTATTAAGCATTTCACTTATACGTCAGCCTAACTAAAATCCCTGTACAGCTGCTCCCACACCAAGGGGTTTAATTTTACCATTTGACACAAGATTCAAATAGCTTTTAACCAAGATTCACATGATTTTCAAATTATATTCAATTGGAAAAATGTGTGTAAGCTGGGTGAAAATAGTTTGAAAACTTTTTAAAATAGATTGCTAAGAGTATGCATAGCATACTTTCCCATTATTGAAGACTCACCTGGCTGTGCCCTGTTACGCGGCTGACAAATCAAACCTGTCCTTTGCTTTCTCGTGCTGCCACCACCATCGTCTCTCACAATTTTCTTCCGGGCTCCCGTCACCCCTTTTTAGCCATTGGGTAGCCATTGATGATAAAAATCCTGCAAGCTATAAGGATTTCATTCACAAGTTGCTGCCTACAAAGCCAATATGTGCCAAACTTTGCAGGGGAAAGAGTGGATTGTGGACATGGATATACATGGGATGCACATAATTACCCTGTCCCATCCAGAGATCTGTAAGCATAACTTTTAACTAAGGATTGACCAATATCGTTTTTTCGGTGCCGATACGATACCGATATTTTGGCCACCTCTCGGGCCGATAGCTAATATTGTGTACCGATATTGGGCAAGATTCAGGTAGAAGTTACGCGGCTTATCTGTAGATAAGCCGCATAACTTCTAACCTACGCCGTCGTATCTGTTTTCTGTATTCAGAAAACAAGATACGCCGGGATTGAGTTCAGATACGAGCAGCGTAATTGTATTTCGCCGTCGTATCAGAACTGCAATTTTAAAATGGCCGCTAGGGGCGTTCCCGCTGAATTACGCCGAGAATATGTAAATCAGCGAGATACGCCAATTCATGATCGTACGTGGGCCCGACGCAGTGACTTAATGCCGTTTCCGTAAGAGATACGCGGCGTAAAGAAAAACATGCCCCCTGGGTGGCGCATCCTATGTTAAGTATGGCCGTCATTCCTGCGTCGAATTGAAAAAGTTTCACGTCGTTTGCGTAACTCGTCCGTGAATGGGGATTGACGTCATTGACGTTCACGTAGAAAACACCGTCCTAATGTGGAGCATGCGCACTGGGATACATTGACGGCCGACGCATGCGCAGTTTGTTGGCCGTGGGATCGCACCTAGTTTAAAAACTACACGCCCCCTACCCGCCCAATTTGAATTCTGCCGGCCCTTTTTCACTACGCCGCCACAACTTTAGGAGCAAGTGCTTTGTGAATACAGTACTTTCTCCTAAAGTTTCGGCGGAGTAACGTAAATGAGCAACGTTACGCCAGAATAAAGATTCGCCCATCTACCTGAATCTGGCCCATTGTGTACATTTTAAAAAAAACTGGAACCTTTAAAGTGGTTGTAAACCCTTACAATCCACTTTTGACTACAGGTAAGCCTGCATGGTTTAGGAAATATCCATTTTATCTGCATGTGCCATCATCATCAGCACATGCGCACTGAATCATTGGCACGTTCATGCCATTGCTTCAGTTAGTGTGCCGCTACCGGTGGCTCCCTCGTGCATGCACGGGAGTGAAGTCATCGCAGCTCTAGCCAATCACAGTGCCAGGGCCCGCAATACCTGGAAGTAACTTCGGGAGCAATGTCACTGGCTGGGGCTATGTTTTTGGGACTGCTGCGGGGGCTTTGATCTAAAGTTAGTATTTCAGAATGAGCCAGTATGCCATGCATACAAGCTCATTATGCCTTTGTCTTGCAGATTTTTTTGTGGGTTTACAAAGATGGCAGTAATCCGAAAAGTGATGTCATAAATTCACTTCGGGGTTACTAGATCCGAGACGCGAACGAAGCATAGGTTTTGTTTGGGTCTTCGGCCAGCCAGGAGACGCGCCGGCTGGTTGCTCGGGCCTCCCATTGAGACGTCCCCCTCCTGCTGCTTGCAAGAACAGCCGAGCACCTGCTGAACTGCATCGGTTGTTATTAAAATAAAGCCACCTGTCCGCATAGGAGGAGCGCAGGGGCAGCTGCATATAGAGGAACTGATGCTTCCATTTCCCCCCACTTTTCTCCCTCCTGCAGGCTTTCAGCAGCTGCAGGAGGAAACTGGAAAAGATCGGTTTCTCAGTGTTTCTTAACATTTTACCAGTCACGGTGCAACATATTGCCTCTTCACTGCCTGTCAGATGCCTTTGAAAAGCGATGCAGGCTCAGATCGCTTTTCAGAGGCATTTAACAGGCAGAGAAGAGGCAATATATTGCACCATGACTGGTAAAATGTTGAGAAACACAGATTTTCTTGTTAGTATTATGAAAAATTATAAAAAAAATCTGTTCTGATCGTAAAGAAAAATGGGGTCAGGATTAAAAGTAATGTGTATACATACACATGCATGTAAACCCACATGTACACACATACACACACATATACATATAAATACACACATGTACACAGATAAACAGACACACACAAACATGCAGACACAAACACAAACATGCCGGCGGTCCCATAAACAACCACCACTCTAACAATTCAGGCACGGGGGGTGGCACACGGGCCCCCTGCAGCATGGGGCCCAGTCACAATGGTGACTTCTGCAACCCCTGTACATCAGCCTCTGCCTCCCCCGCCTCAGGGGTCTGTATAGAGCCCTCATATTTTGCAAAAGACCGCACAACAGCTTTGTGAAAAATAACTAAATAAAACATTATATTATATATTATAATATACATTATAACATTTTAAAAATATTAGTAAGACAAAATAAGAAATTGTAAATAAAAATGTAGGGCTTATTCACATGAGTTTAGTGGCCCATACAATGTGAATAAGCGGTTTTTGCGGTTGGGGCTGTTTGTTACTCTGAGGGGATGCAGGTCCTATTTTGACAGGTGTGTGGGTGAGTGGCTCTGAATACACACTGTCTGTTATTAGCTGTATACCTACATCCATACACCTGACAGATTAGGACCTGCAGCTGTGGTCGTACAGCTGCTGCATCCACATAAGGTAACATACAGTAGGCTGCCTTCACAAAGCCCCAACCACAAAAAAAAACACTGATTCCCACTGTACAGCCCACAGCGCCCATGTGAATGAGCCCCAAGACCTTCACACACAGAGCTTTATTTATTAACTTAATACAGTTTTATCTTTTAGATTTAGCAGGAATGTTGTGTAGCTCTGCCCATGACTGCCCCACCTAGGGGTAAGCAAGGACAAGGAACGCTAGGAGACTGTACACTATGAAATTGGCAAGATAATAGTTAGGTCCAGACAATAATTAAAGCAAGCAGCAATTAAGATGAAAGTCGGGTCCTGGCAATGATTCTGCAAGCACTATTGAAAGTACTGGTAGAGATTCTACAAGTGCCATCGGAAGTACTTGCTTGGATTCTGGTGGACCTTGCTGTGTAGCTAAATATAGCATTTTGTGTTATTTTATTATTCATTTTAGGCTAGGTGAGGCTGCAGTATCCTATCCTATAACAGCAAGCCAGTTAGGTGTAGTACGTTGTGGAATAAGGAAGAAATAAAGCATGTTCACCTAGCAAAGGCAGATTTGCATTTACTTTCAATACCAGATTATTGACAAGGGAAATTTAAAAAAAAAATACGATTTTTGTTAGCATATTCTAGTTTAGTAAATCAACCCCATTACATTAACTCTTTTACCTGCTAAAAGGTGTGTCATTCTATCCACCTGTTTCCAAATGATATTTAGCTAGACAAGTTACATTGGTCCACAATCCTGCTATGGTCTGCAATCCTTTAGAAACACATGCTTGCCTTACAGTATTATAAGACCTGTAGTTGAAATATAGCCCCAGCAGAGTATTAAATATTGAGAATGAATTAATGTCATGTGTGTAATTAATATTGTCAGTAAAGCCATTATTCATTTGTTATTTTAGGCTTGAGGCCATACAATTATTTGTGCAGTCAAAATAGAAAAAGGAACTTTTTGTAAAAAAATTTTTTTTTCAAACCTAATGAACAAGTTAAAGCCCTTTCCTTTTAAAATGCTAGCAAGCCTTGACCAATGCTCTTGTATAGTCTAAAATACTTTATGACCATGCCATGTAATTCAGATAAACTACGGCACTTTACTGATTGGGTGCACTGAGGTTTGGCAGCCTCTTGCTGGATGTCAATGCTCCCATTTGCAGCCAACACCTTTTAAGCACCTGTAGATAACTAAAGTTATGTGTAAATTTCTATTTCTCTTATAAAGGTCAGACTTGTTAATCGCCCTGTGCTTTTCTTTTGGGCAATACTGGGTTTGCCCATTATAGTAGCAGAAAAAAAAGGATAAAGAGGCAGGGGAACAAAAAAATACAATTACGTACAACCAGGGCCGATCCGCCCTATAGGCTCACTATGTAAGCCGCTTAGGGCCCCGCAAAGCTGCGGAGGGCCCCCTAAATTACTAGAGGCCTCGCCTGGTGACAAGTCATTTTCGGGCCCTCACCCCGCTTCTCAACTCGCTGGCTGCATGGGAGAAAAGGTAAGAAGTCAGCACCCTCCGCCTCTCACTTCAATGTAAGATGTAATTTCCGACAGCAGAACACCCCCCTGCCTCTCAACTTTAATGTGACATGTCATTTTGCTTAGGGCCCCAGGGAGGTCAGGATCGGCACTGCGTACAACTTCATTTGTCTTTAACTCTGGATCTGATGGTATTGCCAAGCAATTTTCATCAAAGGCAATTTCTCTTTATTCATGGTCCAGAGCAGGCACGGACTGGGACAAAAAATAGGCCCGGGCATTTTAGACTGGGCAGCAAACTTTTCCAGGGACCGGGGGGGGTGCGATTGGTAGACATTCGCGGGGGTGGCTGCTGTCGGTCCTCCACACTGTAATGTGCAGGGACACTGTGATATAAAGGGAACTGCACTGCAATGATTACAGTGCCCATTTACAGTGCAGTCCCCTTTATATTACAGTGTCCCAGTCCTATTGTGGCCATATAATGGTAGTACTGTGTCTCCTATTGTGCCCACACTGCCCAGTGTCACTGACCTGCTCTCTTTTTGGTGGTGCGGTACAGCGTGGCTCTCTCTCTCTGGTGGTGCGAGTACAGCGTGGCTCTCGCTCTGGTGGTGCGGGTACAGCGTGGCTGTCTCTCTGGTGGTGCGGGTACAGCGTGACAATCTCACTGGTGGTGCGGGTACAGCGTGACTCACTGGTGGTGCGGGTACAGTGTGGCTCTCTCGCTGGTGATGCGGGTACAGCGTGGCTCTCTCGCTGGTGGTGCGGGTACAGCGTGATTCTCTCGCTGGTGGTACAGGTACAGCGTGGCTCACTCGCTTGTGGTGCGGGTACAGCGTGGCTCTCTCTCTGGTGGTGCAGGTACTAGGGTTGTCCCGATACCACTTTTTTAGGACCGAGTACAAGTACCGATACTTTTTTTCAAGTAGTCGCCGATAACGAGTACTGATACTTTTTTTTTTATGTGTCCCCAAATGCAGCCATGTCCCCCCACATATTGCAGCCATGTATGTCCCCCACATATTGCAGCCATGCATGTCCCCCACATATTACAGCCAAGTATGTCCCCCACATATTGCAGCCATGCATGTCCCCCACATATTGCAGCCATGCATGTCCCCCACATATTGCAGCCATGTATGTCCCCCACATATTGCAAGCCATGTATGTCCCCCACATATTGCAAGCCATGTTTGTCCCCCACATATTGCAAGCCATGTATGTCCCCCACATATTGCAGCCATGTATGTCCCCCACATATTGCAGCCATGTATGTCCCCCACATATTGCAGCCATGTATGTCCCCCACATATTGCAAGCCATGTATGTCCCCCACATATTGCAGCCATGTATGTCCCCCACATATTGCAAGCCATGTATGTCCCCCACATATTGCAGCCATGTATGTCCCCCACATATTGCAGCCATGTATGGCCCCCACATATTGCAAGCCATGTATGTCCCCCACATATTGCAGCCATGTATGTCCCCCACATATTGCAAGCCATGTATGTCCCCCACATATTGCAGCCATGTATGTCCCCCACATATTGCAGCCATGTATGTCCCCCATATTGCAAGCCATGTATGTCCCCCATATTGCAAGCCATGTATGTCTCCCATATTGCAAGCCATGTATGTCCCCCATATTGCAAGCCATGTATGTCCCCCATATTGCAAGCCATGTATGTCCCCCATATTGCAGCCATGTATGTCCCTCATACCTGTAGCTATTGTCTATAGACACTCCCCCTTGCTCGGTATTAGACGGATCCCTCCAATCCCGAGAAGGGGAGTGTCTATACATGGCGGCGCGGGCATTTACAAGTATTCAAAACGAAAGCTTGTAATGCACGTTACGCTATAATGCAGGGATTAACGGCGGTATGCGGCGGCGGCGGTATACGGCGGCGGCGGCGGTATAATAGCTACAGGTATGGGCGACAGGACATGGCTGCAATATGGGGGGGGGAGTATTCTATTTTGGTATCGGGGGTATTTGCGGGAGTACAAGTACTAGTGCAAATACTCGGCATTGGTCCCGATACCGATACTAGTATCGGTATCGGGACAACCCTAGCAGGTACAGTGTGGTTCTCTCTCTGGTGGTGCAGGTACAGTGTGGCTCTCTCTCTGGTGGTGCGGTACAGCGTGGCTCTCTGGTGGTACGGTACATCGTGGCTCTCTGGCGGTGCGGTACAGTGTGGCTCTCTGGTGGTGCGGTACAGCGTGGCTCTCTGGTGGTGCGGTACAGCGTGGCTCTCTGGTGGTGCGGTACAGCGTGGCTCTCTGGTGGTGCGGTACAGCGTGGCTCTCTGGTGGTGCGGTACAGCGTGGCTCTTTGGTGGTGCGGTACAGCGTGGCTCTCTGGTGGTGCGGTACAGCGTGGCTCTCTGGTGGTGCGGTACAGTGTGGCTCTCTGGTGGTGCGTTACAGCGTGGCTCTCTGGTGGTGTGGTACAGCGTGGTTCTCTGGTGGTGTGGTACAGCGTGGTTCTCTGGTGGTGTGGTACAGCGTGGTTCTCTGGTGGTGCGGTACAACACAGCGTGACTCACTAAGGTGGTGTGGTACAACATTTCTCTATCAGGTGGTGCCGGGGCTATTAGTTCCCCCAGCACAGTCCTTTCTTTCGTTTTTCATGTCTTCTGTAGTGCTGCTACAATCACTCCCCAGTTTGTTTTCGGTTTTCTCCCGCCCCAGCAGAGTGTATGCTGGAGAGTGTAGTCAGCTCCCTGCTGAGAAAAAATGGGCCTATCTCTAAGACTAAATTTCCTATAATGCCTCTCTAGTTGCTTCCGATTGGTTCCCTGTTGTGGCCAATGGTGAGTGAAAAATAGGCAGCAAGCTTTCTCGAGTCCTCACATGTGCTGCCGACAAGAGAAGGGGAGGGGGCGAGCGGGGGAAAATGTCCTCCAGCCAGGACACCTTGGCTGGAGGTGGAGGAGGAGTCCACCTGGGAGCAGAGAGCTATCTGCGCGGCTCTGAGAGGCTGAGCTGCGTGTGAGAGAGACACACAGCTTAGCCCATGCAGCCGAATGTTCCGCGAAAACACACGCACAGCTGCATAGCGGTAGCGGCGAGCGGCGGCCACGGCCTGTGTTAACCATGTCCAGGCCATGGTTGCCGCTTACCTCCCGCTGTGGGGCCTGAGCAGCAACTGGCTATGTAGCGGGCGGCCCTGGCCGGGCCGGCCCACCGAGCATATGCCCTGTTTGCCCTATGGCCAGTCCGGGCCTGGTCCAGAGACAGGTTTACTTTCAACACATCTCTTTATTTTAATTATTAACAAGTGGGTGACATTCAGAATATTTCTCAAGCCCTAGTTTTGATCACTGATCCTTTTAATAACAGAACTAGTTTTGATCACTGATCCTTTTAATAACAGAACTAAAGTGTTTCCCCACTTATATGAGAAAATATTTCTGTTTCTATATATGTAACTATTTCACAGCATGTGATTCAGTGGTAGGCGGCGTACACACGACCGAGGTTCTCGCTGGAAACCAGCGAGAACCTCGCTGGAAGCTGCATTCCAGCGAGGACCTCGGCCGTGTGTACGCTCTCGGCGAGCATCCCGTCGGGAATCCCGTCGAGCAGAAATAGAGAGCACGCTCTCTATTTGCTCGACGGCCCGCCTGGATGAATGGCTGGTTGCCATTCCTGACGGGGGCGGGTCGCCGATTTTGACGGCCGGCAGAGAACCTTGACGGGCGGAACGATGTGTTCTGCCCGTCGAGGTTCTCTGCCGTGTGTACGCGGCCTTAGAGTGAAAAAAAGGAGAACATGGACCAAAGAAGAAAAGCAGTGACAGCTTATGGAAGGCATAGTATATACTGGCTGAATAGGCTTTAAATTACAGACAACAACATCCACTTGTGTATTTATAACCCATTTCAGCATGTCTTCCTAATATGTATTGGGTGCTGCTGTTTTTATATTGGGAGGCGAGGTGGGCACAGCTTTGAGCCTAAATATGAACTAGCTTTAGTGTACATTTGGCATTGTGTGTAGACACTTCAGTTATGGTGGTATTAGAGAGTTGATGGTGCTACAACAAGAGTCACCTAAGCCATTTTACATTATGATATGGTGTAAGTGGCGGTCTGTAATATTATCTCCAATATTATCCTGTTCAGTGTATACGTTTCAATATTTTAAAGCTGAATTCCAGTCAGCTTACAAAGAATGGCATTTGGGGTCCCCTCCATCCTTATATTTAGTATCTAATGCTTATTTAGGTAAAGTAATAAAGAGGAATACTTATGTTATTGTTCAGTTCTACGTTAGCTGATGCCCCAGAATGTGGGTGGACCCTAGACATCATCACATAAGCAACCACTGGTCCTGCATTGCTTGTGATGAAGTTGTTGAGAGAGGTGGATGCAAGAGTGGACAAGAAAATCAGCTTTGTGGGTCGAGTCGTCAATACTGGAAAGGGGAAAAATATACTGGCTAGCTGGGAGGAACCTGTGGTACTATGGATCTAGGTAAGTTCTATTCTCAATTACTTCTTTGCTAGACTAAACAAACATTAGATACTTAGTATATGGGGTGGCATCCAAATGCCATTTTTGTAAGCTGATTGGAGTTCGGCTTTAAACATATCTCGGCAGATCCTAGTCCTTCTAAACTTGATCTTGTCAAGAATTTGTTGGGATTCTGTGTAAATTACCTGCCTTGATGGGTGGAGACCTTTAATCACCTAACAATTACCTGTCCCCGTATATTATTTTATTTATTTTTAATTGTGTGTCTGTGTACACATGTTGGGACAGAATTGTCATTGCTTGCCTCTTTTATTGAGAATGTCAGATCCATTTCCCTGCGGTGTAGTATGCAACAATGTGTTGTGCGGCATGGAAATGCACCCTGTCCTAATTCTTTTTAGTGCACACCAACACATCTCATTGGTGTGAACTGAACTCATAGCATAAAGTACGAATTGCCTTGTCTACTCATTGCAACTGTATTGCACAAAAATGCCCAACACGTATGGTGTGATTGGACCCTACAGCTGGCACAATGGCACCTCAATCTCAGAGTGTAAAAAAAAGCTTGAAAAATCAAGATAAAAAAAGCATATAATTGTTTGTGCCCTATATATCTATATAAGCTATGAAACTATTCTAAACAACTGAATAGAAATTCCTTGTGCTGGATGTTTTCATTTTTATATCTTTCATAATCTGAAAAGTAACACCAAAAGTGTTGTGCTATTTAGTAGGAGTGATCCATGAATACATTACTAGTGAACATCACGCACGCATGACAATACTGTCATCACCAGGACTTTCCTGGCAATGGATGCAGTTCACCACTAATATATTCACTGGCATGTCGGAATCTATTCCATAAAATATGCAGTGATTGTATCTGCGTTGACAGTTTGGAAGTTCCTATTGGATCTGGAGAATGAATTAGGACTAAAAGTTTTTAACAATATAAAAATCTTTTAAGACCTTTTGTTTTTTTGCACACCAATACAAAATTTCTAGGTGAATTTGCCAACCCTTAATGAAAACAGAGTATTGGTTTCCTAATGGTGACATAAAATCTCACGTTAAAGTGTACCTGCAGTATCTTTGTGGCTGGAAAACGTATGTGGCATTTGTATTGAGCAGAATACCTTGAGAGCCCTGATACTCTGGGCATTCTCAGGTAATTTCAACCACATCTCAGAAGCTTGAGCTCTGGCTTAAAGTATTACTAAACCCTGGTCCCTGCATTCACTATATCTGGTCTCCCACACAAATTATGAAAATGTTATTATTATAGTAAATATAAACTGCTAAATACCTGTTCTCATGAGCCATATATTGTGACTTCTATCAGTGCCTGGGCGAGCGCTAGCTAAAGCTTATAGGAGAAGTTTTCATTCTCTTCTGACTGTTCTATGAGGCTGCATGACCCCAAACCCTCTGTTTGGACTGTGCTGATTGGACCTGTGCTGATCACATGCATCCTCCCGAAATAAACTCTCTAGCAATACGCACCAAACTGAGCATGTGCAGATTGCACCAAATGCTCTGTATTATCAGGAGATGGATTGGGGACAGTGGAAGAAGGGGAGGGTCAGGAGTAAACAGCCTTTTTACACAATGTGCAGGATTAACCCCTTAGGCTCCACAGTGAGTATAGCAAACATGCGTTACTGCATATACATACAGATTTTTACTGCTGTGGCTTTAGTAACACTTTAAATAACTTTTTATTTCTGTAGGTAAAACAAAGCCTAAACAAATGCAATTGAATTGTGCTCCTAAAAAAAGGCATGCTTGCTATACAACTGATATTTCTCATGAAAAATATTTTCATGAACATGCACATTTGTTTTGTTTGAGCATTCCTGTTTGTGGCAGTAGAGGAAGGTGTGGGTCTAGCAGACATACATCTTCTGCTTATTAGGGTAAACAGTATTGGTAAAGCAAATAAATGTACGTTCAAAGCAAAGTTCATCTTATGTTTATATGTATTTTGGGGTAATTGAGTTAATATTTCTGTAAGTGGAAATCATTAAAGCCCAACTCTGGCATCTGATCACCCCCTCTCTCCCCATGGAAACACCCTCCCCCAATGGTGTGCTATGCTTCTTCATATACTGTATATGCAGTGTGTATATATATATAGAGAGAGAGAGAGAGAGAGAGAGAGAGAGAGACAGAGAGCTGCTCCAGATTTTGCCCTTTCCAGTTTTAGTAAATCTCCCCCACAATGTCATTTAGCCTAGATGTCTGATGACATCTTGTGGTAGAAAAGAAGTATTGTGGACGACAGCTCCAGACTGAAGGTTGGTATTGCATCAATAGATTTTTTTTTATTTTAAAACCAGCAAGTGAACCATTTACAAAATAGGCCAGAGTTTGACTTTAACCTCCCTGGCGGTATGATTATTTCAGATTTTAGGTGCTGAAAGCGGTACCAATATTTTACATGGAAATTTGGCGTTTTAAATTGTAGGCCTGTAATTCTTAGGGATAACTCACTTAAATATGTCCAAACAAGAGTCTAGTAGACATCTTGGGTATTATAAAGTTTGAAAAACAAAATAATAAATTATAATATAATAAATAATTATAACAAATAATAATGTAATTATAATAAAAATTATTCAATATCAAAAACACTGAAGTTAGCTCAGTTGCAGATTTTTTTTTTGCTCAATTCTGCAAGTGATTATAATTTATTATCGCTGTTTTCTAGCTGCTCTAAAACCACTTTGGACATAAAGAGACAGTTTTTGGTTGCTATGGATGGACAATCTACAGTTTATAGGCAGAAAGAACAGTTTTTATTATACAAAAGAACATGTAGGGCACTGGGCAGACCACTAGGGACAAAGGGGAGGTGTATTTTTTACATACAGTACTGTAATCTATAAGATTACAGTATACTGTATGTAATGTGTTTATTTACTTTTTAGAATTTGGCACTGTGCGTCGTAACGTCGCAGGGAACGGAGATCGGCGGCACAGGGACACTGTGAATCGAGCGAGAACACAGCTCGCTCACACAGCGGGGAGGCATCGCAGGATCCAGGGACAAGGTAAGTAAACACTGCCTGTGAATGCTGCGAGGCGAGACCGAGTCTGGCTCGGGGTTACCGATCGCAGCACAAAAATGTAACCCCGAGCCGGACTCGGGAATACCGCCAGACAGGTTAAAGGGTAGGTTCATCTTTACAGAAAATCTGTAAGGTGAACTTACACTGGACCCCTGGTACCTGAGTCCAGCGATCGACCGCTGTGAGAGATCGAGTCACCGCTATAATAGTCCATGGATTTTAAATCCCAGCGGCTTTCTCTTCTCTTCTCCAGCAATGACAGGACGAGCTAAGCGGGTTCTGATTGGTCGGCGCTGTCCACGTGACAGTGCCAACCAATTACAATGCCACCTATATGTACCTTTAACACGGTACGTTTGGGAGATTAAGCAGCAGTGATTTCAAATCCCTGGACCGGTAAAGCGGTGCCTCGATCTCTCACAGCAGGTGATCGCTAGACTCAGGTATCATGGGACCTGGGGTGATGGGGACAGGGTCCAGTGTAAGTTCACCTTACAGATTATCTGTAAAGGTGAACTTACCCTTTAACTGTTCACTTGCCAGTGGGCCTATAATATTCCTTTAGCTCATTCCGTATGATTACTTGACTAATCTTACCCATTTTGGCATGCTCCTCTATTGCAGATGTTGCACATGTAGCTATGTGAAACATCGCCCAGATCATGAAAACGTGATCCCCTCACAAATAATTCACTCTGACAGTCAGTGAGTCTGCAAATCTTTAAAGGCAAATCTAAGCCAGACATGCTCTATTTCCTGAACCCATTTCCTTTTAAGATCCTCTTTTAACTTGGTAAAAACATCACAGGACAAAGAGTGATAATAGGAGAGTGATTATTAGGGGATTGTTAGAGGAGTGGCTCATTCTTTGTTGTTCCAAACACCTTTGTTGTCAGATTTTAGACTGTTTAATATGTGCAGTTTTGTTCTACACACTTAGCATTTAATCTTTATATACAATCAATAAATGTAATGTTGATTTTTTTTTTTTTGCTGCTCTGAGGCCTCGTACACACGATCAAATCTGTCTGCTGGAAACGGTCTGCTAGACCGTTTCAGCAGACAGATTCGATCGTGTGTACGGGCAAGCTTTGAAATCTGTCGGCTGGGAACCCGTCCGCCCGACATGTCTGCTGGTTAGTACGCTAACCAGCAGACATGTCTTCTCGCACACGCGCCGAATGGTCTCGACGCATGCGCGGAAGTGTTTTACTTCCTGGTGCGGTGACGTGGCGGCGTCAACGTCACCGACACGTCAGCTCGCTGTCTGCTGGCGGGGATTTTGGTTTGCTCGTGTGTACACGCGAGCAAACCAAAATGCCAGCAGACAGATTTGTTCAAATCGGTCGGACAGACCGTTTTGAACAAATCTATTTACTAGTGTGTACGAGGCCTAAGAGTGAGAACATATTAATTAAAGTATAACTAAAGACATGTGGGAGAGTCGGCAGAGTGCATGTGATCAGCACAGGGCCAATTAGCACTGTCCAGAGAGAGGGTCGGGGGTCCTGCACCCTGATAGGTCAGCCATATAATGTCAAATCTTTTCTCTCACAAGAGTCAGTCAGTCAGTGGGAGAGTAGGACGCTCCGGCCTTCCGCTCGAGTCTACTCTCGCCAGGGACCAGACAGTGATACTGACAGGCTGCTAGGCAGGCTCTCCACAGCTCCACAGCTCAGTATCCTCCGTGTCCTCCCAGAGACTCACCATTCAGCTCCCCTCGGCATTACCTGACCCCCCTGGTTCCCTTTTTCTCATCCCACAACCAGCAGGTAAGCCACCCAGCCACTGTGGATACAGGCGGCCGTCCTTTTCAGGACAAGCCGCTGCTACCCACTCAATGCATCGGCTCTCCCCTTTTCCATAACTCCCCATAAACCCCTCTCCTGTACCCCCACACTATCTCCCCCACTCTAGCAATCTATCCGCCACCCATCCGTCTTCCATCCGGTGCCAGTTGCACCTTTTCGGGTGGTTTTCGGGTGTTTTTCACCCCTCCACGCTGGCCTGGAAGCAATCGCGGCAGCCGCGACTAGGAAAGGCCACGGCTTCAACCGTGGCCTAGCGGTGTGCCGCTCCTCGCCATCCCAAGCTCTCCCAAACTCCTAAAACGGCCCAGACACCCCCCCATAGCCCTAGAAAGTAGCTCCTACCCCCACTCTATTTGTCCTGGCCCCTACAGCAGCACCGATCCACCCAATCTGGGAGTTCACCAGCCTGGATCTTGCTGCTGGTTCAGTGGCCATCCCTACTACACCCAGCCCCAAGCCCCCCTTGGTAAACACCGTAATACTTGATCCAGGGTTCGTCCGATCGCCTCTCGAGGGGTCAGGAAGGAATTTTTTTCCCTGCCACTGCATATTGGCTTAGCATGATCAGGTTTTTTTTGCCTTCCTCTGGACCAAGTCAGGATAGAGGATTCGGCTAATCCTTGACTATCCTTCCATCCCCCCTCCCCCTCGGTGTTTGGCGACCATGATTAATCTGCAATACTCAGCAGAGACCATCTGGGGTCTGAGGCGATTTGCCGCAATACTACCAGCCATCACCAAAAAAGCCCTGCAAGCTGAGCGACTCTTTAGAACCGATCGACGATCGACTATCAAGAGTCGCAGCCGCTTGCCACAACCAAAGCACATATCATGTGCTTTGATCAACACAAGATCGGCAGTAAAACACTGACTAGAAATCCATGACTTCATCTTGCAATACGACTTAGACTGCCTCTTTATAACAGAGAGCTGGCTCACAGCCCACTGTAACACCATTCTAGGAGAATTGGTGCCAGAAAATTATCGTATTATTACGGAAAACAGAATAGGGCAAAGAGGAGGAGGACTGGCGGTGATCCATAAGAATTATCTGGCGATCACAAAACCAGTCTTTCAAAACCCTCTTCCATTCATGGAAACCCTTACTCTACAACTGCAAGCAAACTCCCAGGAGACCGTCCGTATTCTACTCTGCTATAGGCCACCCAGCCCCAAGTCGCAGCTTCTCCCATTATTGACGGACTTTATCTCCACCTATACCCTGAACAGCAAACACCTTTTGCTGCTCGGGGATTTCAACCTCTAGGCCAACTCCCCACAAGACCCCGTGGCCGACGCCTGCATTGACCACCTGGAAGGTCTAGGGCTACAACAACTAGTATGTGGGCCCACACATGCTTCAGGTCACACACTTGATCTCATTTTCAGACAAAATCTGAAAATAAAAATCTTGGAAAATGAACCGTTGCCATGGTCAGATCACCATGCAATCAAATTCATTATTTCCAATTCCCCCCCCCCCCCTTAACAAAAAAATCAAATTCAGTGACCACACACTGGACTAGATGTCAGAAGAAGCTCCACTCAGAACTCTTCAAAGCCACGTTAAGGAAAAAAATTAAAATAATTCAGCCACATCAAACGGCTGAAGAAACACTGGATGCCATAAACACAGCCCTATTACAGTCAGCTGACGTAAAACCAACATCCGGAAAACAAACTCCAGCTGGTTCAACAACCAACTGGCGTTACTGAAGCAAGAGCACAGAAGGGCAGAAGCCGCCTGGAAGAGAAGCCCATCAGATGAGAACATCTCTATCTAGAAGGCAATAACTAAGAAATATCACAAAGAAACCTTCAAGGCCAAGAAAAATTATTTTTCTGAGGCTATCAACAGCGCCCTGAATCGCCCCCACGAACTCTTCAAGCTGTTCACTCAGACCATGAATCCAGGATGTCTTGAAGCCCCCAATTCGGACTCACAAGAATTTTGCAATGAATTATCGGATTACTTCATTAATAAAATTGAGGGAATTCGGCAAAGCATTCAGCAAAACAATTCCCCTTGTAGCCCCCCCTGTAATAATTTACACAACACCTGTAGTAATTCATCCCAACCAGGTAAGTTCACGCTGGAACCCATCACTATCCAAGCCACAAACCATATGAATGAATGAATGAATGAAAAACGTATATAGCACGGCACATGCGAACTGAATCGCCTCTGGGCACTTGTTGTTTCTGTCTCTCTGGTCATCAAAAGAGCAGAGTTTGTATCTGTCTTCTGAAGGTCAGGTGGTTTTCCTCCAACCGAATGCTGGTTGGTAAAGCGTTCCATAGTCTGGGACCTTGGAAAGCAAACCTTCTTTCTCCTTTGGACTTGTATCTGGCTTTGGGTATCTTGACCAGATTTTGGTCGGTGGATCGCATAATGCGATTGGGATTGTGGACTTCTATCTTTTCGCATAGATATTGCGGAGCCTTCCCATGGATGCACTTATGTGTCAGACAGAGTGCTTTGAAAGCAATTCTGTCTTTTACTGGCAGCCAGTGAAGGGTTCTCAGTGAAGCTGAGATTGATTCCCATGGTTTTTTCCCAGTCACCAGTCTGGCGGCCGTATTTTGAACGACTTGCAGACGAGTGATTTGGTACTTGGGGAGTCCGAGGTAAAGGGAATTTGCATAGTCCAGTCTGGAGTTCACAATTGTTCCTACCACGACTGCTACGTCTTCTTTGGGGATAAAGGGAATAAGTCTACGTAGTAGGCGCAGCAGATGGTGAGATCCGCTGACTACTGACCCTATTTGTGCCTCCATTGTCATGTTGGTGTCAAAGATGACTCCGAGACTTTTGACTTTGGAGCTAGGGGTGATGATCTGGCCCAGAATGGGGGGGGGGGTGTCCAGGTTGTTGCAAGTTGACTCTTGCGACTTGCATGAAACAGAAGAAGTTCTGTTTTGGAGCTGTTGAGTTTAAGATAACTCTTTGTCATCCAGTTTTCTATCAAAGAGAGACAATTCTCTAAACTGAGATGATGATCCTTTTTGTTGCAGATGCGAAAGTACAGTTGCGTGTCGTCTGCATAGGAGTGGTAAAGCAGCTGTTGGCTACTGATGATTTAGAAGAGAGGGCGAAGATAGATGTTGAAGAGCACCAGTGACAGGGGTGATCCTTGAGGGACTCCACATGACACCGTGCGTTTTTCTGAAGTAAAAGATCCTAATTTTACTGTTTGTGATCGGTTTTCCAAAAAGGAGGAGAACCATGATAGATCACTTTCTGCGACTTTGGCTACTTCAGCCAATGGAGTCAGTAGTAGTTTGTGGTCTACTGTATCGAAGGCTGCACTTAGGTCCAACAGAACCAGGAGGCAAGATTCTCCTTCGTCTGCGGCCTCAAGTGCGTCGTCCCATATTTTCAGCAATGCTGTTTCCGTCCCGTGTCCGGGACGGAAACCGGATTGAAATGGATCAAGTAGATTATGGGTATCTAGATGCTGTTGCAGCTGTTGTACCACTGCTTTCTCCATTATCTTTGAGAGGACGTTTAGGCCTGTTATGGGACGGCGGTGAGTAGGGTCTTTGGGGTCTAGGGTGGGTTTCTTCAAGATGGGCTGGATAGTGCCCTCTTTCAGCAGGGAGGGCACTATGCCTTCCCTGAATCACTGGTTTATAAGCTGCATGATAGGTGGTGCCAGGATGTCGGCGCATTCCTTCAGCAGTTTAGTGGGGATAATATCATTAGGCGCTGTGCTGTTTCGCAAAGTGTCGATGATATTTTTTGTGGCATCCACGGAGATGGGTTCCAGAATGAACTTAGTTGATTGTAGATGGTTTCTATCGATGTTGCAAGGTTGATCAAGGGGGGTGTTGCAGGGGGTATTGTTTTGAAGAATGCTTTCCCGGATTCCCTCAATTTTATTGATGAAGAAATCTGATAATTCATCGCAAAAATCTTGGGTATCTGAATTGGGGGCCTCAAGACAGCCTGGACTCATGGTCTGAGTGACCAACTTGAAGAGTTCGCGGGGGCGATTTAGGGTGCTATTGATGGCCTTAGAAAAATGATGTTTCTTGGCTTGGAAAATTTCTTTGTGATATTTTCTTGTTATTGCCTTGTAGCAGATGAGGTTCTCTTCTGAGGCGCTGCGTTTCCAGGCGGCTTCCGCCCTTCTGCGCTCTTGCTTCAGTAGTGACAGCTGGTTATTGAACCAGCCGCACTTGTTTTTCCGGATGCGGGCTTGGCGTTTCGGTGCTACTAAGTCGGCTGACTGTAGTAGGGCTGCATTTATGGCATCCAGTGTATCTGAAACTGTTCGGAGTGGTCGGAGTGCTTTTATTTTAATTTCTAAGGTAGATTTGAAGAGTTCCGAATGGAGCTTCTTCTGAGATCTAGTCCAGTGTGTTGTCACCGGCTTAGGTGTTTTTATCAATGGGGGAATTTTGGAAATTATGAATTTGATTGCATGGTAATCTGTCCATGGCAACGGTTCATTTTCCAAAATACTTATTTTCAGATTTTGTCTGAAAATTAGGTCAAGCGTGTGACCTGAAGCATGTGTGGGCCCACATACTAGCTGCTGTAGCCCTAATCCTTCCAGTTGGTCAATACAGGCGTCCGCGATCGGATCCTGTGAGGAGTTGGCCCAGAGATTGAAGTCCCCGAGTAGCAAAAGATGTTTGCTGTTCAGGGTATAAGTGGAGATAAACTCCGTCAGTGAAGGTAAAAGCTGCAATTTTGGTCCGGGTGGCCTATAGCAGAGTAGAATACGGACGGTCTTCTGGGGATTTGTTTGCAGTTGTAGAGTAAGGGTTTCCATGAATGGAAGAGGATTTTGAAGGACTGGTTTACTGATCGCAAGATGCGTCTTGTGGATCACCGCCAAGCCTCCTCCTCTTTGCCCTATTCTGTTTTCCGTTATAATACGATAGTTTTCTGGCACCAGTTCTCCTAGAATGGTGTTACAGTCGGCTGTAAGCCAGCTTTCTGTAATAAAGAGGCAGTCTAAATCGTATTGTAGTATGAAATCATGGATTTCTAATCGGTGTTTTACTGCCGATCTTGTGTTAATCAAAGCACATGATATGTGCTTAGGCTGGGATAAATGGCTGTGATTTTTGATAGTCGATCTTCGATCGTTTCTCAAAAGTCGCAGACTTATTAGGGCTTTTTTGGTGACGGCAGATCAAATGGTTTCTGCGGAATATTGCCGATTAACCATGGTCGCCAAACACCAGGGAGGTGGGGGGGTGGTGATTCGAGGATTCGGTGAATCCTCTCTCATTGACTTGGTCCAGAGGAAGGCAAAAAAATCCCTGGCAGTGCTACGCCAAAATACTGCAGTAGGGCCAAAAAATATCATCGGTGCTCTGCGTAACAGCACTGCACCGAATGATATCATCCCCACTAAACTGCTGAAGGAATGCGCTGACATCCTGGCACCTCCTATCACGCAGCTTATTAACCAATCTTTCATGGAGGGCAAAGTGCCCTCCCAGTTGAAGGAGGGTATAATTAGACCCATCTTGAAGAAATCTACCCTGGACCCCAAGGATCCACTCCACCGCCGCCCCATAACAAGCTTAAACACTTTCTCCAAGATTATGGAGAAAGTAGTGATACAACAGCTGCAACAGCATCTAGATACCCACAACCTACTTGATCCATTTCAATCAGGTTTCTGCCTCGGACACGGGACGGAACCAGCATTGCTCAAGATATGGTACGACGCCCTCGAGGCCGCAGACGAAGGAGAATCTTGT
This sequence comes from Rana kukunoris, assembly GCA_029574335.1. Classification (NCBI taxonomy): domain Eukaryota; kingdom Metazoa; phylum Chordata; class Amphibia; order Anura; family Ranidae; genus Rana; species Rana kukunoris. The sequence goes on along the minus strand of CM056049.1, from coordinate 448,776,918 downwards.
CTTCTGGTTCTGTTAGACCTGAGTGCAGCTTTCAACACAGTAGACCACAAGCTTTTATTGACCCGGCTAGCTGAAGTAGCCAGAGTCGCAGAAGGCGATTTATCTTGGTTCTCCTCTTTTTTGGAAAACAGATCGCAAATAGTAAAGTTAGGGCCTTTCTTTTCTGAAAAATGCACGGTATCATGCGGAGTCCCTCAAGGATCCCCGCTGTCACCGGTGTTATTCAACATCAATCTTCGTCCTTTTTTTGATATCATCAGCAGCCAAAAACTGCTCTATCACTCATATGCAGACGACACGCAACTGTACTTCCGCATTTGCAATAAAAGGGATCACCACCTCAATCTAGAGACATGCCTCTCTTTGATAGAGGACTGGATGACAAAGAGTTATCTTAAACTCAACGGAGCCAAAACAGAACTCCTTCTGTTTCATGCCAAACGTAAGAATCTACCTGCAACAACGTGGAGTCCCCCGCCCATTCTAGGTAAAATCATCACCCCTAGCGCCAAAGTCAAAAGCCTCGGGGTCATTTTCGACACCTACATGACTATGGACGCACAAATAGGGTCAGTAGTCAGCGGATCTCACCATCTGCTGCGCCTACTACGTAGGCTCATCCCTTTTATCCCCAAAGAAGACATAGCGGTCGTGGTGGGAGCAATTGTAAACTCAAGATTGGACTATGCAAATGCCCTTTACCTCGGACTCCCAAAGTACCAAATCGCCCGTCTACAAGTCGTTCAAAATACGGCTGCTAGACTTGTGACTGGAAAAAAACCTTGGGAATCAATCTTACCCTCACTGAGATCCCTTTATTGGTTACCAGTAAAAGACAGAATTACTTTTAAAGCACTCTGTCTAACGCATAGATGTATCCATGGGAATGCCCCCCATTATTTATGCGAAAAAATAAAAGCCCATAACCCCAATCGCATCTTGCGATCCACTAATCAAAATCTCCTGCAGATACCGAAAGCCAGATACAAATCCAAAGGAGATAGAAGATTCGCGGTCCAAGGTCCCAGACTATGGAACGCTTTGCCAACCAGTATTCGGTTGGAGGAGAACTACTTAGCATTCAGGAGAAAGATCAAGACTCATCTCTTTTGATACCAAAGGAGACAGGAACAACAAGCACCCAGAGGCGATTCAGTTCGCATGTGCCGCGCTATATAAGTTTTCATTCATTCATTCAGCCAGTGCAGTATGAAAATTCCTCCTACAATCTTTAACCATACACTGATAGATATCACAAGACTGCTATATACGGCTGATGAGAAAAAGTATTTAGTTCTGTGTATTAGAGCTGCACGATTAATCGCGGAGAGAATCGCGATCTCGATTCTCTCCGCCCACGATCTCCCCGCGGGATTACCCGCGATTCTTCCGTGTCTGCTTTATAAAGGAATAAGGAGCTGGGGAGCGCAGTGCACCTTGGGAGTTTTAGTTTCAGGCTGAGGCGCTCCCCTACCGCTCAGGACTACAGCTCTCTTCCCGCTGACACGGCTATGTCCCGCCTAATGCTTTTTGGATTCCCCCCTGAAATCAACAGGTTGGTACTGTTCCCGCTTCTTATCAGTGGGTGTGGGGAAGGTGCACTATGTGTGTGGTGTCCATAGAGGGACAGGGTCGAGCCTCCCCACAGCGGCTCCCATCTCCCGGACACTGAGCTGGAGGGTGTCTCGTATCATCTGTGATGGGGACATACACACCTGTGTGCTGCCAATGGCACAGGGAGACCATCTGCGTGTGTTTACACTGGGGGACTACAGGTCCCAACAAGCTTCTCACTTGCAGCTTGTGATAGGACTAGAAGCCCCAGCATGAATGCTTGGCACTTTCATTGTAGCTTAGGTTACTGGGTGGCTGGGCTAGAACTACAAGTTCCAGCATGCTCTGCACCTCTCTTGCAGTCTCTAATAGAACTACAAGTCCCATTGACTCTGCACATTGCAGCCTGTGATAGAACTAGAAGCGGCATGCCTTGCTCCTCTCCTGCAGCCTGTAATGAACACAATTTCCAGCATGCCTAGTCAGCCTGAGTCCTGAGTGGTTTGGCTGGAACTACAAGTCCCAGCATGCAGTGTGGCTTCACTATAGACTGATAGAACTGCGTCCTGAGTAGCTGGACTGGCACTATATGTCCCAGCATATGCTGCACCTATATTACAGCCTGTGATAGAACTGCAATTCCCATCATGTGCTGCGTGTTCATTACAGCCTGTGATAAGTTCCAACATGCTCTGCACCTCCATTAACACCATGGGATCCTGGGCATCTGGGCTGGGACTACAAGCCCCAGCATGCACTGCAGAGCTGCTCCTGTCATCCAGGGGAAGAAACCAGGAACACAGGTGGTGGTAAAATTCATATTATAACGGATAATAATTGCCGGTACTTTACGTCCACTCCTCACATGCCCCCCTTTAATAGCCTGAGAGACAATTTTTGAGAATCGTGAGAGAATCGTGAGAGAATCGTGATCTTCATTCTAAGCAAAAGAATTGCGATTCTCATTTTTCCCAGAATCGTGCAGCCCTACTGTGTATTGTGGGAGACCAGATATAGCGAAGCGAATGCAGGGTCCTGAGTTTAGTAACACTTTAAGAAGATTCACCCTCTTTATTTGTCCTATTTACCATTATCATTGAAAGTGAAAGTAAAAGAAATTACACAAATTTTAGGTTATCCCCAGAAAAGTAATAGATCTGATGACCTGGGATTTCCCTTGATTTACAGAGATTTACTTTCACTTCCTATTTGGCTATGAGACAACAAATTAAGGGAAATCTCCCAAATGGGACACAGATGGTGAAAACAAATCTGACATGGGTATATAACCCCTCTCTTACTCTTTCCAAAAGTTCTACTAGTTCTACTTTAAATATAACTAATCGGACTTGTGTACACACAATCGGAATATCCGACAACACACAATTGTTGACAGACAACTTTAAAACATGCTATCCTACTTTTATCCATGGAAAATCCGACAATTGTCCGATGGAGCGTACAAACGGCCGGATTTTCCAACAACAGCCTGTCATCACACAATTTCCATCTGATAATCGGATCGTGTTTATGAGGCTTTAGGCAAGCAATGGCGTACCTAGCATATCTGTCATCCTTGGCTGATCTTTATTATTATTTTTCAGGAACAATCAATAAATGCCTTGAAGGGATCAGGAAGCAACATGCTGGAGCCATGGGCAATACATTGGGTGTCACTTTACAATGTATAGCTTGTAGTTTGGGAGTAAAATACTCCATTAGCCCACCATGGATGCCATTGGAGCAATAATAAGCCCCAGTGTAGGTAATCTACTCTTCATTGGTGGTCAGTGATAGCAATGTAACCCCCCCCCCCCACCCCCTAAATGGGTGACCCCTTAAGTAGGAGTACCTGCACCCAAAATTTAGAGTGATAAATAAATAATTGACTCCACTTGGAGTGGCAGGCCTAATACTTTTCGATTGGCTAATCAGCCAGCCACCATATTGAGGGTAGAGTAAACAATTCTCAGCTGACACTGTCACATGGGGAAGGGACATTACATAGGGCATGCTCTGGTTTCTCGCAGGCTACTAATAAAGCAGTGTGAGAGAGAAGGAGAGGTGAGTATATGCAGCTGGTGGGCCAGCAGGAAAGTGAACCTGTTGCTTTGCCTACAGACCTTTAATGACAACTATCCATAAATGCATAATCTGGCCATCAAACTATTTTGTTTCAAAAAATGATCATACCAACATGTGTGTTGCATCAACACAAGTATATGTCTCTGTAATGTGAAAAAATGGCATAATTAATCACAAACACTAAAAGATTTCATGTGTGGCAGTTAATTATATGGTTTAGGAATCAGTGGCAAACTATGCGAGTGACATGAAAATTGGCAGCTATCCTGCCATAAATTGACAAAATGTAAAAAACACATGAGGTAATACACAACACAGTGGGGGTAATTTACTAAAGGCAGCCTGCAAGTGCGGTTGCTCCAACGTTTAGTAAATGAGGTGAAGCTCTGTTGACTTCCATTATCCAATCATGTGCATTTTTTTTCCTTGCATGTGTTTGGGTATTTTTTGCAAAGTAAAGCTTCATCTTAATTACTAAGCAATGACAATGACAGTTTTTATGACAGGCCTCTGCGCTTCTGTGAATTCCGATCTCAGTTCAGCAAGTTTTACACTTGATCACGCTAATTTCCTGACCTACTAGGTCATTTCTGCAACCATTTTTTTCTGCAGCAGTTGTGCTTGGACTAATAACTCAAATATATTTATGGTTAAACTGGTCTTTGAAATTTTTCCATGCATAAAAATCTTGGTGAATTCTTATTGCTGCTTCACGTCCTACTTTGAAATGATAAGAAGGTTTGACTGGTGTAATGCTGGTTAATCCTATAATGTAATGATTTTTATATGTTTCTCAGCAGTGCTTTAGAATACAGCGCCACCTACTGGCTACTAATATATTTTTGCTACAATTTGAAAGCTTATTTGTGTAATTTAATTATTGACCGAAGAGTCACTGTAAACTGCTTTTGTAACTGTAATGTTTACCAATATATTCTTATTTTTTTAGTACAATAAATGCTTTATATGCATTAAGAAATGTTTACCTTATAGCATAAACATGGAACCTTTTTTCTTTCTTTCTTTCTTTCTTTCTTTCTTTCTTTCTTTCTTTCTTTCTTTCTTTCTTTCTTTCTTTCTTTCTTTCTTTCTTTCTTTCTTTCTTTCTTTCTTTCTCTCTTTCTTTCTTTCTCTCTCTCTCTCTCTTTCTTCCTCTCTCTCTCTCTCTCTCTCTCTCTCTCTCTTTCTTTTTTTCTTTCTTTCATAATATATATATAACTTCAAGATTATTTGGAAGGTTGAAACAAATTACACAGAATTAAATTGCAGTCTATAGTATATTTTATTAAAAGTCTTCCTTCTTTACTATATTCAGTTTTTTTGGCCTTCATACATATTGAACATATATTAATAAATATTAACACATATCATAAGCAATTTGCATTGTTTTGTTTTCATTTGTTTATTTACTAAAGGCAAATCCACTTTGCACTAAAAGTGCACTAGGAAGTGCAGTCGCTGTAGATCTGAGGGGGACATGCAATAAAAATAAAAAACAGCATTTTTGCTTGTACAGTAAAACCTTGGTTTGAGAGTAACTTGGTTTGAGAGCGTTTTGCAAGACAAACAAAATGTTTTAATGAATTTTAACTTGATATACAAGCAATGTCTTGATATAAGAGTAGCGTCATGTTACAACTGAGTATAAAAGAAAAGAGAGGCGCCTCTAAGTGTAGCAATATGGTTACATTTTTACATGACTTTTACAATTGGTTACACCTACTCTTCAGTAACTTAACTAATAGCTAGTATATAAAATATGGAGCTTTGCAGATTAGCCATTGGAATTGATTGTCCCGTAACAGCAACGGTTGCATATAACTTTGTTTGATGGAGTCTGCCCTTAAGGTGGGCCTTTCAGCAATGTTTACGTGTTTTTATATAAATTTATATAAATTTCTGACATGTCACGATATGCAATGACAGTATCATTAATAAAGCTACACCTTTTATTTAAATGCAGTCCATGAGCTACATGCTATTGGCTTTTTCTAGGCAGGAGGAAGCATTTCTTCAAGCCCTGTACACACGGCCCAGAATCTCGTCAGGAAAAAAACATTTTTTTCCCTGGCGAGATTCTTGGCAAGAATCTCTTGCTGGCCGAGTGTACAGACATTCAAAAGAACCGCCCTTCTTTTGAATGGCATGTGGTGACATCATCAACTACGACGAGCATGCACTCGTCACATTCAATGCCGTCGCCGCTATCTTGCTACACCCTACCTATGCCTTGGAAGCTACTGCACATGCGTCAAAGTCATTTCGAGCATGCGTGGGTTTCCATGGAGAGGTAAGTATACAAACGCTCGGGTTTCTAGGCAGGAAAACACTGCCCAGAATCTCACAACGAGAAAATAGAGAACATGTTCTCTATTTTTCTCGTCGAGATTCTGGGCAGTTTTCTTGACGAGAAACCTCAAAGCCTCGTCAGGCTTGTCGAGAATCTTGTCAAGCTTTCTTTGCGTACACACTGCCAAGACAAAATCTCGTCGTTCTAATCCATTTGCTAATCTCATGTTACTGCGTGTTAAGTAAAAGTTTGGTGAGAGACTTTTCAGTCTGTTACAGTGTGACGAATGTGCTATCTCCATTACGAATGTTACTTTTACCGAAGGTGCGCTCCCGTCTCATAGTTTATTCTGAGCATGCCCGGGTTTCTAAGCAAACACACGAATGTGTTCCCCGTAAATCAGCCTGACGAGAAAAATTGAGACTCCCAGACAAGGAAAAACTTGTTCTCTTTTTTGCTCGTCGACATCCACAACAGTTTTCTCGACGAAAAACATACACACAACCGTTTTCCTCTGCAAAAAAGCTCTGCCACCAAGTTTCTTGATGGATTCTGTTGAGGAAAACGGTTGTACGAGGCCACACGCTCGGTTTAGTCGTCAGCAAGGCTCTGCCAGCAGTTTTCTTGCTGGCTCTTGCAGAGAAAAACAATCGTGTGTACGAGGCTTAAGAGTCGGTTCACACTGGGGCGACACGACTTCCAGCGCGACTTTCAGAGGCGACTCAGACACGACTTGAGCATGAACCACAGGGCGATCTGGGGAGATTTACAACACGACTTGAAGTCATCTCCAAGACAGGAGACATTCCAGTGGCCAATAAAACAACAATCAGCTCTGGGAGAGGGAGGGAGTGGGAGAGGTTTGCCTAAGAAATGTATCTTATCTTATCTGGAAAGTAGCTAGTGATCAGACTTCTGAGGCGACAAGTCGGATTGAAGTCGTACAGGAACCTTTTCTGAAGTCGGAGCGACATGAGTAGTGTGTATTAACACCGCTCCCATTCACTAACATTGTTTTTCTCTACAGCGCGACTTGGGGCGACTTGAGGTGACCTCAAGTCGGATCCCAAGTCGCCCCAGTGTGAACCGACTCTAAGTCTTCTCTTCTCCAGGGATCAGACTGCAACATTGTTACTTTATAAGTTACAAGGAGAGGGGCTGATAGTTGTCAAACATTTGTGGGCAAAGCCAAGAACACAATCTCTAGAATTCACCTAAATCATAAGTCCAGTCTGAGCTCATTCAGCTGGTCTTTTACTATGGATCACAGGAGTGCACTCCTGTGAACTGTTTTCAGCAGAGAGCGGTCTGAAGTCCACTCTTTGCTGGCGTCACCAAGATCAGTCCAGCATCTCTCCGCTCAGGGAGGTAAGAGAACTGAGCCATCGGTGGTGTTCGATGGCTTGGTTCTCAGTGAAGAGACGGCGGGGGACAGATGCAGCATCGGATTGATGCTGCATCCACATAGGTAAGTGTAAATATGGGATAAAAAAGAAATCCCATACTTCTCTTTTAATCGTGCCATCCCTAAATCAGCGATTTCACTACAATTTACACCTTCATCCATGTCAATTGAATGGTCAACACCTGTTTTGGCACTAAGGGGTGAGATTAGAACAGGTTACTTCCACAGCTTTTGCACCATCCCATCCAACACCAATTATGACACATTCTGTGATGTTTGTTTTAAGTTGACTGTGAGGCCGCGTACACACGAGGAGACATGTCCGATGAAAACGGTCCGCGGACCGTTTTCATCGGACATGTCTCCTGGGATATTTTGGTCTGATGTGTGTACACATGATCAGACCAAAATCCCCGCGGACAGACAACGCGGTGACGTGGCGGTGACGTTGACGCTGCGACGTCCGCAAACAAGGAAAATGCTTCCATTCATGCGTTGAATCCATTCGACGCATGCTGTGGATTACGGTCCGCTGGTTAGGCATACTAACCAGCGGACATGTCCGATGGACAGGTTTCCAGCAGACAAGTTTTAAAGCATTTCAGCGGAACATGTTCGATCGTGTGTATGCGGCCTAATAGCACTGTCTGTCTGTAAAAGCTGGAATATGTTATTGACACTTATTATAACTACAGAAATGGCTTGGATAATCTACAAAACATCTTCAATATTACAGCACAAGTCAATTTGAATGTGACTAACTACTGATTGATATACCGTGAGCTGGATAGATAAGAACCTTCACAGACATATTCCTGAGCCAACATCTAACCTTGAATAATTCCTGAATATAGATGGCTTCATCCCTCTGGAAAAAAAAGACAGAATAAAGCTTTGCCAGGGGGAGAACTGTGATCTCTCTGTAAGGTAATAAATAACTGGAAGTGTTACACTTACAGTATACATTACTAAGCTCTGGAGTAATCACCCTTGCAGATTGCATCTGCACTTGCAAAGTGCACAGTCTGTTTGCCTTTAGTAAAACAACCCCTGGGTTTTTACTTGGTCTGAACTAAAAGCACAATTTTTATTCAAATATATTCCCTGAATAGAAATCCTTGTTGTGTGCACCTAATGCCTTTGCAAACTTTGTAAAAGTAGTGGTGACATCATCACTGTGCTGCGCATAACCTGTGCACCTTTGCATAGAAAGGAGCTGTGGGCTGGAACTCAACAGACCCATCCATTACAGGCTGCCTACAGAAAACGAAGGAAGGGGGTGAATACAAGACCAGTCACCCTGCAAAGTAGATGGAGCAGCAGTGACCGGTCTTAATACAGGCAGCTCCTGCACAAAGGCAATCTTTCACACAGGATTACTGAAAAAATCTGGAAAAAATACACAAAATACACCAAGATTGAGATAACATGGCTCTTATATTTAGACACTATTTACTTATCCTGAAGTTCAACTTAAAATTGGGTCTGTTGAATACAGATCATGCAGACTTTTCTTTAAGAGAGGAGAAAACATTTATACTTACCTAGATGGATGCAGCATTGATCCAATGCTGCATCTGTCTCCCCGCCATATCTGCACTGAGAACTGAGTGATCAAAGACCACTGATAGCTCAGTTCTTAGCATTCTGTGAGCAGAGAGCTGTGACTGTCAGTCTCCAGCTCTCTGCTCTGCCACTCCAGTGCTCACTGGAGTTCTGGGCTGTGGAGGAGACAGGAGGGGCTGTAAAGACAGGAGGGGCTGTTGGTCCAGGCTTCTGAGAGCATCCCAACAATATGGTCAGGACCTTTTTAGAGCCTGGACCGCCTCTGTGACATTAGTCAACAGCAGGCTTTAGCCCTTTTGTTGGCTGAAAACGGATCACAGGAGTGCAGACCGAACTGCACTTCTGTGATCCATAAGAGAAGTATAGCCAAAATAACTTTGGCTATACTTCTCCTTCAAGTCATTAATTTATAATGCTTATTAGAATATTTCCCCCAAACGGTTTCCAACTTGTTGACATCTCTTACAGTATACCATTTTCATGTACCCTTGACAGAAATTGCCAAATGATTTTGGGAGATCCACCTTGGCTCTAGTGTCCTGATGATGTAAAAGACTTTTCTGGTATTTGGTGTAGGTAATGCTTTTACAGCTGACCATTACTTAGCCATATTAGCAACTAATTTCACTTTAAAGACTCTTTCACAAATCTCCCTCACTATTTCAAAAGGATTACTATCTAATTTAATTTTCTCTTACTAATTAGTTTCAGTTAAAAATTTATGATAGCTCATTTTTCAACTGGTCTAGAGGATGAACACCCAAATAAAACCTATGTATAATTAGATTATAAAAGCCTGGGCACATGGTGTTTCTGAATAAAACAGTAAGCCTGGTTCTCATATACTTTGGTCTGCTTCCAGTCCAGACTAAACGCATGCTGTACTTTACTTATATTTTCCACAAAGCCCCATTTTATGGCTCTCCAGTGCTGCTTAGCGTGAGAGTCCGTGTCTCTGCCAGTTTCGCCAGTGTGGGCGCAGTTACAGCCCATGAAGGGAGCTTAGCAAAACGGATAAAACGAAGTATGTTTTCTCTTTGTATTGGAATTGTATCCATGGACTTTTACAGTAAGGGAAAATATCTAATGTGGTGGCTTTCTGAGCATTTACTTCAAGTAAAATACACTGGATATAAATTAGAAAGGTTATGTTGGTAAATTCACTAATAACATGCAAGAATTTGCAAAAAAATCTTAGTATTTGAAATGTAGCCTTAGGTATGAATAAAATATCCCTTTAACCACTTTGCAACCGCCCTATAGCGAAAGTACGGCTACAGGGCGATTGCTTAATTCTAAGTGGCCGTTAATTAACGGCCTCTTAGAATCGCGCTCCCACGCGCCCCCTGAGGCGCGCACACGGGAACATCCGTGACCGCCGGGTCCGGAGGACCCGGTGCATCACGGATCACGGTAAATCGCCGCTGATAGCAGCGGTTTACCACGTGATCGCTCCATCCAATGACGGAGCGACCACTTGTAAACAAAGCGGCGTCATGTGCTGACGCCGGTTCCTCCCTCCTCTCTCTGTAACGATCGGTACAGTGTGAGAGGAGAGGGGAGGGAGCGGATGGCAGCGCCAGTGCTGCGGGCTGGATCTGTGACAAATGTAGTCACAGATCCATCCATCCCTCCCTCCCTGCTCAGCCATCCCTGCTGCAATACTGGGCAATACTCAGCTGGGCATACTCTGCAATACTTGGGCATATACTCTGGCAATACTCTGGCAATACTCTGGGCATACTCTGCAATACTCTGGGCATACTCTGCAATACTCTGGGCATACTCTGGGCATACTCTGGGCATACTCCGCAATACTCTGGGCATACTCTGCAATACTCTGGGCATACTCTGCAATACTCTGGGCATACTCTGGCAATACTCTGGGCATACTCTGGCAATACTCTGGGCATACTCTGGCAATACTCTGGGCATACTCCGCAATACTCTGGGCATACTCCGCAATACTCTGGGCATACTCCGGCAATACTCTGTGCATACTCCGGCAATACTCTGGGCATACTCCGGCAATACTATGGGCATACTCCAGCAATACTCTGGCAATACTCTGGGCATACTCCGCAATACTCTGGGCATACTCTGGGCATACTTCACAATACTCTGGGCATACTCTGCAATACTCTGGGCATACAGCGCCCCTGTCCCTGTGAGCTTGCATGCAGAAGCGAACGCATACGCAAGTCCCCCCCACATATGAAAACGGTGTTCAAACCACACATGTGAGGTATCTTTATATAATGTTTTGGGGTTCTATGTAATTTTCTAGCAAATAAATGATGATTTTTACATGTAGGAGAGAAATGTCAGAATTGGCCTGGGTGCTCCCTGCATGTTGGGCCTCTGTATGTGGCCGCACTGTGTAAAAGTCTCACACATGGGGTATCGCCATACTCGGGAGGAATAGCAGAATGTGTTTTGGGGTGTAATTTGTGGTATGCATATGCTGTGTGTGAAAAATAACCTAATATGAAAATTTGATGAAAAAAAAAAAATCTTGATTTTGCAAAGAATTGTGGGAAAAAATGACAACTTTAAAAAAACTCACAATGCCTCTTTTTAAATACCTTGGAATGTCTTCTTTCCAAAAATGGGTCATTTGGGGGGTATTTGTACTTTTCTGGCATGTTAGGGTCTCAAGAAATGAGAGAAGCTGTCAGTACTTCAGGTGTGATGAAATTGATCAATTTTCAGTAATTGGTACCATAGCTTGTAGACCCCATAACTTTCACCCAGACTAAATAATATCCAACATTTTTTTTTTTTTTTACCAAAGATATGTAGCAGTATACATTTTAGGCCAAATTTATGAAGAAAAATTAACTTTTTTGCAAAATTTTATAATAGAAATGAAGAAAAATTATTATTTTTTGCAAAATGTTGTTCTTTTTTCATTTATAGCAAAAAAAAAAAAAACGCAGAGGTGATCAAATACCACCAAAAGAAAGCTCTATTTGTGTGGGAAAAAAGGACAAAAATGTTATTTGGTTACAGTGTTGTATGACTGAGTAATTGTCATTCAAACTGTGAGAGCACCGAAAGCTGAAAATTGGTCTGGTTATTAAGGGGGTTTAAGTGCCCAGTGGTCAAGTGGTTAAACTCTATTATATATTCAGTAAGCATTTAATAGTATCTCAATCTGTCAGTAGCCTCAGTTCATATTTTCAGTTCAATGAAATGTAAAATTTAGAGTCACGTGGCTAACTATAGATATTTATTCTTATGGTAAATCATTAAAATCTAATTTGATCATATTTAACCTGTTAATGTCATTTCAAAATTAATTTTTAACCTATTTTTTTTTTTTTATGGTGCTTGTTTAGCCATTTCCTGTTATAGGGTGATAATGCTTGTCCCTGTCCCCTAAATGCACTTCTGCATTGTCACCCTGTCATATTCATTTGCGTGACAATAGTGAACCCTGCTTATGTAACGAGCATTGAGTACTTTATAAGCACTCAATGTGCGTTACACAGGCAGGGTTCACTGGTATCACTCTTAAAGGGTCACCAAAGGATTTTTTTTTTAGCTAACTAGCTTCCTTTACCCTAATGCAGTCCCGGTTTCATGTCCTCATTGTTAGTTTTTTGCTGTAATCCTTCTCTGTTCTGCACACTTTCTGGTTGTCTGTTTCCTTATGAAAAAAGTACTGGGAGCTTCTCTCTGTGGTCTATAATCAAGAAGGTGTGATTACTGCGTGTCTAAAACCCCTCAGAACCAATCAGTTTAATTTTAAAAACAAACACTGCCCTGTATTGTCTCTGTGTCTCTGTCCTTCACAGAAGCATGAAACTAGATGAAAAACGAAACTGAAACTGCAGGCACATTATATGATTGATTTTTATTTATTTTTAATCATTTTTAAAAGGAATCAGTTAACTATTATGTCTCTATACCCTGTAAACAGTCATTTCAGCAAAAAAAAATGTTTCCTTTACAACTCCTTTAAGCCTAGTACACAGGGGCTGAATGTCAGGGGACATCAGCTGGTTCAAATAAAATGGTCAACATTCGGGCCTGTGTGTATAGCAGCCGGTCCGATCGTTCGGTCAGCTTGTGTCAGACGTGCATGCTGGAAAACTAGCGGCTGACCGGCTCCAATGAGCGCTCTTAGCCAATAGCCGGAGTATTATGGCGGGGGGCCACCCCCTGTCAGAACACAACAGCTCAGCAGGGGGGGGGGGAGATTGCTATACTAACATCAGATCGTTAGTAAAGGGGGTCCGACCAAAGCTGTCAGTTTTTTTTTGTTGAACCCATAGTGTGTACTAGGCTTTAGGAAACCTGGCCTGAAAATAGCCATGCAGCCATTGTGGAATAAGTGCATGCAGACAGCTTGTTCAATAAAGCGTTGGCAATTGAGCCTGAAAGTCGATTGTTTACTATGCAGAGCTGCACCAGATTTTGTTTTCAGTTTTAGTAAATAACCCCCTGAGTACCTTCAAAGATGCTGTATGAGATCAGCATCATCACAATGAAACAAATTATAAAATACTTTAAAACTCTATTTACTAAAATACAAATAAATGGCAGTTGTTAAAGTGTATGTAAATGCTAAATATTTGTTCAGTATTTTTAAATAAAATATAAGTGTATATGTAAGATAGAACATATGCATTACTAATTCCATGTTGCACAGGGATATAGCATGGCATACATCTCTCTCAACATTTCAGCAGTACAGACTAGTGCTACAATATGACAACTAGTCTAGAGTAGACTGTTGAACCAGAAATAGGAAGAACCTAAGCAGTTCAGAGTGAATATATATTATTGTAAATGGTAATTCTCTTTTATTCAGTAAAGCTTTTGCTTACCATGATTTCTTCTTAGTAGTTGCACTCCAGCATACTTTCAGTGGTTTTCTTATATGCAATTCTACCTCTTCTTACTGCATTCCGAAGGCCTATCACCTCTGTGACAGGACCTAATTTACTAATGTATATGCGTGTATGAGCTTGAATCAGTGCCACATAAAATAAACAAGCAAAATCTATGATTATTGAACTTATCATTCGTTCTTACAGTGAACAAACATTTACAAACAAGCATTATTGAATATTTTGATTTTTTTCAGATAGGGTAGTTTGAATGTAAGCTCCAGTATCTGAACATTCTGTGGAAAAGTGGAACTTCCCCTTTTAGGTGAAGTTACACCTTAAGCTGTATCTAAATGTAAAATGTCTTTAGTTTTGGAGTGCATGGGATCCATTGCTTTGATAAAGAGAGGAACAGTGGGTGTGTAAACTATGAAACTTGTGTATGCTATGGTGATAGATGTCCAAGAGACATGTGGCAATCAGGGCCAACTTACAGGGGGTAAAGGGAACTATTGGTTAGGGGTAGGAAAGCTTTCCAGGAAGGTGAGTGCAGAGTAGACTTTTGGAGCAAATGGCACATATTAACAGATTATTTAAAGTTGTCCAGCAATAAAGTAGTGTCATCTTAAGTGGCTTTGGGGTCAGAATATGAAACTGTAATGTGGCCAGGGGACATATGCATCTGACATTCCCAGAAGTGCTGAATGCTAAACAGCCCCTTAGAGGCTGCAACACTAAAGTGGAGAAATATAATGCTTCTTTTGTTGCAGGAAACGTCCTTTTAGGTTTTACTACGTTGCTGGCAGGGTCACTTTCTGAATACAAAAATACTTTTATGTTCATAGCCTAGCCACAGGTTAACGTTACGCACATTAAATATATGGATGTGTAAGTAAACTAATGGAAAACGGAATTATGTTGCTCTCTGAATATTGCTTCAGCCCTCTAAATAATTTGCTAAAAAAGAGGCTAGTTGTGATAAATCTTTTATATATTTATAAAAAAATTCTGATTGCATATATACTCGATATACTAGAAAAAACTGTAATTGATCCACTTTTTTCTTTTGTTGACTTTTAGTGCTTTAAAAAACTTTATAAACTGTCATGGTATAATTGGAAAACTTAGCAAGCTTTTGGTGGCAATTATATAACTGCACTTGCTTTAAAGATGTAAGCCATATTGCCATCAGCAAGATACATCCATCTTTTGGGAGGCCAGTGACCTCTTGCCAAAGTAATTGAGGTGATTGGGATCCTTTAGATGTGTCCCAGCATGGACACTTTCAGCTCTGCGGTTCAGTGGTAGCTATGCCATATACCATAGAAAAGTTGCATTTTGATGTGTCAAGTTCAACCAAACCATTAAACAAATTATTTCATATTTTCCTTATTTGTTTTTTTTCCCCAGGGAGCTTTGAAGATATTAATCAGCATATTTTCAATTTAACATCACTAACATCTTCGGAAAATATATTGTCAGCTACATTTCATTATTATCTTGGAGATATTTTAAACATCAGTCAGCGATGCCAACATTCATCATCTTGCTTCAGGCGTGGACACAGAAAACCTGAACTATCCATAGATTTGAAAGTGTCCAGTTTAACATCTCTTGAGAACCAAACAAGAATCTTGGGGAATTTTCTTATAAACATTTCTACAACCTACCGAGACCTTCCATCTTGGCATTGGAGGGATATCACTCAAGTCTTGCGTGAAGCCAAACAACATGGAGAGGCCCTCATTGCAATCAATATGACAGTTGATACCGCAAATAAACGAAGGAAACAGCTACTAGGTCATAAGCCTTATATCCTGGTTTATGCCAACGATTCTGCTATATCTGAGCCAGACACTGTGGTTTCCAACTTACATGGACAACGTGCTAGTATAGTTCATAAAAAACAAAGAAAGGAAGGACTTATTGATCACAGGAGTAGACGGTCAACTGATATTTTGTTGCCGCTCCAAAACAATGAGCTACCAGGAGCTGAGTACCAGTACAATGAAGATGAAGAAAGATGGGTGGAGAAGAAACCTTACAAAACTCTTCAAGTAAGGCCAGCCGAAAAGGAGAAGTCTAAGAAAAAGCTAAGGAAAAGTGGACGGCAGAAAGGCCAAACACTGCAATTTGATGAACATACCCTGAAAAAAGCTAGAAGAAAGCAGTGGAATGAGCCACGGAACTGTGCTCGGCGTTATCTTAAAGTAGACTTTGCAGACATCGGCTGGAGTGAATGGATTATTTCTCCCAAATCCTTTGATGCATATTATTGCTCAGGTGCATGCCAGTTCCCAATGCCAAAGGTACTGTAAATATTTTAATAGTATTTTTTACACAGACTTTTATATCAAAACATAGTTTCACACAGTGCTGGTCAGGAACGTGCATCCCTTTTTATGAACTGTACGTCTTTTTATTTCTTAATAAAATAGTCCAGCTGTTTTATTAGGGAGCCCTCTGAAGCTGTAAATAAGTAATATTTTTATATCTGTTCTATAAGTGTAGTTGTTAAAATAGTGAGATTTAAAAACTGAAGGTTTATGTGCGGGAATTTATTGTACAGTATCCAAACATTAATGTCTCACTGTGTATAAAAGCCTGACCCTTTGTCCTCTAAGGGAAGGTTCATGTTCCACTTCTTGCTGCATTTGTTATTGTCCACATTTCACACGTTTGCTAATAGCAAGCATTCCAGCTTTGTTTTGTCAGGCTTTCTCAACAAAATGAAGACAGCAAACTAAAAAAAAAAAAAAAAAAAATGTCTCTGATGTAACTAGCAATATTGTACAAAACTACATGCATACATTCTCCCCTGCCTATAGAAATCATGCCTATTTACATTTATTACAAACAATTTTTACAGTTTTAAAGTGATTTAGCTGCACTGTGTAATGTTTTTTGCACAGCGTAGCTCTGATCCTTCTTTTCTCGGGTCCCCCACCGCCACATCTGGCTCCCCCTCCTTGACCAGTGCCCCCAATAGCAAGCTGCTTGCTATGGGGGCACTGATGCGTGCCCGCTCTTAAGCCCAGCTTTATGCATCTATAAGACACATAGAGCCACGGCTAGACACGCCCCCCCCACTCTCTGCTCATTGGCTGTGATTGACAGCAGTGGGAGCCAATGAGGAGAGAGTGGCCTAGGACACAGGGGAGTATGTGACAGCACTGGGCCAATCCGTATTGTCACATCTATAACCCTGTATAAGCAATTACTTTACTGGTGGTTGAATGGAGCAGGGAAGGGAATGTGCCTGTGGCGGCTTGGATTTAAGTCAATCTATAGATTGACTTAGCACAGATCCACAGATTCAGATTATCTTCAGAAGTGTAGTTGTGATCCTGTATTAAGGTTTTTTTATAGGGTTTTGTAAACTTTTTTTTTTTTTTTGTACATGAAAGTTAGTTTTTTCAAAAAGAGCAACCAATCCTTATAATTAGGTAACTTGAACCCTCAATAATGTGTTTAAAAATGAAGTTGGAATTGATGTCGTCAATTATAAAACAGGGTGACTCTATCAGGTTAAAAAAGATAAAGAACACTCTTTGCATTAAGAGCAAGTACTCAGAGGTGTACAGTCATGTAGGAGCCTCCAAATCCTTTCTATCATGGCCGAGTCTAGGGCAATTCTGGCAGGCAAGGCTTCAGTACATCTTAAAGGTTCCTAATGTTTCCCAGCCTTTTCTGTCTCCTGCAAATTTCTCCTGGCAGGTGAGGCTGCCCACAGTGATGAAACAATAGAAATATGCCGGGTGAGGGTGAGTAGCAAGAAAGTGTTGGAACTTGCAGTGTCAGAATACAATGAAATGAAATTCAGCCATTGCAAGAAGGCTTTTCCAAGCTGCCATAAATATATGGAGGACCCTCTAGGTACCCGACCTTCATACCTGTAGAAGTTATCCCTTTATAGGAAAGGTATTGGAACAGAAATACTATACCGATCAATGTCTTTTTTAAGATGCAGGTATGCTGCTGTAACTTCTTAAAAAGTGTTCAGCTTTAATTTCTTAGTCAATCTAAACCTACTAGTTTTTTTTAACATTACCCTCTCCCCAGTCTCCCTTGATATTCTATTGGAGTTGGGAACTCTATGACAGAAAGTATGGCCCAGATTCACGTACATCGGCGCAATATCGATCCGGCGTAGCGCACCGCGATTACGTTAGACGTGCGCAATCAAGCCGCGTAATCCCGCGATTCACGTAGCTTTTGCGCAAGAAATTGCGCAAGCGTAATGTTTTTTCCGGAGGCGTAAGGAGGAGTAATACAAATTGGGTGGGACGTGGGCGTGTTACATTGAAATGAGCCGTGACCCCATGCAAATGAAGGGCCGGCCGACTCGCGCATGCGCGCGTGAAGGAAACCATGTCAGCTCCGTTGTGCGCATGCTCACAACTCGGGAGCGGCGCAATCAGTGAAATTGGAAGTGGACTAGGGCAATGTTGTGAACTACGCAGACAGCATAAATAGACACACACAAACGCCCTTCCATTGCAAAAGTACATCCCTTTGTGTCCCTTCCCATTGAACCAAGTGCTTTTGCTCTGTTGTTCGTTAGAGTGTGTTTTGTACAGTAGTTGTGAGATTAGTGTTCTGTGTGATCTAGTGCTTGTTGGTAGTTTTGTGAAAGTGTATTTTGATAAGTGTTTGAGACTGTTTGTTTGATTGATATATTTCTGAGCGTTTGTTTTCTTGCTTTATTTTTTCATCTTATTTTTTTGTGTCTGTTTCTTGCTGAGTGCTAGTGTGATTTTTGGCTGTTCTTTTTCTCTTTGTGTGTGTTCTTGTCTGATTGGTTGTGCTTGTATTTTTGACAGATTTTTGGTGACTGCTAGTGAGTTTGTTTGGAAGTATGACTGAGAGAAAAAGAAAGCTGAATTTTACAGTGGGGGAAAAAAGAATTCTTGCCCGGGCCATTACCGACTATGGGCGTTTTCTCCACGGCCCGCAGAGTGCCACCACCACCCCGGCCAGGAGGAGGGAGATATTGGATATGATCACGGAGCAGGTCAATTCATCGGGGGAGGGGGAGACACGGACCCGCTCTGGGATAGAAAAGAAAATAAATGACCTCCGGCGTGAGGTGAAAAAAAAACTGGCCGCAATAAATGCCCATGCCAGGGGCACAGGAGGGGGCCCACCATGCCGGGTTAGATTTACAGCGACGGAGCGTGTGGTGGCCCTGACCTTTCACCGGCATGAAGTGGAGGGCCTGCCAGGCTTTGACACAAGTCCGGTCCCCGCGGTGCCAGGTAAGGTTTTTAGTTCTCTCAGGTGTGTAGCATGTGTGGGGGAGGGGGTGAAAGGGAATATGTGGCAAGTGTGTGGATCCTCCAACCTGTGAATGCTTTGTGTCATCCACAGATGTGCAGGAGGGTGCAGGGCCATCTGGACTTACCGCTCCAACCCCAGGACAGCAGCCTAATGAGGCCCCCCCAACATGGCCAGAGTCCGCAGAGGAGGAACAAGAGGAGGGGGATGATCATGAGGAGGACGATAATGAGGAGGAGGAGAATCATGAGGAGGAGGAGTCCATGGAAGGCACTGGCCGTTTGGTTGCTGCGGACTCTTCCCCTCTGGCTGCAAGAAGCCTGCCCTCCCTAAGGGTGAGCCCCCCCCCCTCCTCCCCCAACATGGCTCCCCTCACAAGGGCCTCCCCTTCTCCCCGGCCACAACCATCAGCTGGAGCCAGGAGGTCAGCCCAGAGCACCAGGGGGGCGCCCAATCTCCTGCCCGCCTGTCTGAGAAGGAACCTGGCCACCCAGACCCGCCTTCTGAGACAGCTCTGCCAGACTATGGGGCGGGTGGATCAGAGCCTGTCCTCCATGAACGAGAGCCTGGGTAACCTGGACTCCCATTCCCGGGCCTCCACAACCTGCCTAAATGTCCTGCAAACTACAGCAGCAGGCGTTGGGCAGGATGTGAGGGCCCTTACCCAGGCTATCCAGGGCAACACGGCAACACTTGGTGCTGCCCTGGACAGAATAGCCGTGGCCTTGGAGGGCAGGCCGCCAGGTGGGCAGATCTCAGGGGCTGCTCCTCCTTCCCCGGCTTTTCCCCTCCCCCATGCATCTCCCCTGAGGGGCCGTGGCCGGGGGCGCCCCAGGCGTGGCTCACGCAGAGGGCATTAATTTTTTTTTCCCCCCTTTTTTTGGTTTGAATGCTTATTTTTTTTTGGTCCTCTGCATTTTTTTTTTTTGTTCTGTTTTTTTTTTTTCTATGCATTGTTTTTTTTCTATGCATTTTTTTTTGGTTTTGATGTCATTTTTGGCATATTTTGGGTTGTGAATGATGTTTGAATGTGGGGGTGACATTCCTGCTGGAAAAAGGGTGTCATCCTCAATTTGGGTGGAGAAGGGTTCCCCAGGACCAGGGAGAAGTGAATGGTGTATGAATGTACAGTGACATAATTGGAGCCTTGACGTGGCGTTACTGCTCACCAGTCTTGCATGGCGGACTGGTGCCAATCCAATTTGATGAGGATGTGGGGTGTCTGTGCTAGGGACCACAGTGGTGTGC
This sequence comes from Rana kukunoris, assembly GCA_029574335.1. Lineage (NCBI taxonomy): Eukaryota > Metazoa > Chordata > Amphibia > Anura > Ranidae > Rana > Rana kukunoris. Next base: position 448,756,655 of record CM056049.1, on the reverse strand, counting down.
ATGCATGCCTTCTCATTGTGCCATGATTAATGTGTGTGTTTAACGTGCAAAGATGCATAATGTGAGCTGGCATGAGATGGGGTCATGAGATGGGGTACCAGTGCATATGCAGAATCACCTTGAAGGGAAAAGACAGGAGGATGTTAGTCATGCATGTGCCACTTGTGAGGTGTGCATCACGGGAGGGGATAGTCATGCCTGACTCCCATGTCACTCAACAACCAGCCAGCTGTCCCCATACATGTTCTGTTGGAAATCTGTGGGGATGGGGCTCTGATTGTATATGTAGCTGTCATGGGTGGTGCCATGTGTTGGGCTGCTGATGTCCTCCTGCAAGGTTGTGGTAATTCCATGATGGCATGAGGGGTGAATCTGAAGATGCGAGACACCTCAGAATCTCTCATGCAAAGATGTCTATGCGTGTGTGATATATCAAGTGAAGAGTGAGGGGCTTGTATCAGATAAGAATATTTGTATTAGATTAGATTAAATTGTAAATTGTAAATTTTATATAAGCAAAAAAAAAAAAAAAACATCTCCCGTGCCCTCCTTAGTGCCATCCTCCGTGCCCTCATCCTTCTTTGTTCATCTAAAGTCAGTAGTATAGCTATGCGCGACGATGCCCCTGGCATGTTGGCATACAGATTGTTGGGCAACACGTGTGACTGCTGAACTCCTCACTAACAGTGTTGCTTTATCTGACAATTAGACTTTTTTTCAAAATTTAGACCAGCTTTTAGGTCCTCTAACTTTAGACAGAACATTTTGCAGTTGCGCACATCGCGTAGCCTGCGCAGCAACTGCGTTTTTTTGTGAATCCCCGTAACTCCCTCATTAGCATATTTGAATAGCAAATCAATGGTGTGTCTAGCGCAGTTTTGCGCGAAGGGAAGCGAATGTCTAATTCTATTACGCCGGACCAAAAAACGTAGATTTCTGGCGTATATTGTTTTGTGAATCGCGTCCAACTATACGCACGCGCACATTTAGACTTACGCACGCGCAACAGCAGTTGCGCAGGCGTAATCGCTCTGTGAATCTGGGCCTATGTTTCTAGCCAGATCACCATTTGAAAACAAAGGGAAATAAGTAAAAAAACAAATGCAACCACCACATTCAGGCCTCTTACACATGGGAGTTTTTACTTGATTTGAAATGAGATGCATTGTTGTCTTTGTGATATTGCACACGACTGAGTGAAGATCAGTATCACAGCATTGACATGGCAGTAAAACAAAAATGAAACATTTTTCATTTGAGTGCAGTAATTTACTTACATATGCTTGTTTACTCATCTATAAGCATGTTTATGCGAGTATAAATGAGTATATTACAATACTGGCAATGAAGAATTGTACTCCTCTATTTACGAAACCAGTACTTACCTATACTCAACATTATTCAGGTCTTTGCACACAGCTTTTGGCCCCTTGAACCGGTGTCACAAGTTCCTGAGTAAATGTCAGTAAATGATGCTGCCTGTGTGCAAGGGGCATCCTGTTTGGTAAGCACCAATACAATAAATGTTTATTTTTATTATTATTTTTACTATACCGGATTTATATAGCGCCAACAGTTTGTGCAGCGCTTTACAACATGAGGGCAGACAGTACAGTTACATAACAACTCAATAGAAGAGGAATCGGAGGGTCCTGATTGTTTTTAGGTTTAATAGCACTATGAGTTGGCAGATTCTATTTAGGGCTCTTTCACACGGAGCGGGTGTCCGTCGGCTCAGCGGGGGGTCTCCGCTGAGCTGTCGGGCGGACAGGGCGGTCCCCGCACACTGTGCAGGGACCGCCCTGTCTCTCCTCCGCTATCCCCTATGGGGAATCGGATGGAAACGGACCGTCTGTCCGTTTGCATCCGATCCGTTTGGCCGGACGGAAGAAAAATAGGTAATTCTTCCGTCCGAAAAAACGGATGCGGATCTGGCGGACGTTAGCGGATGCATCATCCGCTAACGGATCCGCTCCCATAGGGGCCCATTACAAGTCCGTTAACGGACTTGTAATTAGTGGACCGTTCGTCCGCTAGTGCGAAAGGGCCCTTAAAGATCAACTGCAGCAATATTTTTTCTTTTTGTGAAAATGTTTGAAAATGAATCCATGTCCAATTGTCCCATTGGTAAGATTTCCCCTTATTTTCACTTAGGTATAGGATGTGAGACACAATCTGTCCATTGGGTTCACAGAAAGTGAGGTTATATCTCAAAAAACTTAAAAATAATTGTCAGGGCTAAGGCTTTAATAAAAATTATTGGCACTTAAGAAACGAACTGCAAGAATGCTAAGCTCTTTTAGGCCATACGTTTCTTCTACATTATTTTCTTCTGTAGTTGTTTGCTTGGGGTGCTATGCAAATCAGAAATTATAGTAGACGAACAAAAAAAAATACATACCGTATATCTGAGGCTATTTAAACTTAATCTGCTTTCATAGGGTGTGCCCTTAGCATTTACCAGTGTTTATGTTACTTTGAATAGAACAGTCATTTTATATAAGCCAAGTGAGTTCAGGTCAAAATGGAAGGTTCGTATTGTATTTCTAGCTTTAATGCTTCTTCAATTTGGTTGCGGTGTTTATCTGTGGAATTGAAAGTATGAATTGGCTTCAGCTCTCATTTGTGACATGGGGCTGGGTGGAATTGGATATAGCACATGTTTTCAAAATGTAATATCAAGTTTTACAATTTACAAGCAGGGAAATTCTGGACGTGTTTGTAACATTTTCTGTAAGTTCAAGTGTTTTGGTCCACCTGTATTTTGTGGAATTCCTGGGCCTCTAGCAGATTGGATCTGTGCCTAAAGGTTAATTATAGCTGGTTGACACTGATAGCGTATCGTATTCCTCCTTTGGGTTGAAAAGTTAGTCAAATGGAAAGGTATTTTTTTTTTCCTAGTACAAGAAAAGCTAGGGTATTTACAAGGAAAACCATTGTTTTTATTAACAGCTATATACAATATAGGCTCTTGAGGACTTGTGCCCTACTAGTTGTATGAAACACTCAGAAGAGAAAGGTATTGGTAATAAATCAGTGTACTGAATATATTACTGCATCCCTCCTCTACAAGTAATTTCCCTGAAATAAAAATCTCCGTAAGTGAGGCGTGTCATTCAGAGCTCTCTTGAAAACAAGAATAGAACATCACCTATTGTTTTCTTGGAAAATGCAGTAGACCCAAACTCAGCTAATGTTACCTATTGTTTTCTTGGAGGACTGCAGTAGACCCAAAATCAGATAATGCCACCTAGTGTTTTCTTGGAGAACTGCAATGGACCCATGCTCAGCTATATCACCTAGTGTTTTCTTGGAGAACTGCAGTTAACCCAAACTCAGTTAATGCCACCTATTGTTTTCTTGCAGAAATGCAGTAGACCCAAACTCAGCAAATGTCACCTATTTTTTTCTTGGAGGACTGCAGTAGACTCAAACTCAGCTAATGTCACCTAGTGTTTTCTTGTAGAATTACAGTGGACCCAAACTCAACTAATCTAACATTCTTGGAGAACTGCAGTAGACCCGAACTCGGCTAATGCCACCATTGTTTACTTGGAGAAATGCAGTAGACCCAAACTCAGCTAATGCCACCATTATGTTCTTGGAGAAATGCAGTGGACCCAAACTCAGCTAATGTCACCTATTGTTTTCTTGGAGAGATGCAGTAGACCCAAACTCAGCTAATGCCACCATTGTTTATCTTGGAGAAATGCAGTAGACCCAAACTCGGCTAATGTCACCTAATGTTTTCTTGGAAAAATGCAGTAGACCCAAACTCAGCTAATGTTGGCTATTGTTTTCTTGGAGGACTGCAGTAGACCCAAACTCAGCTAATGTCACCTATTGTTTCCTTTGAGAAATGCAGTAGCCACAAACTCAGCTAATGTCGGCTATTGTTTTCTTGGAGGACTGCAGTAGACCCAAACTCAGCTAATGTCACCTATTGTTTTCTTGGAGGACTGCAGTAGACCCAAACTCAGCTAATGAGTGTTAGGCTGTGTATGCTTTAAAATTGTTCTCCATTATTGCAGTTTGATAGAATGGGAAAGAATACAACTTTATTGCCATTTGTGTCACTATTTGAAAAATGTATCTTACTAGGCTGCCCTTGCACCACCTGTCACCATGATGGGAATCAAGAATAAATCTCCCCAAAGGGGACCTAAAGTTCAATAACTTGACAAAGGGTTGTGACTTTTCCCAGCTGAATCCTTTTGCAGCATCGTCATCAACTAAACATTAACAAAGATGGGGATTCAAGTTGTAGTGGATCTCATTGGTACAGTGATTTTAAACAAATGTAGGAAGATTTAGTACTCAATAATTGCTGCTCCATTATTGCAAAAAATATAGTACAGTATTAGGCCAGTATATAAATTCATCATTTGGGTCCCACTAATCGGAGCTATCATTTACAATCAGTATGAAGTCATATTTACATATTGACACCAGGACAACAGCATTTAGGACTATCAATATAGTTTACAATGATGCCAAAGTCACAAACCTTCACTTCGATGTGCATAAGTTCAACAGTATTTTACTTAAAGTGATTGTAAAAGCTCTTGAGCCAGGCTGTGGGCTTCCATAGACACACACAACATGGCTTGGCCCTGTCCTCTCCTCTCTGTTTTTTTTTTCCAGCAGTATCCAATGGCTACCACTGCTTTAAGCAAAGTCTGTGAGTCCAGTAAGAGAAGAGAGAAGAGCTGCAGCTGGGCACAGCAATGCATCGATAGAGGAGCAAGGTGTTAACAGGCAACAGTGCAACAGTTTTTTAACTTAATGCAGAGAATGCATTAAGGTAAAAAAAAGTTGGTGTTTAGAATCACTTTAAATGTATATAGAATAAGGGCCCTTTCACATGGGGCGGATCAGTAATGATCCACCCCGTGAACCTCCGCTTGCTCAGTGGGGATCACTCCGTTGATCCCCGCTGAGCCGGCGGATGACAGGGCGGTGCCCGCACACTGTGCAGTAGGGTTGTCCAGATACCGATACTAGTATCGGTATCGGGACCGATGCAGAGTATTTGCGGGAGTATTTGTACTCCCGCAAATACCCCCGATACTAAAATAGAATACTTCCCCCCATATTGCAGCCATGTCCTGTCCTTCATACTTGTAGATATGATGCCGCCGCTGCCGCATACCGCCGTTAATCCCCCTGCATTATAGCGTAGCGCGCATTACAAGCTTTCGTTTTGAATACTTGTAATGCTTGCGCCGCCATGTATTGACACTTCCCTTCTTGGGATTGGATGGATCTGTTCAATCCCGAGCAAGGGGGAGTGTCTATGCACGAATCTGTGTATAGACACTCCCACTTGCATGGGATTGGACGGATCCCTCCAATCCCGAGAAGGGGAGTGTCTATACATGGCGGCGCGGGCATTACAAGTATTCAGAACGAAAGCTTGTAATGCGCGCTGCGCTATAATGCAGGGAGATTAACGGCGGTATGCGACGGCGGTATGCGGCAGCGGCGGCGGCATCATATCTACAGGTATGAGGGACAGGACATGGCTGCAATGTGGGGGACATACATGGCTGCATATGGGGGACATACATGGCTGCATATGGGGGACATACATGGCTGCAATGTGGGGGACATACATGGCTGCATATAGGGGACATACATGGCTGCAATATGGGGGACATACATGGCTGCAATGTGGGGGACATACATGGCTGCAATGTGGGGGACATACATGGCTGCAATATGTGAGGGACATACATGGCTGCATATGTGGGGGACATACATGGCTGCAATGTGGGGGACATACATGGCTGCAATGTTGGGGACATACATGGCTGCATATGGGGGACATACATGGCTGCAATATGGGGGACATACATGGCTGCAATATGGGGGACATACATGGCTGCAATATGGGGGACATACATGGCTGCAATGTGGGGGACATACATGGCTGCATATAGGGGACATACATGGCTGCAATATGGGGGACATACATGGCTGCAATGTGGGGGACATACATGGCTGCAATGTGGGGGACATACATGGCTGCAATGTGGGGGACATACGTGGCTGCAATGTGGGGGACATACATGGCTGCAATATGTGAGGGACATACATGGCTGAAATGTGGGGGACATACATGGCTGCAATGTGGGGGACATACATGGCTGCATATGGGGGACATACATGGCTGCAATATGGGGGACATACATGGCTGCAATATAGGGGACATACATGGCTGCAATGTGGGGGACATACATGGCTGCAATATGTGGGGGACATACATGGCTGCATATGTGGGGGACATACATGGCTGCATATGTGGGGGACATACATGGCTGCATATGTGGGGGACATGGCTGCATTTGGGGACACATTTAAAAAAAGTATGGGCGACTACTTGAAAAAAAGTATCGGTACTTGTACTCGGTCCTAAAAAAGAGGCATCGGGACAACCCTACTGTGCAGGGACCACCCTATATTTTCTCCGCTCTCCTCTATGGGGGGATCGGATGAACACGGACCGTCTGTCCGTGTTCATCCGATCCGCAGACGGATGGAAAAATAGGGTTTTCCTCCGTTTGCAGAATTAGAGGATTGCGGAACCGGGCGAGATCGGATGTCAGCGGATGTTCATCCGCTGACACCCGTGACCTCATAGGGACCAATGTATGTCCCTTTTTCATCCGCACACAGATGGATGAAAAATCGGACATACGGACCGCCCGTGTGAAAGGGCCCTTATGAGTTTATTGGACATTTCACTGAAGAACTTTGCACAATTTGTGCTGTTTATATATTGGATATATTATGTAAACAGTACCAATAAAATATATAAATGATGAAAGCACAGTCAGTTTTCTCCACTTTATGATGTTCCTCCCCCAACTTCAACCGCACTTAACTAGACTTCCGCAGACCTATTTTCTATAAGGACTTAACAGCACTTGAAATACTCCTCTATCTAGAATTTTACACTTCTCCTAGCATTTAAACTGACCAAGCTTCCATTAGGATGTTTCCATCTCTATGCAGACAATAGCTGGACATTTACTGCATGAGTCTGCCTTCATATGTCAGGTGCCGTACACACGACCCAGAACCTCGACGGGCAGAACACATCGTTCCGCCCGTCGAGGTTCTCTCCCGGCCGTCGAATTCGGCGACCCGCCCGTCGGGAATGGCAACCAGCCATTCTTCCAGGCGGGCCGTCGAGAAAATAGAGAGCGTGCTCTCTTTTTCGGCTCGACGAGCTTCCCGACGGGAAGCTCGCTGAGACCGTACACACGGCCGAGGTCCTCGCTGGAATGTGCATTCCAGCGAGGTTCTCGCTGATTTTCAGCGAGAACCTCGGCCGTGTGTACGGGGCCTAACAGATGTCTTAGGCATACAAATATAGGCAAGAGGAAAATAATATGGAAATGGGCAACAATGTTTAATCATTTAGATTTTCTTCTGGATAACAAAGTGTAAAATATAAGCAACTCTGCCTGCTTGTTTTTTTTTTCCATAAAATACTTTTTTTCAGGGCCTGTGTAATAGGGATTCATAAAACAATTATAGCAAAAGTTGAGTCAAGCAGATTGTCATGCATACTTTTAGAGGGAACGAGAAGACTAGAGTTTGACTATACTACATTAGAAATGCAGAACATAAGTTGTGTTGGAAGTTGATGTCTAAAAGCACTACCTTGCAAAATAAAATAAATAAAATGCATTTAATAACATTAGGCATTATGCATTTAGCTAAGATGAAAAAAGACAACAAATTTAAAATATTTTCTGGAAATCATTAGTCACCTAGGATTTTTGGAACAGGCTAGCACAGATATCATGCTTTTTCTGTACTCATTCTTATATGGTCTAACAAGATCAGTTAGAAATGTGTGTAACCAGCTACAGTGCCTGACTCATGTTTATGATGGTATTCATGTTTTTGGCTGGATCAGCATTTGGCATATCTTCACAGGGTCTTTAGAGACATTAAGTATCAATTAACGGTAAAAGGCTAACATTTATTCTGAAGCAGAAAATATGTAGATATTAGCATGAAAGGGAATAGAAAGCATGAATTAATCACATAGGGAGTATTTAGATATCGTTTTAAGGGCCCATCATCATGTTCAAGTTAGTAGAAGAACTATGAGCAGAACCAAAAATGACAGTCAATTATCTTTTTTTGTCTCAGGGTCCTCCTGTAATATAGTTGTGTTAACTGTTGATCTGGCCAATAGGTATGTTATTTTTCAACCTAAAGTGTCTGTAAAGGCAGAAGGTCATTCTATGCATTAAGATAACAAAAAAAAAAACTGTGCAGCAGCTCCCCCAGTCTCCCCTAACACTTTCCTGAGCCCATCTACATCCAGCGATGTTGCAGGAGAGACTCGGCTGCTGGGACTCCTGATTGACTGAGACAGCTGCGGAGCGCCATTGGCTCCCGCTGCTGTCAATCAAAGTCAGTGAATCAATGAGAAGAGAGAGAAAGTGGGGCCTAGCCACGGCTCCATGTCCAAATGGACACACAGAGCTGCAGCTTGGCTTGGGTGCCCCATGGAAAGCTGCTTGCTGTGGGGGCACTCAACCGGAGGGAGGGGCCAGGAGCACCGAAGAGGTTACTGGGAAGAGGAGGATCAAGACTGCTTTGTGCAAAACCACTGCAGAGAGCAGGTATGACGTTTGTTATTTTGAAACACAAAAAATAGACTTTATTATCACGTTAAAGGTGCACTAAAGTCACAATACAAAGGCCTAGATTCACAAAGCGATTACGCCTGTGTAAATGTTGTTAGACTGGAGTAATTTCGACTTACGGGCGTTTTTACGCTAGTCGAAATCCTCAAACCATGAAAAGACACCTGCGGGCTTCATTTCGACTGTATTACGTGTTAGTACGCCTTCAGATCTACGCTGCCAGAAAATTGCGGCCACTGGGCGGACTTCCTGTTGTTTTTCGCCGTCAGGGTATGCTAATGAGCTTTTGCCTGCAATCCACAAAATTTCGCACTTTCAACGCAATCTCTTACGGCACCTTTAGTCATCTTTTTTTTCCGTTTCACTATACCAGCTTTTTGCTGGTCTAATATTAGACAGCCCATGTTAAGTATGGCCGTCGTTCCCGCGTCGAATTTCAACGTTTTCCGATGTCTTTTAATATTTTTAACGTAAGTCGTCCGGGAATAGGAATGTTCGTAAACGCCGCTACTCAAACAACGAATGACGTCACGACGTGATTTCGCGCAATGCACGGCGGGAAATTCCTGAACAGAGCATGCGCAGTTCGATCATCGCGGGGACGCGCTTAATTTAAATGCTTCACGCCCCCTAATCACGTATTTCGATTGCGCGGCGGAAAAAAAATACGACACAATAGCGTACGCGCAAAAAAACTACCTGAATTCGGTGTAGAGTCTGGTGAAATACGGCAGCGTACCGTATTTCGATTACGCAGCGGAATATTACGTCTTTGTGAATCTGCCCCAAAGTCTTTATCCAGCGTCTAAGCTAACCGGGACTCTCCTTCTCATTGGCTGAGACAGCAACGTGGCGCGATTGGCTCTCGCTGCTGGCAATCTAAATCATTCAGCCAATCAGCAGAGAGAGGGGGCAGACGGTACCGGGTCACGGCTCCATGTCTAAATGGACACAACTATGACTCCGCTCGGATGCCCCCATAGCAAGCTGCCTTCTGTGGGGGCACGCAACAGGAGGAAGGGGCCAGGGGCACAGAGGAGAGACCTGAGAAGAGCAGGATACGTTTATTTTATTTTTTTAACAAGACTTTACAATTACTTTAAGCTCTAAATTTTGAAAACCACTGACATGCAGTCTCTTATAATAGAAGAGACCCTAGTGGTTTCTCTGTCATGAATGGTTCTCCCTGTGGTAATATATACAGTCGCACATGCACAGTTCAGCATACATTTATGGCACCACTTTGTACTGTGATGAAGTGACTTCTGTGCGCATGCAAATGCATAATTCAAGCAGCCAAACAGATTGACCCTGGAAGGAAGAAGATAAAAGGGCCTGAGACCAGCAGGAGTGCTGACACCAGAATGCTGCAGTGCTTTGTTTGACAGGTGCGGTGCACACTAGCAAATTATTGCATAAACCTCCTGGGGACCCATTACAATAAATTTAATTCCGCCTTAAAGAAACATATTCTAGATTGCTTGGGTGTTAGTTTAGGTTATAGTCATAATGATGAGTGAATATATATATTAGTAATAAGTTGCTTGGACTGTGCTATGGATATTTAGAAATCTTTGCACGGAAGATATTTTTGACCTTCACTCCACAGTCTGATAATTATAATAGAACATAAAATGTGTACTGTCATATTTTCTTTATTTGTCTAGGGGAGAGGGAAAGGGAGATATATTTACTTAAAGTGGATGTAAACCCACTCTCATCCTTTCTAAACTACTGCCATAGTGCTGATCTATAAGGATATACATGCCTCCTGCATGTATCCTTACCTGTCAAATGTTTCCTCTCTGTCTGTTATAAAAACTGAAAAACTGCAGATTCTGTGGGTGGGTCTGTTGTCTGGAGCTCGGTGGGTGGAGTTGTGATGTCAGTAGCCTCCCCGCCCTCCTCTACACTCTCCTTGTCAACATGCATTTTTTTCCTGTGTATTCCTTACACTAAATTCTGCTATGATCACTAACATCCAGTCAAAATCCAGAAAAGTAACCACATAACTTCAGAAAAGGAGTGGGGGTGGGAATTAAAAAATAATGCCTCTCTCCAGGCTAGTAGGGGTGTCAAATATAATCGCTGCATCGGTGCATCGCGATTCGGATGTTCCCGATGCTGTACTGATGCATGCGACCCTGATAATCGATGCCTAGCCCCGCCCCGTTCCCGCCCCTCCCGGGAGAGCGCTCCGTTATGGTACTTTTTTTTTTTACACAGCTCGTGTGACTGTCCGGCCCGCCTCTCTTCTATGTCCAGTCTGCATGCTCTTCCGTGTCTCCTGGCGTCAGCTCCGCCCACTGACTAGAACTTCAGTAAAAGTTAGTAGAGGCGGGTAGTGCACGGCCCGCCTCTCTCCTATGTCCTATGTCTCCTATGTTCACTCTGCTCTTACGTCCTGGCGTCAGCCCCGCCCACTGTCTAACTATCAGATCAGTAAAAAGGCGGGAGGGGCTGACGCCAGGAGAGGACGTAAGAGCAGCAGAGTCACCCACTGTCCCTAGGAGCTTACAATCTACTCTAGAGGTATGTGAATCACACTCTGTACCTTAGGGATATAACAAAAAAGCTAAAGAAGTGTCACGCAGGCAGCTTACATTCCAATTAGCAGGAGATCTTGGATAGACTTTTGTGACATGCGTATCTTAAGGTTTTTCTTTCATATTGAAATAGACCCATGATAGGTCTAAAGGTAGGCAGATGCAAACAGACATGCATTTTTTTTTACCTCTAATGCATCACATTTAGGTCTAAAAAACTGGAAAGGGTGCAAATATTTTCAGGGGGGTCGATGACGCATGCTGGGTCCCGGGCGCTGATTCCAGCAGAAATCTCATAGAAGATTACATAGCAGTGAAGATGGTGGGGTGAGGGGATACGTCTCTGTTCAGATTTTGCAGAGGAGCTCACAATCTATTCAGACTGCCTGTTATTGATAGGAATGTGGGGGAAGTGGAGTGAGGACACGACCCCCCCCCCCCCCAGGTCAGTGTGCACTCCATCCTGGACTGTGATCATGTGACAGAGGGGGGGGTTGTTCTCAGCAGAATCTGAGAAATTAGGGTCATAGTTCAGGGGTGACCCCCCCAGACCTCTCCATATCCTTCTATGCCGAGGGTGACACCCCCTCCCCCGTCCTGTGTATTGGGGTCACCTCTCCTCTGAGTGCAGGAAAGGGTTACAGCCCCTCCGACACTCGCCTCATTATATCCCTGATTATCCATCCATCCTCAGAACAGTGTCCTATGTAAGAGTCTCTGACCGTCTCCTGTACTTTGTCTGCAGTCTCTGATCGTCTCCTGTACTATGTCTGCAGTCTCTGACTATTTCCTGTACTATGTCTGCAGTCTCTGATCGTCTCCTCTACTATGTCTGCAGTCTCTGACCGTCTCCTGTACTATGTCTGCAGTCTCTGTGCGTCTCCTGTACTATGTCTGCAGTCTCTGATCGTCTCCTGTACTATGTCTGCAGTCTCTGATCATCTCATGTACTATGTCTGCAGTCTCTGATCATCTCCTGTACTATGTCTGCAGTCTCTGATCATCTCCTGTACTATGTCTGCAGTCTCTGACCATCTCCTATATCATTATCATATCTGCAGTCTCTGACCATCTCCTATATCATATCTGCAGTCTCTGACCATCTCCTGTAGTAGTTCTGCAGTCCCTGACCATCTCCTGTAGTAGTTCTGCAGTCCCTGACCATCTCCTATAGTAGTTCTGCAGTCCCTGACCATCTCCTGTAGTAGTTCTGCAGTCCCTGACCATCTCCTGTAGTAGTTCTGCAGTCCCTGACCATCTCCTGTAGTAGTTCTGCAGTCCCTGACCATCTCCTGTAGTAGTTCTGCAGTCCCTGACCATCTCCTGTAGCATGTCTGCTGTGTTTAGACTTTGCTACATGCAGAAAGTGTTATTGTGTGTTTTTTTTTTTTTTTAAGAACAGATAGAAAAAAAAATGGAGTACTTAAATTTTTTTTAATGAAAGCCATGCGCACTTGCGCTGCAATCGTGATGCATCGTGATGCATCGCGGAATCGCATCGAATCGAATCGTGGCCTTGATAATCGTAATCGCATCGAATCGTGAGACCGGTGAAGATGCGCAGCCCTACAGGCTAGTGCATGAGATATGTAAATAACCTATCACTCACAGCTAGAGGGCAGAAGGGACTAAGGTTTTTCTCTGTAAGTCCGTTTTATTTCACCGAACAATAAAATAGGATTGCTCAGAGCTGGATTAACTCTGTGTGGCAAGACTGGACACAGATGATAGGAAATCTTATACTCTACATTGTGACATCAAAAAATAAATAAATACATTTGGGGTTTACATCCACTTTAAGGTGGTTCTAAAGGCTCAAGTTTTTTTACATTCTTGCCCCCTCTCACGTCTCATTGGCTTTACTGGCTGTGATTGACAGCAGCGGGTAATGGTTCCTGCTGCCGTCTCAGCCAATGAGGAGGGAAAGTCCCTGGAGAGCCGACACTCTTGTGCACATCGCTGGATCACAATGGGGCTCGGGTAAGTATTGTGGGAGCTGTGGGGGGGGGGGGCACACAGAATGTTTTTCCCCTCATGCATAGAAGGGTAAAAGGTAGAAGAAATGCCTGTCTAATTGAATGTATACATATACTTAACATTTCATTGCTTTCATTTTTTTCAGTCATTAAAACCATCCAACCATGCCACCATCCAGAGCATCGTACGTGCTGTGGGTGTGGTACCCGGCATTCCCGAGCCATGTTGTGTCCCAGAAAAGATGTCGTCTCTCAGCATTTTGTTCTTTGATGAAAACAAGAACGTCGTGCTCAAGGTTTATCCCAACATGACAGTTGAGTCCTGTGCCTGCAGATAACAGTTCAAGCCTTCATAGCTGTTTGTAGCAAACTTCATATTTTGCACTTTCAGTAAAACTGTTTCCGGAAATGTTACAGCCTAACAGAGAGCAATGCAAAAAGAAAAAAAAAAAGGCAAAAAAACAAAAACAAAGTATATATTATATAAACACTGGGCGATAGATGTCTGCTGTGTTCAATTCATGCTGGACTTGAGTCAGTGAACTCACAGAAAACTGACACATAGCACACAAGAAGATAAGCTCCTGAATCAAATAAGCTCTAAAGAAAATAGGAGTCTTGCTACTTTTTTCAAAGACACATTTATTTTTGTACCGGAAAAAAAAAGACTAGACATTTGAACAGCTGAGGCTGTAATGTGCCTTCAGACTATCAGCATTCACCTGCCTATGGTGTTCTTTTGCTATATATACAGTCCTTACATTTCTTGCGTCTGTTACACACATCTGTTACCATAGAATGGACAGGAAGTTAAATATTTGATGCTTGGAAGTACTGAAGGAGTATTGCGTGTTCCTCACCACATCATAGCAAGTATAAATAGTCTGAAGACATACATCATGGAAAGTGGTTTGTGACAGCAAGTTTATGTAACATAATTAGAAATTTTATTGATTTTTCTGTGTTTTTTTTTTTTTTTAACCAGCACTTTTTAATAGTGTAAACAAAAGGTATAATGGACATGAAAGATTATCAATACAATTGTGTAAAATAAACAATATTTAATTTTGTTATACAGTACCACACAAATAAATCTGCCTGACGCTTCTTTATAAGAACGTATTGTCATAGGTATGATGACTGGTTTACCCTAAAGAGGATATCGAGCTGTGGAAATGAATAATGGGTTTATGATAATTTAGGAAATTAATATCAATCATTGATGATCATTTGTTTAATGTAAAACGATGATAACTCAAGAAAAGAAAAGAAAACACTGCAGCAGAAAAATGCTTGTAGAAGGAAAATAATGTGTGAATTTTCATAGTCTTCCAGACTGGCTTTTTTAATGGATGCACCAACATATGAATGGTTAATCAATCTGTTATTTCAGCTACATCCACGTTTTCTGTAACAAGCAGCTGAATTCTTGAGCACAAGAGTGTTTAAATCCTAAAGCGGATTGAAACCCATTGATTTAATGGTTTAAAAAAACAGTTACATTTCAGGCATGTGTCAGGAATGATATAACTGTCATGGTTGGCTGTGCTCTCAACCAAAATGTCAAACCATCAAATGGCTGGAATCATAACTGATCACATGTGCAGCACCATGGCAGTTGAAGATCAAACAGAAGCTAATATGGCAGCTTCCTTGGCTAAAACAATAGGGGCGTTTAGTTCTGCTATAACTGCTTCCTGCCTACCACACGTCATATGACGTTGTTGGGTTTGAGCGGTGATAACTGAATGATGCCTGCCGCTACAGTTATCATTCAGATATCTTCTTTTAGCGCCGACGATTCCCTACACCACAGGTGTCAAACACAAGGCTCGCAGGTCAAATCCGGCCTTTCAGTCCATTTCATGTGGCCCTCGCATCTCTTCTGCAGCTGCAGGAGAGCTCCAGCCCTCATCTGGTCCTACTCCAGATCCTTACTTTCTGCTTTCAAGCAAGCATCCAGCTTCTACCCAGCAGCAGCATAAGGAAAGGTGGGTGCACTGTGATGTAAAGGAGAGTGGGCGACTTAACTTCTGATGGTGGGGTGGCTCTTGACATCTAATGTAAAGGGGAGGGGATGCTCTGGACATCTAACCTTACGGATACAACCGGCCCTTTTGAGGGCAATTATAATGCTGATGTGAACCACCATGAAATTGAGTTTGACACCTCTGCCCTACACCATAAGAATGATCGTAGCGGCTGTTCAGCCACTTGATCGTTCTTACACACCTCCCTCTGGTGCTTCTACCGACACACCCCTGACATTGGTGAGTCGGAGAAGAGAACCGCTGGCGTTGAATGCTGATGATAGAGATTTCTGGCGAACCAGATGGCCCCCTGGAGTCTTTATGATTGTTTTGAGTCCGGGCCTGATGTTATGATGTCACGCCCAACTCCTGTTTTTGAAAAAATGCCACCGCCTTGGCTGTGAAGCAATCTTTTTTTATTTTTTTTATTTTAGGCTTCTTATCCTGGAGGTGAGATGTGGGGACCTATTAACCCCATATATCACTGTAAAGAGGACCTGATGTTTACATTCCTTGTAATAGGAATAAAAGTGATCCATTTTTTTTTTAAAGGAAAGTGTAAAATCAACAATTAAAAAAAAAAAACATTTTTTAATGCGCCCCTGTCCTTGTGTGCTCGCACACAGAAGCGAACGCATACTTAAGTCGCGCCTACATATGTAAGCGATGTTCAAACCATACATGTGAGGTATTGCTGCAAATGTTAGAGCAATAATTCTAGCCCTAGACCTCCTCTGTAACTTAAAACATGTAACGAGTAAAAATAAATAAATAAAGCGTCGCCTATGGAGACTTTTAGGTAACAAAGTTTGGCGCCATTACAAGAGTGTGCACAATTTTGAAGCATGACATGTTAGGTATCTATTTACTCTGCGTAACCTCATCTTCCACATCTTTACAGAAAAATTTCTAACTTTGCTGCTTTTTTTTAATACGTAAAACTTTTTTTTTTTACAAAAAAATAAATCATTTGAAAAATTGCTGAGCGAATACCGTGCTAGATAAAAGTTTCAATGACCACTATTTTATTCTCTAGGGTCTCTGTTAAAAAAACATATATAATGTTTGGGGGTTCTATGTAATTTTTTAGCAAACAATTATGTTTTTTCATGTAGGAGAGAAATGTCAGAATTGGCCTGGTAGGCAAGTGGTTAAGCCCTATGCTCCCGCATAGTGTATTATGCTATCCAGTCAATTCAGCTGTTAAATACCAGATCCTCTGCTGTCCAATGGTTTTCAGCCATTTGCCAGTTGAGTGAAAGGGAGTGGGGTTTAGCACACCTGGGGTTTAATTTCAATGTGGACTTGGGCCTTTTGAAGAGTAATGTGCGTATTTTAATGTTTTATGCCAGATCAAGTTTGCATTAAAGTATACCACCAGACATAACTAAAAATAGAGTTAAACCACATACATGGTTTAACTGTTCAGAGCTTTGTTTTTCTGTGTTGCCACTCTACAGTGAACCAAGAAAATCACGCTGCCACTTCATGATTCAGTTTACTGTTTTATTGTATGCTAAATAGGCTGTAGACAGGTAGTAGCCATGCCCCATTCACCTGAAAAGATGAGCAAAGTCAAGGGGTCAGTACTTCTTAAAAGTAGAATTCCAGGCTAAACCTAACAAGACTTACAAATGCTCCCTCCCCCATCCTAACATCTAATCTTTGTAAGAAAGATTTGTGAACTTACCTATTTTCAGTTCACTCCATTCAAGTCACTTCATACAGCACCCCTGTACTGTCCTGTGCCAGTCAAAGGCAGAGGCGAAGATAGAGCGCTGACAGCGTTTCAGCCATAAGAGTATAAGGGTGGATTCACCACTTCCAGGCATACCCAGCTGTTGTCGAGCGCTCTATTTTCTCCTCCCCAGCTGCCATTGGCCAACAGAGGGGATCGTGGGACCGAACATCAGTGGACTGAAAATCGGTAATTATACGCCTCTTTCTTATATAGGTTAGGCAGAATAGGTGTTAGGAGTTAGGAGGGAGCATTTTCAAAATGAGTTTAGATTGGAATTCTACTTTATAGAATGAAAAGATACTTTCTTATTGCAATGGAACCCATATTACAGTGGTTGACCACTGGGCACTTAAACCCCCTTCCTAACCAGATCAATTTTCAGCTTATGGTGCTCTCACAATTTGAATGACAATTACTCAGTCATACAACATTCTACCCATCTCAAATTCTTGTCCTTTTTTTCACATAAATAGAGCTTTCTTTTGGTGGTATTTGATCACCTCTGCGGTTTTTATTTTTTGCGCTATAAAAGAAAAAAGACTGAAAATTCTGTAAAAAATAAAATAAAATCTTGTTTCTGTCATATTAGCAGCATATACATACCACAAATTACACCCCAAAACACATTCTGCTTTTCCTCCCGAGTATGGCGATACCCCATGTGTGAGACCATCAGGTGTTCTGGAGCACCCAGGCCAATTCTGACATTTCTCTCCTACATGTAAAAATCATCATTTATTTGCTAAAAAATTACATAGAAACCCAAAACATTATATATGCTTTTTTA
This sequence comes from Rana kukunoris, assembly GCA_029574335.1. Classification (NCBI taxonomy): domain Eukaryota; kingdom Metazoa; phylum Chordata; class Amphibia; order Anura; family Ranidae; genus Rana; species Rana kukunoris. Next base: position 448,738,903 of record CM056049.1, on the reverse strand, counting down.
GCAAAGACCCTAGAGAATACAATGGCGGTTGTTGAAACTTTTTATCTTGCACGGTATTTTCGCAGCAATTTTTTAAACGCGTGCTTTTTAAAAAAAAACAGTTTTGTGCTTAACCACTTAAGACCCGGACCAATACGCTGGCAAATGACCCAAGGGGTTTTTGCGATTCGGCACTGCGTCGCTTTAACAGACAATTGCGCGGTCGTGCGACGTGGCTCTCAAACAAAATTCGCGTCCTTTTTTTCCCACAAATAGAGCTTTCTTTTGGTGGTCTTTGATCGCCTCTGCGATTTTTATTTTTTGCGCTATATACAAAAATAGAGCGACATTTTTGAAAAAAAATCAATATTTTTTACTTTTTGTTATAATAAAAAACCAATAAACTAAATTTTAGTCAAACATTTAGGCCAAAATTTATTTAGCCACATGTCTTTAGTAAAAAAAAAATTGCATTAAAAAAAAATTAGCTACCTAGCGGGAACAGCGACACTAATACAGCGATCAGAAAAATGATCGCTTAGTGACGCTGGCAATAGGGAGTGAAAGGGTTAACTAGGGCAGTGATCAAGGGGTTAAAACTTTATTGGGGGGGGTGGGGGGGGGCTACCCTGACACTACTGACTGTCTGACTGTCACACTGTCTGTCACACTGACACTAAATACAGTAATCATACATGATTACTGCATTCAGTGACACTGTGACAGGGGGGAGGGGGGGGGGCGATCGCGGGGGTTAAATGTGTGTGTCAGTGTGCTGTTTGGTGCAGGACTTACTTGTTCTGTAGTGATCTCTCCTCAGCGGCGCTTGAAACAAACGCCGAGGGAGAGATCACGTCGCTTCCTCCTTCCTGTGTTTACACAGGAGGAGGAAGTGACAGGTCAGGCGGGCGCGCGCATTGGCTGGGAGCGATCCGGAGGGGGCGGATGAAAACGGATAGCCGCCCCCACTTGTCGGATCGCTCCTGCAGCCGCGCGGACCGCCGCATGTACGGGGGGGGGGTCCGATCGGACCCCCGATCCCCCCCAAGGCACCAACGTATATATACGTTGATGTGCCTGTCGGTGCCATTCTGCCGACGTAAATGTACATGCGGCGGTCCTTAAGTGGTTAAAAAAACAAAACAGTGAATGTAGCCCAATGTTTTTGCATACTATGAAAGATGAAGTTACGCCAAGTAAATAGATACCTAACATGTCACCCTTCAAAATTGCACACGCTTGTGGAATTGCGCCAAACTTCGCTACTTAAAAATCCCCATAGGCGACGTATTGCAAGGTATTGGAGTATTGGGGTATTGCAGAGTATGGGGGGGCTATTGCAGAGTATTGCGCAGGGAGGGATGGCTGGATCTGTGACTGCAATAGTCACAGATCCAGCCCTCAGTGCTGCTGCTGACACCTGCCCCCCCCCCCCTCTCCTCTCACACTGTACCGAACGAGAGGGACGCTGGTTTGTTTACAAGTGATCGCTCCGTCATTTGACAGAGCGATCACGTGGTAAACTGCCGCTATCAGTGGCAATTTTCCGCGATCCGTGATGCGCCGGGTCTTCTAGACGCGCGCCAGGGGGTGCGCGAGAGGAGGTTTCTGGGAGGACGTCCCAGGGACGTCCTCTCAGAGTAACCCCACCGCACTGTAGCAGTATTTTGTCTATACCACGGTGGGAAAGAGGTTAATGCCTCTAAAATATTTATTTGTATTAAATTAAAAATAACATATACAATGCAGTCTGTCATTAGCAATACAGCGGAACTAATCATGTGTAAAAAAAGAAAAAGTGTGCAACCAAACAATGTATAAAAACTCTCTAAATATAAAGGAAAAAAGTGATACTAATATGTCATTACCATACACTTTAAAACAACATAGAAAAGTCCCCAAAAGATAGTGCTCCAATATTGAACAAAATTACGGGGGACTGAAGAAATCATTAGATACTTCTATTCCAGAAAGTAAAATAGACAACGCCGCTTACCAGAATACATGGATCTCAGATTATAGAGATCAAACAAGCTCATCACTGGATCATTCCGATCAGGTTCATCCAGTGCAGGGATCCTTGTACTACAACAAACTCTCCAGCGGTATAGTTGTCCTATAGCTGCAACTATAACCAGGGTGGAGCATTTGTTCTTGATGTCACCGCGTACCAGCTGGCTGGCTTGAGTCTCAGCTGTTTGAATGTACTGTTCACCGTTTTCTTTTTGGATGTCAGTGCCTAAAAGATTTTTTCAATACAATTTTAAACTGGAATACTGCACCATGAAGCCTCTCTTTCTAGTTTCTACCATATGATCTATCCCACTGTTGGAGATTTCCTAGATAAGTATATTGTTGCAGCTATAGGACAACTATATGGCTGGAGAATTTGTTGTATCTAATGATTTCTTCAGAGTAATATCGTTCAACATTGGATCATTTTGTTTTGGGGACTTTCCTATGTTGTTTTAAAGTGTATCATTATCACATCTAGGGTTTTTACCTTGCTTCCTGCACTGCCAACATTTGTCACCTTTTTTAGGATTTGGATTTCTGTGTCACTTGTGTGTAGTGACTCATACCAAAAAACAATTTTAAGGCATAACTAAACCCAAAAACAAAAATTTTATATATTGCAGTTTACCAGATCTTAAATGTGGTGGCTGTATCCGTTTTCTTTTTTAGGTTTATTTATTATATTTATTTATTACAGGAACTTACATTATTAACAACTATAAAAAAAATATCTGTTAATCTTGCCAGAAACATAGTGTCCTTGTCATCCCGTGTGCCCCTCACCCCCCATTTAAATTTAAGCAATAAAGATATGTTTGAAGTCCAGTCTGGGTGGCAACCATGGGGGTGAGTGTAGCCACCCAGGGACAGGAAGTGTGTTATTTTTTTTTTACAGGATGAAAAAAAAAACGATTGCAGGCACCTAAGGGCTTGTAAGCTGCAATATAATATGATATAATTTCTTCTTTTATTTGTGTTATGTTATTTTTGATTCTTTGTAATTTAGGGTGATTTGTATAATTTAATTATCTTGCATTCACAGTGTTAAAAGTATGGAATATGTAAGGATACATTTGTAGATGTCTTCCTCCTACAACTCCTTCCTCCTACAATTAGACTAAACTCCCCATTATACTCGCCTCCACCTTCCAGCGAGGTGGCGATTACAATCTTTGCTTTCCAATTTCATCCTCTCCCTTGGTGCTTGGTTTATGGCCTCTTGATTGGTCAACAGGGATGAAATCATTCAGCTCATGCGCACTGGAGTTAATTCACTGTACATTCAATATTAAACTGCGAACAAGCAGGTAAGTGTGTATTGCTGCAGAAGAGACATAACATGCCTGCACACAGTTATCTAAAAGTTATGCCCTGTACACACGATCGGTTCATCCGATGACTGATGGATTTTTTCATCAGATATCGATGAAGCTGACTTTCATCAGTCTTGCCTACACACCATCGGTTTTAAAAACTAACGTGTCCAACGTGGTGATGTAAAACACGACGATGTGCTGAGAAAAATTAAGTTCAATGCTTCTGAGCTTGTGTCGACTTGATTCTGAGCATGCGTTGATTTTTAACTGATGGATTTCCCCACAGTCGATCATTTCTTTCTATCGTTTTTTTAACCATCAGACAATTTTAAAACAAGTTCCCAGTTTTTTCACCGATGGATAAAAAAACGATGGGGCCCACACACAATCGGTTCGTCTGATGAAAATGGTCCATCAGACGAACCGATCGTGTTTAGGTTTAGTTCCACCTTAACAACTTGGGGACCACCTACTGCTGATATACTGTGTCAGAGCGGCCCCCTGTGCCAGATCACATACAGTGAGAAAAAAAGTATTTGATCCCCTGCTGATTTTGTACAAATTATAATTTTAATGGTAGATCATTTTAATGGTAGGTTTATTTTAACAGCGAGAGCCAGAATAACAACCAAAAATATCCAGAAAAACGCACTTCAAAAAAGTTATAAATTCGCTCCCAGGTGTCTTCTATAAGTAACAAGCTGAGATTAGGAGCATTCTCCTAAAGGGCATGCTCCTAATCTCAGCTTGTTACCCGTAAAAAAGACACCTGTCCACAGACGCAATTAATCAATCAGATTCCAATTTTTCCACCATGGTCAAAACCAAAGAGCTGTCCAAGGATGTCAGGAACATGATTGTAGATCTACACAAGGTGGGAATGGGCTAAAAGACCATCGCCAAGCAGCTTGGTGAGAGGGTGTCAACTGTTGATGTGATTATTCGCAAATGGAAGAAACACAAAATAACTGTCAATCTCCCTTGGTTTGGGGCTCCATGCAAGATCTCACCTTGTGCAGTTTCAATGAACATGAGAATGGTGAGGAATCAACCCAGAGCTACACTGGAAAATCTTGTCAAGGCAGCTAAAACCATAGTCACCAAGAAAACAGTTGGTAACACACTACACTGTAAGGGACTGAAATCCTGCAGCGCCTGCAAGGTGCCCCCAGTTTAAGACAGCACATGTACAGACCCGTCTGAAGTTTGCTAATGAACATCTGAATGATTCAGAGGAGAACTGGGTGAATATGTTGTGGTCAGATGAGATCAAAATCAAGCTCTTTGGCATCAACTCAACTCGCTGTGTTTGGAGGAAGAGGATTGCTGCCTATGGCCCCCAAGAACACCATCCCCACCATCAAACATGGAGGCAGAAACATTATGCTTTGGGAGGGTTTTCTGCTAAGAGGAGAGGACAACTTCACTGCATCAACGAGACGATAGACGGGACCATGTACAGTAAAACTTTGGATTGCGTGCATAATTTGTTCCAGAAACATGCTTGTAATCCAAAGCACTTGTATATCAAAGCTAATTTTCCCATAAGAAATAATGGAAACGCAAATAATTCATTCCACAACCATTTATTCATAACTCTTTCCGTCTATAGTCCATATGAAAAGATTATAGCAATGTGATAAGTTGTGTAACCATAAAATGTCCAGCCACAAATAGAAACCTCCACAAGGGGATTAGAAGCAAAATCCAACAGGAGCTACTGAGTATAAAAGAGAGAAGAGGCGCCTCTAAGTGTAGCAATATGGTTACATTTAATGAAGGTACAACATTTAGCAACTCACATGGTTGATGATTAAAACAGACACATCTAAGTATGTAGGGATCCGGGGTAAAGCTGTCCACATAGTCCGTCCCTCCTCACCGCCGGCTCTCTTCACTGTTGGTCTGCAATCGTGACCGGAAGACTACCCTGCAGTAGAGCGATCTAAAAGCGAGGCTTGAACCGCTCATGGAGCACAGGGTGGAAGGAACAACATCAATTTGTTGTGCTGAGGGTGGTCTATGTGAACAGCTTTACCCCGGATCCCTGCATACTTAGATGTACCTCTTTTAATCATCAACCATGTAATTTTCTAAATGTTGTAGCTTCATTAAATGTAACCATATTTCTACACTTAGAGGCGCCTCTCTTCTATTTTATACTACATTGTGACATGACGCTACTCTTATATCAAGACATTGCTTGTATATCAAGTCAAAATGTATTAGAAAATTTTGCTTGTCTTGCAAAACACTCTCAAACCAATTTACTCTCAAACCAAGGTTTTACTGTACCATCAAATCTTGGGTGAGAACCTCCTTCCCTAAGCCAGGGCATTAAAAATGGGTCGTAGATGGGTATTTCAGCATGAAAATGACCCAAATTACATGGCCAAGGCCACAAAGGAGTGGCTCAAGAAGAAGCATATTAAGGTCCTAAAGTGGCCCAGCCAGTCTCCAGACCTTAATCCCATAGAAAATATGTGGAGGAAGGTTCAAGTTACCAAACATCAGCCTCAAAACCTTAATGACTTGGAGAGGATCTGCAAAGAGGAGTGGGACAAAATCCCTCCTGAGGTGTGCAAACCTGTTGGCCAACTACAAGAAAAATCTGACCTTTGTGATTGCCAACAAGGGTTTTGCCACCAAGCACTAAGTCATGTCTTGCGACAGGGTGAAATACTTATTTTACTCATTAATCACTTAAGGACCGACCCATTTACATATACTATGTCAGGATGGCCCTTAAGCCCCAAATCACGTACCTCTACATGATTTCTTCCATTGACTCTGGGATACGCACACATGCTGCCAGAGCCACGCTCCCGCTGTGATTGGACACAATGGGAGAGACATTCGTTCTGTCAGACAAGAAGAGAGAGACACTGTGAATCCTGCTCCTAGCAGTCTAACAGTCCATCCCCCACACAGTATGAAAGCACACCCAGGGAACACAATTAACCCTTTGATTGACCCTGATGTTGACCCCTTCCCTTGCTGAGAGTGCATTTTTTTTTAGCACCGATCACTGTATTGGTGTCACTGGTCCCCAAAAATAATTTACGTAGTGTCAAAAATCACTGATTTCCGCCATTACTAGTTAAAACAATAAAAAGCCAATAAATCGATCTCAAAGTTTGTAGACGCTAAAACTTTTGCGCAAACCAATCAATATACGCTTTTTTGGATTTTTTTTACCAAAATATATAGTAGAATACAAAGGGGCCTAAACTGATGAATAAATTCGATTTTTATATTGGATGTGTTTTATAGCAGAAAGTAAAAAATATTTAGGGGTTATTTACTAAAGCTGGAGAGTGCAAAATCTGGTGAAATTCTGCAGAGAAACCAATCAGCTTCCAGGTTTTATTGCCAAAGCTTAATTTAGTAAATCTACCACATTGTCTTCTTTTCAAAATTGTTGGTCTTTTTTTTGTTTATATTGCAAAAAATAAAAACCGCAGAGGTCATCAAATACCACCAAAAGAAAGCTCTATTTGTGGGAAAAAAGGACATCAGTTTTATTTGGGAACAGCGTTGCACGCCCCTGCAATTGTCATTTAAAACAGTGCTGTATTGAAAAAAAATGGCCTGGTCAGGAAGAGGGTAAAACCTTGCGGAGCTGTAGTGGTTAAAACGTAAATCAATTTATAACTTTTTTTAAATGCGTTTTTCTGGATTTTTTTGTTGTTGTTATTCTGTCTCTAAGAGTCGGTTCACACTGGGGCGACACGACTTCCAGCGCGACTTTCAGAGGCGACTCCGACACGACTTGAGCACGAACCACAGGGCGATCTGACTTGAAGTCATCTCCAGGACAGGAGACATTCCAGTGGCCAATAAAACAACAATCAGCTCTGGGAGAGGGAGGGGGAGGGAGAGGTTTGCCTGAGAAATGTATGTTATCTTATCTGGAAAGTAGCTTCAGTTAAGACAGTGATCAGACTTGGAAGCGACTTCCATTGAAATCAATGGGTACAGGTCGCCTAGAAGTCGGATTGAAGTCGTACAGGAACCTTTTCTGAAGTCGGAGCGACTTGAGTAGTGTGTATTAACACCGCTACCATTCACTTACATTGTTTTTCTCTACAGCGCGACTTGGGACGACTTGAGGCGACCTGAAGTCGGATCCCAAGTCGCCCCAGTGTGAACCGACTCTCACTGTTAAAATAAACCCACCATTAAAATTATAGACGCATCGGCCCAGATTCACAGAGTGTTGGGCGCACATTACGCCGCCGTAGCGCAAACGCTGTACGCCACACCAACGTAGCGCGGAGAGGCAAGCATTGCATTCAGCAAGCTATTGCTCCCAACGCTGCGTCAGCATGGCATAGGTTTTGAAGGCGTAGGTGGAAGTAGGCGTGACCCCATGCAAATGATGGTCCGAGCATGGTGCAGTGTTTTACGCCCAGCGTATCACGAACTGCGCATGCGCCGTGACGTGGACGCATAAACAGCACCCTTATGTGCATGCTCACAACTGCCTAAGCAATGCCGGATCACCACGTACGCCATGAACTTAACGTGTGCCCAGCCAAACACACGTCCAACGCACAATACGCCGGCTTGTGTTCCCTGGTGCAGACCTTTGCATGTCTGTTGCTGGGTTGCACCTCATCTATGGGGAATAACTTTACGCCAGACGTACAACTTACGCGCACCTCGCGTAGCATGCATTGGGCGCACGCACATTCGTGAATCGCCGTATTTCCCTCATTTGCATGTTTGAATGCATAATCAATGGGAGCAGCAACTTGCGTCCAGCCCATATGTACGCCCATGATACGCCGGCGTGTGCAAGCTACGTCGGCATAGGGTGGCCAGTTTTTAGGCGTATGTTTGTTTGTGGGTCTGGCGCACACATTCGCCGGCGCACGTTTGCACTTACGTCGCCGTAATGTGCTATACGTCGGCGTAAGTGCTTTGTGAATCTGGGCCATCATTTTTTTCTCAGGTGGCATATGTACAAAATCAGCAGGGGGTCAAATACTTGTTTTCCCTCGCTTCACATGTATGTGAACAGCTTCTTTCGGGTAGGGGGCACAAGCCGATCAGCAGGTCCCATCCAATGATTTATGGCTAGCACCTGCTGATCAGCGGAGTGCATGACAGAGGAGAGCCCTGTGTTGGTAAACAACACAGATCTCTCTTCTGTCAGGGGCAATGTGCTGTTTTTCCTCTCCCTGCAAAGGAGGGAGTAAAAACAGGCACATCGCTTAGTAAAAAAAAGTACACAGAAAACACAGTAGTCATTGTTCGGTACACAGTTGGCCCTTTGATTGCCCCTAGATGTTCACCTCCTCTCAGCCAGTGTCATTATTACAGTGACAGTGTAAATTATTAGCACTGATCAGTGTATTAGTGTCACTGGTGATGTCAGTGGCAGCAGTTAGTTTGCCCCCCCATGCCAGTTTGTGTCAGATTGTCCACCACACTATCGCAGTTCTCCATAAAGTCGCTGAACGCCGCCGTTAGTAGCATAACAAAGATTCCAGTGTACTGTATTTACCATTGTTTATAGAAGCAAACCAATTAATATATACTTATTGGGATTTTTTTCCCAGAGGCAGATGTTCAGCAGCCTATGTGTCCACAGGCAAAGGTGGACATAGCCAGTCCTCAGGCAAGACAACATTTCCTCTGTTTAGTGATGTTGCCAGTGCTATCCAGCCACAGCATGCAGAGGTGGTGGACTGGCTTACTAAACCAACCTCAGCCACTTGCTCCTTGACGATGCATGGCCATTACTCGTTTCAGATGTTGGTTCTGAGGTTAAGGAAGGCAGGAATATGAGCGTACAGAGAGGGGAGAACACTGATATACAAATTGGCATTAATGTTCCCCCAGTCGCAGTGTATTGCCAAGTTGTCTCAAGTGGTAATGGGGATGAAGGAGATGATGATGATGAGGTCACTGACCCGACTGCCAGATAGAGCAGAGGAGGAAAGTGAGGGTGAGGCACAACCCCGACAAGGCAGCTATCATGGAAGAGTAGAGAGCAGCCAACCTATTCCATCACGTTGTGGAGCTGTTATCTCCCGGCCCACTTCCCACAGCTCAGCTGTCTGGGCCTTTTTTAGTACATGTGCAGCCGATCACACTGTTGCTATTTGCAAACTTTGTCTCAAGCTCATCAAGTGTGGGAAAAACACCAACCATTTTGGTACCCCATACTTGACAAGGCATTTAACCTCTCACCACTTAGCCCATTGGCAAGAGCACCTAAAAATTACACAAAAGGGGCACAAATCTGTCCCTCCTTCTTACTCACCTCAGTCTGTCCCTGCTACACCTCATGACCTCTCAGCAGCCACCACTGACAGGGATGATGGTATAGTCCCAGGTCATTCAAGCACATCTTCCAGCAGCACATCACCAGCTGTAGACTATAGCCGGCAAATTTCTCTGCCCCATCTGCTGCAGCAGGAAAAAAAATGCAGTCCCTGCCACCCATATGTCCAGCATCTAAATGCAAGCTTGTCAAAGCTGCTGGCTTTACAACTTCTGCTTTTTCTCCTAGTGGATTCTGCCCCTTCTGTGAATTTGCTATTTCTTTTTACTTAAAGAGGAAGTAAACCCGGGCCAATTTGTTTGGTTTTTGAAATGTTATGTTACACCTGTGTATTGCAATGCATACTAAATAGATCATTTTGAAAAAAGAGTCCCGCAAATACCTTTTTTCACCCGTTTTTCTTTCCTCTATTTCCGGGTACTGAAAGCGCCATTCTTTCTCCTGTTTCTTGAATCAATAGCTGACATCACTTCCGCCCTTACGAGTCCCTCGTCGAGATCTCACACATGCGCCGTAGCGCATTGACCAAGCCTCAATGTCGATAGCCGTTACCGCGGCAACCAATGGTACGTGGCAATGAATGAAAAAGTGGGGGGGTATCAGGAAGCGAAAGAGGAGTATAGCAACGCAAGACTTCTCTTCTGTGCCAGACAGAGGGGAAGTTCGCTAACAATCAGTGCCGGAAACCCTGAAAATGAAAACCGGCAAACTTTAGATGCCAGTTTTCAGGGTGAATAGTGCGGAAGCGCGGTGACGTCATCATAAATAAAAAGATTTTAAACCTAATTACAGGGGTGAGTACACTTTCACAGGCAGCGATTAGCTGCCTGTGTTATGGGCTAAGTTCCAAAACATTGTTGTGTGAGAGGGTATACAACCGCTTTAAGGCCATTCCAACTCTCTACCATCACATGGAAGGAACTTTTTTGGCATCATTGGGCGAGGGAGTCAGCTGCAATGTCTATGTTACTGCTGACACGTGGTCCAGCAAGCATGGGCAGGGATGATATATTTTGTTCACAGCTAAAAGGTTCCATGCAGTGCTTTAGCTGGTGTGTCTAGGGGACAGGAATCACACTGGAGCAGAGATTCTTGCAGCTGTGCAGGGACAGGCCCAGGCGTGGTTCACGCCACGCCAGCTGGAGCCAGGAATGGTTGTGTGTGATAATGGCACAAACCTCCTGTCCGCCCTTAGACATGGAAAGTTGACACATGTGCCATGCCTGGTACGTGTCCTTAATTTAGTGGTGCAGCCTTTCATAAATAGGTACTCAGTGTTGTAAGATCTACTAAAGCAGGCCAGAAGAGTCTGTAGCTATTTTATGGCGATCATACACAGTCAGTGCTCGGCTGGCTGAAATTCAGTGGAAATTCCACCTGCCAGTAAACCGCCTGATTTGTAACATGCCCACCAGGTGGAATTCAACTTTGACAATGTTGCAGCGGCTGCACAGAGGGTCGTCAATGAGTACCTGTGTAAGTATGGTTTAACGACAGGCTCAGTCCGGCTAGGTTTTTTTTTGCTTACAGTGTACCTTTAAGAAAAATAAGAATAAAATATATCACCAGCGCACCACTAAGCTTGTTTCAAAGTGCAAAGCTCTTAATTCTTGTATGATCACATAGATACCCAGCTTTTTTATGTGGTTGTACAAGAATAAAGAGCCTTTCACTTTGAAACAAGCTTGTGAATGTTGTACACGGTAAGCAGTTGGGAGTTGCTGCAGCACGCTTTCACCCATATAGTCAATTTTGGTATGGCATGCGAGAGGAATATACCACATTAACCACTTAAGGACCGAGCCTCCTTCTGAGATTTGGTGTTTACAAGTTTTTTGCTAAAAAATTACTCAGAACCCTCAAACATTATATATATATTTTCTAACGCACTAGTGAAAACGGTTGTTGCAATACTTTCTGTCACACCATATTTGCGCAGCAGTCTTACAAGCACACTTTTTTGGGAAAATATACACTTTTTTAAATAAAAAAATAAGACAACAGTAAAGTTAGCCCAATTTATTTTTATATTGTGAAAGATATTGTTAAGCCGAATAAATTGATACATAACATGTCACGCTTCAAAATTGCACCTGCTCGCGGAATGGAGACAAACTTTTACCCTTAAAAATCTCCATAGACGACGTTAAACAAATTCTACAGGTTGCATGAGACCAAAGACATTACAAAATAGATTATAGCGCACACATGCAAACATGACATTTATCCTGTAAGGCTAGTTAAAAACACATGAACTTATTCAAAAAAACGGGTGTTTGGTCACACTATATGGTTATATAATGCTAAGCCCACTTACTGACCAAGTCTCTTGGGCTGGAGCACCCCTCCCCCTCTTCATTACCTCATATTAGTGGCCACCAGTGTATAGGCAGGATCCCTTCAGTTCTCCCATATAGAGGAGTTTATCTCCCAAGGTTGAGACACTAGGTTCTTTCATTCTATTAACAGGTTAGGACCCACTAATTGGGGGTACTTTGTCACAGTAAGTGGGCTTATCACTATATGACCATATAGTGTGACCAAATCCCCGTATTTTTGAATACGTTCAGGTGTTTTTAACTAGCCTTGCAAGATATATATCATTTTTGCATGTGTGCGCTATAATCTGTTTTGTAGAGGTAAGAGGGGGTCTGCAGAGTCAGGGCGGCCAGTGGGATATAGAGTCAATCAGTAGCCCCCATGGGGGTACCGCTACATAAATGTTAAGCATAAGCATCGAGTGAATTTCCTAGCATAAAATCAACACTTTTAAATTGGAGTTTTTTGTAAAGATAAATAATCACAGCACAATCTATTCTCATAAATAAAAAGACTTGCTAAAAAAGAAAAATGTTATTTGTTTTTCAATGTTCCAATTACATATGAATACAAAAATGTAAAGACTACAAAATGTCTTGCAAAACATTTTACTATTGTCAAGATCGTATATTGATGTATAAATGTAGTAGATATGTTGGTTTCTACAATCAGAAATGTAGGACAAGCATTACTGAAAAAGTAAATGTATTTTACCGGATAATAAAAATCTGTAAACCACACTTTACTATGCAAACACTACAGTGGCCACCAATACTGTACAGTAAAAAATAAAGTTGCATACCACAAGGGTTATCTTCATCTGACCCTCATCTAACCCTGCATTTCAAGTACTGATGACAAACACGAAGTTACTAATATTTGATGAACTTTTTTCATACATAACTGTGTATATACTGTATCTGTCCCGTATTATGGAAGATATCAAAATGTCCTTTAACCACTAGCCATCGAGGCCAATTCTGACATTTCTCTCATACATGTAAAGTTATTATTTTTGAACTCCGTTAATTTCTCCAACTTCTTTTAAATAGTTTATTGGGTTTTTATTTGGACAATAGATGTTTGCTAGGGTACAGTCAATGTCACACAGTCTTCCCCTTAGGAACAGGTAGCGACCTTTTCTATCCTACTATCCTTTCCTCCAAGGAAAACCACACTGGTCTAGCAAACCCAATGGTTACTCCCTTTACCCTTTTTGTTGTAGAGTCTCCATATAACACCAGATAAAGCACATACATATTAAAATGGAGTATCACAGCTTTGCTGGCGAGGATGCAAAAGCAGTGGAAAAAATATGGTGTAAATGCCCATAAATTTAAAGATATTGGAGGTGTTTATTCCATGGGGTGAAAACGTCAACAAAACAATATATGGAAACAGTGAAACCCCATCTGATGAAGGCAGCCACAAGTTTAATACCGCAAAAGTGGCAAGAGTTGGAAAGACCGACGATGGGAGAGTGGTTTAAAAAACTGGAAGATACATATAATATGAGATGTAGCGGGGAAGAGGAAATGGAGGGGTTTTAAAAATAAGTAGAAAGACTGGAAAGTATTCAAGAGGACAAGGATATACGTAAAAGTGGTGATTTCAGAGGAATGGGAGATGGCAGGTAATTAAAAGGTATGATGAGAGAGGGTAAGAGTGGGTTGAGGGCGTTCGGGGGGGAAGGGTTAAGGTTAAATAAATGTCAAATATCATTGTTTGCTGATAAAAGTTTTATATTTTGATATAATGAAATTGAATAAAGAAATTGAAAAAAATAATAATACTGTACTAGTATGCACCGCATTGTGCTGTTATGGCTCTCCCTTACTGAGCAGCCTCCATCTTCACCAGGTTTTCCTTCTGGGTTTAGTATCTTTGGTCACTTAAATGGCCAAGCCAAGGTGATGTCACACCTGCGCTTGAGCACTGAAATCACTTCACCACGACACACAGAGTGGGCAGGCGGGGGGACATTTATGACATAAGAGAACTCTAGGGTCTCTTTTATTATGGAAAAAAAAAAACCCTAGCTGTCAGTGAATTTTTTAAATCTTCACATTACTACCCTTTTAATTCACACAAAAGGAATGTGAATGCAGTTTTACTGAATAAATGGATTTTTTTTTTTTATAAATAGACCCCTTCAGCATATCAAGAGCAGCACTACCACTAAGGAATATTAACACATAAGAGTATCTATGTATAGCTGAAACAGTGTGCTCAGTGATGGACTTGGCATCAAAGCTGTGCTTCATGTCCCATCATTCCATAAGGAAATATAAATGTTTTTAAAAGTAATTATAATAATAACCCCCAAAAGCAACAGTAACAATGTAGTAGTGTTGCTACCAGCAGTAGTATGTTTGTGAAAGTTTTCATGTATCCATGTCATAGTAGAGCTAATACCAATAAATAAAATGTAACTGGACTTGTTCTGTAATGATGAGACCTTCCACCAATTTTACCTGAACTGAGGAAGCCACTTACATATCTTCAATCATGCTAAATTAATTCAATAATAGTAATCATCAGCCTTGGTACAATTAAAAAAGAAATACTGTATTTATCGGTGTATAACACGCACAGGTGTATAACACGCACCCTAACTTTAAGGCCCCGTACACACGAGGAGACATGTCTCCTGAGATATTTTGGTCTGATGTGTGTACACACCATCAGACCAAAATCCCTGCGGACAGAGAACGCAGTGACATAGAAGACACCGACGTCCTCAATCCAGGAAGTTCAATGCTTCCACGCATGCGTCGAATCAATTTGACGCATGCGCGTGTAAGCGGGGAAAGGGTGTTGCGTTTCACAGAGGATGCCAAGTAAGTTCTTTGAACAAAGTAACGTTTATTACCGAAAGGCGGTAGTAACAACAGTCTTTATAATCAAACAGCAAACGGTTCTTCTCCAGGCACAGAGGCACACATATGCAACACAGCAGCTATTGTTCTAAGCGATGTGGCCTTCTGGGTAACACAGGCACTCCTCACTCAATGGTACGCTATATACCCGGCACCCAATGCAGATTGGAAGAGGCTGGAAACACGTTACCCGTAGCAGCTGGGAGTCTTTCATCCGACCAAGGTTACCACTGCACGACTCCGTAGGAGCCCTGACCTATCCCTACAGGCCGGAACACTCTCCCTGACTTCTTCTACCTCTCCCTCACAAGCAGGGTCTCTGTCCCTCTCTGCATCCACACATGTTCTCCCCAAAAACGAGCCTGAGCTTTTTTATATAAGGAAACCGCCCAAAAATGGCCTCCCAAATCTCTCGAGATCTTGTGCGGCCTATCAGGACGCAGGGCTCCTGTAAAATGGTGTTGGAGACACTATAGAGGTAAATAGTGGTAACATAATAAACATAACAACTAGCTACAGCGTGAAATACATACAATGCTTTACCACTTACTCTTGCAGCACTGAAATACCCTATCACTGACAGCTGCTTACACGCGGGATTTCGGTCCGCTGGTTAGATGTACTAACCAGCGGACATGTCCGACGGACAGGTTTCCAGCAGACAACCACCCTGAAGGGTTTACCTGTGTCCATCAGTGCTGCAGGCTATAGCCAGTGTATTCAGTGTATTCTGATGTTGGGTAAGTGTCCCCACTATCAGAATACAACAGCTCGGCGGGAGGATCCGCTTATCCACCTCGAATGTGGGGATGGGGGAACCCAGTCAGTTTTTTTCATTTAACCCGTTGGTTGAACGAAAAAAATGGACTCATGCATGGGCTGTCTTAGTGTTACTAAATCCATGAATGTAAAAATAATACATTCACACCCCCGTAGAACACAACCTATACATGTTTTTTAATTCATTAAAATAAAACCACTATACACCTTTTTTCCAACGAGCAGTATATAGCGGTCATGTAACATATAGCAGTATGCAGCCAAGTTCTGAATATTCTTATAGGAGGAGACTTCACTCTCCTCTGACGTGCTTTGTGATGCTGACCGACCCCTGACCCTCTGTCTGGCCAGCGCTGATTGGAGGGAGGAGGGAGGGGCTGGGCTGTTATATAGGATCTGTATACATACCCAAATGTGTAATGTTAATACCATGTGACCTGAGTAGCTCAGAGGAAACAGAACATTTTTAGAGGAGCAGCAGTGCCTGCTGCACTTGTGAATGAGCCCTTAGGGCTCATTAACTTGTCAAGTTGGGGGGTGGTAAAACTCTCGAGTTTAGTCACGGTTTTACTGCACCCAATCCATACCCCCTTTAGCCACTAAAGCAGCAGCCATACTCGCTCATTTTTATTGACCTTGCTTTGTGCACCTATCCAAATAAAAAAAAGAGAAATAGGAATGCCTTAGGGACATATTAAACAAGGTATTAAACAGTGCATTCCAATGCGCAATAAATATAGTAGAGCGAAAATTAAACCTGGGTGGTTAAACCGCAATGTGAGTAGACTCATCAAGGAAAAAAGTATGGCCTTTAAAAAATATAAAGGGAATGGGTCATCACCAGCATTCCTGCACTACAAGGAATGCATTAAGAAATGACATGTAGCGGAAGAAAGTAAAAATAACCCAAACTTTTTTTAGATATATTAACAGTAAAAAGACAAAATCAGAGCACATTGCACACTTAAAAGTGGAGAATGGGAGGTTGGTTACTGATGACACAAAGACGGCACAGTTTTTACACAGGAAAAAACAAGGATTTACCGACAGCGACTGCAATGTTAGTGACATACCCACGTGGCTAACAGAGGCCAGAGTCAACAAAAGACTTAATAAACTTAACACAAATGAATCACCAGGACCAGATGGCTCACATCCATGAGTCCTCATAGAACTCAGTCAAGTTATAGCCAGGCTATTGTTCCTAATCTTTGTGGACAGCATACTGACAGGATTGGTACTAGCTGATTGGAGAAAAGCCAACGTGGTAACAATATTTAAAAAAGGGCAGATACATATTCCTGGGAGTTATAAGTCAGTCAGTCTAACATCAATAGTGGGTAAATTATTGGAGGATATGATCAGGGATTGTATACAAGGTTTTACTTAGAAGAAGAATATCATTAGTTGTAATCAGCATGGGTTTATGGGAGGACGTTCCTGCCAGAGCAATCTGCTAATATTCTACGAGAAAGTAAGCAGGAATATAGATATAGGGAAATTTTGCAGAACAACCTGAACATAATAAAGTAGTGGGCAGACAAATGGCAAATTAGGTTTAATGTGGAGAACTGTAAATTAATGCACTTGGGACAAAAAACATTAATGAAAAATATTCACTAGGTGAAGAACAGCTGGGAGAATCAAAGATGGAGAAGGATCGAGGGTGCTAATAGATGACAGATTGAGCAACAGCAAGCTGCAGCTACCAAAGCAGGCAGAATATTAGCACGGAAAAAAAAGGCGATACACTCCAGAGACAAAACTATAATTCTGCCACTTTATAAAGCTCTAGGCAGACCTCATCTGAAGTTTTCCATTTAGTTCTGGTCACCAGCCATCTGAAGGGATGTGCTGGAGCTGGAGAGAGTCCAAAGAAGGGCAACAAAACTAATAAGGGGACTGGAGGACCTCAATTACAAGAAATGGCTGCAAACACAAAATGTATTCTCGCTGGAGAAAAGACACTTGAGAGGGGACATCAGGCATGTAGTGGCCATCAGGACTACCGGGAGCCCCCGCAGCCATTATTTTGAGCACTGCTGTACTGCCCAGGGCCAGCCCCACCATGGGACAGAGGTGACGATTCAGGGGTGGATTGGGCCGAGATGGTGGGGTCTTGCTGGGTGCTTCAGTGTTTTACTGCTACTTATTGTTGCCGGCCCGCCACCACCTGTAGCACAGATATTATATAGGAAGAGAAAATGGTGGGTTTATAGCAGGGCTAAATTAATAAAGTATTAACATAACAATAGTTTTAATTATTTATTAAAATATCATGAAATATACAAATCACATGACAGACAAAGTGTTTAAAAACATGTGTTTTGTTACAAACATATTGTTTTTTTATGGGTCGCTGGAAGTGCCAACTTGGAATATGCTGACGGTCAAGTGAGATGATATTTCCCAATATATTTCACCAAAAATGTCTTCATCAGGGTTACACAATGACCGGAAAATGAACAGCCAGCTCTGTCGCCCCAGATAGGGACCACCTCAATCCAGCCACAAATGAGGAATCAAAACAGGACTCCAAATTTTCAAGCTGTTGGGGGGGGGGGGGGGCGAAGCTCAATCGTAGGGAGAAAAAAGAGCCAGAAAAGAATAATTGCAAGGACTTGCGGAGACAAAGAAGCTTGTGGTTTAAAAATTAAACCCACAGACAGTTAACAAACATATCAGTTCAAGGAACCTTTATGCAGTGTCGTTCCAGTAAGGCTGTCCCCGTGTCCACCTGTAGCACAGAGTCAACGGACTGTTGGGGCACTTCCTATGGCTCTGCCGCTGTGATAGGCGTCGCGCACGTGGGCGGGGACATAAGTGCCCTGAGGGCCACTGCCGCTCCATCCTCCGGTTCCGGTTCATTGATAAAGGAGCGCGACTGCCGCGTCATCGCAGTGCGCCTGCTCTGAAACGCGTCGCACACCAGTGACGTCACCACGTTCGGATTGCCGCAGAATTCAAAATTCCAGCCTGACCCTGCAGCTTTACCACCGCCGCCGGCCCCAACACCTTACAGCGGTTGGAAAAGGACTACTGCAGACAGTGCAGCGCATAAGAACACCAGTGACTGATCTGAGGACTTCTACCACCCAAGGATATTTATACAATGCTTGTTTTTACTTCACTAATCGTGAGTTGCCTGTATTTTTTAACCTATTAAATTACCTAAACATCTACTCTTAGAGGCGCCTCTCCCCTTGTTTTTTTCCGGGTCATCCCTGTTGTCAGTGAGGGGGCAGCGGGTGACAGGTGGCTTGGTGCAGCTACCCTTGAAGATTGGATCTGCACACTGCTCCATTCAGCATGCCTGAGCCAGCTTGTGACACACACTGCTTCTCCCGCCCCTCTCTCCCTGCAAATGTATTGCATCTATGAAAAGCAAGAGGCAGTGGGAAGATTAAAAAGCTGCATCTGGTGACGATGGCAAGTGACACACTGCATCTGGTGTCAAGTGACACACTGCATCTGGTGGCAAGTGACACTCTGCATCTGGTGGCAAGTGTCACACTGCATCTGGTGGAAAGCGAAACGCTGCGTCTGATGGCTGGTGATGGTGGCAAGTGATGCACTGCATCTGGTGGCAAGCGACGGTGGCAAGTGTCACACTGCATCTGGTGGCAAGTGACACGCTACATCTGGTGGCAAGCAGCGGTGGCAAGTGACACACTGCATCTGGTGGAAAGTGACACGCTGCGTCTGGTGGCTGGTGATGGTGGCAAGTGATGCACTGCATCTGGTGGCAAGTGACATGCTGCATCTGGTGGCTGCTTGCTCGGATAAGGGTCTGGTATGGATTTTGTGGGGACCCCAAGACAATTTTTTAAAAACAATTGGTGTGGAGTTCTCCTTAAAATCTTTGCCAGACCCATTTGCACAGAAATCAGAACTTGGTTCCAATAATACTAAAATCATCAGTTTAGTGCAGTGCACTTTATTATAGCATATATAACAACCAGGACAAATATCTTTTATATTACATTTTATTATCAAAAAACATTTTTACACATTAAAATATGAACAATGTACTAATTATCTACTACAATAAGTTAAACATGAATGTGTTAAAATACATAAAAGAGTAATAAAACGTGTTTCACGAGTTCTGAACTTTTCTCCAGATGACTGTATAAAGTAATAGCAAATACTATAATGCTCAATAACACCCCATACAAATGCAGGTCCAAGTGGCCTCTTCTGTACAACCTATGTTAAAATTTGAATACTATTCTGTATGTAATATTAATATCTTTGTTCAGACAGCACTTAACATCCCACAATTCAATGCACATACTATTCAAATGGACCTAAAGTACCCACTGTGGTTTGTGTGTTGAGGCATCTGTCTTGTATAGTTCACATTTAGGCAGTGCTCTGTGTGATAGCTCATTGTAGATTGGCCTGCTATCTTCAAAATACCTATCACCGTTGCTGTCGGAGTTACTATATTGATGTTCTGGCTCCATATGACTTCTCCAACATACCAGTGCACAGCAGGATGAAAAAGAAGCATAGATTGTCATGTGACCCCTTTTTTTCTCTCCAGTTTTAAGGTAGAAAACGTATATAAATGGACAGATGCATGCACAGCAGGCAGAGCAGCTATAACTAGAGTTTTGCCTATAGGTTCGATGTACATTGTGTAATTCTAACTCAACCAAAATAGTGTACCAGCAAACTGGACACTTAATCACTGTTGGAGATCAAGCGATCAAACAGGGTGTCACTTCCAGACCTAAAGCCTAAGGCTGCATTCACACCTAGGCGTTTTGTCGCCCTACGCCTGACGCTGTAGCAGCCTGAGATACGCTGGAGGGGCGAATTAACATTGTCGGCTATGGAGATGGTTCACATCTCTACGCCGAACGCAGAAATGCCGTACGCCTGAAGCTTGAAACAAGTCCCGGACCCTTTTTTTCAGGCGTATCAGGCGTTTGGCAATAGCCGACAATGTTAAAATCACCCCTCGCACCGAAAACAAGGAGCGACTTGTCGCCGCAAATCGTGGGGACAATACGCCAATGATGTGTCGCGGCAATACGACGGCTGCCGCCTACGCTCAGGTGTGAATGCAGCCTAATGGGGCATAAATAGCAATTTATGTTGTCTGCCTCTAGGCTGTGGATTTTAGCTTCCATATAAGCTTCAGGAAGTCAGAGAAGATTATTTGCTGACTGCTTGGCGTAACAGTTAGGTAAAATGATATCTTTGATAAGTAGCTAAAAATTCTATAGGTAGCTATGGAGGTAAGAAAATTTAAAAAATACAAATATATACATATATGTACAAAGTGTAAAAATACAGCAAAATTGAAAATTTACTAAATTTGTTTTATGATGGAAATAATATTTATAATTAAAAAAAAACACAATAACACTACAAAAAATAATACATATAATCATAGGTTATGTTATTGAAAATAATAACATAATGCTATATAATGTTTTTGAGTAGATAGATAGATAGATAGATAGATAGATAGATAGATAGATAGATAGATAGATAGATAGATAGATAGATAGATAGATAGATCTTTACACATGGCAGATACATTCTAGTCTTTGTTTATCATACATGTTATATCTTATAAATGATGTCCAATACAAATATTTTAAGATAACAATTTTGCAGACAAATTGATTTATTTCTAATTTGTTTTGTGATTTGTTTTTCATTTAAAGAATGTTTGGATGATTATGACAATTTTTTTCCAGCTCCAAGCAACCAACAGACATGTGACATGTATGGCCGTCTAACATTTTGTATCTGGCCTCTAAGAATGTTTTCCATTTCTTTTATATGAACTCCAAGATTGTCATAATTTGTAGAAGTGTTTTCAGAAATCTTGATCCCACCCAGACATCTCATCAGGGGGTGTTTCATCATCTGGTGGATAGTTGTCAAAATAGCTGTGATCCATGGGACCATCAAGCTGGAAGTGCAAAATGAAACAGAAATGACATATGACTTGTGTTTGAAGATGATGTGTTTTTAATACTAATATGTGGTTAAAAGCTAATTAACCTTTGATATCCTAGGATATCTTAAGTGTTGTTGTTAAAGTCTATATTTCTCTATTTTCACCCCTATTTCATTAGAAACACTGACGGTTTTTGCAAGTTTTGTAAAGCTGTTCTTCTTAACTGCAATCTGTATATTAACATTCTACAGCACGATGCCTTGAGCTTGACAATGGCTGTGAATTATTGGAGCCCCATAGGCTCCCAAGGCCCATCCATTGTTGGCACTCCTTTTTTCCCCCTGCAGCATCTGCTCACTGATACAGGGGAGCCAAACCTGCAGGATCAGGTGACCAGACCTGACTAAGAATAACTAAGTACACAGATGTTTTTTTACATAGGGTATACAGGATAAGTAGGAGAAGGGAGGGAGGAGGGAAAGTTTTTAAGAATAGTTACAGTAAATCAGGTGTAAGATGGTGTGATTTAATCGATCAACACAATCAGAATCCCTCCTGCAGAGCTATTGTTTTCTCCCAGAGACATGCTGTCCCGACCAGGAGAACAAACAGTGATTATTACCATCGGCTTTAGCCACTGGCAATAACCACATAAAAAATCAAAAAGGCTGGAAACCATCTAACCATAAACCATCTATGGCTGGCTTTAGGCTTATCTTAAATTTTAATACTGTAATTGTCTGTTACAATTATAGTTGTGGCAAATACACTCTCTAAGGCCATGTACACACGAGGAGACATGTCTGATGAAAACGGTCTGCGGACCGTTTTCATCGGACATGTCTCCGGGGATCTTTTGTTCTGATGTGTGTACACACCATCAGACCAAAATCCCCGCAGACAGAGAACACGGTGACGTAGAAGTCACCGATGTGCTCAATCCAGGAAGTTCAATGCTTCCACGCATGCGTCAAATCAATTCGACGCATGCGCGGGATTTCGCTCCGCTGGTTAGACGTACTAACCAGCGGACATGTCCGACGGACAGGTTTCCAACGGACAAGTTTCTAAGCGTGCTTAGAAACTTTTGTCCGCTGGAAACCTGTCCGCTAGGCCGTACACACAATCGGACATGTCCGCAGAAACTGGTCTGCGGACCAATTTCAGCGGACATGTCACCTCGTGTGTACGCGGCCTTAGCCTTGCCCTGTACAGAGTTTTTCTAGCTTGTGGGACAACACAACACCAGCAGTCTGAGATTGACAGTCACTGGGGGAGATCAACTAAACAGTTCCCCTTCCATACACATGTTGTAGTCGCTTTCACATGTTTAACCACTTGCCCACGGCGTCATGTTAAAAATACGTCATGATTTGAAAGATGGATATCTCGGTAACGGCAGCAGCTGCTGCCACAACCGAGATATCCATCTTTTCCATGGGCAGTCCTGTACACGATAATGGCGGTCTCCGCGGCGATTTCGCCGCGAGATCGCCGTTATCGGTGGCGGGAGAGGGCCCCCCCCTTCCCACGGCTCTCCCGCGCCCTCCGCCGCTTACCGGAGCCGTCGGTAGCGGCGGAGGGGATCGGATCCTGTCGGCAGCTGTGTTGGGATACGAGTGAGGGAAAAATCACCCCCACCCGTCCCCCATAGCTCTGCTGGGCGGAAGTGATGTCAAAACGTCAGTCCCGCCCAGCGTCTTAAAGAAACATTTTTTTTTCTGACATTTAAAAAATTACTTTTTTTTTTTCTTTTTTTGCATTCAAGTCTAAATATAGGATGTGAGGTCTTTTTGACCCCAGATCTCATATTTATTTATGTTTTTTTCTATTACAAGGGATGTTTACATTCCTTGTAATAGGAATAAAAGTGATAATTTTTTTTTTATTTATTTATTTCGGTGTATAAAATTATAAACTAATTTAAAATAAATAGGAAAACAAAAAAAAAAAATTTTAAAACGCCCCATCCCGACGAGCTCGTGCACAGAAGCGAACGCATACGCGAGTAGCGCCCGCATATGAAAACAGTGTTCAAACCACACAAGTGAGGTATCGCCGCGATCGTTAGAGCGAGAGCAATAATTTTAGCTCTAGACCTCCTCTGTATCTCAAAAAATGCAACCTGTAGAATTTTTTCAACGTCGCCTTTTGAGATTTTTAAGGGTAAAAGTTTGACGCCATGCCACGAGCGGGCGCAATTTTTAAGCGTGACATGTTGGGTATCATTTTACTCGGCGTAACATTATCTTTCACAATATATAAAAAAATTGGGCCAAATTTATTGTTGTCTTATTTTTTTATTCAAAAAAGTGAATTTTTTTCAAAAAAAGTGCGCTTGTAAGACCGCTACGCAAATACGGTGTGACAAAAAGTATTGCAATGACTGCCATTTTATTCTCTAGGGTGTTAGAAAAAATATATATAATGTTTGAGGGGTTTAAGTAATTTTCTAGCAAAAAAAAAAAGTTTTAGTCTCGTAAACACCGAATCTGAAAAACAGGCCCGGTGGGCAAGTGGTTAAATGGAAATACATAATGTTCGCAGCAGCAACTGTTGTTCTTGACATTTTTAAGTCTATATAACTAATTTCCCCATAAACACAGAGATCTAACAAGGTTTACACTATGGTAGGTACTTCAAAGAGGCAGAATTCTTAATTTCTAGTTCTGGGATTTAAATGTTGATTTCATGGAAAAGAAAAGTAAAACGCTGCAGGAAATATTTACGGAACATATGTTAAAAAATAAACATAAGCAACAGTAAAATAAAAGTGTTTTAAAGTAAAAAAAATTAAGTGCTCAATGAAGAAGGAGGTTGAGCCTTTCATTCATCTAGCCATCCTCCATTCATAGAGCACATTTCATTGTGGGAACCAAAGGTATGGAATCTATGAATGGAACACAGTAGCACAAAGGACTGGCAGAGGACACTTTTAAGTAATGGTTAGTACAATCCCTGGTGCTTTTTTTCCCACTAAACTTCAGCTTTAGCCCAGGTTCACACTGGGCTGCGGGAGTGAAGCAGTGCGAGTTCAGCTGAACTCGCACGATTTCACTCCCGCCCGGCAGTCTCGATTTCAGCCGCGATTTCAGAGACATCTGTGCAGGTTTCTGCACAGATGTCAATGTAAGTCGCAGGCTGAAATCGCAAAAAGTAGTACAGAGACTACTTTTTTAAATCGGTGCAATGCCGCAGATGCAGCGCCGCACCGATTAGGACGGTGCCATTGCCGGCAATTTGAGGCAAAATCTGCCGTTTTGACATGCGATTTGACATGCCAAATCGCATGTCAAAACGCACCAGTGTGAACCAGGGCTTAAATATACATCTGGAAGCATTTTGTTATATCTACTCGTTAAGTGCAAACAAATAACTGCTGATTATGTAAGTCATTTAGAGGGGTCTATTTAGCCCTCCCAGAATCTTTCATAGATAGGGATGAGCCAGGAGAATATGCAAACAGGCAAAAAATGAGACACAAATGTGAAAAATAAAAAGTGCTCATTTTAAAGGCTTATATGCAAGTTATTGCCATAAAAAGTGTATGGGGACTCGGTTACTGCCCCAAGGTATATGTATCAATGCAGAAAAAAGATTTAAAATCTGCGTTTTTTCAGGAGCAGTGATTTTAATAATAAAAAATAATATCGTGCATGAGGGTCTCCTTAGTCTGCCAGTAAAGTAACGCATCTTTCCCATGTTCATAACAGTACCACAGCAAAATTAAATTTCTAAAGGAAAAATTGTAATTTAAAATTGCTTGCGGCTGTAATGTATTGTCAGATCCCAGCAATATACATAAAAAAACATTGAAAAAAAATGGCGTGGGGGTCACCCCAAAAAAAATTCATGCCAGACCCTTTTCTGAGCACGCAACCTGGCAGACCACAGGAAAGGACGAGAGAGCGCCCCTCTCCTTAATCGTACCAGGCCACATGCCCTCAACAGGGGTAGGGTACTTTGGAGTCCCCCCAAAACATTTTGTCCCCATATTGATGGGAACAAGGACTTCCTTTCCACAACCCTTACACATTGGTTGTGGGGGTCTGCAGGAGGGGGGTTATCAGAATCTCAAAGCCCCCAGATCTCGCCCCCCCTATGTGAATGGGTATCGGGTACATTGTGTCCACCAAAAAGTAAAAATGACAGGAGACAGTTTTGGACAAGTCCTTTATTAAAAAAAAGAGTCGTGGGGATGAGGGACCCCAAAGCACCCTCCCCATGTTGAGTACAGTTCAGGAGGGGGACACACTCTCATTCCCCTCCTTTTCCTGTTGCCTGCCATATTGCATGCTCGGGTAAGAGTCTGGTATGAATTTGGGGGGGACCCTCACGCCATTTTTTTTACATTTTGGCACGGGTTTTCCCTTACAATCCATACCAGACCTAAAGGGCCTGGTATAGATTTTAGGGGGAACCCCACGCCTTTTTTTTTTTTACTTTGGCACAGGGTTCCCCTTAATATTTATACCAGACCTAAAGGGCCTGGTAATGGACTGGGGGGAACTTACACAGTTTTTTCAATGATTTTGATGTATATTGCCAAGAATCGGCAATACATTTTTTCCTTTAGAAATAACATTTTGCTGCTCTCATTCATTATACTATGTACGGCCACCCTGAGCCATGATTGGCCAAAGACACCCTGCCTTTGGCTAATCAGGGCTCTCACAGAAGAGTGCATGCTTTGGCCAATCAGCAGCAGTCAATGCACTGCAATTTCGCAGTGCATTATGGGGCATACCGTGGGCGCTCGAATTTCCCACAAACGCATCATAATGTTCGCGTTGAACTTACTACTTAATCATGGACAACAGAACAAATACTTTGTGCAGATTGTGGGATTCAGTATTTAATCAAAATGCTAGAACCTATATCATCAAGAACCTATAATAAGGCTTACCTGTAGGTACTGTAAATAAATACCACCTAAACCTGCACGGTTTAGGAGCTATTTACCATATACGCTTGCCCCAACATCATCGGTGCATGCACACTAAATAAATGGCTCGCTCGTGCCATTTCTTCAGCAGACGCGTTGTGACCGTCGACTTCAGCGTGCATGCCGCAAACCAGTAAATACCTCCAGGAGACATGTCGCCGGTCACAGCAGTGTGTGGGGCCACTGCAACAGCTTCAATCTAAGGCAAGTATTTTATAATGAGCTAGTATGTAATGCATACTAGCTCATTATGCTTTTGTCTTACAGGATTTTTTTTTGTTTTTGTTTTTTTCGGGTTTACAGACACTTTAATAAGAAATAGAAAGTTATATTCACTATAAAAGCACATTTAAAAAAATAAATAAAAAATCTGACTTTTGGGTCAAGGTTATTTTTAAACCATGAAATTCCTATTTACAAAGTGTAATGTCATGATATTGTTCCCTTAATAGTATACTTTACCTCTTGTTTTAAGGGTGATGGCAGACTTCTTGAACTCAGTCCTTCCCAGTTAAAGCCATTAAACCACCTAAATTAGAAATCAGGCATTAACTTGTTATATTATACTGTATGTATTGCATAGTAAAAGAATTTTTGTTCCATGTCCAATTCTTGAACTTGCTAACTAAAGGCTTGGTTTTAGGCATCCAAAGCAGTGTCTGGGAATTTGCTGATGACACAATATTATGTAAGCTCATAGCAGGATGTTTTTTCTCTATGAGGGGATCGGGAAAAGCTGCCAAAGCCAACAACATATTGTCATGTATGAAAAGACAGGCAGACTTAGGGGAAAAAAGCATATTACATTTTTTTTTCTGTAGCCCTGGGTAGGCCTCATATTAAATTAGATACAGTGCATAGTTTCTGTGCCTTTGGTTCCACGAACAATCACTGTTTTGAAAGATTGGTACATTACATGCACTGAAACTTTTCTTAAGTCCAGATGAATGGCTGAAAAGAGGTCAAAAAGCTTTGTGAACTGGGAAAACCAACCCCAACCGAAAAGTATAATCATCTATAGAGTGCCACATCACTTATGGAAACGAAAAGCAAGTAAGACCACAGCATGCCTCTTCAGTTGTTAGAATGAATATGTGTTACCCAGCATTATACAAGAGATCTGTATCAACCTTTAGAGCCAAAGAGAAGATAATGCTTGAACAAAAAAAAAAGTATATTTCTATAAAAAATGTACTTGTTGGTGTGGTTCTGAATGTGAATCTTGCAAATTAGGATGGATCTTTAAACAGAACTATAGACAACTATAAAAGATACTGATAAACACAGCTTGGAAATCGTTAATACATCATTAAAGTGGATGTAAACCCTATTCATGAAAATTGAGCTGGGCACATACAGGTATATCTGCAGTTTTTTTTTTTTTATCTCTCTTCAAACAGCTATGTCCCGTAGCTCTCTCCTGACCCGTTCCTCTGATATCAGCCTGATAACTCCTGCCAAATTCTCTGACACATCAGATAAAAGCAGCCTGAAATTTCTGTCAGGGGAGGTTGTTATAAATAGATTAGCAGGGAGCTGACTCTGTTACAAAACACCCACCCCTGAGAGTCTCTGCCTATGATGAGAGGGGATGTGTACCTTTCCTCCAATCAGCAATTTTAGCTATCTTGGCTGTATGCCCAGACACCACACTCTGTGTTAACCAGGAAGAGAAGATTTCCTAACATGATCTGAACTTTGTAAACAGAATATAAATGTGAATACAGCAGATATGGATGTAAAACCTATGTAGGGAGATTTTGTTCATCTCTGTGTATCATCTGAGACTGTTCACTTCACTGGGTGTAGGAAGGGTTTACATTCATTTTAAGGATTTATTCACAGAGCTGCTGGACAATTAGCAGCAATTTAGTGTCCCATAGCTACCTATTCTGGCTGCAGTGAGCCAGTGTTAGGGGGCGGTGTCAGTCACGTTATAGCATGTCACACAACTCCCCTTTTTCTTTTTTGTAAGAACTTTTTTTTAAGTGTACACAAGTTACACTTCATTCATGTCGCTGTCCCAGATAGCAATTGTGCTGAAAGTTTGAAAATGACTTGCTAAGCTATTGCTAGACTTGCCAGGCTTCACAAGTTTGTTGCACAACTGCAGCAAGTCCCCACTGCATGACTCCAAATCAACTTTCTTTGTAAACATTTTGCAAGTCTGCTGCAAGTTCTAGTTCAGTTATGTTGTGCAATAGCCATCCCACCACAGGGGTCACTGTGACTGAATTTTCATACTGTAGACTTGCAGAGCTCTTGCTGTAGACTCACCACTGCAACTTTGCTCTTGCTACAGACTTGCCACTCGACTCGAACATCGTCCGTTCGATCGTTTGTCGAATTTCGAACAAAACGATCGTTCGCGGCAAATTCGAGTGAAACGAAACGACCGTTTTTAAAACTTTTTTTCAATTGATACTACTATCAATGTAAATTTTTTTTTTTTAAATGGTCGTTTTTTCAGGAGTCCTGCTCCTGAACAAATGATCGTTTTTAAAACTTTTTTCCATTGATACATGTTCCCTGAAAGACGTTTTCCAACAATAACTTGAAAATTGGTCTTTAAAATGATCGTTTTTTAATTCGAACGTTCGAGTCCCATAGACTTCAATGGGGTTCTAAATGTTCGTGCGAACGATCGGACTGTTCGACGGTTCTGGTGCGAACCGAATGCGGGGGTGTTCGGCTCATCCCTAGTGTCAAGTTATCCTTGCTATCTGTGGTAGAGCAGCATGGTGCGTTACACTACTCAGTGACATGAGATCCTGTCCAGTGCACTGCAATACAATGCAGCAAGTCTGTCTGAATTGTTTTCTGTGTATCTGAGTGGTGACCTGCATTCTGTTAATGCTGAAAAACACTGGTCAATGTGAAATGGTCTGAAATGTATTTTTGAATGCAAGCAGTACCTGAATCTGACCTGACTCTTGCAGTCCCTGTACATCAGGGCTGGATTGTGAGAGGCAGCTACAAAACAAGGAGGCAATCAGTTCATGTAATGCATGCTGACAGGATGAGAACGCAGACTGACAGAGAGAAACTCATAACTATCCTGCTCCTTTTTTCATTGTCTGGGTGGTACAGAATGACCAGGACTCAGAGGAGGTAAATTGAATGATGCTGGCCAACACACAGAACACATCTAGCAGCAGAAAATGCTGCAGAGGAAAGCTTTGAATAGAAAATTAATATTGCTGCAAAAACTGGTTTTGTTATTTTATCTTCTTTTTATTTGTCCTGTGGGTTCTCCTTTAAATGTTCTTAGCTTTTTAAGATACACTGGAAGATATGTATTTAAAGCGGATCTCCACCCTAAAGTGAAGTTCCGCTGATCAGAACCCTCCCCCCCTCGGGTGTCACATTTGACACCTTTCAGGGGGAGGGGGGTACAGATACCTGTCTAAAGACAGGTATTTGCACCCACTTCCGGCCCGCAGTCTCGGGCAAAAGACAGGTTTTTCCCGTTGTGTGCTGGGAACTCTCGGCTCCCAGCACACAGCGGGAGCCAATCGGCGGGCGCAGCGCGACTCGTGCATGCGCTGTAAGGAACCGGGCAGTGAAGCCGGAGCGCTTCACTTCCTGGTTCCCTCAACGTGGGTGGAGGGGGGAGCAGCAGAGAGACGAGCGAACGCTCGTCCTCTGCTGCGAACGCCGCTGGACTCCAGGACAGATAAGTGTCCTATTATTAAAAGTCAGCAGCTGCAGTATTTGTAGCTGCTGGCTTTTAATATATTTATTTAATGGGCCATCCGCTTTAAAGCACTTGGTTATATTAAAAAGAGGTACTTTCAGTTGCGAAAATATGCCCATTAGTTTAGAAAAAGGCTCAGCCCACAAGCATGTATTAACTGCTTGCCGACCGCCCGCAGTCATATTACTGCGGGACGGTGGCACTGTCTCGCGGGAGCACGTAGCTCTACGTCCTCTCTTTTTTGGCCACTAGGGGGGGGGGCGCGCGCCGCCGCCGGCCGGCGCGTGCGCCCTGCACACGCCCCCGAGTCCCGCGCACGTGCCCGGCGGGTACGATCGCCGCCGGGCACCTGTGATTGCTCGTTACTGTGAGCAGGGGAAACGCTGATTTTCTGTTCATACAAAGTATGAACAGAAGATCAGTGATTTCCCTTAGTAAGGCCACCCCCCCATACAGTTAGAACACAAATAGGAACACCCTTAAACCCCTTACCTGCCCCCTAGTGTTAACCCCTTCACTGCCAATGGCATTTTTATAGTAATCCAATGCATTTTTATAGCACTGATCGCTATAAAAATGCCAATGGTCCCAAAAAGGTGTCAAAAGTGTCCGATGTGTCCGCCATAATATCGCAGTACCGAAAAAAAATGCTGATCGCCGCCATTACTAGTTTAAAAAAAAAATATGAATAAAAATGCCATAAAACTACCCCCTTTTTTGTAAACGCTATAAATTTTGCGCTAACCAATCAATAGACGCTATATGCAATGTTTTTTAACGAAAAATATGTAGAAGAATACGTATCGGCCTAAACTGAGGAAAAAAAATGTTTTTTATATATTTTTTGGGGATATTTATTATAGCAAAATGTAAAAAATATTGCATTTTTTTCAAAATAGTCGCTCTATTTTTGTTTATAGCGCAAAAAATAAAAACCGCAGAGATAATCAAATACCACCAAAAGAAAGCTCTATTTGTGGGAAAAAAAAGGACGCCAATTTTGTTTGGGAGCCATGTCACACGACCGCGCAATTGTCAGTTAAAGCGACGCAGTGCCGAATCACAAAAAGTGCTCTAGTCTTTGGACAGCAATATGGTCCGGGGCTAAAGTGGTTAAAGCAACATATCATTCTAGCCTAGGGGTGGGAAATCTCGTCACTCCAACTGTGGGACAACTAAAATTCCTATTATGCCACTGTCTCTGGGAATCATGCCTGTGGCTGTCAGGGTCTTGCAGTGGGTTTTTTGTTTCACCACACCTGAAGTGCCATGTTGGCCTACCCTTGTGCTAGCCCTTGAGAAAATATTATGTATGCTTACATGTTTTTAATATGTTTCCTTTCTTACAGGAGTCACAAGGCTGGGAATTGCTTATTGTTAGGGTAACTTTTCAGAAGCAACAGATTTTAATAAACTGAGAAATACTATGCCTTATGGTAAATGCAGTATCACTGCTAGATTTGCTAGATCAAATATTATTAGGGGGTTCATATTGGTCTTGCATATACATTGTTTTTTTTTTTTTTACAGTCAGGAATAAAAAATAGAAATTAAAAAAATAAAATAAAAAGTAAATACAGTATATGATAATGCATTTCATTATTTTATGTTCTTATTTTCAGCTAATAGGTGGAGCTCTAGCCTAATTTTCATGTTTTCCAGACATTCCGTTTGTTTCTTTAGTGGCAAAAAGAATCCTGTTTTTTATTTCATGGGGTATATTTACTGGAAAACTAGACTGCTCACTTAGCAACCCGAATGTTCAATGAGCCTAATAAATAAGATGAAGCTGTGTTTAATTTGAACACACAGTCAGGTGCAGGGGAAATTAAAAACAAACAGGATATTTTTTCCTTCAAATGATTGGATGACTGAAGTGAACATAGCTTCACCTTTACTAAGCTCAGTAAACACTCTTCTTCGGTATATCAACATACAGTGGAACCTCGGTTTAAAAATAACTTGGTTTGAGAATGTTTTGATTTGCAAGCAACATTTTTTTTTTTTAATCTGTCTCTGTTTGCGAGTGTTGACTCGCAAGACGAGCAGAATTCAAGCTAAATACCTTCAGTACCTAATTTGGCCTGAGGTATGGGGGCGCAGGAGCCGGGAATAGCCGAACATGGGCCTGCAGTACCTCATTTGGCCTAAAGTATGGGGGCGCAAGAAACAAGCCAAAGTGTCCTCGGGCCTTTTTGCATGTTTTTGGCGCTCTCTGGCGCCCCCCACCTCTGGCCACATTCGGTATTGCATCCCATTGAAGTCAATGTGTAACAAATTATTTTCGTTTCCATTGACTTCAATGGGAAAACTCGCTTTGATATGCGAGTACTTTGGATTACAAGCATACTCCTGGAACGGACTATGCTCGTAATCAATTGAACTGTAAATCATTTTATTTCTGTAAGTTAATAATATTTTATACAGTAGCTACTATAAGTTGAATATTATTGGACTTTCAACAGACAATGCCAACTTATACAAAACTATATGTTATGAAAACACTTTGCTTTGTAACCTGTGTTTCCTAATGTCAGCTTTTCCATTCTTCAGATTTCCAAGTCTTTCTGCAGGGTTCTGTCTGGAAAACAAAAACAAGGGTGCATTTCTATACTGTATATTGCGCTTCTTAGATGTCTTTTGTAAATTGAAATACAAATA
Source organism: Rana kukunoris (assembly GCA_029574335.1). NCBI lineage: Eukaryota > Metazoa > Chordata > Amphibia > Anura > Ranidae > Rana > Rana kukunoris. The sequence continues at coordinate 448,706,093 of CM056049.1, read as the reverse complement.
TATACGCTTAAAGGAGCACTTATTCTCCCAGGTACACGTGTACACAATTTCAGATGTGGCTTTAGTCACACAGAATAGCATGTCAATTGTTTTCAATGGTGCCTGTTCACATTAATGCAAATCAGCACGGCTCAATTTAGAAAGGGTTCCTGTATGGTTTTGGCCCCAAAGAATATGCAAACCACTTCAAAGTTGCATCAAAGTTCCATCCATTTTGCGTTTAATACATGCATAATCATGAACTACATGATTAAACAATTATACCAAAAGGGTGCTAATGCAAAACAACAACATGTAGGTTAAAATACAAATCAATAGATCAAACAGAATCAACTCTATAGGAGAAATGTAACTGGCTGAGGAAAAGCCATGTTCTACTAGCAAGTTGAGGTCACTGAAGACAGTTCTATGTAAATCATCTTACACAATAGCAGAGCTAAGCACAACGACAAGACACTATGGAGGAGATTTACTAAATCTGGAGCACACAGAATCTGGTTGTGCATAGTAACCAATCAGCTCCTAACTTCAGCTTGTTCAATTACGTTTTGATAATAAAACCTAGAGGCTGGTTACACACACTCCACCGGATTCTGTGTGCTCCAGATTTAGTAAATCTCCTCTATAGTGTCTTGTCGTGTTCAGCTCTGCTATTGTGTAAGATGATTTACATAGAACTGTCTTCAGTGACCTCAACTTGCTATTAATTCTACTGAAACAACCAGAAACATGTTAAAAGAGATACAATCAGTACCATACCAACACAACCATACTGTGTCACCATACTAATATATGCAGAAACATGTCTGCAGAGACCTATTCAGTACCACAGGGATACAGCCAGACTCATATGTGCACATACACAGTATCAGGTCCACATGCTCTACTATTATTATTGGTTCAGCATTTGAAGATCTAAAACAAATAATCAACGCCAGATTCTCTGTATATATTAAACCCTGCAGTGAATATTTTATAACACTCGACCACTCAATATACTTTCACCTTCACTTAATGGCATTTAAAATATATCTTTACCCACATGTTTTTACCACAGTTAATGGAGTAGGGAACAGGGCTGTCTTAATGAGAGGGCACACCTGGGCACTGTCCAGGGGCCCCAGCTGCATGGGGGGCCCCTGCCCTTTTCCTCAAAGCAGCTAGTCCTTGAGCCAGGGCTGCCCCTCTATATCCCAGATATCCACCCCCAGAACTCTGACCCATCTACACCCTAGATATCCCCTACCTCCTACCTATGTGATTTCTGTTTACCTGCACTGTCTCCATTGTAGGGGCCACAGAGCATTACTTTGCCCAGGGGCCCATGGTGCTATTAAGACGGCCCTGGTAGGGAATAGCTAAAATCTTTCGTCCATCAAGAACGCGGTGACGTACAACACTACGATGAAGCCGAGAAATTTAAGTTCAATGCTTCTGAGAATGCGTCAAATTGTTTCAGAGCATGTGTCGGAATTTTGCGCATCGGAATTGCTACAGACGTTCGGATTTTCCGTTAGGATTTTTCTCCGTCTGAAAATTTGAGAACCAGCCCTCAATATTTTGTTGGCGGAAATTCAGACAGCAAAAGTCCGATAGAACATACACACTGTGGGAATTTCAGTTCAAAAGCTCACATCGGACGTTTGCTCTCGGAATCTCCGATCGTGTGTACGGGGCATTAGACAGCTGGCAATAGAACTGGTGTCCCCATTGAGAAATGTTCTTCTCCTCCTGTTCCAGCTGACAACTGTAAAATTTTAGGTTATCTACCACTTTCTGTTCCAGTGACAATAGAGAGGATGAACTTTCCCAGCTGATACACAGACAACACAAAACATATGAATAGGGTTCGCACCCTTTCCCCCTCCATTCAAAGTTTTTTGCCTACAGATAAGTTTTAAAGCCTAACTATGGTTAGAAAGCAAAAATTTGTTAGCCGGTATTTTTGTGGGGGGGTTGGAGACTTCCTATGTATCTTTTTACATGAAAAACAATCTCAGGAACTAATTACATTTAAGGTCCTCTGCCTGACTCACAAATATGTACAAGGACTCACCCCCCAATATTTATGTGAGAAAATAAAATACCACAACCCCATTTGCATTCTTCGATCAACCAACCAAAATCTACTTCAAATCCACAAGGCCCGCTACAAGTCTAGAGGAGAACGAAGATTTGCAGTCCAAGGACCTCAACTGTGGAACCAACTAACATCTGAATGGAAGAAAGTCATCAGGCCTTCAGAAAAAACCTCAAGACCCACCTCTTCTGAAGGCTAAGGAAGAAAATGAATACCAAGTGCCTTGAGGCGATTCAGTTCGCATTTGTAGTGCTATACAAGTTATTCATCCACTCACTCACTCAGTATACAGATGCCAAAAATAGAGCCAGGTGCTGGGATAAAGTGACTCCAGTGTGCATGCATAGAAGTTTCAACGTCAGTGGTTATCCAATAAGTGAAACAAGAAAACATCGGACTCGGGATAGTATAAAAAGATGGCGGCAGTGGTGAAGGATTGGCAGCTGGGACATGGACCTTACATTACTGGAGAGGCCCAGGCCCATACACATTGTGGCAAAAGCTATCGTGGCTCTATGCACCCAAATTTTCCTAGTTAGGAAATTAAGTTTGACCTTTGCATGTGTGCTTAATTTATGCTACAGCCATTTATTAGTATATTTTCTTCATTTGATTAAAGTTTTAAAGGCTCGTTGTGCTTTGTAACTACAATAGTAGATTCCCATTAAAAACTGCATAGCCAGCATTCTTTTAGGCAATGTCATGGAAATGAACCACAAGAAAAAAAAAAAAAGAGAAAAAACTTATGTCATTGAAAAGGTCACATAGATTAGATACATTTTTCTCTTATAATTTTTGGAATTTAAGCGCTAATACTTGTGTAGTGTGGGAATATGTTAAGATACACACCCGTAAAACAAGTGGCGTTAGTCAACTTTCCATAAAACAGGCACACTGTTGAATATAAGACAACACACAGGGTTTGTCCCTACTTACTATTTAATGAAGCAGCTGTAGTTGCTTTTTAAATAGCTGTGGTTTTTGACCGTGTAGCTGCCAGACACGTCCACCACTATATCTGCTAACACATAGCAAAGTTGAAACATCTATGTAACGCTTCTAAACAGGAAAAATAATTTTATTAATATATTTCTCAAAACATAAATCCCTTTCTGTTTGTGGCGTCATTGGTGTTTGTGGACACAATCACAATATGTTACGAACTGCAAACTTTTTATTACATTTTTTTGTAGATTTCATAGGGACAGACACCTGATCTACATTGACTGGTTCACTATACATTTGGGTAAGAATACATTAAAATATGATCAACTAAAAGGGAAAGTGTGGTATGTTTTATTGCTCATTTGTTGACTCATTGGAGTGTTTATTATTTTTTAAGATTATTATTTTTATTATGAATTTACAGTGACTTTACATGCGCTTTTATATTTATATTTTATTGTAATAAATGCAGGGATTTGTGGTATGTTTTAGCTCATGTGTTGACTCATTGGAGGATTTATTATTTATTATTATTATTATTATTATTATTATTATTATTATAAATTTACAGTGACTTTACCTGCTCTTTTATATTTATATTTTATTGTAATAAATGCAGAGATTTGCAGATCAACCACTAGAGACATGAAAGTTTAGCTATTAAATGCATAAAAGTGACTCAAGCGCTGATATGGTGTAAAACTTACAACCGCAAATAAACAAGAGATAAACAAATGATAAAAGCCGCAACTAAAATACTGATTCCCTCCCAAATTCAATTCCCACTTCACATATTCCCACTTCAATAATTGAGGCGAATTACAAAATACTTTTGAGGTGGTACATGGTTCTCTTTAGACTAGCATCCTTTATACCTAGTGTTTCTCCTCTTTGCTTCCGTGGATGTGGACAGGAGGGAACTATATATCATATATGGTGGAAATGCCCCAGAGTGAGATGTTAGAGTGATAGAGTATAATTTTATATATACTCTAACTCAAATTAATTTAATTAGATCTCCGAAACTTTCGCTGCTGGGACACGATGTGAAAAACGCCTCTAGATCCCAAAAATGCCTAATAAAATGTATATTCATCTCTGCCAGAATGGTTATAGCAAGATCGTGGAGGTCGGCCATGCTCCCATTCGAACAACTTAAACATAAGCTCACCTGGTTCATGCTTAATGAACATATGACCGCTATCCTTCATGACAAACTGGAGTTATTCAAAGCTGTCTGGGACCCATGGATCAATCATATATCAAGCGATCCTAGATCTCTTCTGATCTAACTATTGAATATTATATTGGCAGGCACGGAGTTACTTCCCCCCACACCCCTCCCTTTTTTTTTTTTTTTCGTTTATTTACCTAGCTTTACTTGTAGTAATAGGTTTGAGATACTTAAATCTTTCTCACACTATCCCGATGCCACTCCTGATATTCTGTGTTTTCGGAGTGGTGTTTGGCCTCTGAAATTTGTTTTATGTTGTCCATATTCATTGAAGACAATACTGTTCTGTCCTTCCAAGTATTCATTTGTTTGATGAGATTTACGATGCCTTAGACTTGGATGGCTTTAACATAGGTTTTAGTTACAGACTCCTGATTAGTTGGCATACAAAAGTGTGTGCTGAATTGTAAATTCTGTTACGAGTTCTACATTGTATGCAAAGATTACCATCTTATACATTGTAGTTGAAGACACATTCTATGTATATTTTCTACTGCTTTTATTTATGTGACTCACTTGTACAATTTTATTTGTTCCATTTTGTAATGTGTTATTTGAAACAGAGGGCCAGATTCACAAAGCACTTACACCGGAGTATCTCGAGATACTCCGGCGTAAGTCTAAATTTGCGCCGGAATATCTATGCACCGTACCCACAGAATTAGATACGCACCAAAATAGGCTATTCCCAACCGGCCTAACTTGCCTACGCCTGCACATCCTAGGTGCAAATTTATTCCGCCCACACCATTGATTTCCTATGCAAATATGCAAATTAGGGAGATACGCCGATCCACAAAAGTAAGTTTGTGCGGTGCAGGCTATGCCCTGTGCGCATCAGCTGCACGGCCGGTCTAAAATTAGACCTTATAAAATCTTGTTTAAATTTAGACAATCCGTCTACATGTCAGCAAAAGCAACACCGTTAGGGACGAGCTGGGCAGCCACACTTGCAGGACAACAATCTGTATGCCACCATGCCAGGGGCATCCTTGCTCATAGCTATACTACTGACTTTAGATGAGCGCAGAAGGAGGAGGGCACAGAGGAGGGCACGGGAGAGGATCTGCAGACCGCCACTGGGCAAGGTACTGGCAACACTCCATTTACTTGGCAGTGGCTCTTTTCACCCTAATGGCTAAATATATATTTTATAGACATTTTTTTTGTTTAGTATATATTTTAAATCATAGAGAAAGGAGCAAGCGGGACTTTAAATGAAGCATGTGCGGAAAGGTTTGCACTAAGTTGGGGGATATAAATAATGGTAATAAATCTGGAATACGTTAAATATTTTATTGCTTTCACATAATGCACCGTACATGACTATATTGCACTATTGAAGAAAATAGATAAACATATGTAGTTCACAGATTGGTGGGGGGGGTTTATATAGGCAGTAACCTAAGTGTATACAAACAAAAGGTACAACAATCTGTACTGCAGTACTTAGTGTATACACTTGGGTTAATGCCTATATAAACCTTTCCCCCCCACCAATCTGTGAACTACATATGTTTATCTATTTTCTTCAAATATTTAATGTATTCCAGATTTATTACCATTATTTATATCCGCCAACTTAGTGCAAACCTTTCCCGCACATGCTTCATTTAAATTCCCGCTTGCTCCTTTCTCTATAACAAATACCAGGGATGGAGGTAATTAACCCATTGCCTCATTTCAAGTCCCAAACCCCCCCCCCCTTTTTCATATATTTAAAATTAGTTAATATAATAAATCTATAATTTTATTTTTTATATCTAATATATATTTAATATTTTAAATATTATTATAATTATATTTGTTATTATTATCAATTTTTTTAAAAATATATATATATGTATGTGTGTATATAAATTGGGTGATGGTCCTCAAAATAATGGAACACACCGACATGACACAAACCTACAAACAGCAACAGACAACGGAACAAAAGCACCTTGCTTCAGGGAGGGAAAAAAAATGGATGTATTTTTGCAATGGAAGGGCGTAAGTCTGGACCTATTTATGCACTGGGCTTATCTCACTAAGTCTGCCGGGCCTAGTTCCTATCTCACTGATTGCTCCGGGCCGAGTAGTAAGCATGTGCAGAGAGGCTCTGACCATAGTCAGCGTCATGCAAATGCCCAGTCTGGGGTCACGGCTCATTTCAATGGAACACGCTCACGTCCTTCCCACTTTGAATTACACTGCCTTAGGCCTCGGAATTTAAGTTGAGCCAGTGCAAATTTGGGCTCAAATACTCTGTGGATACGGTACTTGCGGCTCGAAATTGAGACGGTCTAACGTAAAGGAGATGCGCTACGCCGGTCTATATATGCACCGATGTACGTGAATCTGGCCCAGAATGTTTAATAAACATATTGAAACAGAAAGCCGCAACTAAAATAGTGATCTAACGCTAAAAGTGAGTAAAATTCTATGTAGATTTGTGCTAAAATCAACCTGCTTTTTAGAACAATTGATGATAAGGTGACTATCGAATGAAAATGTGATATATCCAGGTGGTCACATATGCTGATCCTAATACATGAGCAAATGAACATCAAAAGAAAATACACGTGAGTATAAATGTCCATATAGTGAGTGCAGAATCCTGATGTATATAAATATATGCACAGAAAGAGTTTATACGTCCACAGATAAAGTAAAGATAAGCTTGCCTGCTAATATACAATCCCTTCAAGGGATCCCTTCTGTTATTGTGCAGTCCTATTAACAGGCAGACGGGTGGGAGTTTCAGATGCTTTCACATTGAATGCCTCATGAGCTCTCAAACAAACCAGAGACAGTAAGACATAGCGCAATATCATGTTGCTACCTGCTACATGAAATGTGGTACAAAAAAACTCACATTTGGTCAGTATGACCAGCGCATAAGTACAGTCAGATACACTTCAGAGCTCCTCAGTCTTCTGTGTGTTGTCACTAGGCTCCTCCCCTACGTGTTACGTCACTTGTCACGTGATTTTATCCTCACATGTATTTTCTTTGATCTTCATTTGCTTACGTATTAGGATCAGCATATGTGACCACCTGGATATATCACATTTTCATTCGATAGTCACCTTATCATCAATTGTTCTAAATAGCAGGTTGATTTCAGCACAACTCTACATATAATTTTACCTATTAAAACGATTCATCCTAACTGCTTAAAATGTATTTCAACTTTTGCAGTCAAATTTGAGACAACCCCACTATATGTTTGTTAAATAGAATCTTTAAACTGTAAACAAAATTTTAGCAGCTATGAATATTGTAGCTGCTGACTTTTAAAAAAAAAAAACACACACTCACCTGTCCCATGATCTAGCGATGTCCCCACTCAACCCTGATCTTTGCATCTCTCTGCTCCAGAATCTTAACTGTGGGTAGCCGACTTTGACTCCTTCACAGATGGCTGCCCAATGTGCATGAGTGAGTGGCAATGCACCCCATGAATGGTCCTGCAGTTTCCTGGGACCTGTGACATGTCCCAAGAGGCTGCAGGGGAAAGAGGAGGGAAAACTTCCACTCAAATGGCCACAGTGATCCGACCGGAAGTGGTAGCAGGTACCTGTCAAAATCAGGTACCCGCTCCACCCCTCCAAAGAAAGAAGTTCCAAATATGTGAAAGGAGAGGGGAGGAGGAGGAAAAGCAGAACTTCCCCTTTTCTTATGCTAGCCATGCACATTTAGATTTCACTTGATTCCCGTATCTACAGTGAACAGTATAATAATGGACACTCCCCTTCTGGCTGTTGTTTTCAGACAGCTGCAGCACCTACAGCTGCTTGACTACCCAAACAGAAGCTGCTTCTGATTAGCTGCAGTCATTGTCTGGCTGACAATTTTTCACCTTGCTCCTTTAATTATTCAATTGAAGTTTTTCAAGCTGGGTATAGCCAACAGTGATACCCACATCTTGAAATTTTTGCTGATTCAGTAGAAATTGGTCAAAATTCAAGCCATGTATCCCCAGCATAATGTACTGCTGCCCCTGACCGCTAGCCTCACAAGTGTAATATCCTGAGATGCGGTGGCTGCATTTTCTTTAGACTTTTACCCTTTTTTTTTACCTGGTGATCTAGCCGGTAACACATTTCCTGCCCATTTGTGTCTACATTCATTTGTATCACTGTATCTATGGGAGCAGCCATGGCTGTCACACAGACTGCATTTTAAGCATGTCTGACTTTCCTCTCCATTCAATTGTGGGTTGATGGAAGTATTAATTTACATAATAAAGATACAATTTTTATGCTTTACTGTGTTTATCTCACAGAAAACTAATGCAACTACAACATAAGGAATGGTAAGCCACATTATTACATATTTGTTTTTGGGTTTAGTTACACTTTATCCATTCTCATTCCTCGCTATACTCATTGTAGTTAGTTTTATTCATGGGCTGTCCACCAATAGATTCCAGAGGATTAGCATTTGTGAACTCAGACATTTTACCTGCACAGCCGTCGTATCAAATCTTCAGGACGTCTCGATATTTTTCTATGAAAATCCACTCTCTCTATGCCTTGGAGAATTAAATTGTAGACCATCATCTGGTCTGGCCCCGTAAAAGGAGGACTGGAGAGAAATATGCCAGATATGTTATGTTACACATATTATACATGAAAAATAATCCTCCCAAAGATATATATAATAACAAAAACAGAGCAGTGTTGTTAAGATTTCAACTCAGCTGCAGAAACATGTAAAGAAAACACTTTTTCTCAGTCACCATGGAAAATGAAACTAAACAAAGAAAACTTACAGCTAATATAATGTTTATTGTTGGAAATCTGCACATGGCTTCCCATGAAAACTGTCTTCTACAATGTAATGCAGACCTCTCCAACAAGGAAACTATCCAAGTTTCCCTATAGAGAGATACTAATTAAAGATGTTTCTACCAGTTTTCTTCAGATGGTCATGCAATTAAAATATATGTAAACCCAACCATCAAAATCTCATGCAACCTTTAAAGCTGCCCTGTTGCCATATATATAAGTTAAATACACTCTATAAAAAAAGGTTTGTATGTACCTTTCCAGCGGTTGGTGTGTTCTCTAGTTAGTAATGGCTGATGGAAGGAAACATAGCACACAGTTAAGAACACACTGGGGAGAACTCATAAAATGTGTCTTAGACATCCTTTAGAATTCCTTTTGGGCACTGGACTGAAGTTGTTGGGATTATACTGCTCTCTTCTTGCCTGGCCACCCATGGTGGAGCTGTAGAGGTCAATGGAGCCTGATGGGGAACTGAGAGACTAGTTCCCATCAGGTCTATCTTTCTCTTTATTGACTATGCATAGCAGTCCAATAGCACAATGGCTGTCAATAAGAAGTAAGACGGAACTGATAGTGTGTTTTATGAAGATTTAGCAAAAGATACATTTTTTCATGCAACCCAGGAGTGTTAATCATCCTTATACTCGGAATCTGGAGTCCTTTTGTTAGCAAATATTCTTTCTCCATTACAGGTGCATGTGCAGCCCCCTGATCGACTTGACTACGTTGCAGCCTCACTTGCGTCCAGCAAAGTAGAAGTGTCACCCGGCAGCCCTTGTCTCCTAAGCTGCCATCATCCTCAGTGATAACCTCCTTCTTCCGTCTGGATCCTCTTCTGTCACCTGCCTCCCTGATTGGGGTCCCAGAGCTGAGGATCGCTTCTCTCGTTCTGTGGCTCCATCACTGTGGTAAGCATTTCCCTAACAAGACAGATATTTGGCAGCACTATATACTCATCAGAATGGACAAAATGGAGCCCCTGAGAAGGTGGATTAACACTACTGGCTAAGAGCCCTTTCACACGGGCGGACCGTATGTCCGCTTTTTTATTCATTCGTGTACGGATGAAAAAGGGACATACATTGGTCCCTATGAGATTCCGGGTGTTAGCGGATGAACATTCTCTGACACCCGATCTCACCCGGTTCCGCATTCCTCCAATTCTGCAGCTGGAGGAAAACCCTATTTTTTCATTCGTCTGCGGATCGGATCGGGTAAACACGGACAGAGGGTCCGTGTTCTTCTGGTGCCCCATAGAGGAGAGCAGAGAAAAAACAGGGTGGTCCCTGCACAGTGTGCGGGGACCACTCTGTCATCCGCCGGCTCAGCGGGGATAAACAGAGCGATCCCTGTTAAGCAAGCAGAGGTTCACAGAGCGGATTATTACTGATCCGCCCCGTGTGAAAGGGCCCTAACACCTATTATTCTTCTGGTGACTGCATTGTGGTGGAGGACTTGCACCAGCGGATGTGTGGATGTGATCCACACCTTTTTACTAATTTTCTTTGCACTTTAGCACTTTGTGGTTGGCAATTTGAAGTGTTATCCTCATTTTGGCATTTTTGCATTTTAGAATATTTTACTGTAATGACTAGCATCTTTCACGTTTTTTGAACACTTTATATGTGAACTTTTTATGATATTTATTTATTTTTTATTGTGATGCAAATTTTTGGACACTCGTTTGAGTTACATGCACTATTTACAGTATCTCACAAAAGTGAGTACACCGTCACATTTTTGTCAATATTTTATTATACCTTTTTATGTGACAACAACACTGAAGAAATTACACTTTGCTACACTGTAAAGTAGTGAGTGTATAACAGTGTAAATTTGCTACCCTTAAAACTCCCCTCAACTCACACATCCATTAATGTCTAAACCACTTGCAACAAAAGTGAGTACACCCATAAGTGAAAAGGTCCAAATTGGGCCCAATTAGCCTTTTTCCCTCCCCAGGGTCATCGGACTTGTTAGTGTTACAAGGTCTCAGGTGTAAATGGGGAGCAGTTGTGTTCAATTTGCTGTTATCGCTCTCACTCTCTCATACTGGTCAATGAAAGTTCAACATGGCACCTCATGGGAAAGAACTCAAAGGATCTGAAAAAATAATAAATGTTGCTCTACATAAAGATGGCCTAGGCTATAAGAAGTTTGCCAAGACCCTGAAACTGAGCTGCAGCACGGTGGCTAAGACCATACAACGGTTTAACAGGACAGGTTCCACTCAGAACAGGCCTTGCCATGGTTGACCAAAGAAGTTGAGTGCACATGCTCAGCGTCATAGCCAGAGGTTGTCTTTGGGAAATAGATGTATGAGTGCTGCCAGCAATGCTGCAGAGGTTGAAGAAGTTGGGGGTCAGCCTGTCAGTGCTCAGACCATACGTCTTACACTGAATCAAATTGGTCTACATTACTGTCATCCCGGAAGGAAGCCTTCTAAAGATGATGTAAAAGAAAGTCTGCAAACAGTTTACTGAAGACAAGAAGACTAAGGACATGGATTGCTGGAACCATGTCCTGTGGTCTGATGAGACCAAGATAAATGTATTTGGTTCAGATGGTGTCAAGCGTGTGTGGAGGCAACCAGGTGAGGAGTACAAAGACAAATGTGTCTTGCGTACAGTTAAGCATGGTGGTGGGAATGTCATGGTCTGGGGCTGCATGAGTGCTGCGGGCACTGGGGAGCTACAGTTCATTGAGGGAACCATGAATGCCAACATGTACTGTGAAATACTGAAGCAGAGCATGATCCACTTCATTTGGAGACCAGGCTGCAGGACAGTATTTCAACATGATAATGACCCCAAACACACCTTTAAGACGTCCACTGCCTTGCTAAAGAGGCTGAGGATAAAGGTGATGGATTGACTAAGCATATCTCCAGACCTAAACCCTATTGAACATCTGTGGGGCATCCTCAAACAGAAGGTGGAGGTGTGCATGGTCTCTAACGTCCACCAGCTCTGTGATGTCGTCATGGAGCAGTGGAAGAGGACTCCAGGAGCAACCTGTGAAGCTCTGGTGAACTCCATGCCCAAGAAGGTTAAGACAGTGCTATAAAATAATTGCATCCACACTAAATATTGACACTTTGGGCCCAATATGGACATTTTCACTTAGGGGTGTACTTTTTTGTTGAGTCGAGTTGTCGAGTTGAGTTATTTTGAGGGGACAGCAAATATACAAGCTGTACACTCCCTAATTTACATTGTAGCAAAGTGTAATTTCTTCAGTGTTGTCACATGAAAATATAATAAAATATTTTCAAAAATGTGAGGGGTGTACATCATATTGCATAATATTGTTTATGAGGTATAATTTATGGTTTATTAGTGCTGCACTTCTTGCTTGATTTGATTGTTTGTTGGGTGGTCACCTATTTAGTGCAAGACATTGTTTGTTTCAGGTTTTAGTGCTCACTGTTTTCTTTTTATGGTTTCTCCATTGCAAACCAATCTTAAAAAACACTAAATGTCTGTTTATAGAAAAGGTGTGTCCTTTGTGGCGTATCCAACATATAGGCTGGTATCCTCACAAAAAAGGAGGGCCAGCCCCAGAGGTGAACGTTTTAACTGATCTGCTTACACAAGTTCAATGTAAAAAAAATATGTTTTTCTCTAATCCTTTTACTCACCCCCCCCCCCTCTTTTTTTAAAAAAAAACACAGTTTTAGGCAAACTGGTGGTAAAGCAATTGTTCCAGTTTATCCTTACTTGTCCACACTTTCCTTGAAAAAAACACTCTCTAGGGTTAATTGGGGGCAAAGCACACTCACATCTATGTTTATTGCCTTTCAGGGACTCATCTGGGGAGAGATGGAGCAGAGCTTCTTCACTTAGCAATATGAATGTTGACTGAATAAATCAAGTAAAATTGTGTCCATTAATTTAAACATGTGCAAGTAAAATTGTATTTAATTCCCCTGGCACATGATTGTATATTTAATGTGAACATAGCTTCACCATATTTTTATTTATAAGTATTCAATTTGACAAGTGAACATGCTTTACTTCTTCAGTTAATAAACCCTATTATAATTACTGGGAGATTCCCATGCCATATTTCCCACACTCTGATCCCATATTTCATTAATTAATTAAGTTTGATAAAAGTTTGGAATGTTCAGACTGTGGTCTGGTAATGTTTAATGCATTGCCACAGATCGCAGCATATAGACTTTACACCAATTTACAAAATAAACTTTTTGGCAATAATAGGAGGCAGTTGTGTAGTCACAATTAAACATGAAAGCAGATGTCACATCATTAACAAGCTATTGAAGAGCACATAAAAGTTTATTGAAGATTATTAGGTCTTCTAGGTCTTTTATTATTATTATTATGTTTTTTTTTTTTTTACCAAGGAAAAAACTTCCCTTTGATACATTAGTGACACCCACAGGCTATATAACATAATTAAAAGGTTCAATTTAAATGATTTTGACAAGGATGATTGTATTTTTTTTAGCCGTGTGACTGTAATTTTCAAATCTCATTGGACTGGTGAGTTGGCCCACCTATTTCAGCTATAACAGCTTCAACTCTTCTGGGAAGGCTGTCCACAAAGTTTAGGAGTGTGTCTATGGCAATGTTTGACCATTCTTTCAGAAGGGCATTTCAGAGGTCAGGTACTGATTTAGGACAAGAAGGATTGGCTCACAGTCTCCGCAAAGGGGTTCAATCGGGTTGAAGTCAGCACTTTGTGGAGGCCAGTCAAGTCCCTCCACACCAAACTCACTTTTTGGTAAATGGGTAGGAATACAATGTATCCCATACTCATTCACATGGGGGGCCGGAATCTAGGGGGCCCTTTGTTAAGGGGGGTTCCAGATTCTGATAAGCCAAAGCCCAGGGTTGTGGGGAAGAGACCCTTTTCCCCATCAACATGGGGACAAGGTGCTTTGGGGCAGGGGGACCTGGTATTGTTCAGGAGGGCCCCCCCCCTTTTCTGACCTGCCAGGTTGCATGCTTGGATAAGGGTCTGGTATGGATTTGGGGGGGGGGGGGGGGCATGCCGTTTGCTATTTAAAACATTTTTGCCAGAATTATTTTTTTCATTTAGCTGTCAGCAGGGAAGCCCTGATAACTCATCGGTTGTTAAGGATGCCACGGCCAGCTTCCCGTCCCACTCCTTAACATCCAGCTTCAACTGTGTCCTGATTGGGCAAAGCTTTGCCCAATCAGGGCTTAGAATGCACTGGGAAGCACACAGTGCATTGCAGGGCGTTCGGCGGGGCGAATACCCTGCAAGTTCTGGTGTTCCACGAATGGGGCGAACATCCAACGTTCAGTCCGACCTCATGCTCAGGCCGAACCGTTCGCCCAACACTATTCTTGAACTTTGAAAAGGTGAATTGCTATTGTTTGCTCTGTAAAGAATAACATTTCAGTAAAGAAAGTTCAAAACATTAACGGCTGTTATTTGAAAACTAATATCTCCTTATGCACCTTTATGCTATGCTAAAAGCACGTATGGTCTAAAGGTACAGTACGGGAAGAGGTTGACACTGGCTACAAAGAGGTTGAGAGTGCAGAGTCAATGGAGATCTCAAAAGAAGCAGTTGGGTCCAGAGAACTTTCAGAGTCGACCACATCTGGTGGTCTTTGCACCGGGAATGAAAGATTTCCCTGAAAGAGATTTGGGTGACATGCTGCATCTTCAAAAAAGCAAAAGTAGAATGGAAGAAGGCTCATGGGTTTCTGTAGCTGTTGGGATCCTGTCTCAAAGAAAAGGGCAGCACAGAGAGTCAGGTACACTAATTGGTTGAGTGTGGCCCAAGAGTTTGTGAAACCCATCTGTGCAGCTGGAGTGCTCGTGGAGCAGCACCTGAAAAACAATCCCCACTGTGCCATGGTTGCCACTAGAGAAGGTTTTCTCTCTGCTGCAGTCATGACACTGTAAACCACATGCTACAATTTGGCATTTCTTTGGACAGGATTAGGGATGAGCTTCGCGTTCAATACGAACGTATGTTCGACTTGAACATTGTCTGTTTGTACGTTTGTCGAAATTCTAACAAAAGCGGTCGTTCGCGCCAAATTCGTGTGACGCAAAACGGCCCATAATTCACTGTGGCATTGCGTGCTGATGATTGGCCAAGCATGCTGTATGTCCTGCATGCTTGGCCAATCACAGCGCGCAAAAAACGAAGAGTCATAACTGGCCAAAGCCTGGGTGGATTTGGCCAATTATGGCTCAGGGCTTTAGCACACGCCCCACACTATAAAAGGCCGCCTGCTGGGCGGCCTCGTGTAGTGTGTTCCGGCTTGTTAATGAGAGCAGTCAGAGAGACAGAGAGATTGTCTTTTTATATAGCTAGATAGAGCAGGCAGGCAGGCTAGTCAGTTTAGCTTAATTTACAGTGTTTAGAGAATATATATACATTCCTAGGAGTTGTACATATATTTATACACTGTATAGCTTAGATAGATCAGTTCTTCCTAATTTACTGGCAGGCAGGTGATTGTGCTATTTAAAGACCTTATCACACGTATAGACACACAGCAGGTACAATATTTAAAGGAATTTTATTTTAATTTTTTTAATTTAAGCATCATTAAAATCACTGCTCCTGGAGCAGTGATTTTAATAATGTTTAACAAAAAAAAATGAAAGATTCCTTTAAATATTGTGCTGAAAAAACGACTGTTTTTAAAACTTTTTTCCATTGATACATGTTCCCTCGAGCAAGACCTGGGTTCTTAAAGACGTTTTCACAGGCAAACTATAGACACCCAGCACTGCAGGTACAATATTTAACCACTTTGCAACCGCCCTATGCCGAAAGTACGGCTCTAGGGCGGTTGCTGTATTCTAACTGGCCGTTAATTAACGGCCTGTCAGAATCGCGCTCCCGCGCGCCTCCTGAGGCGCTCACACGGGAACATCCGTCACGGATCACGGTAAATCGCCGCTGATAGCAGCGGTTTACCACGTGATCGCGCCGTCCAATGACGGCGCGATCAGATGTAAACAGACCGGCGTCATTTGATGACGCCGGTTCTTCCCTCCTCTCTCTGTACCGATCGGTACAGTGTGAGAGGAGAGGGGAGGGAGCGGATGGCAGCGCCAGTGCTGCGGGCTGGATCTGTGACAAATGCAGTCACAGATCCATCAATCCCTCCCTCCCTGCTCAGCCATCCCTGCTGCATATACTCTGCAATACTCACCTGGGCATACTCTGCAATACTCAGGCATACTCTGGCAATACTCTGGGCATACTCTGCAATACTCAGGCATACTCTGGCAATACTCTGGGCATACTCTGCAATACTCAGGCATACTCTGGCAATACTCTGGGCAATACTCTGGGCATACTCTGCAATACTCAGGCATACTCTGGCAATACTCTGGGCAATACTCTGGGCAATACTCTGGGCATACTCTGCAATACTCTGGGCATACTCTGGGCATACTCCGCAATACTCTGCAATACTCTGGGCATACACTGCCAATACTCTGCAATACTCTGGCATACTCTGCAATACCCTGGGCATACTCTGCATACTCCGGCAATACTCTGCAATACTCTGGGCATACTCTGGCAATACTCTGGGCATACTCTGCAATACTCTGGGCATACTCTGCAATACTCTGGGCATACTCCGCAATACTCTGGGCATACTCTGCAATACCCTGGGCAATCTGCAATACTCTACTCTGCATACTCCGCAATACTCTGCATACTCTGGGCAATCTGGCAATACTCTGGGCATACTCTGGGCATACTCTGCAATACTCTGGGCATACTCTGCAATACTCTGGGCATACTCCGGGCATACTCTGGCAATACTCCGGGCATACTCTGGCAATACTCCGGGCATACTCTGGGCAATCTGCAATACTCTGCCAATACTCTGCATACTCTGCACTCTGGCAATCTGCAATACTCTGGCAATACTCTGCAATCTGGCAATACTCTGGGCATACTCTGGCAATACTCTGGGCAATCTGGGCACTCTGGGCATACTCCACAATACTCTGGGCATACTCTGCAATACCCTGGGCATACTCTGCAATACCCTGGGCATACTCTGCATACTCCGCAATACTCTGGCAATACTCTGGGCATACTCTGCAATACTCTGGGCATACTCTGCAATACTCTGGGCATACTCCGGGCATACTCTGGCATACTCCGGGCATACTCTGGCAATACTCCGGGCATACTCTGGGCAATACTCTGGCAATACTCTGCAATACTCTGGGCAATACTCTGGGCATACTCCGCAATACTCTGGGCATACTTAGCAATACTCTGGGCATACAGCGCCCCTGTCCCCGTGAGCTTGCATGCGAAGCGAACGCATACGCAAGTCCCGCCCACATATAAAAACGGTGTTCAAACCACATGTGAGGTATCTTTATATCATGTTTTGGGGTTTTATGTATTTTTCTAGCAAATAAATGATGATTTTTACATGTAGGAGAGAAATGTCAGAATTGGCCTGGGTGCTCCCTGCATGTTGGGCCTCTGTATGTGGCCGCACTGTGTAAAAGTCTCACACATGGGGTATCGCCATACTCGGGAGGAATAGCAGAATGTGTTTTGGGGTGTAATTTGTGGTATGCATATGCTGTGTGTGAAAAATAACCTAATAATATGAAAATTTGATGAAAAAAAAAAAATCTTGATTTTGCAAAGAATTGTGGGAAAAAATTACAACTTTAAAAAACTCACCAGGCCTCTTTCTAAATACCTTGGAATGTCTTCTTTCCAAAAAGGGGTCATTTGGGGGGTATTTGTACTTTTCTGGCATGTTAGGGTCTCAAGAAATGAGAGAGGCTGTCAGTACTTCAGGTGTGATGAAATTGATCAAATTTTCAGGATTTGGTACCATAGCTTGTAGACCCCATAACTTTCACCCAGACTAAATAATATCCAACATTTTTTATTTTTTTTACCAAAGATATGTAGCAGTATACATTTTAGGCCAAATTTATGAAGAAAAATTACTTTTTTGCAAAATTTTATAATAGAAATGAAGAAAAATTATTATTTTTTGCAAAATTTTGTTCTTTTTTCATTTATAGCAAAAAAAATAAAAACCGCAGAGGTGATGAAACACCACCAAAAGAAAGCTCTATTTGTGGGAAAAAAAGGACAAAAATTTCATTTGGTTATAGTGTTGTATGACTGAGTTATTGTCATTCAAAATGTGAGAGCACCGAACGCTGAAAATTGGTCTGGTTATTAAGGGTGTTTAAGTGCCCAGTGGTCAAGTGGTTAAAGGAATTTTTATTTTATTTTATTTAAACATTATTTAAATCATTGCTCCTGGAGCAGTGATTTTAATGATGCTTAAATAATAATAAAAAAAAAAAAAAATTCCTTTAAATATTGTACCTGCTGGGTGTCTATAGCTTGCCTGTGAAAATGTCTTTGAGAACCCGGGTCTTGCCCGAGGGAACATGTATCAATGGAAAAAAGTTTTAAAAATGGTCACTTTTTCAGGAGTCCTGCTCCTGAAAAAACAACAGTTTTTCAAACTTTTTTCCATTGGTCTTTAAAATGAGCGTTTTTAAATTCGAACGTTCGAGTCCCATAGACTTCAATGGGGTTCTAAATGTTCACGCGAACGGTCGGTCTGTTCGACGGTTCTGGTGCGAACCGAACGCGGGTATGTTCGGCTCATCCCTAGACAGGATGGTGCCAATAGATTGTTTAATGGACTGAGAACTGAAATACTCCTCTGCAGTATGTTCAGGAAAGCTGTGGGGAGAAGTCATGGTATTCATGTATTATCTGTTTTTCCCATCTACACCCACAATTGTACAAAAGCAGAGACAAGCTAAATTATCAATGTAAGCTTAGGAAAGATTATTATTATACAGGATTTATATAGTGCCAACAGTTTACGCAGTGCTTTGGAGTGTAGAGGTGGGACAGTACAATTACAATACAGTTCAATACAGAAGAATTAGGAAGGCCCTTTTCATAGAGCTTAAAATTTAAATGGGGGGGGGGTGCAAAAGGTAATAGCTGCGGGAGATGTTCTGATGGAGGCGACTTGGGTACAGTTTCAGGTATTCAGGAATCGCTTCCAGAGGATGGGAGAGGAAAGATATTAAATACAGTTAGGTTGGTGGTGTTTGATACTGGCTTGTGACCCAGTAGAGTCATGCACTGGGCTAGTTCTAGCCTGTTGAGATGACCTTGCAAGTTTACCCTTCCTGTGTCCATATAACACCAAAAATACAGCTTTGTGATCAATGCAAACACCAAAAAGTGTGTCTTTTAATAGCCCAATGCCTTGTACACACGATCAGGCTTTTGCCAGACCAAATCACATAGGAATTCTGCCGGAATTCCATCAGAGTAAAATAGAACATGTTCTATGTCTAAACTCCAAGGGAATTCCTCGGAATATCCAATGAAAAAACTCAGATTGGGCTACACACGATCGGAATATCCGATGGAAAAAGCCCGTCTGACTTTATTCATCGAACATTCTGATCGTGTGTACAAGGCATTCGTTTAGCTTAAGTTAAAAAAGGAAAAAATTGGAGCACAAGGCCCATAATTTGCATTTATTATGATGTGTCCCTTGTACTAATTCTTCTTGTTTTAGGAGAAATATTCACCTGTCAAATTTTGTTTTTACTATGACAATAAAGGAGTAAGGTGAAAATAAGCAATGTTTTTGCAGAACAGTGCAGTGTCCTGCTGCATAGACACAACATCTTAAAGAACAATCCAGCAACAATTGAATGCTACACAGTTTGCAACAAATAAATAAAAACGGTCTAACAACTCAAGCAATTAAAAAACAAACACAAAAAAAAACATATGAAATAGATAAATGTTACCCTTACAATAAAGTACAAAGTAAAATTAAGTAAAAAAAAAAAAAACACAATTAAAAAAGACCACCAAAAAAGCTACAACAAGGGAAAGTTAAAGCAGCTAGCAGACAATAAATAACACTTGTTAACCTCCCTGGCGGTATGATTCTTTAAGATTTTAGGTGCTAAAAGCGGTACCATTATTTGCAAGGGAATTTGGCGTTTTATACTGTAGGCTTGTAATTCTTAGGAATAACTCACTTAAATCTATTCAAACAAGAGTCTAATAGGCATCCCGGGTATGATTTTTTTTTTTTTTTTTAATTAAAAATTATAATATAATAAATAATTATAAAAAATGATCACAAATGATAATATAATTATAGTAAAAATTATTCAATAATGTAATCAAATCAAAATCACTGAAATTTGCTCAGTTGCAGAATTTTTGCTGTCATTTTTTTTTTTTTTTATGACGAATTTCCCCATAAATCGCTATCGCTAAATTCTGCAAGTGATTCTGATTTATTATCGCTGTTTTTTAGCTGCTCTAAAACAATTTTTGCCATAAAGGGACACTTTTGGTTGCTATGGGCAATCTACAGTTTGCAGGGAGAAAGAAAAGTTTTTATTATACAAAATGACATGTAGTGTACAGGGCAGACCACTAGGGACATGGGGGGTGTGTATTTTTTACATACAGTACTGTAATCTATAAGATTACATGTACTGTATGTATAGTTTTGTTTACTTTTTTAAATTTGGCGCCGTTCCCCCCCCTACGTCGCGACGCTCGCATCGGCGGAAACACAGCATCAGGCGGACATCCGGCCGCCGATACTGCGGAGATTCATCGCTGGATCGCAGAGAAAAGGTAAGTAAACTTTTTCTGCATCCACGTGCCCCACACGCCAGGGAGGCTAGTTGACCGGCGATCCAGCGGGAAACCCCCGCCGGATCGCCAGGAATTTTTGGGGGGAAAAAAAAAATGCACCCCGCTGATCGGGGTTACCGCTGACTGAATTCCCCCCCAGCCAGGGAGGTAAAGCAACACTAGTCCTAACTAACGGTCACTCGAATACATCTGTAAAAACAGAGGGAGCATACATTTCACTAAGTTCTCCATATACAGATTGTCATCTCTCCCTATCCTGTCCATAAAAGTTCCAACATAAACTGGCAATATGCCTACTGTGAACCCCCATTTTTTGTGGCTGATTTATGAAATTCCCCCCCAGTATTTGCCTTTAAGTCTGCTGACCATGGGTGATCAATTATATGCAATACATTATGGGTTTAAAAAGATTCCACCTGGCAAAATCTCACAAATGTTTGCAAGTGAATGCAATCCAGAACAATTAGATTGCCACAAAACCACAATTGTCTCAATGTCTCTGATCTATGCAAAATGTTACTTCTTTAAAATTTGACCTTTAACTGGTTGGTTTCTTTATTTAGTCATCCTTTAATAATTTGGCTCCTATACATTTTCACTGGTGTCACTTAAACTTTCCCCAAATGCCTTGTACAGTACATATTTTTTCTCCAATAAATTATGATAAATTGTTGTCACCATTATGAGATAGAAAACTAAAATTAAGTCCAATTCTACATATGAATACACAGTAGCAAATACATATTAATTTACAAAACAGTGAAATATTTATTATAATACCACTTACCTTCCTGTAAGTAGTTCATACAATAATATGCCAAGTGACCAAAAATCAACACTGAAGCTGTGGCCTCTATTTAAAATGACTTCTGGAGCAACATATTCTGGTGTCCCACAGAACGTCCATGTTTTTTGGCCAGAAAAGAGCTTCTTAGCGAATCCAAAATCAACCTAAGGCGTGAAATATATACAGAAAATGTTCTGAATTAGCCTTTCTTGTTTTTTATCAGGAATTCCTGTAAGCCATCTGGCATACTGAGGATACAAACTAGATTAGTGCTCTGCATGAGATTTCAAAGGGTAGCTGCATGATGTCCACATACTATCTTAACAAATTCTGCTGTTCTCTAAGCATAATTCCAGTTACAGTGCAGGCCACTTGCTGTGCTACATTGTTACTTACATGTGTCATCTTTAAACAATGCTTCTTTCTTTAAGAATTTATTTGCATTCAAGAGGGTCAGTATATAGCATTTCCCCTTTCTTCAATGAATATAGAAGAGATTGGATCAGAGGTCCCCAAACCAAAGAACCAAAAAACCCTTTCTTCAATGCTTGCAGAAGAAATGCATAAAATATGCAGGTACTGCACTACTAATTGTGGTGAGATGGAAGAAGGTTAGAGAGGTCAAAGTGGACCATGCAATAAAAACATAACCCCTGTCTATTAACTTCCATAAAAAAATGGAAGAAAATAATAAGGATGCCATTTTGTCTGGCATTGATGTCACACAGAAATCCTGTGGGATCCTAAAAAAAAAATAAGGAGGTTATTTACTAAAATTGGAGCGTGCAACATCTGGTGCAACTCAGATTTCAGGTTTTATTGCCAAGACTTAATTGAACAAGCTGAAGTTAGAAAATGATTAACTAGCATGCATAGCTGCACCAGATTCTGATTGTGTGGGAGGAGCTACAATTCCCCTCAGAGCTGTGTGGGAAGAACTCTAATTCCCCTCAGCATTGCCAGGAAACCAATGTTTATGCAGGCTCTAAGCACAGACCAGAGTTTTTTGCCTCTTCTGAATACTTGTCATTCTTCAAACAGTCGTATTTTAAAAAATTACAAAAATAAAAATATATTGTGAGAATCACAGGATCCAGACCTACATTACGTCTATGAAATAATAAAATTGAAGGCACAGTCACAGTTTAGATATTGCCTTTTAAATTTTAGGTGTCTAGACTGTAATTTCAATGAATGTCTATGGATGGCGTGAGTTGCAATCAAATGGTCATATTGTGAAAACGATCAGGACTATGGCATAGCCGCGGACATGTGTAGTGGCAGCAGGGATAGCTGAAAGTTTTTATATAATTTGTGTTTGTGGGCTTGAAAATAAGGGAGTTGTGGCAGTTTAGGAATCATGTTCTGATTTTCTAGTTTTTGTCAGCTCACACTCTAGTTTCACCATTCATTCCTATGGGACAAATTTTGCAGCAAAAACGATGATATTTCATGAACGATTTTGGTATATTACTTGTCTATGTAGTGTAAAAACTGTGGGAGGAGTTAGGGTGGTAAATTTAGCTATAATAATAATAATATATATGTGAGATAACAATAAGTGTAGGGTCAAATATAACTCAGCTGGTAGTGTGGCTCACTGGTCTGAGGCGCTGGAGTCACTGTAAAAGGTCCTGCTCACATAATTAGTGGGAATGCTTCAGCAATATAATTTTTGAAAAAAAAATGTTTGTAAAAAAATTGAAAAAAAAGAATAATAAAAAAAATGTGTATCTGTCAGTGAAGGCTTACCCATAGAACAAAGGAAGTTTCCAGGTGCATACGTATGTGCATGCGCAGGTCGGCACCAGGCTGGGCAGATGTGCACAACCAGGCGTGTGCCTTGGTCTACAACTTCTGTGTGCTATGTTCCTGACACCCGCTCACAACCAGGTTGTCTGCTACCTGCCCTGACCTCAGCTTGTCCAAGGATTCTGCTTCTGCCTGATCTACTTACCTGCTGACACTGGCTTGTCATCCTGACTATCCTGCTGCCTAATGTTTATGCCGGATCTGCCTGACTCTTACCGACCCGGCTTGTCTGACCCTGCATCCTGCTCATCCAGCCTACTACAGCTGTTCAGTCCAACAAGCTTACATCTGGCTCCAGCTTCCTGCTGTACATCCACAACCTGAACCAGCCAAGCTCCATGCCATCTCATCTGCCACCAGCCTATTCTGCTGCAACATTCACCTGCTGACTGCTGCTACCAATGCAGAGTACTGCACTGATCTCAGGCATTCATACCCTGCTGTGTTCCCGTGGCTGTTATCTCACTACCAGTCGTCCCCGAAGCCAGGGGTTCCTCTTCACGTTAGGCTTACTTACCAGGTTTGTGACAGTATCCAAAGTCTTGCAAGAATGTGCTGCTATACATTCGCATGGGCATCAGTAGTATTACTCAGCCTTTCCTTGGATGCAAATCTCATTAGATCATGTAGGAGTGTTTTCTTGCTACCTTTAGTATCCTCATCTTTCCCAAGATTCCAACAAATGTTATTCAAATTTGTTCCTGTTTAACTCTTTATTAACCCCTTTTAATAAGTAATATTAAATCACTTTTTTTTGCTACATCCATAACCACTGCCCAAGGTTTCCTGTTCCAGGTTAACTCCTTTCTCCTGCAGCATTCTATAGATCTAACCTTGCATGCAGGGACTAAACTTGTTTCTCCTCACATTGTCTGCATAATTGAAACACACAGCCCCATAGACTAGAATAGCAAGACACTCTTCTGCTACATTCTCTTCCTGCCTCTCTTCTCCAAGCTAATAGACTTACTGGACACCGTGTTGTGCATGATTAACTTTTTGTATGAAGACTGAAAGTTGTTCAGAGGAGCAGCACTGATAGAGCAGAAGCGAATAACATTGACATTTGCAAGTGCTATTTTTTGATTATTTTTTTCTATTTCGTTAAACCATTAATATTAAAAAAATATATATATTTTGTTTCTTATTTATTTTCTTAGCGTCTAAATAAAAACTTCACAAAATCTAAAAATGTATTTGAAATCTTTGTACCAGAAATGTAAGTGTCATTATATATGAACACACAGAGCCAGCTCGGGGGGCAAGCCCGCATGAGTGTCTCCATTGTCAACGGCTTGCTATGGTGGGCAGCCGGCAGAAGGAGGAGCCAGGAGCTTAGAGGGAGGACCCAAAAAGGAGAGGATTGGGGCAGCTCTGTTCAAAGGCTGTAAGAGAAATGTGACCCTACACGGGCGCCCTGAGATGTTTGGTGCGCCAATGCGCATGCACAATGAATGGCATGCACGCAGGTACGCACCCCTAGCGCCAGACTGCCTACTTAAGGAAGTACCCTGACACCAGACCCTTGCTGACTGGTCTTCAGCTAGTACCCTGACACTCAGAATTTCTGCTGTTATTCTGCCTACTTCCTGTTGCTGAACCCGGCTTGCCCTGACCCTGATCCTGAACTCTGTTATTGTCTGACTACCGGTTTCTGATCTTGGCTACCCACTTGACGCTCCTACCGCCTGCTGCTTGGCACCTCGCTGCCCACCTATTACCGGACCCTGCTTTCGTATGACCTGCCTCGGCTGTCTGAACCTTCACCTGCAGGCACTCGTGTTCCTCCTGTCCCTCGGTATCCTCTGTTTCATCTCCAGCGGTACCGGGGCTGGAGATACAAGAGAGGCCGACCTCATCACCTCAGTCTCCCATCAGGTACGTAACAAAGGCATTGCAGGTAAGTATAACATGTTTGTTATTAAAAAAATAAGGGTTTGCAATCGCTTTAAGAAATTACAGTTATTGCCAAATAAACAGGCCCTTACTAGAAATGTAAAAATTGCTTGTATATAAGTGTGAGAGATAAAATTGTTAGATAATCTCGCATTTTACTGACTATTTAATCTCTACTGAATGCACAATAAAATATGCAGAATGTAAACTTACCAGTTTTACATAGCCTTCTGAGTCTAGAAGTAGATTTTCTGGCTTTAAATCTCGGTACATGACACCTATGTGATGCAGATACTCAAAAGCCTCAGTTACGCATCCAACGCAAAACTTAGCAGTCATCTCATCGAAGCTTCCTCTGGGAACAAAGTCAACATTTATTTTCAAGTGTTTTCAATTTAATCATCATTTTGTCATTACACATGTGCCACATGAAGTGCTTAAACATTTCAATTTCTAGTGCCCACACAGTGATTTTGCCAAATGTAATTTTCAGCCAGATCCAAGAAATGATTAATTTACCGTAATCCACAAATTAAATGAAATTACATTTTAAAAGAACTCTTTGATCTTTTCCAAGTGCTTTGAGACTTCTTATAAAAGTCACTTAAGGCCTCATAAGTATTTTTTGAAAACCCTGTTCTGTCAGGGCAAAGGAGACATCTTGTTTGTTTCTACCAAGTAGGAACAACGTTATCCCCTAGTCAGTCCTTCCCCATACAGGTAGAACACACTGAGGGAACACACATTTTACCCCCTGATCACCCCCTAGTGTTAACCCCTTCCCTGTCAGTGACATTTACACAGTTATCAGTGCGCATTTATAGCCAATGTCAATGGTCCCAAAAATGTGTCAAAAGTGTCCTAAATAGAATACTCCCCCCGTCCCCTCGCCGCCGCCGCATACCAAAAAGCCGCCGCCGCATACCGCCACGTTAATCCCCCTGCATTACAGCGCGCATTACAAACTTTCATTTGAATACTTGTCATGCCCGCCGCGCCATGTATAGACACTCCCCTTCTCGGGATTGGACGGATCCGTCCAATCCCGAGAAGGGGAGTGTCTATACATGGCGCAGCGGGCATTACAAGTATTCAAACGAAAGCTTGTAATGCGCGCTGTAATGCAGGGGGATTAACGCGGCGGTATGCGGCGGCATCATATCTACTTCTACAGGTATGGGGGACATGGCTGCAATATGGGGGACAGGACATGGCTGCATATGTGGGGGACATACATGGCTGCATCTGTGGGGGGACATGCCTGCAATATGTGGGGGACATGGCTGGATATATGTGGGGGGACACGGCTGCATTTGGGGACACATTTAAAAAAAAGTATCGGTATTCGGTATCGGCGACTACTTGAAAAAAAGTATCGGTACTTGTACTCGGTCCTAAAAAAGTGGTATCGGGACAACCCTAATAATAATAATAATGTCATACAATTTGCAATAAATCTTACTCATAGTTTGTAGATGTTATAACTTTTGCGCAAACCAATCAGTATATGCTTATCATTTATTTATTTATTTTTTTTTACAAAAAATATGTAGAAGAATACATATCGGCCTAAAATTATAAAGAAATGTATTTTTTGGTGCTACGATTGGACGCTTATCGGGAGGAGGGGAGGAGACGCACAGGGGACACAGAAGCCACTGTCTGACCCGCTGCAAGGTCCCACAGCTCGCTGCCATCACTCACATCCATGACCCGCCACAGAGACAGGGTAAGTGCCAGGCAGACAGTGAGTGGGTGGGGGGTCACAGTGGTTATTTGATAGGCACAGTGACAGCATTTGATGGGGCACTATTTGGCTGTGTATGATGGGCGCAGTGGCTGTGTTTGATGGGCACAGTGGCAGCATTTGATGGGGCACAGTGGCTGCATTTGATGGGCACAGTGGCTGCGTTTAATGGACGCAATTCCCACAGACACAAAATCTTGTGGAAAGCCTGCCCAAAAAAATTAAGGCTGTTATATAGTGACTTGAAAAAGTAGTCATACTTCTTGAAATAATCCACATTTTGGCATGTTCCAACCAAAAATGTAAATGTATTTTATTGGGATTTTATATGATAGATCAACACAAAGTGGCACATAATTGTGAAGTGAAGGAAAATGTAAATGGGTTTCCAATATGTGAAAAGTGTGACGTTCATTTGTATTCAGCCCCCTTTACTATGATACTCTAAAATCGAATCTGCTAAAATTTAGTGGAACCAATTTCCTTCAGAAGTCACCTAATTAATAAATAGAGCCCACATGTGTGTAATTTAATCACAGTATAAATACAGCTGTTCTGTTAAGCCCTCAGAGATTTGTTAGAGAACCTTAGTGAACAAATAGCATCATGAAGGCCAAGGAACACACTCGCTGCCATCACTCACATGCATGACCCTCCACAGAGACAGGGTAGACACAGGTAGAGACAGGGTAAGTGCCAGGCAGACAGTGAGTGGGTGGGGGGTCACAGTGGTTAGTTGATGGGCACAGTAGTAGCATTTAATGTAGCACTATTTGATGGGCACCGTGGCAGCATTTGATAGGCACAGTGACAGCATTTGATGGGGCACTATTTGGCTGCGTATGATGGGCGCAGTGGCTGTGTTCGATGGGCACAGTGGCAGCATTTGATGAGCACAGGGGCAGCATTTGATGGGGCGGAGTGGCTGCGTTTAATGGGCGCAGTGGCTGCGAATGATGGGCACAGTAGCTGCGTTTGATGGCACAGTGGCTGCGAATGATGGGCACAGTAGCTGCGTTTGATGGCACAGTGGCTGCACTTGATAGGCACAGTGGCTGCGTTTGATGGGCACAGTGGCTGCATTTTTATGGCAACGTGGCTGCATTTAATGGGCACAGTGAGGCTGCAATTGATGGTTTTTTTCAGTTTGTTTGCCCCCCAAAAAATTTGAGCACCAGCCGCCACTTAACCCATATCACCTTCTAGGGTTAATGACTAATATTGATATCACCATAGACTATTGATGATTACTATTAATGATTTAAAGCAAGGGTCTCCAACCTATGGCCCTCCAATTGTTCAGGAACTACAATTCCCATCATGCCTAGTCATGTCTGTGAATGTCAGAGTTTTACAATGCCTCATGGGATGTGTAGTTCTGCGACAGCTGGAGGGCCATAGTTTGGAGATCCCGGATTTAAAGCAATACGTACTGTGTGTATTAAAATGTTTTATTGCTTTGTTAACATTTGCAAAACTAAATCAAAATTTATAAAAAAAAAAAAAAAAAAACAGGAATAAAAATAGAAAAGAAATTCAGATTTGATGTAATCTATTATTTTTTAGTTTACATTTAATTGCTTCTTCACTAAAACCCTGCACGTTTATTCCATGTTAATCCTTTTTTGACTGCATTGCACGTACATATAAATGGAAATAGAATCGAAACATAAATACAAGATTTAGAACAGTGTAAAAAATCCTGAATGATACATAAGTATTTACCTATCTCTTAAAAGACTCCAAAGTTCTCCCCCCAGACAAGCTTCCAGCAGGAGATATACATATTTTGAATCTTTAAAGGTTCGGTATAATCTGAAAGTATATATTGTCTCATTAGTAGCTTGTACTTAAAGTGACTGTAAACCTTGTAAAACAACCCATTCAGTTTAAAAGAGAAATGAAAGGCAAACATTGTTGTACAGATATAAAAAAACATTATAAATACCCTTTTTTCCCCTTTTTTATAATTGATCACATCCCCTCTGTTATCAGCTGCATACAAACTGGGTAGAGGAGAAGCAGCAGCACACTGAGCTTCCCAGTGAATGGCTGTGCAGGGTGTGTGTGTCAGGACAAGTCTGATCATTGGAAGAGAACTGCTGTGCTCTCCTACTTAGTGTGGACAGTTTTAATCGAGAAGCAAGGGGATTAGCGGGAATGCCAGGGATTTCTTAGAAATGAAACAATACAAAGAGAACAGGCACTTTCTCATACAAGTACATGGTACTGTACACATATCAATAATATGAAATGTTGCGGTAACACGTTTTAAAAAATATTGTTTAGCAGAATGCAAGCTAACACGCAGAAACAAAGTACAGATACAAGTCACACCCTGGGGTTGATTTCCTAAAGGCGAAAAGCCTTTTCACTTTGTATGGGAATTTTCACTTTGCAGTGAAATTTTCCCTCACCTTGGTGAATAAGATGAAGCTTTGTTGACTTCCATCATCCAGTCATGTACAAATGTACCCCTATTTCCTGTCCCAGCAAAATCATGTCATAAGGGCAGGAGGTGACAGGGTCTGGTGTGGGCAGAGACAGTAACATAAGTGCATTTATAGGAGGGTCTTTATTGCTCTCTGTGTCTTCCTCTCTTAGTAACATCAGAACACACTAATTTCTGGTGGGCAGGAATTCATGGAAAGTTTCCCCAATGAGGAAACAGGCAGCTGTAAAAACTTGGCAGAGCTTTTTGACTATATTAAAATAATAATAAAACAAGGTTTTACCAAGGGTTGGGCTTTAAGTTGATTTTTAATGTGCCCTCTTCTCATAAGCAATATGCATTTAAATCATAAATTCTGAACTTATGTTAAGGGCTTGTGCAAGAGACTTTTTTTTTTTTCAACAGACTGGCTTTTCCTCCATGCATGTAGCTCAAAATACATTCTGAATGCATCTGAAGGCATTCTGCACTTCCACATCTACAAAAATGTGTATTTTTGTGGAATAATTACTTATTTGATATGATGCTGGCAGCTGTTCATAAAATAAACAAAAATACAGTATAGACTATTAAAAAAACCTGTATAAAAACATATTTAACTATAATATTCAGTTAGGAAGCATGCAATGATCAATGATCACACAAACACGTACTTTACTATAAATGGTGAATTAGCTTCTTCTAGTATATTCTTTTCAGAGTGGATGTGTTCTTGTTGTCTGTTATCCACAATATGCTTCTTCTTAATGCATTTCATAGCAAATGCTAAGCTCTCATTTTTCACTTTTACCTACAAATGCAAGAAACAACCAGTATGTAATTTTAATTTAATTTGTATTATCAAGTTATAATTCATCACTTATCTTAGTCACTATATTGGAAAATTCAAAAGTTCAAAGTAAACAAAATTACATATTGCATATTGCCCTTCTTAAAATGCTAGTAACCTGGTGTCACATTGATCCCCTGGCTTCAGTACTTCCTAAACCAGATTAGGAATCTGACTTTAGAAGTCAAAGGGAACCTCTGTATGTGCAGGAACATTATGATTAGGCTTCTAATGCCCTAAGGCACAAGTGTCAAACACAAGGCCCACGGGACAAATCCGGGTGCCCTCGCATCCCTTCTGCAGCTGCACCACCCTTGCCTCTGCCCCCATCGAAACAGTCTTTAGCAGAGAGGAGGACATAATCCTTCCATGCAGCCGCAGAGAGGCTCATCTTTGCCCCCCCACCTCAGCAGTTGGCAGCAGAGGGAAGGACAGATCTCCTCACTATAGATCCTATGACTATCTATGCAGCCACAACATTAAGTTCTCTCAGGCGTGCCTCCCCAGTCCTCCTGACTGTGCTCACTCACCAACCCTCCTGGCTGCGACCAGTTGTCCTCCCTGGAGACTCTTAGAAGTGTACTCTCCCATTGTCCTATACTTGCTCTCTCATGTGCCTCTCCTTCCAGGATGCCCCAGCCTATGGTTACCCCCCTTCCCCAGACAGGGGAGCTCCACGTGGGCCCAGACAGCCCCTATACTCTCTTACTCCAGCTCTTCCATCCTCCCCAGCTGAGCTTATCCCAGATATTTATGGAGGCCTGCCCCCTGCCAATCCAAGTTGGGAATTAGTCAAGGCTCCTAGGACACCCCAGTCATGCTACCTGTGAGTCACCCAGCCCTGCCCTGAGCCACTATCAGCCCTGAATGAAAACAAACAGGCCTATATTTTCCTACTCTTCATGAAAAATCATCACTCTAGCACCTACCTAACTAGAGCGTGTTACACATTTATATAGGCTTACAGATACATCTGGCCATTTGAGGATGACCATAATGCTGATGCACCCCACAATGAAATTGAGTTTGACACCCCTGCCCCAAGGTGTACACAGGGTGTTTACATCATTGCTGTACTGGTCCAGCATATGTGATATAGTACTTTCCTGAAAACTTCTGTTACTAATGCTTCTTTAAATTTTTTCTTTGGTTTGTTTTTTAATTGAAGTTTGGAAGGGGTTTTGCTTATAATGAAATGTGACATTAGAATTATCTAAGTGGTCTTAAAAGGCAGTAAAATTAAAACACACATACACTGTATATATAGACTTATTATACAAAGCTAAAATACCAGAATAAGGTTCCTATTTTATTTTAAAAAAAGTACCAGTTATTTTCAGTCCAGTAATATTTGAAAATTACAGTCACATGGCTGAAAATAATAAACCTCATCTAAAACTTTGTCAATTGAGCCTATAATTGGATGAAAACATGATCACAGAATTAGGAAACAACAAAAACAACACCATAATCCCCAACAATCCTAGTTATAAAGAATGTCTTATTGGTTTGGATGGAATACTTGAACACTGAAACCACTGAACTGGACATTATTCAGAAGAAGCATTAATACAAATGTTAAATGCAGTGGTATAAGAACAGGGGACATCTCTGTGTATATCTATGTTTTATATTTTTTGTGTTGTATTAGCAATAATATAAACATTTTAAGAACAAAATCCCTTACAAGTTCCACTCGTCCGAACCCACCAACACCCAGTGTGGTGATAACTTCTAGGTCATTAAATGGTGATGAAGACGAAAGTCTAAAAGCTCTTTCTTTCATCTGTATTGTTTCCAGTGACAATACTCTCTCAAGTTGTCCTTCTGTAGACTTCCTAAAGAAAAAAAAAAAAAGTTTTGTACATAAGATAAAATGACAACTTAACAGAGTATAAACATTAAAATTTTCAGCCTTACTATTTTTGGGTACAATACATTTGTAGGGGAGTCATCATTTGAACCTATGCTTCAGGGAATTACATTACTTCAAAGGCTACTTCTTCTTGGAGTAATGTTACCCTTAACGTGTGTATGTCTAAAAAATAACACCCTTAGCTGTAGTTTTAGGTGTGTGTACATTTTGAGAAATTTCAGTATTTCAACTATACCACGCCCGAAGCAGGCTTGCAATTTTATTCTATTTAGTTAGCCACTAAAAGTAAACACTTCATAATATAAAATCAATTTTAAAAATCCACCTCATAAACCGCACAGTAGATGAACTAAATGTTGGATAGTTTACTTTTTAAATATCAGTAGATACACCGTTGTAACTCAGAATCTGCGTCGTTGTATCTTTAAGCGTATTCTCAAAGTGAGATACGCTTAAATGTTGCTAAGATAGGACCAGTGTAAGTCTCCTACGCCGTCGTATCTTAGCTGCCTATTTACGCTGGCCGCTAGGGGCGTGTACGCTGATTTATGCCTAGAATATATAAATCAGCACGATACGCCTATTCACGAACGTACACCCGGCCGTCGCAGTACAGATACGCCGTTTACGTAAGGCGTTTTCAGGCTTAAAGATATTCCAACAAAAAGATGTCACTGACCACCGCAGTAAAGCCTCCCTTCACGGTGGTGAGTAACAATCAGACAAGCAGGAAGTGAACAGAACAGAGAAGAAATAGAGCAACTTCTGAGCAAAAACGAACAATGAGGAAGTGAAAAGAGGAATGTCTGCAGGTAAAGGATGCTTATTATGAAAAAAAAAATGTTTTTCTTTACAACCCTTTCATTACTGACCTGCATGGATGCATACTTGTATTTAATAAACCTTGTGGACACAAGCTTTAACTGTATCATATAGAATCTAAAAACAGATTTATTCAATAAAGGTATGCAATCATGCAGTTCTTGTGACCAAAAATATGTAGACACCAACAACCACATCTACCTGAATGGCAAAAAAGTATGCTGACATCTCTCCAAGTTATTGAGTTTAGCTGTTTCTAGTGAATATGCAAAGAAAAAATATCCAATCACAAAGTGAAAGAATGGCGGACTTTGAGGCAGTGCGGAAGTATGTTAAAAGATATATTTTAATACAAAAATGAAAATAAAGAATTATGCAATTTTACAATATATAAAGAAATACTTAACATAGGTAAAATGTGACCCTATAGGTTACAAGAGTATTGGAGCAAATCCCTTGAAGTCGCCTATGCGTTTCGCTGTTGGGCTTCTTCAGGGCGAGACAGAGAGGATTTTAGGGAGGGGGAAGAATGTAATACAGTCGTGTAATCTAGTGAAACACGATAAGTACATTCATCCACCGAAATCAGGCATTAAAGGTGCCAGGGTGTTCAAATATAGGTATTGTCATCTATTAAGGCGTCTTGAAGGGTCAGTGATCCATGTAGTGACGTGAATACTGACAGCGGTCCCCGAATATCAGGTACAGTACGCCATTTCAATAGGTACCAGAAACTATGTTATAACATCCAGTAACCAATAGTTCCTTGTCTGGAAAGTCCTAAGATGGAACTAGAGCTGGGGCCGCTTCTTATGCACAATCAAGCATCCAAACAAATAAAAGCTCCAAAGTAAATTCTGGACAAACGCTTTTTATCAACAGTGTGATCTATAGCAACCTCAGTGGTGCATATAGGTGTTTGGTCTGTGTGTGCCCCAGGGTCACAACAAGCGTATTTGAACACCCTGGCACCTTTAATGCCTGATTTCGGTGGATGAATGTACTTATCGTGTTTCACTAGATCACACGACTGTATTACATTCTTCCCCCTCCCTAAAATCCTCTCTGTCTCGCCCTGAAGAAGCCCAACGGCGAAACGCGTAGGTGACTTCAAGGGATTTGCTCCAATACTCTTGTAACCTATAGGGTCACATTTTACCTACCGTATTTTTCGGACTATAAGATGCACTTTTTTCCTCCAAAAATCTGGAGGAAAATGTCCCTGCGTCTTATGGAACGAATATACATTAGGCCACGCCCCCCGCCACTGCCGGTCCCGCCCCCCCGCGGCCGAACATGAGAAGTAAGTGAGGGGCACAGAAATAAGTTCCTGTCTGTGTAAATCCCATCACCTGCTCCTCTCCTCCCTCCTCCGTTTGCAGCTCCGTCCTCTTCTCTCTGTCACTGTGTGCAAGACAGTGCAGCTGATGGCTCGTGAAGTGTAGCTGTCCTACATGAAGAGGATCCAATCAGCACACTGCTCTATCCAACTCCACCTCCAGCAAGCCTGCAGCCTGTCACGACTGAGAAGCTTCACACATCCCTTCTCTCACCCCTCCCTCCTTGCTTGTGTGTTCCGTCTGTGAAGGAGGTGGGCGGGAAGATTAAAAAGAAGCAGCAGACAAACATGGATATACTACTGAATAAGCCAGAGAGCACCCAGGAGACTGTGAGTGTGTGCACTTCTCACCAACCCCCTCTATTCTCTCTCTCTTCCTAACCCAGCTCAGCATAAAGAACATCTTTTAGAAAATCAGCCTTTGCAGGGATAATGAAGTTGTCTCTCATTTCCAGGAGCACATATTCAGGGACAATCTCTCCTTCCTTTTTTGTGCATGTTTCCAACCTTTTTCATCACAGTTCTACCTTGGAATCATTTGAAACAATGCATTTCTCTGTGCTGTGCAGAGCTATACATAGTACACTGATCAATGATTTGTAATTTCTTTTCCTGCAGGCAGCCAGTAAATACCTTTGCAGCAAAGTGCACTTTTTTTATTTAAATTAAATGGCAATTCATTATTCATTAATGGCACAGGTCAGGCTGCATTTCATGGGCACTGGTAAAAATTTTGGTACACCATTTGGTTCTGAATTTTTTTTTTCTTGTTTTCCTTCTCCAAAACCTAGGTGCGTCTTATGGTTAGGTGCGTCTTATGGTGCGAAAAATACGGTATGTTAAGTATTTCTTTATATATTGTAAAATTACATAATTCTTTATTTTCATTTTTGTATTAAAATATATCTTTTAACATACTTCCGCACTGCCTCAAAGTCCACCATTCTTTCACTTTGTGATTGGATATTTTTTCTTTGCATATATACTATATACGGATGTGGCAAATGTGAGTGCTTTTCCTGTGTATCCTTTCCTTATATGTTTTTCACCCTTCTATCATCCCCCTTCTTTCCTTTTTCTTTTTCTTTTTCCCCCTTTCCTACTTTTTCTTTTCTTCCCCTTCCCCTTCCAAACCCCTTCCCAATTTTCTGTTTCTAGTGAAGGGTGCTGTTAATACTACAGCATACAAAGTTATCTTAGACAATTGTACACA
Organism: Rana kukunoris; assembly: GCA_029574335.1. NCBI lineage: Eukaryota > Metazoa > Chordata > Amphibia > Anura > Ranidae > Rana > Rana kukunoris. The sequence continues at coordinate 448,670,597 of CM056049.1, read as the reverse complement.
TTGAACTTGTTTGCCAATAGTTTGGAGAAGGTCCTTTTGTGTCCCAGTGTGATTGTGATTTCATAAAACATGTTTTGGTATGAGTTTTGTGAAGAGGAACCTTACTGGTTTTCATGGAGCCCTGACTTCAACCCTAATGACCAACTTTGGGATGAATTAATAACAACAGTTCTGAGACAAATTTTCTCAAATGCTCCTCTGGCTGGATGGGCACAAATTCCCACGGACACAAAATCTTGTGGAAAGCCTGCCCAGAAAAATTAAGGCTGCTATACAGTGACTTGAAAAAGTATTCATACTTCTTAAATTAATCCACATTTTGGCATGTTCCAACCAAAAGTGGCACATAATTATGAAGTGAAAGGAAAATGATAAATGGGTTTCCAATATGTGAAAAGTGTGGCGTGCATTTGTATTCAGCCCCCTTTACTCTGATACTCTAAAATCTAATCTACTAAAATCGAGTGTAACCAATTTCCTTCAGAAGTCACCTAATTAATAAATAGAGCCCACAAGTGTGTAATTTAATTACAGAATAAATACAGCTGTTCTGTTAAGCCCTCAGAGATTTGTTAGAGAACCTTAGTGAACAAATAGCATCATGAAAACCAAGGAACACACCAGACAGGTCAGGGATAAAGTTGTGAGGAACTTTAAAGCAGGGTTAGGCTATAAAAAAAATACCAAGCTTTGAACATCGTATGGAGCACTGTTCAAGCCATCATCTGAAAAGGAAGAAGCATGGCACAACTGCAAACCTACCAAGACATGGACGTCTAACAAAACTGACAGACCGGCAAGGAGAGCATTAATCAGAGAAGCAGCCAAGGCCCATGGTAACTCTGGAGGAGCTACAGAGATTCACAGCTCAGGTGAGAGAATCTGTCTACAGGACAACAATTAGTTGTACACTCCACAAATCTGGCCTTTATGGAAGAGTGACAAGAAGAAAGCTATTGTTAAAAGAAAGCCACAAGAAGTCCCATTTGTGGTTTGCTAGTAGTCATGTGGGGGACACAGCAAACATGGGGAAAAAGGTGCTCTGGTCAGATGAGACCAAAATGTTACATTTTGGCCTAAAAGCAAAACACTATGTGTGGCGGAAAACTAACACTGCACATCACACTGAATATACCTCCCACTGTTAAACATAATGATGGCAGCATCATGTTGTGGGGATGCTTTTGTTAGGCAAGGACAGGGAAGCTGGTCAGAGTTGATTGGGAAGATGGATAGAGCCAAATACAGGGCAATCTTAGAAGAAAACCTGTAATGGCCCATACACACGATCCGAATATCGGACGAAAACGATCGTCCGATGATGGATCGTACGATTTTCGGATCGTGTGTACACTACTTTCGACAGCCGATCACGACCGTTCATCCGATTAAATTCGATCGGACAAGCGCAAAAAATTTTCTCGTCCGCTGTCCGATCGTCCGATTTTCGTTTAGTCAGTACAGCCGTCGTCCGACAATACAAATACATTACAACACGTGACATCACTTCCGATCGTTTTTTTCTATTGTACGATAATTTTCGTGAGTTTAAAAACCTATTTTATTTTACTCGCGTTTATTAAGCGAAAAAAGTCGTACGATCCGTCGGCCGATATTCGGATCGTGTGTATGGGCCATTAGGGTCTGCAAAAGACTTGAGACTGGGGCAGAGGTTCACCTTCCAGCAGGACAACGACCCTAAACATACAGTCATATCTACAAAGGAATGGTTAAGTTCAAAGCATATTCATGTGTTAGAATGACTCAATCAATGTTCAGACCTAAACCCAGTTTAGAATCTGTGGCGAGACTTGAAAATTGCTGTTCCATCCAATCTGACAGAGCTTGAGCTATTTTGCAAAGAAGACTGGCCAAAAATGTCACTCTCTAGATGTGCAAAGCTGGTAGAGATATATCCAAAAGGACTTGCAGCTGTAATTGCAGTGAAAGGTGGTTCTACAAAGTATTGACTGAGGGGGGCTGAATACAAATGCACGCCACACTTTTCACATATTTATTTGTAAAAAAAAAAAAAAATTGAAAACCATTTATCATTTTCCTTTCACTTCACAATTATGTGCCACTTTGTGTTGGTCTATCACATAAAATCCCAATAAAATACATTTAAGTTTTTGGTTGTAACATGTGGAAAATTTCAAGGGGTTTGAATACTTTTTCAAGGCACTGTATATTGATGTTCCAAACAGATGGGGAATTGAACTTTTGGCCATATAGTAAAAGTCATCTATACAGGTTCTCATACACAAGCTGTTGACTGTTTTCAAGTTTTAGATTCTAAACGTTATAGTTACATAAATGTGATATTACCGTATTTATCGGCATATACCACGCATTTTTTTCCCCTTAAAATAAGGGGAAAATTGTGGGTGCGCGATATATGCCGATACTTGCTTTCCGCGCTCAGTTTGAAGCCTTCGCCGACATATACCCAGTGCAGTACACTCGGGTACATTCGGCCAGGCTCGTAGTCACGCTCTGTGACGTTTATGCCTGAGAAGCCGAGCGTGGCCGAGCGTGCCCGAGTGTACTGTGCTCGGTATATGTCGGCAGAAGCTTCAAACTGAGCGCGGGAAGTGGGGATTCAACTCGGAGACAGAGAGGGAGAAGCCGGGAGGACACCACGAGGCCGCAGACGGACGCCGGACCGGACAAGGCCGCCGATGGACACCGGGCAAGACACCAAACTGTAAGTAATAAAATGTGTTTTTTTTTTACAGGAATTTCGGGTCTACTTTAGGGGTGCGCGCTATACGCCGGCGCGCAATACCCCGATAAATACGGTACTTACTGTACATTTTACATCATCACTGATATTTAAAGTTCTTAAAAAAAAAAATCTGCACCAAATAGTAGATAAGTATATATAGGCAAATAAAGGAAAAAATATACAAGGAGGTATATTGGAAGGTAAATTATTCAATAACCTTATCAATCTAATAAATAACCTTCATCTCACACCAATACTACATAGACATGAAAAATCTATTTATCTTAAAAGTCACCTATAAAATTTTGTGTGTCTTACAAAACAATCAACATGACACATTTTGCATGAGATTTTTTTTTTTATGTCTGTCATGCATGTGAAGAAAATTATTGTTAAAGGCTTACTTGGCATGTCTTCTTTCATCATCAAGAGTCAGGTTGGCCACATAGCCCTCAAGGTACTTTTGCAGTTCAGCATATGTTCCCACTATCTGATTGAATGTGCTAAATAAAGTAAGGCAGTGTTATAATATTATAACCAAAACGTACGTTTGAATCCTACATTATCGTTGGTGATTCAGTACTAAAATCTTAAAATGAACCTGTGCCTTGCTCATTCATGGCAAAGCAATAGGTTCACTTGACTGCTGACCTCCCCAGCTGTACATAGTCCCCTTGTTTGTACTATACACACCTGAATTGAAGAGAGGATGCAAAGTGAAAGATCCAAATAAATCACCTGCTTCCATACCCAAAAGTAAAGGGGTCTCACCTGCTCCTCTTGCCCAGAAATACCAGGAATTTAATTCACAGCAAAATGGTAGGAAAGAAAAAGAAAGGTGAGTATGCAAAGCAGGGGGCAGTGGTAGTTAAGTGAATCTGTAGCTACGCCCTGCATAATGAACCTCTACTTTGCCTATGCAGGACAAGGTAACAGCTACCCACATCTACTTTTTCCTTGCTACCCCACCTTCATTAAGCAAAACTATTCTGAACCTCTCCCTGCCCTCATGTGACGGCACTTGGCCAATCAACCGAGCACCAACACTGTAACATGGAGTAATTCACATTTTCTCCATATCCAGACATGCCAAGTAATATCTGTGCTCACAGCAGCTGAATGGAGTGACAAAGAACAGAAGAAAGATGAGTATATGCTGCTGGGAATGAAGGAACTTTTTCTGCATGGGCAAAGCACATGTTTGCTTTAAAAATAAACAAAACTGATGTAGCGTCACCCCCCGAAAGGGCCGCTGGATTAATAATGGGATTGGCAGATTAAGTTACCCTTGGTGGGTCTAGGGGTGCACCAGAAGCCACAAAGTAATAATTGAGTGTCCACACCGTCAATAAAGATTTTCTCAATGCTTTAATTCTAGGCCAACATAGCCAAACATCAACTCGGTGAAAGGAGAATAGGTTGATTAGGAGATAGAGATTCTCGATGTCAGGCCTGGATATATATACAGCAAAATCAGCCCCTTGAAAGATACAATTTTGCATGCGTTGCCATTTTAAATGCTAATTGGGAGGAACAGGTCTCTCTCACTGACCCAGCTCTAGGCCTCTGCCACAGGCCGATGTAGTATAGATAATTTGTCAATGTCTGAACAGAGCAAATCCTCCCAGCAGTTATCTCAGCATAGATCACCGGGTGACAGCAAAGCGTACCTGTCTATGGCCCGGGTGCCGGATCCTCTCTACGGCATCGGGAACCCAGTAAGTCACTGGAGTCCCCTTGGTTTCATCCCAGACCGAGTCTCAGCAAGGCCTGGAAGCTTGGCCAGGTGGGCCACGCGGGCAGGGTCCATGGATGCGCACACCCTGAAGGTGGATGCCGCACCCTGACTCCAGGACCCCTGCTCAGGAGAAGGAAAGAAAACCCCAAACACATGACCTCCATCACAGATTTACCCCTCCCCAGCATGCCCAGTGGGGAAAAAACACCTCCAATTGGGTGCTGGGGAAGACTCCATCCTCCAGAAATCCCTCTGGCTCCCACTGCCGGCCAAAGATGATATTAACATCCCCAGAATGCAGTCCGAGCCAGTGGACCTCTCCAGAATGACACAGGTCATTAACCTAAGCAAATCACGACCAGGAGCAAGGTAACTCTCCCAGTCAACTAGTATTTAGCGTAGTGCCCATGCTAGAAGCAAGGGGGCGCTACACTGACGTTCTTATTTTTATACACCTAAAGGAAGCTGAGGTGTAGATTTCGGAATTACATTAGGTACAGTGAAACAGAACCAATGGTTTAATAGGTCGGAAACATGTAGCCAGACCCTGAGGAATTCTGCCAATTCCCACATATCCTTGGTTTTTTTTCTGACACCCATCGTTACACTCTACATTTCTTTAATCATGTTTTTGGTTTTCATCCTATTCTTCATTGTCTTGAGCATTTCTAGCAAGGCACAAACCAACAAGGTCAGACAGACTAAGCTCATCCCAGTTCATGATATAACATACAGGCAGTACAGAGAATATGTGTGAGATAATACCAAAATAGGACTTTTAAAATGAGATTTCGATAAAAAAATATGAATATATAAATAAATTAAAATTGGTAAATTACAATGTTAGAGTTGTGACAATTATTTCAACACATATACATACTAATTAGTGTATTTATTTTTTTAAATTTATTAAGATTTAAAAAAAAAAAAAACAATGTTCTACAGTTTAGGAGTTTGTTCTGCATCATTTCCTGGCATGTGTGATTTTCTTTTGTTTTATAATATAGACTGTCGAATTATAATCTATCTTATACAATAAGGTACAACATAAATGAACCGCACTCTACATCTGCTACAGCTGTTTGTGGGCAGAAATTATCCCAGAAAAAAAAAATATTGTTACTTACTCTCGATCCATGACTAAACACTCAACTCCATCATCATCATCTGCAACAATGTTAGCCGATCTGACATCATCACTTAAAAGGAAAAAAAAAGGAAACAGATTGCTTGGTTTTTTATTTTAACAGGCACAAAGGGTTTGATTTGCTAACAAAGTGTAGAATGTTTACTTAAGAAAGTTCTGGTTCACTTAGCCATGTGAATAAAGAGTAGCTGTGACCACTTTAAATACCACTTTAAAGACCCAATCATGTGCAGGGGAATTAAAAAAACAATCAAAACAGGATTTCTCTTCCACACGATTGGATGACTGAGGAGAACATGGGTTTATTTTGTTTACTAAGCTAGTAGAAATGTCTTACTTCTTTAGTAAATGAAACCTATTCCCTTTGTCTGATCAAGAAACAAAACAGCTGTAATTTTTTGGTAACAAATGCAATTATGGCAGTATACTATATATACATATTTATATAGATTAACCACTTCCCGACCGCCTTACGAGTTTAAATGGATATCTCGGTAACGGCAGCAGCTGCTGCCACAACCGACATATCCATCTTTAGTGCGAGCGATCCTGTAAAACATAACGGTGGTCTCCGTTGCGGATTCGCTGCAAGATCGCCATTATCGGCGGCGGGAGGGGGGCCCCTCCCGCGCCCTCCGCCGCTTACCGGAGCCGTCGGTAGCGGTGGAGGCGATCGGGTCCGTTTCTCTGCTGTGTGGGGATGCGAGTGAGGGAAAAATCGCCCCCACCCGTCCCCACAGCTCTGCTGGACGGAAGTGACGTCAAAACGTCAGTCCCGCCCAGCGTCTTAAAGAAACATTTTTTTTTTTTTGTTTCAAATTTTAATTTTTTTTTTGGCATTTTAGTCTAAATATGCGATCTGAGGTCTTTTTGACCCCAGATCTCATATTTAACCACTTGCCTACTGTGCACCTACACCCCCTTCCTGCCCAGACAAAATTTAAGCTCCCGGCACTGCGTCGCTTTAACTGACAATTGCGCGATCGTGCGACGTGGCTCCCAAAAAAATTGGTGTCCTTTTTTTCCCACAAATAGAGCTTTCTTTTGGTGGTATTTGATCACCTATGCGGTTTTTATTTTTTGCGCTATAAACAAAAATAGAGCGTCAATTTTGAAAAAAATTCAATATTTTTTACTTTTTGCTATAATAAATAACCCAAAAAATATATAAAAAAAATATTTTTTTCCTCAGTTTAGGCCGATACGTATTCTTCTACATATTTTTGGTAAAAAAAAAATGCAATAAGCATTTATCGATTGGTTTGCGCAAAATATATAGTGTTTACAAAATAAGGGATAGTTTATGGCATTTTTTTTTTTTTTTAACTATTAATGGCGGCGATCTGCGATTTTTTTATTGGGACTGCGACTGTTATGGCGGACACTTCGGACACTTTTCTGACATTTTTGGGACCATTTACATTTATACAGTGAACAATGCTATAAATATGCATTGATTACTGTATAAATGTGACTGGCAGTGAAGGGGTTAACCACTAGGGGGCGGGGAAGGGGTTAAAGGTGTGTCCTATGAGTGTTCTAACTGTAGGGGGAGGGGGGGTGACTGGGGGAGGTGACCGATTGTGTCCCTATGTACAAGGGACACAGCAACGGTCTCCTCTCTCCCTGACAGGACGTGGAGCTCTGTGTTTACATACAGAGCTCCACGTCCCCGCTCAGTTACTGGGCAATTGCGTGTGCCCGGCGGCGATCGTTGCCGCCGGGCACTCGCACTGGGATCCCAGCAGAGCGGCGGGTGCGCGCGCGCGCCCGCCCGCGGCTTTAAAAGGACATCACGTCATATGACGTGATGTCAGGACAATGGAGTCCTCTGCCCGCCGTCATTTGACGGTGGGCGGAGGACAAGTGGTTAAGAGGACCTGTCATGCTTTTTTCTATTACAAGGGATGTTTACATTCCTTGTAATAGGAATAAAAGTGATCATTGTTTTCCAGTGTAAAAAATAATAAAATAAAATAAAATAAATAAGAAAAATAAATAAAAAAAATTTAAAGCGCCCCGTCCCGACGAGCTCGCGCGCAGAAGCGAACGCATACGTGAGTAGTGCCCGCATATGAAAACGGTGTTCAAACCACACAAGTGAGGTATCGCCGCGATCGTTAGAGTGAGAGCAATAATTATAGCCCTAGACCTTCTCTGCAACTCAAAAAATGCAACCTGTAGAATTTTTTAACCCCCCTGCCGGTATCCCCGAGTGCGACTCGGGATGGATTTTTCATGTAAATATCGATATCCCCGAGTCGCGCTCGGGGTGAATGCAGAGCCTGCAGCGCGCGCTGGCTTACCTGTTTATCCAGGTGGGGTACTGTACTTACCTTGTCCCTGGATCCAGCGATGCATCCCCGCTGTGTGAGCGAGTGGCGTCCTCCATTCGACTCACACAGTGCCCGCGCGCCGCGGATCTCCGTTCCCTGCGACGTAACGGCGCACGGGGGGCGGAGACCGGCGGCAAATTCAAAAAAGTAAACAAACACATTACATACAGAATACTGTAATCTTATAGATTACAGTACTGTATGTAAAAAGTACACACCCCCCTGTCCCTAGTGGTCTGCCCAGTGCCCTGCATGTTCTTTTACATAATAAAAAAAAAAAATTTGTGCCTGCAAACTGTAGATTGTCCATAGCAACCAAAAGTGTCCCTTTATGTCAAAAGTGATTTTAGAGCAGCTAGAAAACAGTGATAATAAATGATAATCACTTGCAGAATTGAGCGATAGCGATTTGTGGGGAAATTCGTCATAAAAAAATAAAAGTAATGACAGCGACAATTCTGCAACTGAGCAAATTTCAGTGATTTTGAGTTGATTACATTAGTGAATAATTTTTATTATAATTACATTATTATTTGTTATAAACGCACATTATTTATAGTTATTTATTATATTATAATTTTATAGTCTTCAAGTAGGTAACAAAATTTTGTGTTTCTACATAAACTGTAAACGAGTAATACCAAATGGTACCAAAAGCAGTCATAAAAACCTGTAGCTAAGTATGATACTGGTATAAAAATGTGTACTACTGCTGAATCCAGATGAGGAGAGGTTAACATCTCCGTCGGCATTTGGACAAATTTAAGTGAGAGGGAAGTTATTCCTAAAAATGGGCACTGCAGGCCTACAGTATAAAACGCAGAGATTTCCAGGGGAGGCAGTGCCTTCTAAAATAATTGTACGGGCTTTTGGTACGTAATTCCAGACAGAATCATACCGCCAGGGAGGTGAGTACCAGTCATAAGAATTTTTTAATCGATCAAAAAAATTAAAGATTAATCGATCGATTAAAAGTTAATTTGCACAGCCCTATTATAATTACATTATTATTTGTTATAATTATTTATAGTTATTTATTATATTATAATTTTATGATTTTGTGTTTCAAACTTTATCATACCCGGGATGTCTACTAGACTCTGGTTTGGACAAATTTAAGTGAGTTATTCCTAAAAATTGCAGGCCTACAGTATAAAACGCAGAATTTCCATGCAAAATAATTGTACCGCTTTTGGTACGTAATTCCAGACAGAATCATACCGCCAGGGAGGTTAAACGTCGCCTATCGAGATTTTTTTTTTTTTTTTTTTTTTAAAGTGTATTTTTGTGCGTGAACTCGAGAGAGAGGAGCCGGACTGCAGGAGTTGGGTAGGCAGACCCTCAGGCAATCGCCATCCTTCTCCATGGCCCTGGTGGCAATGGCGGGTGTGAGGGGGGGCCTCCCACTCACCCCACCCTACCTGCTCCTCTTGGGAGCCCAACTGGGGCCCAACGGGACCCCAATGGGGCAGAGGGACTTATGGGGGAGTGAGGGGGCCTAGCCCACCCAGCCAGCCCCGTAGGTCCTTCGCCTCTCTTTATTTTAGGAGACCGCATGGCCAAAGTGCGTGTGTTTTTAAACCAATTTCGTGTGCGTGCAAGTGTGGTGGTTTTTGTTGGGCGTACTAAGCACAGGCGTACCTTGCATAGCACACCCACCGGGAGCCGGGCTGAGACCACCAAACTCAATTCACATGTAGCCGAGACCGGGATCCGAACCCTTGGCTGCAGAGGTGAATGGCTTGTCAGCGCAGTGCCAATCACGTTGAGCCACCACAGCTCCCTGCCTATCGAGATTTTTAAGGGTAAAAGTTTGACGCCATGCGACGGGCGGGCGCAATTTGTAAGCGTGACATGTTGGGTATCATTTTACTCGGCGTAACATTATCTTTCACAATATATAAAAAAATTGGGCCAAATTTATTGCTGTCTTATTTTTTAATTAAAAAAAGTTAATTTTTTCCAAAAAAAGTGCGCTTGTAGGACCGCTGCGCAAATATGGTGTGACAAAAAGTATTGCAATGACCGCCATTTTATTGTCTAATGTTTGTGGGTTTTAAGTAATTTTCTAGCAAAAAAAACTGTTTTAGTCTTGTAAACACCAAATCTGAAAAACACCCACGGTAGAGAAGTGGTTAAGTAGGAAGTGATTGCTTTTTAAAATATGTTGACTATGCTGAGAGACATGAATTAGTCGCTGCTTAGATATCACTTTTAATTAGCCAGGTGTCTTCCCTAGGTTTAGGTAGGTTCAGGCCGCCAGCCCCAAATGACAGTAACCAGTCCCTCCAACATTCAATATCTGCTGTATGGAAGCTGATACTGCCTAGGACATGTATGTCACACATCAGCATCAGGAGTAGAACACACCATTTTCTTCTAGATAAGAATGGAGGATAGGGGCAAGCCAGAATGTAAATAAGTAAAGAAAAAGCAAGGGGGATTTTAGTCAAAGTAACATTTCCATGTGAAGGTCTTCTTTAGGCACTGATTTTGGTTTTAGAAAGGTAGGTAAGGGTTGTCTGGGGAATTTTTTTTATTGTCTATATCCTCCTGGGGAGATTTCCTTTAACTTCCAGTCATGTAAATGTAACAGCAAGAAGTTAATAGAATTTCCTTCTTAGACAGTTACCACTGTCCCCATTGGAAGATCTCCCATCACATTTTGCTCTCATGACAACTCCAAAATGTAGAACTTTCCCTGTGGGTCATTAGGACAAATAGATAGGGTATCTCCCCAGCAGGGCCGGCCTTTGCGGTGTGCGGGTTGTGTGATCGCACAAGGCACCTTGGACAATACGGGCGCCGTGCGGCTGTCACATCTCGCAGTCTAAAAAAAGTGTGTTGAATGTGGCAGGAGCAGGGGCGGCCGCCGCCCGTGTCACTGCTCAGCAAGAGCACGGTACCCCGGCGCTGCGGAGGGGGGGGCGCGTCGCGCCCGCTGACACTCATGCACTGGTCCCCTTGACCCTCCCTCCTCCTCCTCTCCTCTCCGCGCGGCGCCGTTGCGTAAAGCGTGCATGCCGCTCAGCTTCAAATTCTAATGGCGCCAGGAGCAGCAGAGCACCGAGTCTGACCGACTGAAGCTGGGACCTGCCTGACAGACTGCCGCGGTAACTCTGAAGAAAAGTAACGGTAAGGCAGCCCGGCCCCTCCCTCTTATCTAGCAGGCTGACAGCTTCACACCTGTCATTCCCTCCTCCCCCCTCATCTGTACACCAGATGTGAGCCTGTAAAAAAAATGTACATGTTATAGCAAAACAAACATTTTTTATTTTTTTTCAAAATTAGTCTTTTGTAAAAAAATAATAAAAAAAAACAAAAAAACGCAGAGGTGATTAAATACCACTGCACAGTTGTCAGCTTAAGTTAAAAAATGTTATGCATTATGGCTTAAATGCTAGCGGGACATACCTTTTTCTATATAGATGATCAGCGCGGCTTCTGGGTATGGTCGGGCGTTCCTAATTGATTGACAGGCATCCCGACCGACGCATAGAGGATCACTTCATGTTTGTGACACCTCAGGTTTATTGTCTGAATTATAAATAAACTCTGGGTAAAAAAAATTCACGGTTTAATCACGTGACCTCTGGAAGATTTACCCCCCCATGACAAGCCATTTTTTGCACTGCATAACTTAAGCTGACAACTGCGCGGTCATGCAACGCTGTACACAAATAAAATTTGTCATTTTTTTCCTCTGTGGTATTTGATCACCTCTGCGTTATTTTATTTTTTCCATGTTTTTTTTTTTTTGTTTTAACAAAAAAACAAATTTGAAAAAAATAAATAAATTACTTTCTGCTATATAACATATCCATTTTTTTTAACGTTTTTTCATAAATTTAGGCCAGGGGTCTCCAAGCTTTCTAAACAAAGGGCTGGTTTACTGTGCTTCAGGCTTCAGGAGGGCCAGACTGTGGCCATTTGGAGTACAAAAGGTCCTGATGTCAGTGGGGAAAAAACAATGCTCCATCTTTGGTGTCAACAAACTATGGGATATATTTATGGAATTTTTTTTTCTAGTAATGGCGGAGATCAGCGACTTATAGCAGGGCTGCGATATTGTGACTGACAATCTGATACTTTGTGGGAACCAGTGACACTAATACAGTGATCACTGTACTAATGACACTGGCTGGCAAGGGGTTTATCATCTAGGGCAGGGGTCTCCAAACTTATTAAACGAAGGGCCAGTTAACTGTCCTTCAGACTTTAGGGGGCCGGACTGTGGCCACTGGAAATAGCTAAAATTTTCCGGTATCAGCAGGAGTAAACAATGGCACGTTTTTTGGTGTCAGTAAGAGGAGGAATTGTGCCCTTTTTTGGTGTTATTAGAAGGAAATTGTGCCCCATTGTTGGTGTCATTAGGAAGAATTGTGCACCATTGTTGGTGTCATTAGGAGGAATTGTGCCCCATTGTTGGTGTCATTAGGAGGAATTGTGCCCCATTGGCGTCATTAGGAGGAATTGTGTCCCATTGTTGGTGTCATTAGGAGGAATTGTGCCCCATTTTTTATGTCAGAAGATAAAATATTGCCCCAAGGGCCAGATAAAAGCAAGTAAAGGGCCACATCTGGCCCCTGGGCCGCAGTTTGGAGACCCCCTGATCTAGGGCAATTAAAGGCTTAACTGTTATTTGAGCGATATTCGAGCGTTATTGAGGCGTTATTCAAGCGAAGCCTCATCTGCAATCCCAATGTGCTGGTAAAGAACTGCTAAGACCCTAACATTTTAGGCCGTTTTTGCCGTGCCTCAGTGTGAAAGGGTAAGGTGTTTTTACAGCGCTTTCAATTCATTTCAATGGAGAGGGGCGTTTTTGGAGTGTTTTTTTCAGTACCCAAAAGCTGCTCCAAAGATGCTGCTTGCAGGACTCAGTGTGAAAGGGTCCATTGAGACGCACTTAAATTATCTGTTTATTAAAACAAATTATTTGTTACAATTTTTTTTCCTCTTTGTGTATGTTTAGGTGACCAGGGGGCGAGGGGGTGAAGATGGGGGGGGGGGGCGTCACAAGATTAGCTCGCAAAGGGGGGGCCTGAACATCTAAGGCCGGCCCTGCTCCCCAGCAGGGACTCAGACCACAATAAAAAATTGACAGAGGATCTAACCTTACGCTATCCAAAACTGAAAAAGGGCTTTACATAAGACTAGATGCATTCCGGATAAATATTTCATAGTGGAAGAAATATGCACATTTGTCTTAATTTCTTCCATGAAAATTATTTATATAGACTTCAAGGACTCAGGCCTCGTACACACGACCGAGGAACTCGTCGTAAATGAAACATTGTTTTCCTCGACGAGTTCCTTGTTAAGCTTGTCGAGAAACTTGACAAGCTTTCTTTGCGTACACACAGTCAATACCAAATCTCGTCGTTCTCAAACGCGATGACGTACAACACATACGGCGGAAGGGGAAGTTCGATTCTGACACTGGCACAACCCTAGGGGCTGCTTTTGCTAATCTCATGTTACTGTGTGTTAAGTAAAAGTTTGGTGAGAGAACGATTCACGCTTTTCAGTCTGTTACAGTGTGACGTATGTGCTATCTCCATTACAACCGCTACTTTTACCGAAGGTGCGCTCCAGTCTCATACTTTATTCTGAGCATGCGCAGGTTTCTAAGCATACACACAAACGTGTTTCTCGTCGAAAACCAGCCCGACGAGAAACACGACAAGGAAATTGAGACTCCCGACAAGAAAAAAGAGAACTTGTTCCACGTCAGTTTTCTCGATGAAAAGCATACACACAACCGTTTTCCTCGCCAAAAAGGCTCTGCCACCAAGTTTCTTGATGAATTCTGTCGAGAAAAGCGGTTGTGTGTACGAGGCCTCACTGTATATGTAAGTTTTACAGAATATTTCTCCAGAATCTACTTTGTTCACAATGTTGCTAAAATCATTTACAGATATTTTTCCAAAAAGATGATTACCTGTGCTGGTCATAGAGAAAAGGGTTCATGCAAATATGGCATATGCGCTGATCAGACAGACATTGGCACACTGGCTTGTATTGTACAGCAAGGATAAGAAAACCAGTATGACACCTATGCTTGGTTAAGGGGCTGGTGTGACCCAGGGAAAAGAATTGTCCATAATAGTCACTAAGGATTTCATGAAAGGAGACAATAATGACATTAGAACCATAGGAGCAGGAAATACAGTGATGTAGGCAACACTACAGAAGAAAAACAATTAACCTTTACATACGCTTTGTTAAAGAGGTTGTAATCCTCCCTGAAATATTTGTACCTATAGGTAAGCCTAGACCTAGTCTGACCTATAGGTACTGTAAATATCTCCTAAATGTGCGCTGTTAAGAAAATATTTACTTTGTATGCGATGTCAAGAAAGAAACAGACCTCCATGCTGTTTCTTCAATAGCGTGTGCCATGACTGGTGGCTCCCATGCGCATGCGTTGGAGTGACATCATGCAACTTCGGCCAGTCACAGAGCTAGAATCCGCAGCCCTGGAAGGAAGAGGGGCGAACTTGGAAGCGGCCTGCAACAGGGACAGCGCGGCTTCATTTGTAGGTAAATGTCACATAATGTGCTATTATGTGATGCATACTAGCACATTATGCTTTTACTTTGCAGGGAACAAAAAAAGGAAGTAAAATCCATGAGGCCCCATACACACGATCGGACATATCCGATGAAAACGGTCCGCGGACCATTTCCATCGGATATGTCCGATCGGGAGTTTGATCCGATGGCGTGTACACACCATCGGATCAAATTCCCCGCGTCACCGCCACGTCACCGCACCTGGAAGTAAAACACTTCCGCGCATGCGCCGAATCCATTCGGCAGCGGCGCGGCGGCGGTGGGGGCCGACATGTCTGCTGGTAAGTGTACTAACCAGCAGACATGTCGGGCGGACAGATTCCCACCGGATAGATTTCAAAGCTTGCTTTGAAATCTGTCGGGTGGAGAAATCTGTCCGCTAGCCCATACACACGAGCGGAGATGTCTGCTGAAACGGTCCATCCGACCGGTTTCAGCGGACATATCCCCTCGTGTGTACGCCGCCTCAGGGTTTACATCCTCTTTAACTCCCTGGGGTTTTACACAAAGTACAGATAAAATCAGAATGTACTCACCTAATAAGGGCCTTTTCCCCAAAGTAATCTCCTTTTTCTAATGTTTTAATTAATTGTGGTTCATCACAGCCTTCAGTAGTTTGTGTAACTTTCACCTGCAATTAACATATAATGCTGTAATAATTAATATAATAACAAACGACACAATATCACATTAATAGCTGTGGTCTAATATACTGGTGGGATGTGACTTTACATACTAAATTACATAGACATGTTACTGCATGCCTCTTCTTTTTCAGTTTGCATTCATTTTCCCGTTGAGAAGAATAAATGCAAATGCACCACAGATGTCTTATTGCAATGAATGTGCACGTACAATAGGTCCACTGTGTATCTAAATTAAAATAATTTACTTCCAAATTAAGCTTACGGGGCCAGATTCACGTACATTGGCGCATATATTGACCGGCGTAGCGCACCTCCTTTACGTTAGACCGGCGCAATGTAGAGGCGCAATCACCGTATCCTCGTAGTATTTGCGCAGAAATTTGCGCCGGTGCAACGCAATTCCCGAGGCGTAAGTCGGAGTAATTCAAATTGGGAAGGAGGTAGGCGTGTTACATTGAAACGAGACGTGACCCCATGCAAATGAACGGCCGGCCGGATCGCACATGCGCACATGAAGCAGACCATGGTCAGCACCTCTGTGCGCATGCTCACAACTCGGGAACGGCGCAATCAGTGAAATTGGAAGTGGACCCGGGCAACTTAGTGAGCTACGCAGAGAGCTTAAATAGACAGACACAAACGCCCTTCCTTTGCAAAAGTACATCCCTTTGTATCCCTATACAGAAAGGTGCTTTTGTTCTGTTGTTTGTTCGCGTTTGTTGCTTTGTGACTTTTGTTGACTTTTTTGGATAGTGTTTTGCAGAGTGATTTTTGTCTTTTCTGTGTTTTCTTTGTTGTGGTTTTTTTTTATTATATTTTTGCTGGGCATTTTTATTTTTTGCTGGGCATTTTTTTTTTAAAAATTTTTTGGTTCTGTTTTTGAATGATTTTGGAATGTGGGGGTGACATTCCTGCCGGAAAATGGGTGTCACCCTCATTTGTGGTGGAGAAGTGATCCCCAGGACCAGGGAGAAGTGATCCCCAGGTCCGTGTGAATGGTGTATGAATGTACAGTGACATAATTGGAGCCGTGGCGTGGCGTTGCTGCTCACAAGTCCTGCATGGTGGGCTTGTGCTAATCCAATTTGATGAGGATGTGATGTGTCTGTGCTAGGGACCACAGTGGTGTGCATGCATGCATTCTCATTGTGCCATGATTAATGTGTGTGTTTAACGTGCAAAGATGCCTAATGTGAGCTGTCTCCTGGCTGCTCTTCCCTCAGAAGACGGGGTAGCCTCGGTTAGGGGGGGATTGTCTGGTTCAGGGGTCAGGTCATCACGTATGTCAATCTCCAGGCCCTTTCTCACTGCAAAGTTGTGCAGCATGCAACATGCACCGATAATCTGGCATACAAAGTTTGGGGAATACAACAGGGTACCATGGGGGGTTCCGGATAGGAGTCATGAGATGGGGTCCCAGTGCATATGCAGAGTCACCCTGAAGGGATAAGACAGGAGGATGTTAGTAGTGCATGTGCCCCTTGTGATTTCAGCATCATTTGCGGGACAGTCATGCCTGCCACCCATGTCACTCACCAACCAGCCAGCTGTCCCCATACATGTTCTGTTCGAAATCTGTGGGGATGGGGCTAGGATTGTATATGTAGCTGTCATGGGTGTCATGGGTGGTGTCATGTGTTGGGCTGGTGATGTCCTCCTGCAGGGTTGTGGTTAATTCCATGATGGCATGAGGGGTGAATCTGAAGATGCGAGACACCTCAGAATCACTCATGCCAAAGATGTCTATGCGTGTGTTATATATCCTCTCCCGTGAAGAGTGAAGAGTGAGGGGCTTGTATCAGATAAGAATATTGTATTAGATTAGATTCTTATATCCATCAAGGTTTTAAAGGGCTATTGAAAGATAGTGAGACCATGTTTGTAATTTGTATGTATGTTATGTATTGATGTATATATGTATGTATATTTTTTTTGTAATGTTTATAAAAGCAAATAAAAAGTTTTTGGAAAAAAAATTCTCTCCTGTGCCCTCCTCTGTGCTCTCCTCCGTGCCCTCCTCCGTGCCCTCCTCCTTCTTTGCTCATCTAAAGTCAGTAGTATAGCTATGAGCATGGATGCCCCTGGCATGTTGGCATACAGTTTGTTGTCCTGCAAGTGTGACTGCTCAGCTCGTCCCTAACAGTGTTGCTTTAGCTGACATGTAGACGGATTGTCTAATTTTATACCACCTTTTATATGGACTAATTTTAGACAGGACGTGCAGCTGTTGCAAACAGCGCGTAGCCTGCGCTGCACCAACTTACTTTTGTGGATCCCAGTAACTCCCTCATTTGCATATTGGACTAGCAAATCAATGGTGTGTCTAGCGCAGTTTTGCGTGCACGGATGCGCTGGTCTATCGAAATTACGCCGGTCGAAAAAAAATAGATTTCATTCGTATATCGTTTTGGGGATGTGGCGCATCGATACGCATGCGCAGATTTAGACTTACGCCACGCATCTCCTGTAACGCCGGCGTAATGGCTCTCTGAATCTGGCCCACTGTTTTGTTGTCAAATAAATAATTTGGGATTAAAAACGACTTTATAGCAATTTTGTGAGATAAACTCAAATTTTTGTAATGGCCTGAAAATGATTTATATATTTCTTTATTTTGTATTAATGGTGTTGCTTTTTTTACTAACAACACATAAAAACACTTTCATTTTGTAATGTTGATATATGTCCTGGAGACTCCTATGAACTGTGAATTTTATGATACATGAGAATTCTGCTTTGCATGTGCAAGCTCCAGATGTATGATCTCCAGACAAAAACAACAAGAAAAAATGAATAGCCCATTAAAATACAAAATATAAAATCTGCTTTTGCTGCAATGTTCACGCCCAGCTTCATCTAACCCACTTCCTCAAAGACCAGCCTGTAATGGATCTGCCTTAGCCTTTGACTGGACGGTGAAAATAAAAGCAGCACAACGATGAGCTCATCTGTCTTTCACTCTGCTTTTTTCTTCCTCCTTGTCAGAACATGAACTGATTATGTGAACATGATTTCCTCCACATACTGCTTCCTCCTCTCTCATGCAAGCCCATTGTATTTACACTGCTTCAATAAAAAAATTGCATTAAAAATATATTTAAAGAGAAACTGATCTCTGGAAGCTGTGCCAAAAAAAAAAAGGCAGAAAGAGAGCAAAGGGGTAGTCATCAGTATTGACTGTGGTCTCTTTGCATCTGTTTTTTCTCCATTACTGACTTACCATACCTTGTCCTGCACCATGCACCATGTCCTTCTTGATAGAGGTTAGTATTTGCTTGTCGGAGCCTCCATATATAGTTATAAAGTTCCACTCCATGACTACAAGTGATTCTGAATTTCTGAAGACAACAGTTGTGTCGAAATGCGTCGGTTCGGAGAGTACTTGCAATGCTATCTGAGCTAGCTGGCAGGTTGATACCACTGCTAGATATACAGTAATGCCTGAATTTTTTAACCTCAATGTAAGTGTAACTTTTATATTTTATTAATAAAAAGTTGGCTGAATTACACTATGAGGTTTCTCCCTTTCCATATATGATCCTTAAATACATGGAGTTCATCACTGCAAGCATATCAAGACATGCTGTTTGAAACCTCCACACCTGTGATTATTCCTGCACAAGCTCCTTTGATCTCTGTAAAGCCGCGTACACACAATCGGTTCAAACCGATGAAAACAAACTGATGTTCGTTTTCATCGGTCCAAACCGATCGTGTGTAGGCCCCATCAGTCTGTTATCCTTCGGTCCAAAACCAGAGGGCTTGCTTTAAAATTGAACTGATGAACGGCTAACCGATAGGTCAAAACCAATCGTTAGTACACGCGAGCATCGGTTAAAAATCCACGCATGCTCAGAATCAAGTCGACGCATGCATGGAAGCATTTAACTTCGTTTTTTTCATCACGTCGTTGTGTTTTACGTCACAGCGTTCTGACACGATCGGTTCATGAACCGATGGTGTGTAGCCACATCAGTCCATCAGTCAGCTTCATTGGTGAACCGATGAAAACTGTCCGTCGGACCGTTCCCCATTGGATGGACCGATCATTTGTACAGGGCTTAATAGGGATCCATCAGATCTGGTAAGAGGCCATCCTCTTTTCTTGTGGACAGAACACTTTCTTAACAGAGTGGGAAAATATATTTACACACTTATTCATCATATTTTCTATCAATGGTGTGGACTTGTTTATGGACTTGAGTTTAATACAATTAATGGAGTCGCCATGTTGACAAATAATGTTGAATCTGTATGTATCAGAAAATTTCCTGCGAGGATGCCTGTTAAATCCTGAATCACCTGCTGGTGATACTGTGGTACCCTGGAATGAAAATTGCCAGCCGGTGTCTCTCATCAGCCAGCAGGTGATATTCACCTGCTGCTGGTTGCTGGGAGTGTACTCAAGTCCCTTTTCTGCTAGTTCACCTTGCGTCAGTGTTTTGAATTGCTTGTTGTTGTGGTAAGTTTCATTCTGTTGCTATTTTTTACCAAAAATATGTAGAATACATATTGACCTAAACTGAGGAAGAATTATTTTTTTTTTTTTGGGGGGATATTTATTATTGCAAAAAAAATCTTGTCTTTTTTTGTTTATAGCGCAACAAATTAAAACCACAGAGGTGATCAAATACCACCAAAAGAAAGCTCTATTTGTGGGGAAAAAAGGAAATCAATTTTGTTTGGGTACTGGTTAAAGAAGGAACCAATGAGCTGTTCCAAAACTCGTCCTGCCTCTATGACACACTTCCTGTTCACTTCCTGTTTGTGTTCCATGCTGTTTTTTGTCTCGCTTCCTCTGACATCATCCCTAGGCTCCAGCGCTATTGTGTCCCCTGAACACTCACAGCACAAGTTGGCTGTTATCTTGTGGACTTCCCTGGAAGCTTTACCATCACAGACTGGTACTGCCCTGCCACTGGAACATCTTCTGGACATACTTACCTGCTACATGCCTGTTTCATCCACCATCTAGTAAGTGTTTTTAACCCCTTCAGGGGATATTAAAAGTTTTATACTTCTGCACTCAGAGGCGTCTTGTTTGTTTTTCTGTTTCAATTTTGTTTGGGTACAATGTCGCACGACCGCGTAATTGTCAGTTAAAGCGACAAAGTGCCGTATCCCAAAAAATGGCCTGATCAAGAAGGGGGTACGTTTTTAAAGGCTGAAGTGGTTAAAGAGAGAGTAGTCTCATCTGCTTGACTTTGCTGCCATGACAGGGCTGTGTAAACCTCAGGACTGGATTGTTTTGGGAAAACCACTGCACTTTGTTCCTTTTATTTTCACTCATCTTTTGTAATAAGCCGTGCTGGGTTTAATTCTTTATTACCCAAGACCTACAGTATTACCATTAAATAGCTATAGATTAAATCATTAAAACAACATTACCTTTAAAATGGAAATTATATCAGGTTTATTTAAATTTGAGTTCAGAGTAATCTGTGTATTTATGGTGTGAAATCTGGTTTAATAACACAGCCACCCATAGCTGTTCATTTTGAGGTTCACTGATCATGTTTTCTTAGCTTGCATTTCTGTAACAAGCTTCCCCTGCTTTATATTCTTTGGCAAAACACAGCAAAAAAAGCTGATTGTAACAAAATTTGTCAAAACACATGTGAAAATTGAGTGTTGCTATTCCATGTATTGCAAGTGCTCAGGTACAATAATATTATGCTTTGTGAAGTGATTTATGTTGGACAGAGTTCAGCGCTGCTATATCTGATTTTACTGATCACACAAAATTGAACAATTAAATCCACTATTGAATAGTTAATTACTATTTATGCAGTGGTGACATAAACCTGGCGTGGCAACAGTGGAAGGCACTGAACATAAAATGTATTTTAAAGATAAAGGGAAGATTTTTTTTTTTACAGTTTGTGTAATTCTACTACAAAAAGTAAACCATAGGATGGCAAGAGTGCTTCAGTTCTGTACAGTGTTATATAATGAAAATCATCATCAAATTATTAAAGCATATTCCAAGGCAAAATGTTAATAAATAAATAAAAAAAGCAGTACATCTCTTCAATACATGCACATTTCCCCAAATGTTATCTCTTCAAGACCCTGCAAGTACAGAGAAATACCCTTTGTTCTGCCAGAAATGCAACTCCCAAATCCTTTTGTGGGCTGACAACACACAGCATTTTTGTGGAATGAGTGGAACTTTTGTATTAGCCAATAGAGAAAACTATCATCTCTTACGTCATTTGTTGCTGCCTTTACCTGCTTCAAAAATGCACCAATCTGCCCGAATCATGCTATACGTTGTTTTTTGAGCTTCCGACATCTGACTTTAGGCATTTTGGAGTGGAAATGTGAACCACCACCATAGAAAATAATCTTAATAATTTTTTTTCTCTCTGACTGTTTTTGGAGCTTAGAAATACAAAATGCTAAGGTGTGAATGGGTCTAAAACTGCTTTGACAGTGGACAGTGCAGTATTCGGACAGTCTGTTAGCATGGAGAAGGGAGGAGGTGGGAGAAGAAAGGGGACGCCTTGCCATCCTAGACTATGGAGCTGTCAGTATTTTAAAGGGGTTGTAAAGGTAAAAAATGTTTCCCTAAATAGCTTTCTTTACCTTAGTGCAGTCCTCCTTCACTTACCTCATCCTTCCATTTTGCTTTTAAATGTCCTTATTTCTTCTGAGAAATCCTCACTTCCTGTTCTTCTCTCTGTAACTCCACACAGTAGTGTGAGGCTTTCTCCCTGGTGTGGAGTGTCGTGCTTGCCCCCTCCCTTGAGGGGCGAGCAGGAGAGTCGGGATGCTCTCTATGTTGCAGATAGAGAAAGTAAATGTGTTAGGGGTCGTCCTGACTCTCCGGCTCGCCCCCTCCCCCCTCAAGGGAGTGGGCGAGCACAACACTCCACACCAGGGAGAAAGTCTTGCATCACTGTGTGGAGTTAGAGGCAGAAGAACAGGAAGTGAGGATTTCTCAGAAGAAATAAGGACATTTAAAAGCAAAATGGAAGGATGAGGTAAGTGAAGGAGGACTGCACTAAGGTTAAGGAAACTATTTAGGGATTTTTTTTTTTTTACATTTAATCACTTAAAGGGGTTGTATACCCCTGATTGTCACTTTTACCTATAGGTAAGGCTAGAATAATGCTTACCTGTAGGCAGTGGAAATGTCTCCTAAACGTGCATGTTTAGGAGATATTTGCCTAAGCCTTACCTATAGGCATTGGAAATGTCTCCTAAACATGTGCTGTTTAGGAGATATTTGCCTTTAATCACTTAAAGTGGTCGTATACCCCTAATTGTTAATTTTTACCTATAGGTAAGCCTAGAATAAGGCTTACCTATAGGCAGTGGAAATGTCTCCTAAACGTGCGCTGTTTAGGAAATATTTGCTTTGTAGTGTGGCGATGATGTCATGCGCTGTGATGAAATAGACCTCCGTGTCGTTTCCTCCCGAGCATGACTGGCGGCTCTGGCGCGCATTCGCGGGAATGACGTCACTAGCCCATACTAGCCCATTATGCTTTTACTTTGCAGGGTTTTCAGCAAGCAAAAGAAGAAGTAAAATGCATCAGGGGTTTACTTCCTCTTTAAAGTCTTTATTAAACCAAAAACAAACAAAAAATATATATATAGTCTGGTCCCTTAAAGCAAATTACACAGCACAGCACTTGTTCTATGTAATCTCCCCCCTGTAAACTGTAAAAAAAAAAAAAAACACGAAACATACCACTTCCTGTATGCCCTCTCTAAACAGACCACAATAACCAGCGCAGCTCCGCCTTGATCACTGTGGTCAAAGTGCCTCCCTCTGTGATAGGCTGCCTGCTCTCTGCTCTCTCCCCTCAACCCCTCTTTCCTCCCTGTCAGCGACCTTTCTCTTTGTCTCCAGTCCAGCCCCACCCCCTATTATATATATATATATATATATATATATATATATATATTATTTTAATACTAAAATCTTAAATTTGTCAGTGCCAGCCCTACTATTAGAGGCTGGCATAGCACAATGTGTAAGTTGTATTTAAAAACTAGCAATGTAAATACTGAATATCAGCTGTCTTTAGGATGGTCACATGACTCGTGGCCACTTTCCAGCTCCGATGGGTGACTTCTTCAGAGGAGACATCCCCTCCCTCAGAAGACATCTATCAGAGCTGGAAATCGGCCGCGAGTGATGAGACTGGCATGAAGACAGCAGATATTTAGTATTTACACTGCTCGTTTTAAAATACAACTTACACAGTGTGCTATAGAGGGGCTGGCATACACTTATAATAATGCATTAACAACCAATTTAAGTCCCGGAAAGTTTACACCCCTTCATGACCAGGACATTTTTTGCAATACGACATGGCACTACTTTAACTGACAATTTAGCTGACGTGCGATGCTGTACCCAAATACAATTTATGTCTTTTTTTCCCCCCACAAATAGCATAGACATTGCAGCGGAGAAATCGGACACTTAGTGACACTTTTTTGGGGCCAGTGACACTAATACAGTGATCAGTGCTAAAAAAAATGCACTCTTACCATACTAATGATCCTGGCAGGGTCAATCAAAGGATTAAGTGTGCTCCTAGCAAGTGCTTTCTTACTGTGTGGGGATGGCTTAACTAGAGGAAGACAACGATCTGTGTTCCTGTTTAGCAGAAACACAAGATCTCCATGTTCCTCTCTGATAGAACAGCGGTTTACCTTGTTTACATAGTGGCTCCCGCTGTTTACAATCACAGCAGGGATGGGTCGCCGGCGACACGCATGCCCTAACATACTAATTTTATGCTGGAGGGCCACCCTACCGCAGTATATCTGCATATGGCAGTCCTTAAGTGGTTAATGATGCACATAGTGTAGGGAGACTCTTTTTTTGTATTGTTGTCATATTGGTCAGGTAAACACACTAACACCTTTGCTGCCATTGTGCAATGTGTTGGGTGTTTAGTGTGTTCCTGCACCTTTAAGGAGGGGTGGGCTCCCTCCAGTCATCTGCCCTTTATCTATCCATCAGCATACATGTGCTTCCACTGTGGAGATTCTTTAAATTTAGATTTAGGGTCTGCAGAATACAGGGAACCTTGACGGGGCCTGCAGCTTATGCATGTACTGTATTTGCAAATGTGTGCAACTAAACCCCTGTTTTTAACTCATACTGTTAGACAAGTTATATCGGTTTGTTGGTGGCTGGTTGGCAAAAATGAGCTTGGAAATTCTTGGATGCTTCTTACCATGTGATCAGCTGTGACCTATCACAGATGATCATCGCGTGAACCAGGAAGTGCTGGTAAAGGGCTTTACTTGTCATAGGGGGGTCTGTGCTGATAATCGGCACATTGATTATCAGTGCAGCCCCCATCAGAGGTGCCCATCAGCTGCCAATCACTGCCCATCAGCTGCCAGATTTTTTTCAATAAAGAACGCCTGTCAGTGCCTATAAATGTGCCAATCAGTACCCATTAAAGTGCCAATTAGTGCCCCAGGAGTAATGCCTGTCAGTGCCCTTCAGATGCAGCTTAGTATTGCCTCAATAGCTCCTCCTCAGTGCTGCCAATCCAGTGCCATCTATGAGTGCCACTTATCAGTGCGCATCAGTGCCGCCTATAACTGCCCATAAGTGCCAACTATCACTGCCCATCAGTGCCACCTATCAGTGCCCATTCGTTTTTTGTTTTTTTTCAAAAACTTTTTTTAGTTTGTTTAGCAAAAAATAAAAACCCCAGTAGTGATCAAATACCACCAAAAGTAAGCTCTATTTGTGGTAAGAAAATTATAAAAATGTTGTTTGGGTACAGTGTTGCATGACTGCACAATTGTCATTCAAAGTGCGACAGCGCTGAAAGCTGAAAATTGCCCTGGACAGGAAGGGGCGAAAGTGCCTGGTATTGAAGTTGTTAAGGTAAGCTGTGTGTAGAAAAGCATATGTATTGGAACCGTTTCATTTTATTAAAGTGAATATGAGGTTTGTGAGCGTTTGCTACATGCTGGCTTGTGGCACAGTCATTAAAGCATATACCCTTTTTCACTGTTGACACAATTTGACCACACTTACAATTTGCTGCTGTTTTTCTTTATAAAAAAATTGAATTAATTGCTAATAATTTTTGCACATCATCAATGCTTTTTGGATTTCCTTAACAGCTCTTGAAGAACGTAATGTCAAGAAGTACATTTAGTGAACTGCATTTAACCACTTCATCCTGGTGAACCTTTGCCTTATTTTTCTATATTAAATATCTTTAAAATAGAACATTCTGTGCCAGATTCACGTACATTGGCACATATTTTGACCAGCGTAGCGCACCTCCTTTACGTTAGACCGGCGCAATGTAGAGGCGCAATCACCGTATCCTCGTAGTATTTGCGCAGAAGTTAGCGCCGGTGTAACGTAAATTTCGAGGCGTAAGGCGGAGTAATTCAAATTGGGAAGGACATGGGCGTGTTTCATTGAAATGAGCCGTGACCCCATGCAAATAAAGGGCTGGCCGGCTCGCGCATGCGCACATGAAGCAGACCATGGTCAACACCTCTGTGCGCATGCTCACAACTTGGGAATGGCGCAATTGGAAGTGGACTCGGGCAACTTAGTGAACTACGCAGACAGCATAAATAGACAGACACAAACGCACTTCCTTTGCAAAAGTACATCCCTTTGTATCCCTTCCTATACAGCAAGGTGCTTTTGTTCTTTTGTTTGTTGCGTTGTCACTTGTCTTTGTGATATTTGTTGACTGTTTGATCTACTTAGTGTTTTGTAGAATATATTTGATAGTGTTTTTTGGTGACTGGTTGTGAGACTTTTTGGTTGATAGATTTTGTTTGTTTGTTTTGTTGCTTGATTTTTCCTGCTTGTTTTTGTGAGTGATTTTTGGTGATTGTTTGGGAGAGAGTTGTTGTATGAGTATGACTGAGAGGAAGCGGAAGAGCAATTTTTCTTTGGGGGAGAAACAAATTATTGCCCGGGCCCTTACCCAATATGGCCGTTTCCTTCACGGCCCGGAGAGTGCCAACACCACCCCAGCCAGGAAGAAGGAGATTTTGCAGAACATTACTGACCAGGTAAATGCATTGGGGGGGGGGGGGGGAGACCCGGACACGCGAGGGGATCATAAAGAAAATCAATGACCTCCGGCGTGTGGTCCGTGGGAAGCTGGCCAAAATGGCAGCCCATGCCAGGGGCACTGGAGGGGGCCCACCATGCCCTGTTAGGCTGACAGTGGAGGAGCGTGCGGTGGCCCACACCTTTAATAGGCAACAAGTGGAGGGCCTGCCTGGCTATGACTCCAGTCATGAAGCCGTGATGCCAGGTAAGGTTTTTTTTTCCTATCTGGTGTGTAGCATGTGTGGGGGAGGGGGGGAAAGGAATATGTGGCAAGTGTGTGGATCCTCCAACCTGTGAATGTTTTGTGTCATCCACAGATGTGCAGGAGGGTGCTGGGCCATCTGGCCTGACCGCACCATCTCTGGGACAACAGCTTTATGAGGATCCCCTCACAAGGCCGGAGTCCTCGGAGGAGTTGGAGGAGGAGGAGTTTGAGGAGGAGGAAGATGTCATGTCAGCCAGTGGATTGTTGTTTTTGGAGGAGTCTTCCTCTCTGGCTGGCAGCAGCCAGCCCTCCATAAGGGCTAGCCCCTCCCACTCCTCCCCCAACAGGGCTCCCCTCCCAAGGGCCTCCCCTTCTCCCCAGCCACAAGCATCAGCTGGAGGCAGGAAGTCATCCCAGAAGACCAGGGGGGTGGCCGAGGTTCTGCTCGCCAATCTGAGAAGGGACCAGGCCCTTCAGACCCACCATCTGGGACAGGTCAGCCAGACTTTGGGGCGGATGGAGGAGAGCCTGTCCTCCATAAAGGATACGCTTGGGGACCTGGACTTCCACTCCCTGGCTCTTACAAACTGCATAAACGAACTGCAGACTACTACAGCATACGTTGGGCAGGATGTGAGGGCCCTCACCCAGGCTATCCAGGCCAATACGGCATCACTAAGTGCTGGCCTGACCAGAATTGCCAAGACCAGGGGCTGCTCCTCCTTCCCCGGATTACCCCCCCTCCCCATGAGTCTCCCCTGAGGAGCCAGGGCCGTGGCCGTGGGCGCCCCAGGCGTGGGTCACGCCAGCGGCATTAATTTGGTTTCCCCCTTTTTTTTCTTTTTCTGGACTTTTTTCTTTTTTCAGGACTTTTTTTTTCTGGATTACTTTTTTTTTTTTGCTGGAATTTTTTTTTGGTGAATGATTTCGGAAAGTGGGGGTGACATTCCTGCCGGAAAAGGGGTGTCACCCTCATTTGTGGTGGAGAAGGGTTCCCCAGGACCAGGGGGAAGTGATCCCCAGGTCCGTGTGGATGGTGTATGAATGTACAGTGACATAATTGGAGCCGTGGCATGGCGTTGCTGCTCACAAGTCCTGCATGGTGGGCTTGTGCTAATCCAATTTGATGAGGATGTGATGTGTCTGTGCTAGGGACCACAGTGGTGTGCATGCATGCATTCTCATTGTGCCATGATTAATGTGTGTGTGTTTAACGTGCAAAGATGCCTAATGTGAGCTGTCTCCTGGCTGCTCTTCCCTCAGAAGATGGGGTATCCTTGGTTAGGGGGGGATTGTCTGGTTCAGGGGTCAGGTCATCACGTATGTCAATCTGCAGGCCCTTTCTCACTGCGAAGTTGTGCAGCATGCAACATGCACCGATGATCTGGCACACAAAGTTTGGGGAATACAACAGGGTCCCCCCAGACTTATCCAGGCATCGGAAACGTGACTTCAGGAGGCCAAAATTGCGCTCCACCACTGCACGTGTTTGGGCGTGGGCTTCATTGTATCTTTCCTCTCCTGGGGTTTGGGGGTTCCGGATAGGAGTCATGAGATGGGGTCCCAGTGCATATGCAGAGTCATCTGTATGGGAAAAGACAGGAGGATGTTAGTCATGCATGTGCCCCTTGTGATGTGTGGATCATGGGGGGGGGACAGTCAGGCCTGCCACCCATGTCACCCACCAACCAGCCAGGTGTCCCCATACACGTTCTGTTCGAATTCCATTGGGATGGGGCTCTGATTGTATATGTGGCTGTCATGGCTGGATCCGGGGTGTTTGGCACGGACGTGCCATATGAGGCCTTGGGCATCGACTATAACCTGTACGTTGATGGAATGCCAATGCTTCCGATTGCGGTATATGTGCTCTGTCTCATGGGGGGGCTGGAGTGCCACATGTGTGCAATCAATGGCCCCCACGGTGCGTGGGAATCTGGCAATTCTGTAGAAATAAGTCATTGCCTTCAGCCGCAGGTCCTCAGTGGTGGGTTTAATGATTTGGTTGGCCATGCGTCTGAGGATTGCAGGGATAACCTGGTGCACACATCTGCTCATGGAGGATTGTGACATCCCAGCCACCACTCCACTTGTTCTTTGAAAAGAGCCACTGGCAAGGAAATGGAGTGTTGCCAGGACCTTGACCAGTGGCTGCACTGCATGTGAGCGGTGTGTTTGACTGGTGATGTCCTCCTGCAATGTTATGGTTAATTCCAGGATGGCATGAGGGGTGAATCTGAAGATGCGATACACCTCAGAATCACTCATGCCAAAGAGGTCTATGCGTGTGCGGTATATCCTCTCCCGTGCCCTCCTCCGTGCCCTCCTCCTTCTTTGCTCCTCTAAAGTCATTAGTATAGCTATGAGCAAGGATGCCCCTGGCATGTTGGAATAAAGTTTGTTGTGCAGCAAGTGTGACTGCTCAGCTCCTCACTAACAGTGTTGGTTTAGCTGACATGTAGATGGATTGTCTAATTTAATTCCACCTTTTATATGGTCTAATTTTAGACAGGACGTGCAGCTGTTGCGCATAGCCTGCGCTGCACCAACGTTCTTTTGTGGATCCCCGTAACTCCCTCATTTGCATATTTGAATAGCAAATCAATGGTGTGTCTAGCGCAGTTTTGCGCGGACGGATACGCCGGTCTATCGAAATTACGCCGGTCCAAAAAAGTAGATTTCTTGCGTATCTCGTTTTGGGGATGCGGCGCATCGAAACGCATGTGCAAATTTAGACTTACGCCGCGCATCTCCTGTAATGCCGGCGTAATGGCTCTGTGAATCTGGCCCTCTATTTTTTAGTCAATGTCCAATGAGCAATAATGCTTAGCTACCCATAACGACCAGTGACATTCTACCTTGTTTGATATAAAATGGTTTGTATTTTACTGTTATTGGTCCTTTAAAAAGAAAGAAAGTGCCTTTATTCAGGTAATTAACTGACCACCTTAATACTGCCATTGCCATCATCTTGCACAAAGTGTGTTTCTGCACTCTGTCACATGACAGCTTCTACAGTTGTCTAAAGAAGGAAACATAACATTATAAGCCATTTGATGCCAAGAAACAGGCCTTTCAGCATCTCAAAGGGGGTGAAAGGTGAAAGTTGGACCTCGCATAGCGCCATAGCAATTACTTTATGAAAACTGAACATGTAATGTTTACACAAGTTTGTCCCTATGGTGTGACAGCAGAGAATAATTCTCCTTTCAGCCCTGTGTTATGACGTTAGAATATTTCTCAGTAAGGTTTAGACTGCTGAGAACTTTCATCCTCGATTTATGAAGGTGTTAACTTATTAACGTATATGTAAACCTAATCACCAAAGTCTCATATAAGCTTCATCATATTAATGTAACATGCCTGTTTTTTGCCATTTTCTATATTTTTAGTTCTGCCAGTGTCTATTAAAGAATTCCTGGTTATCCTGCCATGAACATTCTTGTTCAAGCAATTCCTGATAAAAGGTGACAGCACTCTGTTTCTGTCTCCCAACTGTGCTTCTTCAATGTCAGCCTGTTACACAAGCTTCTGATGGGGACTACAAGTGGTGGTTTAAAGTGGAGTTTCACCCAAAAATGGAATGTCTGCTTTTTGGAATCTGCCCCCCCCTCTGGTGTCACTTTCAGGGGGAGGGGAGAAAAAGATACCTGTCTAAAACAGGTATATTGCTCCCACTTCCGGCCATAGATAGCTGTGGTATCCGTGGATATCTATGCCACGTCCGGCACCTCTTCCGTCCCCCTGCAGTCTTCTGGGAGACACAAAGGTCCCAGAAGACAGAAGGGACCAGTTGAATCGCGCAGCACAACTTGCACATGAGCAGTAGGAAACCAAGCTGTGAAGCCACAAGGCTTCACTTCCTGATTCATTTATCGAAGATGGTGGTGGCAGCACCCAAGATCTGAGGGACAGATCCGACATCGTGTGCGCCCTGGACAGGTAAGTGTCCATATTTTAAAAGTCAGCAGCTGCAGTATTTGTAGCTGCTGAATTAAAAATTATTTTTGCAGAACTCCGCTTTAAACACACACAATACCAACATGATCTTCTGGTGTTGCCTTGACACATGCCATGCAGCCACTACTAAAATGCATGTAAACATGATGTGGCTACACAAAGATTGCAGTAGATCAGCAGCACTGAGGTGCAACAAAGCATTAAAAAGGTGAAAACATTTTGGCCCAGATTCAGAAAGCAATTACGCCTGTCTAACTGGTGTTAGACAGGAGTAATTTCAAATTTCGCGCGCCGTATCACTAGTTTGAATCCTCAAACCATGATACGGCGGCTTCGGGCTTCGATCCGAGAGGCTTACGTCTTCGTAAGCCTTCGGATCTACGCTGCGATATATTTGCGGCCGCTGGGAGGAGTTTGCGTCGTTTTCATGCGTCGGGATATGCAAATGTGTTTTTACGGCGATCCACGAAGATACGAGTGGTCTTCGCAATCGCTTTCGTCTATTTTTTTTTACGTACTGTTAGACCAGCTTTTTGCTGGTCTAACGGTATGTAGCCCATGTTAAGTATGGCCGTCGTTCACGCGTCGATTTTTTATTTTATTTTTATTTTTTACGTAACTCGTTCGGGACGAGGATTGTGCGTAAACGACGCTACTCAAACAACGAATGACGTAACGACGTGTTTTCGCGCAATGCACGGCGGGAAATTTTCGAACGGAGCATGCGCAGTTCGATCGCCGCGGGAACGCGCCTATTTTAAATGATTCACGCCCCCTACTCGCGTAGATGGATTGCGACGGGAGAAATACACTACGCCGCCGTCGTTTACTGGACAAAATCTACCTGGATTCCACGTAGAGCCAGGTAAAATACGGCAGCGTAGTGTATTTCTGATACGCTACGAGAATCTAATTCTCTGTGAATCTGGGCCTTTGTTCTTAACTGCTTCTTGTGTGGTCCATATAATAGGCAGAAATGACAAGCGTTGGTGCAGGTGGACGTACCCAAACATCAAAAGTTTTATTTTCAAAATGTGGTCATTTGTGTTTTTCCTGCCCTGGCACTTGATAGACTCAAGAAATATGATAAGGTAGTCAAGAACTACAGATGCATAATTTATGTGTACTCTAGGCTCCTAGAATTTTTAGTCAATGTCCAATGAGCAATAATGCTTAGCTACCCATAACGACCAGTGACATTCTACCTTGTTTGATATAAAATGGAAAGCCCAAAGGTGCTCCTTGGATTTTGGGCCTCACTGTGTGTCTAGGCTGTGAAAAAGTTTCACACCTGTGGTATCCCCATACTCAGGAGGCATAGCAGAATGTGGTTTGGGATGTAAATGTAAGTATGCCTATGCTGTGTATAAGACATAACTTGTTAAAATTACAACTTTGTAAAAAAAATAAACATTATTTGATTTCTTTATTTAAAAAAATTTTTTTTTTGACTGTCTACTTTCCAAAAAGGTAGTTTTTGTTGAGTTATTTGTACTGTGCTAGCATTTTAGGGCCTCAAGAACTGGAATAGGTAGTCAGTATCAATTTTCAAATATATATACCATAGTTTGTAGATTCTATAACTTTCATACAGACTAAATAAAATGCACAAAATATTATTTTCTTTCACCAAAGAAATGTAGCAGAAAACATGCTGGCCAAAATGTATGAATTATTTATGATTACTTATTTGCATTTGTTTTGTAAAACAGACTAATGCCGCGTACACACAATCGGAATTTCTGACAAGAAAAGTTCGATGTGAGCTTTTGGTCAGAAATTCCAACCGTGAGTAGGCCCCATCAGACTTTTTCTGTCAGAATTTCCAACAGCAAAAATTTGAGAGCTGGTTCTCAAATTTTCCGACGGGAAAAGTTCTTGTCTGTATGCAATTCCGACGTGCAAAAAAACACGCATGCTCGGAATCAAGTCGACGCATGCTCAGAAACATTGAAGTAAATTTTTCTCGGCTCGTCATAGTGTTGTACGTCACAGCGTTCTTGACGGTCGGAATCTCATGTGACCATGTGCATGCAACTCAAGTTTGAGCCATAATTCAGTCGGAAAAAAATCCACGGTTTTCTTGTCGGAATTTCCGATCGTGTGTAGGCGGCATAAGTAAATTGATTATAAAAAAAGTATTAAACAGTAAAGAAAAAAAAAAACAGTGGTGATTAAATACCACCAAAACAAAGCTCTACCTGTCTAAAAAAAATGATTTGTTATTAATTTGGGTACAGGTGGTACTTGCCATTCAAAGTCATTGTCATTCAGAAAACTGAAAAATGGCCAGGACAGGAAGGGGGTGAAACAGTCCAGTCTTGAAGGGGGTAAATGAAGGCTAAACAGTCCTTTAGCAAACTAAATGCCATTTCATATGGTTTACATCTACTACAGAACTAAGGCCTCGTACACACGATCGGACATATCCGATGAAAACGGTCCGCGGACCATTTCCATCGGATATGTCCGATCGGGAGTTTGATCCGATGGCGTGTACACACCATCGGATCAAATTCCCCGCCGCCGGACGGCGCGGTGACGCGGCGGTGACGTTGACGCCGCCACGTCACCGCACCAGGAAGTTAAACACTTCTGCGCATGCGCCGAATCCATTCGGCGGCGGCGCGGCGGCGGTGGGGGACGACATGTCTGCTGGTAAGTGTACTAACCAGCAGACATGTCGGGCGGACAGATTCCACCGGATGGATTTCAAAGCATGCTTTGAAATCTGTCGGGTGGAGAAATCTGTCCGCTAGCCCATACACACGAGCGGAGATGTCTGCTGAAACGGTCCATCGGACCGTTTTCAGCGGACATATCCCCTCGTGTGTACGAGGCCTAACAGAAGGGTTTTGCAAAAAACTGTGAAGAAAGGAAAAAAGACAAAACAAAAGTAATATTTAGTTTTCCCTTTGCTTTTGGTCTTACCTTTCCTTTAGCAATGATAAAGAATGTGCATCCCTCCTCTCCTTCGCGAATAATGTAATGCCCCTTTTCATAATATTCCTGTAATTAAAGTAACAATTATAAATAATAATGCAATAATTTATAAAAAATAAAAAAAATGTGGAAAAAAAACTCCAATAGTCTATAGCACAAAAAGAATTATTCCCCATGGTGTAAAATTATCAAGTAATAGCTTCAACACAACTGGTCACAGAACGTTATATTAACTATAAGATTGTTTTTTTTTTTGTTTTTTTTTGTATCGATTTTTAGATTTTGAAGCAAAATTCTATCATATTGACATTTTTTTTTTATTGTAGAATGGTGTTAATATTCATGTTTTTTTCAACGTATTGCATTTCATATAATATTAAAGTGGCTGTAAACCCGATTCATGAAATTTGAACACATACAGTATATCTCCATTGTTTTGTTGTCTCTCTTTAAAGCACTATGTCCCGTAGCTTTCTCCTGCTCCTTCTGTTATCAGCCTGATAACTCCTGACAAGTTCTCTGTCACATATGATAAAGCAGCCTGAGTTTTGTGTTGGGGAGGATGCTATAAATAGAATAGAACATAGCTTAAATGATTCAGTGAACAGAGCTGAAAGACTCTACCTATGAGGAGATAGGGGGGGGGTGCCTTTCCTTCAATCAGCTGTCTTGGCTGTATGCCCAGGCTTCAATGCAGTGCTGACCAGGAAGAGAACATCTCCTAACATGATATCCACTTGAATATAGCAAGCTGAAGACAGCAGATATAAATGTAAAACTTATGTAGGGAGATTTGCTTAATCTCTGTGTATCACCTAAAGGCTGTTCACTTCACTGGGTATATGTCAGGGTTTACAGCCACTTTAAGAACCAACGTGCAATTTTTTAGGTTTGGCACTAGCATTCTTAAGTATGATAAAATAATTGATAAGATAATTTAATTGGACAGATAGTAAATAATGATGAAGATGGTACTTACTGAAGAGAATGATTTCCTCTAAAGCCCAGATGAAGTTAAAAGTAAAATCATTTTTTTTTTGTTTTGTTTGTTTTGTGTTGCTTTTTGAGAGATACCCTTATTTTCTGCTTGGTAAAGGTTGTCAGCAAGAAATGAGGAGCCCCAGATAGCAGTATTTATCTGATAGGGGTACTAATTCTGTGATGGGTCACAGCAATCACAACTTTATAACAGGGCTGTGCTTCCGCAGGCATGCAGAGGGGCTTGGCTCCACATATGTATAGTGGCAGTCATAAAGACGTTATTTTTACTTTAAATACAGCACTGATACTGAATAGCAAACCTGCTAGAATTTTGAAAACGTGGCTGATTAATATTAGGGCAATAGCTTACTGGTCACATGTGAGAAAAAAAACTGTTTATTGCTTTGTACTGATGACTATATTATTATTGTCATCATTAGTAATGGGCAACTTTGCATGGGTTCAATTCTGCAAAGTTTTGTTGAATCTTGTTAGAAATTTGGTGAACTTAAATTGCTACTAAACCCAGCACCCTGTATTCACTGTATCTGGTCTTCCACCATACACAGAACATGAAAACACAATTATTTTAGTAAATATAAAATGGCTAAATATATTTTCTCATCAGCAGTATGTAGCAGTCTTGTGACTTCTATCAGTGTCTGGTTAAGGAGAAGTTTTCACTCTCCTCTGACTGTTATATGAGACTGCATGACCCCTGACCCTTTGTCTGAATATTGCTGATTATCCCTGTGCATATGACATGCACCCTCCTAAGAAAAAATAAACTCTCTAGCATAACACACAGTCTCTGTCTGATCAGGAGATGGATTGGGGACAGTGGAGGACGGGAAGGATCAGAGAAGACAAGATCAAGCAGCCTTTAACATAATGCGCACGATTAACCCCTTAGGTTTCACAGTAAGTATGCTTTACTGCATATACAGACTGATTTTACTGTTGTGGGTTTACTAACACTTTAGATGTAGAGGCAAATCCTAGTTTGGCTATTTTAAGGCTAATAGGAAATCTTTAATAGATAAAAAAGACATACAAATCTGGATGCTGCCATGAACATGTACCAATGCAAAAAATAAAAAATAAATAGAAATAGCCTACAGCTGGGTATTTTCATGTGGCTTTGATGCAATAGATAAATCTTATTCATTTCTGTTTCAGGTAGTTTTAAGGACAACACATTCAACAGGCTGCAATACACCCACTTTGACCAGTATATGCACTGGTTTCTATCAAACTCTTATTAACAATTAAGAGACTGTAGATGATAAAGCAGTGTCAAACAGATCAGCAGCAGAACATTTTTAATGTAAGAGAATTGCCCACAATGTACTTGTCAGGAAGGGCATACCAGCAGAGTAGATGGCTCTTCTGGACAGTGTCCTGTGCATAGGCATAGGCTAATTCATGTTCCCCTACATGCATGTAAAAAATGTGCACATGCTCACGCATGCACGTCTGCTGCTTGTATTTGCGCCACGCAGGCTATTTAAACTGAGCCTGTCTTATGCATCAATGCTGTATTGTCAATAGCATTCCTGTGCATACCTGCAACCTGGTATTCTGTATCTGGCTACTGTTACCAACCCAGCTTGTCTTGACTACTCCTGAACTCCACCTGCACTGACCCGGGCCTGCCTTTGACCACACTTCTGCCTGTGTCCCTTGCTGCTGCTCCACTTATTGGTAACTGACTCGGCCTGTATCCTGAATTCCCTCCTGCCTACGCATCTGCACCTGATCCATCTGCCTGTGTATGACCTGGTTGGTCTGGCTCTGCCTCTGTCCCCCTCAGTGCTGGATGGCCTGCTGCGAGCCTCTGCCTATATTTCTCTGGTGCCTACTCACCGCCTGACTGCTACCAGCCTGTACCCAGGGGCGGACTGACAACTCATGGGGCCCCCGGGCAATAGAAGATTATGGGGCCCCTCGGTGTTTCCAGATGGCTACCACGCCAGGAGGCAGTGCAGAGGCAGGGCAGCTAAAATCTCTGGATTTCACATCAAAAGCATGTCGGTTACGGACATATCAGGGACAGATGTAAAAAAAACACAGATTTGTACATACTGTCCCTGGTTCACTGAGCCTGGCAAACCCTGATGGGGGCCCATAGTGGCATGGGGCCCTCGGGCAGTGCCCGAGTGACTCAATGGTCAGTCTGCCCCTGCCTGTACCTTTCTGCTATCACCAGTGCCAGCCTGCTCCTGTCTCCTGCTCACTGATATCTATCTGGCATTGCTGCTCCGCAGTCTTCCCCTGCTTGTTCCAGAGAGTCCTCCAGCCCTACTGCTAGCAAGACTAAAAGGCACTTGTGCCACTCTGTACCTCTACAACACCTATCTGCTTTATCAGGGGCCCAGAGGTGTAATAGATGTTTTCCTCACTGTGTAAGGCTCTTCTACCAGGTATGTGATAGTACTAGAGACAAAGGGGATGGGCAGGTTATTTTACTACACAAATTTTACTATTGCAGATGGTATAACAGTATAAAATAAAATGTAAAAAAAAAAAAACAATACAAAAAAAAATGCCCTATTCAGTCCCTTTGCAGTTTGTCAGCTTTCCCTCCAAGAGGTTACAATTCACTGACACCATGGCTACTCTGTTTCTTCTCTATTATAGTTTCTGGGGATTTCTTAACTAAAACCCCCCTAATTTTCCCTTCTAAAGCTGGGCCTATACAAATTAAATCTGAACATACATTTGTGAGGACCATGGATATCAAACCTGCAGGTTTCCCCTAAACCCATGGTAGCAATGAATGTTCACCTAATTTCTCATTATAACTTCCATTATTATTATTGTCATAAGCATTACTTCAACAAGACAAACTGAGGCCATCAGTTCTATTTCCAATACTTTTTCAATCTGCAAAAAAGTTTCTACATCTTCACAGAACACAGTAGGTAGAGATTCACAACAGGTCCTGAAAATCAGGATTTGTACACATTTAAATATATGTACACATTTAAATTTTGAAGGGCACAGACTTTGCAGCAATAACTTACCACCATCATTAATAATATTGTTGTGAAGCCTATTTAGGCTAATTACTTTGACTGCCTTTATTTGCTTGTGAACATACCTCTTTTTAAAACCTAAAGACCAACAAACAACCTAAACAATCCCTAATCCTACCATTGAAAATAGTAAAAGGTGAAGAGGTAGCAAGCAAAGTGTACTCCCATTAATCCTCATAGCTCTAGATTTAATATCTGGGATCAGAATGGAATTCTCTTGTGGTTATTACGTCTGCTCGCTACATATTCTATTAGAAACACATTTTGTTCTTTTAAAGAAAAATGACTGTGCTCTTTGGTGAAATTACACTGAATTATTAATTTGTAACATCTGTGTCAGTGTTACGTTACATGGCCAGTCCTCTGGAGGGAACAGATCCAAGAAGACCTGTTCAGAATGATTTCATCATCAAAACCCTGGGAAATGAGAGAGCAAACACTGTATCATCGTGGCATGGAATTAATAAATTCCTCTGGGGAATTTCTATGAAATACTCATTGATACATTGGTGGTGTAATTTACACTTAAGTGCAAAGTGCTCTTTGACTGCATTTCAATAGAAGGTTGCTTTTCTTTTTCGTGCAATGATATGATGAACACAGGTCTGACATAAAGTCAACACCTCTGAAATAGTTTCTTTCTGTGAAATCTTTCAGAAATAGAGCGTGGAACTCCACTGCGCGTATTTGAAGTGGCCAACGTCCATATTATGTTTCTGCCCAGGAAAATAAACTCAGTGGGCTTCTCTTTCGGTGTGTCTCATGCACATAGAGAAGCCTTTTTAATGAGCTCTCTTGTGCTTTGGTAAAATTGTTAAGCAAATGTGTCACCTTCTAACATGTTAGAGGAACACAGAACACCTTTTCTGCTCTCCCCCGCTGAGAAGATTTCCCTTTTTCTAATGTTCAAAAAGGCAAAGAAGGGTCTCACCGAGGACCAGATTTTCAATATGAATAAATAAACTTAACTTCACACTTTCAAGACGTGTGTGCTTTGATCTGGTAGACTGTAGGGCTTATTTATGATTCCTAGTTTAAATAGAAATCCCCTTTCATTTCTGATGTTTTCGTACAGTAACACTGGTAAATCCTCACCTCTCTTGGCCCAGTGTTTTACATAATAAAGTTGAAACTTCCATACTCAGTGGTATTCACATTGGACAATTGGACATACCAATGTACATGTTTTGTGGTGTTACAGATTTTACCTGCAAGTAGTACAACAGCTAAAACCTGAAATTACAGCATTTTTTTTACAAAAAAAGATGTGATCACGCATGCTGCTATCCACATGGGTTAAAAAATGTTAAGTGTACTTAGCTATGAACATATTTTTCACATTCTTTGCATGCATGCTAAGTAATATAAAGTGTAAAACTTATAAGTATTTATTACAGAGTTTACAGTACTCTTTCAGCAATGCCTCTATCCCAAGAAGGACAACACCATGTGAGTTTAACCACTTGACCACTGGGCACTTAAACCCCCTTCCTAACCAGATCAATTTTCAGCTTTCGGTGCTCTCACAATTTGAATGACAATTACTTAGTCATACAACATTGTACCTATCTAAATTGTTTGTCCTTTTTATCACACAAATAGAGCTTTCTTTTGGTGGTATTTGATCACCTCTGCGGTTTTTATTTTTTGCGCTATAAAAAAAAAGACTGAAAATTCTGTGTATATATATATATATATATATATATATATATATATATATATATATCTGTAATAGAAACAAATTCTAGTTTCTGTCATATTAGCAGGTTATTTCTCACACACAGCATATACATACCACAAATTACACCCCAAAACACATTCTGCTATTCCTCCTGAGTATGGCGATACCCCATGTGTGAGACTTTTACACCGCGTGGCCACATACAGAGGCCCAACATGCAGGGAGCACCATCAGGTGTTCTGGAGCACCCAGGATAATTCTGACATTTCTCTCCTACATGTAAAAATCATCATTTATTTGCTAAAAAATTACATAGAAACCCAAAACATTATATATGCTTTTTTTCCCCAAAGACCCTAGAGAATACAATGGCGGTTGTTGCAACTTTTTATCTTGCAGGGTATTTTCGCAGCAATTTTTTGAACGCGTGTTTTGTGCTTAAAAAAAACAAAAAACAGTAAAGTTAGCCCAATGTTTTTGCATATTATGAAAGATGAAGTTACGCCGAGTAAATAGATACCCAACATGTCACCCTTCAAAATTGCACACGCTCGTGGAATTGCACCAAACTTTGCTACTTAAAAATCCCCATAGGAGACGTATTGCAAGGTATTGGGGTATTGTAGTATTGGGGTATTGTGGAGTATTGGGGTATTATGAAGTATGGGGGTATTGTGAAGTATGGGGGGTATTGCAGAGTATGGGGGGTATTGCAGAGTATTGGTGGTATTGCAGAGTATTGGTGGTATTGCAGAGTATTGCGCAGGGAGGGATGGCTGGATCTGTGACTGCATTCGTCACAGATTCAGCCCACAGTGCTGCTGCTGACACCCACTCTCCCCCCTCTCCTCTCACACTGTACCGAACAGTACAGAGAGGAGAGGGAGGAACCGGCGTCATTAAATGACGCCGGTTGGTTTACAAGTGATCGCTCCGTCATTTAGACCCGGCGCTCACGGATGATTCCCCATGGGGCGCGCGAGAGGAGGATTCTGGGAAGACGTCCCAGGGACATCCTCTCAGAGTAACCCCACCGCGCTGTAGCAGTATTTTCTCTATAGCGCGGTGGGAAAGTGGTTAAGCATTATGAACTGTCAGCATTTACCTTCCGCACAGAAATCTGTTTGCCTAGATGAAGCATTAATGTAAATTCTGGCACCCGAACCTTTATGTTTTAGGCAGTGTAAAGATGTGGGTTGATTTATTAATGGTGTTAAGAACTTTTATACAATTAATTGTGGAAATATTCTCTTCAATTATATAATCACGTGTAGCGCCTGGGTACTTTATGGTACCGGTGCTAGTTAAATTTAGAGGGAGATTAGAGTGTAGTTAAACTCTGATCCTAATTGTTATGTGCAAAACAGGGTCACTGTCTCAGCTTGGCTATGCTGTGAGCACATTCTGTTGTGCTGGGGTGTTTTTCTGGCCCCGGTGCTGCAGCTGGCAGCAGTGGAGTCAAGGTTTGGGTGCTCTTTCCCAGCAGCCAATCGGCAGGGTTTGCTTCGCTGTACATGCTGGTGAGGGGTATTTATGAGTCAGATGCCATTGGTTCTGGGTATTCTTCCTCGAGTGTGGCACCCACCTGTAGGGTGACCACATTACGGTACCCCCGCATTATGGCTTACCTGGCCAGGGCGTGCGTGCCACGCGGTATTCCTGGTTCCGGAACTATGATGGCCCGGAGCATCTGAACAGCGACGGGGACCCAGTGTGCGACTGGGTTCCTACCTTTCAGGATCCCAAGCTGTATTGCTGTTCGGTGGGGAGTCTGTCTGAGGAGCGCCATTGAGAGGCTGGCGGTCCAAAGGGCCTTGACAAACCACCGGGGATCAAGGTAGCCGGACACTGAGGGATTGATAACCTGTCAGTCGCTACCTGGGCGACAAATGGAAGGAGATCCAGTCGTAATTCATTTAAGGAGGACTAGCTCCGCAACTACAAATCATAGAAGGCCTGTTTCAGAGGTGTTTCCCTGACGTTCACCAAGGAGGGTCTGTGGCAGAGACTTTATCCTACAAATGTTCGAGTGATACTCCGGGTGCCAGGTCGGTGAGAGAGGCCTGTCTGGGTACGCTAAGCCCACTCACATAGGAGTGGCACAGAGAAGTGTTACGCTTGGGAGCAGGACTGTTTCCCTATCATCACGCCTTAATCTGCAGTTCTCCTTTCTTTTTAAACTTTACTTTCCTCACCACAAGTTTATTGTTTTTACCCAGCTGGGTAATAAAGAGCACAGCAAAAAGCACCTGTTGCAGACATTCCTTTACTTCTACTAAATGCAATACGCATCATTCACCTCTAGGAATTCGGGGGAGCCACAAGGTAAATGTGCCACCCAAAACAACCAGCAGCTCCTCCAGGGGTAATGTTACACATGTTAAAAGCAAATCCTTGTAAACCTATCAACTTCATTATTCATCCGCATATGAATAAATCATTTGAGTGAATATTTATACAAATGTATTGTATGAAAATTCTCACGTTCTTTAGTAAATTAGCCCACTTGTCTTACACAGATCAGCCCTACTAATCTACTAAAATAGTATAATATAGTACAGCATGTTTACTGGGAAATTGCGGTGGTTATTTTGGGGGCTAGCAGTTCAAGATTTAACATCAAGAAATATAATTATAATTAAAATTATCACACCCGAATAAAACTTAAACTAAGATTGATTACTATATACCCAAACTTTAAGTGCATGTGCACAAACACTATGCACAATAAAGTACTAATTTATTCTGTACAAACAGTAAAAATACCTCTGTGGCTACAATCGTTTTAGAAAAATGTATCATTAAAAGGCAATGGCATAGAGGGTATTTCCCTGTATTTTTTATGGCAGAAAGGACTTGGTTGCCTGCCAGCCTTCCAAGGAAAAAGACAAAGCAACACACTAAAATGTTTGAGTGCAAAGTAAGAATTAATTCCAAATATTACTTGAGTAAGAGAACCAACGTTTTTGGGGGCCACACATCTTCCTTTTCATCAGGGCTTATAAAAAAAGTAGTTGATGCTCTAACCAGGTGCTGAATTTATTCAGACAACATACCATATCTAGTGTGAAATCACTGCTAGAACAAACAGATTTCATATTTCCATAAATCCTGATAAAGGCGCCGATGCGTGACCACAAAATGCAGTGGCTCTCTTACTAAAGTGGGGGGCACCTCTTCTGCCGCCTATAAAAGTGATCCCGTGGCAAATTTGCCACTGGGATCACTCTTATCGGAAAGCCGGCCATCTATTGTAAATCAAGATACCGGAGTTATGGCAGCTAGCTGCTGCCATAACTCCAGTATTTAATGTCAAAATAATGAAGTCAATTTACAGTTAGGCAGCCGGTAAGTGGTTTTAATACAACCTAACTCTCAAAGTATGCCATTAAACCCTAACCTAGTATTATTGTATTCATTTTCTACTTATTCTAATAAACAAGGTTTCCCATGGTTGCCCCTGAAAGAACAATCAATCACTTTTTATCACATTTTCAAGATCACTGCCAGGCCCCTAGCTTTCATTTCTTTCAGTACACTGCCCTTCACAATTATGCACTTTCATTAATATGTGTTTTGCATGCAAATTGCTGCCTGTATTGCAATGCATTACATACTTTTATGTAAATTGTGTATGTGTTTTATTTTTTATTTTTTCACTAAATATACAAAAAAAAATAGATGTTCTTCATGGTTAAAAATATTTTTTTTTAATGAAACATGCTTATTTGTGTGTATGACAGTTACAGCGTATTTCAAGGGGCCTGTTTAAGACATGTAACTTCACAAAAATTTAGCATGTCATACATTTTAGAATCCATCAAGCTGCAGTGCATACATGTAAAATCTTTATGGCCCCTATTATGGGATCAGGTGCACTTTAAATTGAATATGTGCTATGCTAACTCACTTCTTATTTACATCCTTCTTCATCTGATATTTTCTTGCCTTATCATCGGAAATGTCTAACTCCTTCATTAGATTCACACATAGTAAACTTTTCGGCCTTGATGCTGGGAAGATTATGCTTCAAATACTTGACAAATAAAAAAAAACGTATCCATGCAACAGAGTTGACAATGCCAGCATTACTAGACAAGACATGATTCGATCTGATAACTTGGATGAAAAAGTTTTCCGCTACATCAAATTCTTTCTACAAGTGATCCCAGGAGTCTCACGTATTAAGAGGAATTTCAAAAGCAGATAATGCTATCTGTGGTAGGCATACAAGTAATATA
The DNA here is from genome assembly GCA_029574335.1 of Rana kukunoris. NCBI lineage: Eukaryota > Metazoa > Chordata > Amphibia > Anura > Ranidae > Rana > Rana kukunoris. Next base: position 448,627,302 of record CM056049.1, on the reverse strand, counting down.
AGGTTGAGGAAGGGTTGTCATCAAATTTTAAATTAAAGTGTAACGATATAATCAATCAATAATCATAAGGTGTCAGATTACATCTTCATTGTTAACCACTTGCCGATGGCTGGACGTCTAAAGATATATGGGATATATCTGAATGATGCCTGCTGCTACAGGCATCATTCAGATATTGCCGTTTTCAGCCGGCAATTCCCTACACCATAAGAATGATCATAGCAGCTGTTCCACCGCTTGATCGTTCTTACGGGAGGCGAGAGTGGACGTCCCCCCTCCCGCCGCCCTCTGGTGCTTCTACTGACACACCTGAAGAATAGGCGTGTCGGAGATTTGTTCCCCCCCCCCCCGGTTCTTGACCATAAATATTCCCGGCAGAGACTCTATGATCGTCGGAGGCCGGGCGTGATGTTATGATGTCACGCCCGGCCTCTACGTTAAAAAAAACGTCACCGCCTGCTTCTTTTCCTTTTTTCGTTAACTGAACACATCCTTAGGAATTCATTAAGTCCACGTACCATGGCTTTGACCCACTGAATGTTACTGATTCGTTATCTGACCCCATATGTTATTTTTTCCATACAGATTAATATGCAATCCCGTATACTGCACCGATCCCTTAACTGAAGTGTGATTGATGGCTACAATAACTAGACCTTCTTTTTGTTTTTAGTTTACAGGGATTACTAACACCAACGGCCTTATGGTGGTCCTCGTACTCATGCTTTTACTCTCATTTCTATGTAACATAGACATGTTTATGTTCTGTCATACACAATGCCTATTGTTGGTGTATTTGATTTCGCTGTATGTAATGTTTGAGATGATACTTGTCTTTCTGCTTCTCTTTTCTTTAATAAAATAAGATTGAATTAAAAAAAGCGGCGCCGCTTCAGCTAGGAAGCGGTGATCATTTTTTTTTTTTTTTATAGCTTCCCAGCCTAGAGGTGAGATGTGGGGTCTTATGTCATATTCCTATTAAAAGGGATGTTTACATTCCTTGTAATAAGAATAAAAGTTATCATTATTTTTTTTTTTTAAAGTGTCAAAATAAAAAAAAATGCAAGTAAAATTAACAATAATTAAAAAAAAATTGCAATGATCACCATTGTATGCTCTAGGGCAGGGATCCTCAAACTACGGCCCTCCAGCTGCTGCGGAACTACACTTCCCATGAGGCATTGTAAAACTCTGACATTCACAGACATGACTAGGCATGATGGGAATTGTAGTTCCTGAACACCTGGAGGGCCATAGTTTGAAGACCCATGCTCTAGGGTCTCTGCTAAAAAAAAAAAAAAAACATATATAATGTTTGGGGGTTCTGTGTAATTTTCTAGCAAAAAACATTATGATTTTTACATGTAGGAGCGAAGTGTCAGAATTGGTTAAATGACATTTGTTAGAGTGCTATTGAAGCCCCTCTTCCCATGTTTCAAATTAAATGGTATACCAAAAGAACTACTGTGGAACTTTATGGATACTGTCAAAACTACCCAACAAAGATATCATAAAATATATGTGTTTAATAATAAACATTTAGGGGCAGATTCACAAAACAATTACGCCTGTCTAACTGGGGTTAGACAGGAGTAATTTCAAATTTCGCGCGGCGTATCACTAGTTTGAATCCTCAAACCATGAGACGCCGGCTTCGGGCTTCGATCCGAGAGGCTTACGTCTTCGTAAGCCTTCGGATCTACGCTGCCATCTATTTGCGGCCGCTGGGAGGAGTTCGCGTCGTTTTGGTGCGTCGGGATATGCAAATGTGTTTTTACGGGGATTCACGAACATACGAGCGGGCGTCGCAATCGTTTTCGTCTATTTTTTTATACGTAATGTTAGAGCAGCTTTTTGCTGCTCTAACTTTACGTAGCCCATGTTAAGTATGGCCGTCGTTCCCGCTTCGAATTTATTTAAAATTTTATTTTGTTTACGTAACTCGTCGGGACGTGGATCGGCCGTAAAGTACGCTACATAAACAACGAATGACGTCACAACGTGATTTCGCGCAATGCACGGCGGGAAATTTGCGAACGGAGCATGCGCAGATCGATCACCGCGGGAACGCGCCTAATTTAAATGTTTCACGCCCCCTACTCGCGCAGATGGATTGCGACGGGAGAAATACACTACGCCGCCGTCGTTTACCGTAGAAAATCTACCTGAATTCCACGTAGAGCAAGGTAAAAAACGGCGGCGTAGTGTATTTCTGATACGCTATGATAATCCATTTCTCTGTGAATCTGCCCCTTAGATTTTGTGATATTTCTGTTGAATAGTTTTGACAGTACCCATAAAGTTTCATGGTCATTTTTTTTGGAATATGGCTGTATTAGAGATGAAGGTATTACCTCTGAGGGGCAGAAGCTTCCCTGGGTATAGATATTGATTACTAGGTTTCCATGCAATTGGTGACTGGAATTTGCATAGGCACACCCCAACAACTGTCATATGAACATTATTTGGCCTGGTGATGGGTAATTCATGCAGTAAACACCGTTTTGGGTGATGCGGTAGAAGATGTGCCTAGCTACTCATACAAAGATGTGGGCTTTTACTGAGGTTCCTGTGGTCATAATACACAAGATATATTCTTGTACCTTAGTTCCTGAGGTTCATCATGTATTACTTTGACAACAGGTTATTGATGTTCCCTTTGTTATACACAAACATGTTATAAGATAGAAAAACATACCAGTTCTAAGCAGTCTGCTATCTTCATCAACTTGTCTTCTGGAAGCTTTATAAATAAAAATACACTATAAAGTAGAGAAAGAAATGTAAATGTTATTGACTGTTGTATGGATCATCCATAGAATTACACTCATACCACTTACAAATGTACAGGCAAAAGTAACCCCTAACCTAATGCCGTGTACACACGGTCGTTTTTTGTGATGAAATTAAACGACGTTTTAAAAAAACGTCATTTAAAATGATCGTGTGTGGGCGAAACGTTGTTTTATGTCTTCTGAAAAACTACCAAAAAAAATTCGAACATGCTTCAATTTTTTATGTCGTTTTTCAGAATGTCGTTTTTTGTGTCATAAAAAATGATCGTGTGTGGGCAAAACGATGTTTAAAACCGACGCATGCTCAGAAGCAAGTTATGAGACGGGAGCTTCAATGGAACAGAGTGCCATCGAATGTGGTGTACGTAACCGCGCTTTGCAAGAGCATTTTCAGAAAACGATGGTGTACATCGTTTTTTAAAATGAAGTTTTGTTTCGTGAGATAAAACAACGTTTTTTTACATCACAAAAAGTAATTGTGTGTACTTTTTTTCAAAATTTAATATTTTTCACATACAATTTACGAATTATTGCAGGTATAATGCATAATATAAGTTTACACACATACTATTTATAAGAGAAACATCTCAAAACCACAATCCAGTAGTTGTAAAATGTAAAAGAAAGGTCATCATGGCAAAACTGAGAATGTTGTGAACGCAAAACATTTTGGAAATCGTCAAACTCAATAATCTCATGGAAGAGTGAATGCATTCAAACACTTAAAGAAAACCTGTGGTGACAGAAATTTGTTGGTTGCATTTGCTGACTTCTCTTTTTGAACATGCTATGAGAGTACTTTGGCTTAGAAACCTTCTCAGTCACTGACTTGGAATAAGTTTAGAAGAAATATGGCTTTTCTTCATTTATCCATTTGTTGCATGCTTGTTCTGGGTATGTGACTCCAGAGTATTGAAGCCAGGTACAGCCAGGAAAGTAGCATTTTTAGAAAAAGGTTAATAATGGAACCTGTATGGTGATGCACTAATTTGTCTTCCCTTCCTAGGTGCAACGGCACTGGTGAACGGGGGTGAACCACAACTGCGGTTAACAAGGATTTTAATGCGCTTCTTTATGTGACAACTCAGTATTGGGCCCCAGCCCAGGTGTCACTCCTCACAAACAGGAGTTTGGGGGATCTCTACATCATCTCTCTGTCACATAAAGAAAGGCGTTGAGCTACTAAGGATGGACGCACCACAACATGCGACCAGAGCCTAGCGTTTAAAATTATATAATGTACTAAAAGATTGCAATGCACAACTGTATGTTAGTGGTTATCAGTATTACATAGCGTCGTGCATTAGGCGACTAAGGGAGAAGGTATGAAATAGCGTCAACCCCTAGCATATTAAAGTTAGAGCGAACATGTTCAAACAATTAGGACAAGGCCTATAAGGATTTATAATTATGTCAAGCTCGTAGTAATTAGGAGTTATAGTAACAAGTAGTTCTTACGTATGAGAGCAATATAGCTAAGGTAATAGTAGTTACATATGAGAGGCAATATAGCTCAGGTAATAGTAGTTGCATATGAGAGGCAATATAGCTGAGGTAATTGTAGTTACATACATGAGATAAATATTGCAGACGTAATAGTAGTTGCATGAAAGACGCAAGATAGCTCAGGTAGTTATAGTTGCATATATGAGATAAATGTTGCTCTAGTAATTTGAGGGTAGCTGACCCTTTAAGGTACTCCTTAGCAAACAGTCCTTAGCACAGCAGTATCTCCCAAATAGTTGCTGATATCCACACGGCACATTTAGTAACACAAATATATTAGATGGAAAACTAGCAGTAGATATAGGACTACAAGTGATACAATGGCTACTTATCCGCTTTGTAGACTTACATGCAGGAGATAGAGCATCCGTGGTGTAAGGTGTTTAGCAAAGGCTTCACGGTTGTCCCCAGTAATGCTCTGTTGTAGTAGGTGCCTTAGCACCAAAGTAGTAGTTGTTTCCTGGAGCGGTGTTGCAGCATAGGGAGCAAAGGCAGCGGTATGTGTAGCGTGGCCGAGCTACGGCTGAAAATAATAGAATAGTTTCTCTATTGCAGGTGAATGCCTTTATAGGCTGAAAACAGGTGCAGTGCATAGCACTGATTCAAATGACCGCTGTCAATTGCAGCGCACTTCCGCGGTTCCAAGCTGGAACGCACCACGGCGCCCGGGCGATTACATCATCGTGCGAGCGCCGTATGCATTCCAGTTACTATTTGCAGTGACAGGTGCTTTCAGCGCCGTAATGCTTTCCAGCATGGAACGCATTACGGCGCTGAAAGCACCTGTCACTGCAAATAGTAACAGGTGCGCGGAGCACCTGTAAGGCTTTGTACACACGAGCAGACAGATTTGTTCAAATCTGTCTGTCCGACAGATTTGAACAAATCTGTCTGCTGGGATTTTGGTTTGCTCGCGTGTACACACGAGCAAACCAAAATCCCCGCCAGCAGACGGCGCGCTGACGTGTCGGTGACGTGGCGGTGACGTTGACGCCACCACGTCACCGCACCAGGAAGTAAAACACTTCCGCGCATGCGCCAAATCCATTCGGCGGCGGTGCGGCGGCGGTGCGGGACGACATGTCTGCTGGTAAGTGTACTAACCAGCAGACATGTCGGGCGGACGGATTCCCACCCGATAGATTTCAAAGCATGCTTTGAAATCTGTCGGGTGGCCAAATCCGTCGGCTCGGCCGTACACACGATCGAATCTGTCTGCTGAAACGGTCCAACAGACCGTTTCCAGCGGACAGATTTGATCGTGTGTACGAGGCCTTACACTAGGCCACTGTGTAAGAGTGCAGCACAACATGAGCAAAGAGTTCGTTATCAGGTGACCCAATTTAATTTATTTCAGTTTCAAAAGGTTTTGTGCACTACTGCCAGATGTTCAGAGAAAAGTTTGCACACAATTTATGATTATAAACAAGATTTATACTTAGTTTGAGTAATGTTTCAATCAAAGTGGTATTAAAGTGTTGTTTTTTTTTTTTGTTTAAAAATAACATGTTACACTTACCTGCTCTGTGCAGTGGATTTGCACAGAGCAGCCTGGATCCTCCTCCTCTCTGGTCCCTCACCGGCGCTCCTGACCCATCCCTCCTGCCGAGTGCCCCAAAAGAAAGCAGCTTGCTGTGGGGGCACCCAAGCCAAGCTGCCGCTCTATCTATTCAGACACAGTGCTGTAAATCAACTCCATCCCCTCTCTCTCCTCATTAGCTCACTAATTTGATTGACAGCAGAAGGCGCCAATGGAGCCAGCTGTTGTCTCAGCCAATGAGGAGGAAATTGAGACTCTCGTGGATCGAGATTGGGGCTCAGATAAGTGTTAGGGAGGCTGGGGGGGGGGTGCTACACAGAATTCATTAAGATAAAAAAAAATTCTGCCTTTAGAACCACAATAACATTCATATTAAAATTCTACTTAAACATTTACCTTTTAAGAAAGTTCCGGTACTCCTCATGCCTGGTTTGTGCCGTCCTTCTCATAATATTTTGAAATGCTTCTCTGTCAAGAGCCCATGTCCTAACATTGCTTATAGCTGTAAAAAAAAATCCCAGTTGTTTTATTATAAATCCACTATGCATGGGACAGAAAGAAAACATCAACATTTGCCAATGGCCCCCACACCTCCACCAGTAATTTCCCTATGCTAGGAATACACCTTTTAGGCAGATCCAAGGTTGCGCTTAAACATAATCAGTAACCCAGACAAATAACTTTAATAATAGCATGACATAGTTGTTTTTTTCTTTCTGTCTTTTCCTTTTAGAACCTGTGTCAGAAGTGACTCATGCTGTTAATAGAAGAATGAAGCACCAGAGAGAAATCACACTTAGAGCTTTGGCGAGAGATAAGTAAACACAACATATACTGTATATGTGCTTAGTTCAACTTTCATGAATGGGATTTACAACCACTTTAACTAAAATATTATGACTTGAAATAAACCAAGAGCAGTGAATCGCCATTCAAATTACAGTGATATTAAAGTATGTTGTTTAATGATATCCTGACAGTTTAAAAGTAGTTCTAAATTGTTACCTTTGACTGAAGCTGTTCTTGTGCAGTTGTAGAGTATTGCCAGTTCTCCAAAGGTTGTCCATACAGGGATGGAAGTTAGTAGTTTATTTTGCTGGAAGACTTCTGTTTTACCCTCTGTAAAATATATTATAATAAAACTTTTTGTACAGTACATGTTGAAATGTTATACATTCAATTTGTTTTTTAAATAATTGCAAAATAACTATCATTTATATGGGAATAACTATGGCATTTATGGGGAACTTTTACTGTAAAGTATTTCCCAATTTAAGTTTGTGCTGAACAGCACTATTAGTAACAACAGTGATATTGAATTTAAATAAGTGTGTTAGTTGATAACAGTATTACTGGAAGAGTAACTCCACTTTTTTTGAGAATAAAACCCTTTAGGTGATCAATGTACATTTCAAACATTTCTGCTCTGAAGAAAAAGCTGTTTGTTCCACTTTGTACTTTGTATACTGATTCTCAGTGGAAGGTACTGGTACATTATAATCAGCTGGAACATTGGTAATGTTCTGATGGGAAAAGTTGCAGTGACTGCATCCCTTTAGAAGTAATTAACCACTTGCTTACTGGGCACATATACCCCCCTCCTGCCCAGGTGAAATTTCATCACTGCGTTGCTTTAGCTGACAATTGCGCGGTCGTGCGACGTGGCTCCCAAACAAAATTGACGTCCTTTTTTCCCCCCCACAAGTAGAGCTTTCTTTTGGTGGTATTTGATCACCTCTGCGGTTTTTATTTTTTGCGCTATAAACAAAAAAAAGCGACAATTTTGAAAAAAAATACAATATTTTTTATTTGTTGCTTTAATAAATATCCCAATTTAATTTTTTTTCTCAGTCTAGGCTACGTATTTTTGGTAAAAAAAAACAAAAAAAATCGCAATAAGCGACTGGTTTGCACACAAGTTATAGCGCCTACAAAATAGGGGACAGAATTTTTTTTTATTCTTTTTTTTTTACTAGTAATGGTGGCGATCTGCGATTTTTATTGGGACTGCGACATTATGGCGGAAACATCGGACACTTTTGACACATTTTTGGCGCCATTCACATTTATACTGCGATCAGTGCTATAAATATGCACTAATTACTGTATAAATGTGACTGGCATTGAAGGGGTTAACACTAGGGGGTGAGGAAGGGGTTAAATGTGTACCCTGCATTGTGTTCTAACTGTGGGGGGAGGGGGACTGACTGGGGAGGTGACTGATCTGTGTCCCTATGTACAAGGGACACAGATCGGTCTCCTCTCTCCATCACAGGAGCTGTCTCTGTGTGAGCCGACAATGAGAGATGATCTCATATGTTTACATTTGAGATCATCTCTCATTGGCCGCACAGATTGCATAGCAAACGGCCACTCTGATTGGCCGTTCACCACGATCTGTGATTGGCTGTGTCCAAGGGACACAGCCAGCTTAGAATTTCCCCGCTGAGCGCTCTGGAGTGCGTGCGGGGAACGGCCAAAGGGGCGGACGTCAAAAGACGTCCTGTTGGAAATTCAGGTCCGCGCTGTAGCCGTCATTCAGCTATAGAGCGGGCCTCAAGAAGTTAATCCATGTAGACCAAACTAAAATTTCTGTTGTAGAGGACGGCCAACATTTGACTTGTATCTTAGTGCAGACTTCTTGGAAAATCAGTGAGTCAATCACACACACACACACAGAAAATGACATTTCTGTACATAAACAGTCTACAGGTTACAGGTACAGTCCACCAGGTTGCCATATTGCAATGAATTTTACACAAAGTTATAGTGCTACAGCTATGAGTAAGCACTGATTGATAGTGCGAAACATCAGCTGTATGCCCCTATTTTTGCTGTGATGTGCGGTTTTTACCAAATAAAGGCAACCGAGAAGGTTTTTCCAGAGTGCGGCTGTCCAAACATTTTCTTTCTACAACAGGTTGCCATATTGCAATGAATTTTACAAAAAGTTACAGTGCTACAGATTGACAAGGAAAGGTCAATTTCAATGCAAATAATTTACAATACGGTTTGTATAGCAATATTATTAGCACAAAGTTATTTAAATATTATAAAGCAGATGGCATACATACACTGCTTAGTGGAATTTTGGAATTCATTTTGTATTTTTTTTTAAATACCTGGTAATCCAGTCAGAGAGCTTTAAAACCTGACAGAAATCCTTACATTTGCCAGTGTTACAATAATTGATTATTTTTCTTATTCAATGTTTTCTTTGGCCAGTTAGCCAGCCATGTACACTGAAACCAAGTGTGATCAATAATTATTTCCTAGTTAAAGGGGTTGTAAAGGTACAATTTTCTCCCCCCTAAATAGCTTCCTTCCACACGGTAATGCAAGGCTTTCTCCCTGGTGTGGAGTGTTGTGCTCGCCCCCTCCCTTGGACTACGGAGAGTCAGGGCGCTCTCTACATTGCAGATAGAAAAAGGAGCTGTGTGTTAGTGGGCGTCCTGACTCTCCTGTAGTCCAAGGAATGGGGCGAGCACGACACTCCACACCAGGGAGAAAGCCTTGCATTACTCTGTGGAGTTACAGACAGAAGAACAGGATTTCTCAGAAGAAATAAGGACATTTAAAAGCAAAATCAAAGGATGAGGTAAGTGAGAAAGATTGCACTAAAGTAAAGAAAGCTATTTAGGGGGGACATTTTTTTCCTTTACAACCCCTTTAAAGACTGAATTCTTAATATTAGTTTTTAATTGCTCAAAAGGTACATAAAATGTCAAAAGCTCCCTGCATAGTTTCTTGCTGGAGTCATACCTTTATTGGAATATTGGGTGTTTCATCCTTCTTCTACTTCTCCTGCTGTTTTTCTTACAACCTGATTTAAACTCTCAGCTTAAAGTAAAAAGCAGATCAAAACCCAAACTTAGGGGGCGTGTCCAGGATATGGAGGAGTGAAGACGTGTGTCTCCTCAGCTCCGTCCCTCCGCCGCACATTCCCGCCGCTACGAGGGAGAAAACCACCTCTACCTGCCTCACGTCATGTCCCTGAGGAGCAGGACATCCTTCCAGCCACCGCCGATCGATAGATCCCGGCAAGCTCAGCTGGAATCCTTCTTCCCCGAGCAGACCGGGAGAGGCCGTGAGGCGTCCAAGATGGCGCCGTCAGGGAAGGTGCAGAAGCCACCTAAGGCCGCACAAAGCTCCGCCATGCGATCGCAGCAGAGGGCCTGCTCTCCGATTCCATCCCTTAGGTTGATGAGTGACTTAGCCCCCCCCAGCCACTCCGGGCTCCATTACCTCGATGGAGGACAGCCACGCTGCCATTGACCCCCTGGCTGATCTAGATCTCAGGCGCCATATACTGTCCCTGCCCACTAAAGCGGACATGGAACGCTTCGCTGACCGGGTGGAAAAGGCCCTTAACCTCCCTGGCGTTATGATACTGTCTGGAATTTTGTACCAAAAGCGTTGCAATTGTTTTGCAAGGAAATTGGTGTTATGTATTATAGGCCCAATTCTTAGTAAGTACTCTTAAATCAAAACAAGAGTCTAATAGATAATTATAAAAAAATATAACTAATAATATAATTATAGTAAAAATTATTCAATAATGTAATCATCTAGAAATTTGCTCAGGGTTTTTGCTGTCATAATTTTTTTTTTTTTTATGGAATTTCCCCACAGATGCTATCGAATTCTGAAGTGATAATAATTTATTATCTTTTTTTAGGCTCTAAAACAATTTTTGCAGAGTGTTGAGGAGGGAGAAAGAAAAGTTTTTATTATATAAAATGACCCACAGGGCAGACCACTGGGACATGGGGGGTGTGTATTTTTTACTACAGTCATTTAAGATTACTTGTACTGTATGTATAGTGTTTGTTTACATTTTTGAATTTGGCGCCGTTCTCCGCCCCGTGCGTCGTAGGAGGGAACGGAGCTGGCGGCACACGGGGACGCTTTGTGCGGCACCCGCTCGCTCACACAGGGGGATGCCGCTGGACCAGATTGAGGCCCTGCTGACACGGGATCAACGATGTAGCCAATTTTTACCCCGTGTCAGACACGGGAACAACGCCAAGAAGGTTAAACAGATGCCCAGCTGAACTGCAACTAGGGGGTAGGCGGAGACTTTGGAGCAGAGTGTTGAGGAGGCGCCTGTCATTTCTAACCTGGGATGTTTGTGCGGCTAGGGCCACCAGATAGGCCCTTTTGCCAATTAGGGTGAAAACCGCAGCCGCAGGGCTAATATTAGGGTTCGTGGTCTGCACGAAGCCACTGGCCCTAAGGACATTGTCCCCACCCTGGAAGGTATATTTAAAGAAATACTGGGGCTTCCAAACACAGCTGTCATTGAAATTGACCGTGCCCACCGGGCCTTGAAACCTCCCTCTCAGGACGCTAACAATCCGTGGGATATAATCTGCAAGCTGCACAAATATTCACTTAAGGAACGCATCATGCAGAAAATGAGGGGCAAGCCCTTTTTTGACTTTGACGGTGCTCACTTGGCATTCTACCAGGACATATCCAGATGCACTTTCATGCAACGAAGGGCACTTCGCCCCCTCCTGGAGGCTGTCCAGAGTGCGGGTCTTTCATACAGGTGGAGGTTCCCCTTCTGCCTCCAGGTTACCAAAGATGGGAAGACGGAGTCGCTACGCAACAAAGATGACCTGCCTCGCTTCCTTGCCTCCTTAGATTTGGAGCCGGTGGACTTTCCTGATTGGAGGGGCTCCCCTGATTTCGTGTCCACCAGACTACCTACACCACAACCGTGGCAATCTGTGGAACGCCAGACCCGCAGGCGTAATCGTGGCCGGGACCCCCCTGGTCGGCGGACGGGCCCATCCACCTCGAGAGACTGATATTTTCTTTTCCTACATCTGGGACGTGGCGCCGTCCTGCCTCGGTTTCTCTGCATGCCTTGCCTGAGACTCTATATAACCCTGATTTTTCTTCTAGCCACTCTTCCCCCGTTTTGGTGTTTCACTAGCTCATTCAGTTTACATGAAGGATGGGCATGTTGCGCAGAAGAATGAGTCCGGCTCTGATCTGGCTTAGTTAACTTTGTTTTGTCTTACCTAGCACTTACATATGCTTCTCCCTCCCTATTTTTCTTATTTATTTATTTATTTATTTATTTTTTTTATTTATTTTTTGCCCCCGGTCTGGATTGCTCGGCAATCCCCTTCTGAAGCTTCCTTCTCCCCTCTGCTGCATTAGGTCAGATGCGGGGGACGGAGGTGGGTGCCACGGTACCTTCTCTCTGTTTTGGTTCACGTTCCCCCCCATAGGTTACCCCTTTTTTGGGTGCTGATCCCTATTGGGATCTTGTGCTGTGCTCTGGACCTCCTCCCACTTTGGGCTTGGCTTCTAGTTTTTTTTTTCGGGTCCCAGTGGCCTCGGCTGCTGCGGCCTGAAAGTTGTTTTTTTCTTCTCATTTTTTGTTTAATGTATTTTTATTTAATGTACTCCTCTTTTTTTGACTCACGTACATTTTGTCTTTATCCCCTCTCTTTTCTATGTACTCTTCTTGTCCGCCATCTCTGCTCCAGGTCTCTTCTACTATTTCGAGGTCTACATCGAGTGCACCGTCGGTTCCTTAGCCTGGCTGTTTCCACTACCATCCCATGGCTACACTACAGGTGAGTTCGTATAATGTGAGGGGTCTCTGCTCTCCCCACAAGCGTAACAAGCTGTGATGGGAGCTGAAACGTCTGAAAGCTCAAGTGGTCTTCCTCCAGGAGACACACTTTACGCCAAAGTCTCTCCCCAAGCTCCCTTCCCATCTTTTTAACCAATGGTTTATTAGTACTTCCCCCGTTTCTAAATCTAGAGGGACGGCCATCGCCTTCCACAAATCGTGCCCCTTTCGGCCTTCGGATCATAGGTTAGACCCTCAAGGTCAGTATGTTTTTGTGAAGAGCCAGGTCGCAGGTCAAACTTACACATTTGCGTCAGTTTATGCCCCTAATGCTGGTCAGCTTACATTTATTGATGACACTCTAGACCGTCTAGCTGACTTCAGAGAGGGTTTTCTGATCTTAGGGGGGGATTTTAATATCAGTCCTGAACCTTCCTTAGATACATCCCATGCGAGGCCCCCCCACTCTTATGCTTTTCTCCGACACTTTTGTAAGACTATCCAGACCCACCTATTGGTTGACAGCTGGAGAACGATCCACCCTTCGGGTCGTGACTACACCTACTACTCTAAAGTACACGATGTATACACGCGTATCGACTACATCTATGTGGACCGCAATGCTTTAGAACTCCTTCACACTGCTTCTATTGGTAATATCTCCATTTCCGACCATGCCCCCGGTGACGATATCCCTTGCCCTTCCCCAAGGCCTGAGGAAGGCCTGGACATGGCAACTCAATGATAACTTATTAGATGACTTGTCTGTGGTGGCAGAGGTTGCCGACACACTGACCCACTATTTCAACGAAAACCCTGTCGGAGAACAGACCGCTGGGGTAGTCTGGGAGGCTCACAAGGCCGTAGTGAGGGGAGCTTTGATCTCCCAGGGGTCCAGACTCAAGAGGGAGCGCAGGGCGGACTTGGCGAGGGTGCTGGCTGTGCTACAAAGGGCCGAACTCTGTCATAAGGCTACTGGGGGTCCTGAGGCGCTGAGTGATCTAATGGAGATACGGGAATTATTCCTGCGTCTACCTGTTAGCCAAACTCGCAGACAATTTCGCTTTATGGCTCATAAATACTATGAACACGGAAACAAGTGCGGACGGATGCTTGCTCGTGCTCTGCGGAGGCGACAGGCTCAGTCCTTTGTGCACAAGTTGCGCTCCCCCTCCGGGGCCACGGCGGTGCAATCCTCCAAGATAGCTGCAGGGTTCCGTGACTATTATGCCGCGCTTTACAATTTGGACTCAGACCTCCCTCAGGACTCCCGGGAAAGCTAGATGTAAAGTGATCCGTGACTATTTAGAGGCAGCCAACCTCCCTACACTTACAGATGACCAGTCCTTGACTTTAGAACTTCCGTTCACTATAGCTGAGATTGGGGCCACGGTGAAGTCCTTGCCTAACGGGAAGAGCCCGGGCTGGACGGGTTCACTAAAGCGTATTACAAAACTCTCTTTCCCCAACTAGCGGCCCACATGTGTCATTATTTTAATTCTTTGGCTGGGGGCCCCCCGAAGCCCTTCTGGCTCATATCTCTGTACTCCCGAAAGATGGCAAGGACCCCGCCGTTCCCCAGAGCTATCGCCCAATCTCTCTTCTAAATTTAGACGTAAAAATTTTAGCAAAACTTTTAGCGAATAGGCTTAAGCAAATCATCCCTGGCATTGTCCATCCGGACCAGACAGGCTTCATAACGGGGAGGGAGGCCCGGGATAACTCCCTTAGAGCAGTACACCTTATACACTGGGCCCGCAATCGCCCTGTTCAGAACCCTTATATTATTTTATCAACTGACGCTGAAAAAGCCTTCGACCGTGTGGACTGTCCTATCTGACTGCAGTCCTCCGGTCGTTGCGGTTAGGCCCACGGATGTTAGCATCCATTTTGACTCTTTACTCCCTGCGCCCAGGTCAAGGTGAATGGAGCCCTATCGGAACGGTTTCCCATTAAAAATGGAACACGGCAGGGGTGCCCTCTTTCTCCCCTCCTGTTCGCATTGACGTTGTAACCGTTCCTCCGTACGGTGAGAGCCAACCCTGACATTAGGGGTCTTTTGGTTGGGAATACTGAACATAAACTCTCGGCCTATGCCGACGACTTCCTATTCCACCTTTCAGAACCCCTACTTTCCCTGCCCGTACTGATGAGGGAGCTGAAGCTATTCAGCTCGCTCTCCAATTTCAAGAGGGGAAGGGCCTTCCCCTTTGCTTGGGCTATGTCGTCCCTGAGGTACCTAGGAGTGCGTCTCACGGATCGCTTTGACACTTTATATACTGCTAATTATCCCCCACTATTGGAAGCGGTTAGGGGAGACCTCTCCCTATGGACGTGTACGGCTTTCACATGGTTGGGCCGTGTAAACATTATAAAAATGAACGTCCTACCCCGAATACTCTTTTACTTGCAGATGTTACCAATCCCCCTACCTAGGCGCTTTTTTGACCGACTGTCTAGCATGCTGACTGACTTTGTTTGGAATGCCCATAAACCTAGGATAGAAAAGAGATTGCTACGATGGCCGAAGCAGGAGGGTGGCTTGGGAATACCTGACGTTAGACAGTATTACAGAGCCATAGCCCTTCAGAGGATACTCGATTGGCGTTTCCATGCACGTTCGAAGTTGTGGGTCTCGTTAGAGAAGTGCTTGGCTGGGCGAAATTTATCTTATGCACCCTGGCTGTCCCGGGAACACAGGGGGCTATCCGAGACGACTTCCCCCTTGACGGCCCAGGTGCTGTCGGTCTGGGATCGGGTCAATACACTGTTGAAGCTAGCCCCCCCTGTGTCCCCTTTGGCGCCTTTAGGTGGGTTCCCCTGGTTCCCCCAGGGTGAACAAACAGGCTTTTTTGGGCCTTGGGACGACGATGGAGGCGCCAGTTGCGGTAAACTTATGAAACATGGCAGACTAATGAGCTACGACGCTTTACCCACGGGACTACATAACAAACACTTGAACTTTTGGAAATACAGACAATTACATCACTTCTTCCAGACACACGGCCGTTCAATTCGGGACCCCTCCTCTCTCACTCCATTTGAGCGTCTTTTTACTGCAGATGAACCGACCCCCCACATGATATCAGAACTATACCGCCTCCTGGGGGCAGCTGCCCCCCTGGCCACACCACCATATGTCAGAAGATGGGAGTCAGATTTAGGGCTGACCTTCACGGCCCAGCAGCTGTCCCACTTATACTATCTCACCCACTCGTCCTCGGTGGACTCTAGGACTCAGGAGACAAACTTTAAGGTTCTGTCCAGGTGGTATCGGGTGCCCGCAGAACTAACTCGTATCTATCCCTCAGCGTCAGACTCGTGTTGGAGGGGTTGTGGAGGCTGGGGAACGCTAGTCCACATCTGGTGGGATTGCCCCCTAGTTAGGCCCTTCTGGGAAGATCTACGGGACCAAATAGAGGTAGTGACAGGCATGAACGTTCCTCTTTCTCCGGAGCATTTTCTTCTCCAAGTCCCTGTGATCCCGCTTAGTCAATATAAAAAAAGTGTGCTACCGCATCTTTTGAATGTGGCACGACGCTTGATACCGATTTATTGGAAAATGCCTAAAATTCCCACTAGGGAAGAGTGGATAAGCGGAGTAAATGCGGTCCGTGAGGCCGAGGTTTGGGTGGCAACTTGCAAGGGGACTGAGGAGCGTTCACGGGCCGTTTGGGCACCCTGGTCTGGCTATGTTTTGGACCCCGCCTTTGTACCCTCGAGTTTAGACGTTGCTCTATTGGAGCTGGCAGATTCCACGCTTAAAACCCTCAGGCTGGCCGGTGGGCGAGAGACGAGGACTTAGCCAACCGGCGATTGGAGTGTGCCTGGGGGATCTCGGACTTCCGTCATGGTGCGCTCGGTGTGGACCCAGAAGAGGCTCCCGGCCAACTTACAGGTGACCTGGCTTCTGTGACCTATTTCCCTTCCTCTTTCCCTCCCTGGCCTTTCTTCCTCTCCTCCCCACCTCTCATCCTTTCCGGTGAGTCCCCCGCCTTTCTCTATTACACCCCCCTTCCATCTCCCCCCTTTTTTTTTTATTTGAGATGTTATCTGATGGTGGATGTTTGCCTGCCGGAGCTACTGGCTCGTATAACTCCGCAACCCGCTGGACGGCCCCTGGCCTCGTGGGGTACTGGCGTGCCCGCCTGGGTTTATATCAGTGGGTTTGGTTGGCTCTGGTTCGCTCCGGGGAGTGGGGTGGCTAGCTGGAGGCTGTTTGCCCCCCCTCCCCGTCGTGGACTGCAGGGGCTACCCCTTAAAGGTTTTCCCCCTCTAGTCGGAGGTGGCTCTCCTATAGGCACTACGCCCCCATCATCCACTCCCTTCCCTTTCTCCCCCCCCTTCCCTTTTCTCTTTCTTTTTTCTCTTTTTTCTTCCTTTTTCTCTACTCTTATCTTTAAGTTCTTTTTTCTTTTTTTTTTTCTCTTTATCTTAAGTATTACCTTTTAAGTTTTGCCGATGTCTTAACCATGCTGATATTATGTCAGGCTTCTTTTTGCTGCTATGATGATTTTAGATAAGAGCATCTATGTTTGATACGATCATTGTTCGTGCAATGCTCTTTGGCCCTGCGTGGCCGATGACTTGGAGCCTTAAGTTTTGTCTGACATGGCATATTTTAGTTGTAAAACAATAAAATTTGATTACACAAAAAAAACAAAAAAAAAACTTAAAGTAGAACTATACGCAAAACTTTTTGTTTTCATTTTGGATAGAGTATGGGAGATTATAACCCCTGTAATGTTTATTTTTGCCTTTTTTGTCCTAATATGGAGATTTACCTTCACATCCTGTCCCATAGTCAAAACAGGAAGTGAGAGGAAATCCCGGCAAATGAAAGGAGTCTCTTGAGGACCCCCTGATCACCGGAACTAGTGTCTACTTTTCTAGGGACAACTCAAAATTTGGGATTTTTTTTCACTTTCAATAATAATGCTAAACACGATAAATAGAGAGGGCATATCTCCCTAACAGGAGTTCTAATTCCTCGCCCCTCTATCTAAAACACATTTGTTTATTTTTTCCTTTACTTATTGTGAAGTCACTTCGATCTCGTTAAATGATTTCTCTAGTTGCAGAGCCTGGGTGGTGACATCACCCGCAGGCTTACTATGGGGCATCCAGTGCTGTCTGTCCTTCCTCTACAGTGAAGCAAGCTCTGGGACCCGATCATGTGACCCGACCAGAACGACCTCAGAATTGCTAAGTATTTGCATCTATCCTTTTACAGGGTAGATAGAATAGGCTTAGAATGAGGGTGGGAGTAGATTTAAGCTTAGTTAGGTTTTTGACCTGTCTTTCACTTAGCCAAATACATTCCAAGTAAACTAAAACAAAAGGTGTTCAAAGTGTTACAGCCCATTTTCTTTACAAAGCAACCACAGACTAAGGGCTGGTTCACACTGCTCCGACACATGCTTCCGACTTGCAAAACTTTGGTCCCGACTTGGGCACGATTTCAGCCCATTGATTTGAATGTAAGTAGCATCCATAACAGACCATTAAAAAAAAAAATTATCCTCCGAACACTGTCTCCCGGCATTGTGTCAGCTCTGTTGGCTGCCCAGTTAATATATAGCTATGGGGCGTGGCCAACCAGTGATGTCACTCGGAGACCCCACCTTTTGTGATGGCACCGCTTGCTTATCCCCCCTCTCTTTCCTGACCTACTGGGCTGCATGCTTGGATAATGTTCTGGTATGGATTTTTAGGGGGGACCCCACACCGATTTTTATATTTTTTTTCAAAATTTGGAATGAGGTTTCCTCCAAACCAGAAACAAAGGAATTGTTTCGATTGGTCAAAGAACAAGTTGCAATTATCTCAAAGTCAGATCCAATTCATTGAAGTTGCATAGAAGTCAGACCTGAAGTCGCAGCACAAGACGAATCGGAAATCGTGCGATTTCCGTGTCAGAGCAGTGTGAATCTGGCCTAAACAGAGAAACCTGCTCTTGCTAGCAACTGCTGAGTGGTACCCTTTCTATCTGTGGGGAAGCAATGGTCTCATTTCAGAAGGCCAAAACATCTCTACTAAGTCTGCAATCATCAAATGTCATTCTCCCTGCTGATTGGAGACCTCTGAATATAACTGAGCAGGGAGGGACTGAGTTTCTGCAGATAGATCATTGCTTCCCAATGGAGAGTCTTACACTGCAGCATACTGGCAGGAGGCAAGCTTTAGAAAAAAAACAATAACTGTAATGCCACGTACACACGACCGTTTTTCGGGTTGTAAAAAATTAAGTTTTTTTTATGTCATTAAAAAACGATTGTGTGTGAGCGCCAGAGCATTTTTCACAATGTAAAAAATGTCCATTAAAAATTTAGAACATGCTCCAAATTTTCATGTTGTTTTTAACGTTGTAATTTTTAACGTCGTAAAAATTGGTTGTGGGCTTTAACGACGTGAAAAAACGCGCATGCTCAGAAGCAAATTATGAGACGGGAGCGGTCGTTCTGGTAAAACTAGCGTTCGTAATGGAGCACATTCATCACGCTGTAACAGACTGAAAAGCGAGACTCGTCTTTTACTAACACAAAATCAGCAAAAGCAGCCCCAAGAGTGGCGCCATTCGAATGGAACTTCCCCTTTATAGTGCCGTTGTACGTGTTGTATGTCACCGCGCTTTGCTAGAGCATTTTTTTCACGATCTGTGTGGGGAAGGCCGGTTTTACAATAATCGGGTTGAAAAAAACTTTGTTTTTTCTAGACCATTAAAAATGGTCATGTGTACGCGGCATTAGACCTTACTGTGCTTTGATGCACCTGGAATTAAGGCTTTAAGGTGGTTGTAAAGGCAAAATATTTTTTAATGTTGGATGGAGTAATAAAGGGTTAAAGGTAAGCCATGCTTTTATTGCAGTCTGTTTTGTGAGGCAATTGGGGAGATTCACCACATCATGGTCACCAAGACAGCAAGTAAGGAATCTTTCTTTGGGGACAAATGTTCTGGTGACAATTGCCTAAGATTGGAACTTCCCTCACTTAGGGCAAATTCTTCTCACTCCGTAGTGTGCCTCCAAGAAAGGGATTGAAGGCAAATCCAGCAGAACACAAGCAGCAAAATATCTAGATTGGGGTTTTAAAGTAAAACTACAGGCAAACTTTTTTAACTCCTGCATTTTTTGCCATCTGTGTCCCACTGGAAAGATGTCACTTCACTTCCTGTCTCATTGCCATACAGGAAGTGAGAGGAAATCCCTCCTACATGAGCAAATCTAAGTCTCTGTTACTGTTCTTAGGACAACTCAAAATTAGGACTTTTTTTTACTTTTTATTATAATTGTTTTTTTTTTTGTTTCATAAAGTTTTATTTGGTGCTTATGAAGACATTATTATAATTGTAAACAGGACAAATAGAGAATGTAAATCTCCCTAAGGCTCCATGCACACTGAAGCTGATAAAAGCTATAAAAAAACGCCAGTAGCTTTGCAGGGAGCCTTGCAACGTTTTTTTAGCGTTTTTGCAATAGCTTTAACCAGCGTTTTTCAGTGTAACTTTTATCAGCTTTCTTCTTTTTTTTTTTTTACTTTTTTTTTTAATGGATAAAAAAACCGCTAAAAAACGGTTTTGAGCGTTTTTTATCGTTTTTGGGAGTTTTTCAGCGCTTTGCATTTTTTAGCGTTTTTTTTTTTTGCCAAAAAACAGCACTTTGAATGCAACAGCAATAAAAACTGAGAGATGTTCTAATATCTCCCCACTTTATACAAAACAAAAAAAAAGTTTTGTCTTTAGTTATACATTAACTCTTCTTTACTCAATCTAAAACGAACAAAAATAGTTGTGGCTATACACACTTATAAGATACATGAAACATTACAACAGTGAGACCTAGATCCCCTTGAGATAAAATGTAGAACCACTGAGAGGTACAAGAAACCATTAGTTTATCTCCCTGGCATCTACCAACAACTAAAATATCAGTTTGGGTGGAGAAGGCTCTTTAAAATCTATTAAAACTGTTTTCATACAGGGTTTATAAAAAGAATATGATGCATTTGGATATGTCTACGAAGTGCGCACCACTAAATGTTTGCTGAGGTTAGAATTTGCATATATAATGCAGGCATACACAGTGAAATGCTAACTTCTAGGTGTATTGGGATACCAAGTGTGGTCTCTTTAGCATCCAGAAATAGTTATGAATACAGCAACTTTTTATGTTTAATAACAGTACTTTATTGTTGGAACCCTGCTTCCATTTTAGCAGATCTGTTTGGTTAAGTCCATATTGAGTGCAGCGTGAAAGAGTTTGACCGCATCACCTGCTATTTTTCTCTATGACTAGATTTAGCCAGAGCTTAACATTTCCACAGCTAAGTAATGATGAGGACAGGTCCATCCAGCGTGTGTTTAGCTAAAAAATAATACTTGGGTTAACTTACCAGCTAATACAAAGATATGACTGCCTGGTTCGCCTTGCTTTATAATATATTCTCCCTGGGCATATCTTCTTTCGTACATGCATTCTATCGTGTCCTGGATTTGATGAGGATCAAGTCGTTTTAGAAACTGATTCTTGTACAATGCATCCGTTATAAGTTTTTTCTCACTTGTAAAGATAAAGAAGATATACATTATAACATACACATCAAAAAAAATAAAAAATCCTTACTGTATGAGCCACAGCGTCTATGTGAATGGGGCCTAAAGAACAGGTCGAATGTAGAAGGTGTGCCTAAAAAAAGCCAGGCAAAGGACTAGTGACCAGTTTTGCCTGTAGTCCCCTTGCAACAGTTCTTTCCCATTATTAACTTACTATTATGTGGGTGTAAGAAGGCAGGGCTTTGCACCCTCTTGTTAAAGTCTCTAGCAGGGAGAACAGTGAGCAATAGCGACATCTCATTCTAAATCTCTGGAGACTAGCAGTGCTTTAGAGTCTCACTGCAGATATACAGTTATGAGGCTGTAGGCACAGGAGGGCTTGGGCACCCTCACATAGCAAGTGCACTGCTATTTTCGAATTTCAGACAAAAAGTTAATTTTTAGAGTACTGCTTAGGCATTTCTAGACATTCTACATAACACAGCAATAAAAACCCTGCCTGCTACAGCAATGTGCTACCGATCAGCAGATACACTATATTACCAAAAGTATTGGGACTGCTTTTACACACACATGAACTTTAATGGCATCCTAGTCTTAGTCAATAGGGTTCAATATTTATTTGGCACAGCCTTTGTAGCTATAACAGCTCCAACCCTTCTGGGAAGGCTGTCCACAAAGTTTAGAAGTGTGTCTATGGTAATGTTTGACCATTCTTCCAGAAATACATTTGCGAGGACAGACACTGATGTGGTTTGTAGTCTCAGCTCAAATTCATCCCAAAGGTGTTCTATCGGGTTAAGATCAGGACTCTGTGCAGACCAATCAAGTTCCTCCACCCCAAACTCACTCATTCATGTCTTTATGGACCTTTCTTTGTGAACTGGTCCAAATCATTTGGTGGAGGGGGGATTATGGTGTAGATTGTTTTTCAGGGGTTGGGTTTGGCCCCTTAGTTGCAGTGAAGGGAACTTTTAAGGTGTCAGCATACCAAGACATTTTGGACAATTTCCTGCTCCTAACTTTGTGGAAACAGTTTGGGATGGCCCCTTCCTGTTCCAACATGACTGTTCACCAGTGCACATAGCAATATCAATAAAGACATGAATGAGTGAGCTTGGGGTGGAGGAACTTAACTGGTCTGCACAAAGCCCTGGACCTCAACCTGATAGAACACCTTTGGGATGAATTAGAGCAAGGGCTCTGAGACACGCTTTTTTGTCCTCATCATTGCCTGACCTCACAAATGCTCTTCTGGAAGAATGGTCAAACATTCCCATAGACACACTCCTAAACCTTGTGGACAGCCTTCCCAGAAGTGTTGAAGCTGTTATAGCAGCAGTGGGCTAGCCCAATATTGAACCCTACAGATTAAGACTGAGATTAAATTAAAGTTCATGTGTGTGTAAAGGCAGGTGTCCCAATACTTTTGGTAATATAGTGTATATCTGTTTTGTAATTCTATAGAAAAGCGAGACACCTGGACTGTGCAACACCATCCACCCACCCTACCTCATTACAGAATTTTATAAGCATGAAGATAGGGTTGCCACCCGTACGGGATTCCCCCGGACAGTACGGGTTTTGAATCCTGTGTACGGGAATCAGTCCGCCTGAGCCCCGGACACACACACAGTGCTGCAGAGTCTCCGAAGTTCCCCGTGCAGGTGGCTCCCTCCCTCCCTGCACTGCACGGTGCTCTGGCCGAATCTCCGGCGCTGTGTAAAATGTGCGATAACAACACATTACAGCAGGGTGACTGTGTGCTGTGAGGGGGAGAGACGCGCTAGTGTGCCTACTCATGCAGACACAGCCTCGGCATGTGACCTGTCTGGAACGCGGGAGGAACAAACACAGCCGGTGTACAGAGCCTGGCTGCCGTGCAGACTAAGGGGTCACCGACCGCGACCGCTGGGTGAGTGCAGAGCTGAGGCTCTTTACTTTCCTACAGATCACTGATCACAGTCTCTCTCAAGTGTGGGGGTTTGTCATGCTGGTCTTTCCAGGGAGTCGGGACATGGCTGCTGATTGAAGATTGCAGTCTAGTGTTCTCCCTGCAGGCTCATTCTGGCATAATTACTGTATGTGCAGTGCTCAGTAGCCTTTATCTATCTATCTGCTTTGATTTTTTGGGGTTTTTATTTGGTAATTAAACGTCCACTGCCCACTGACACCGCTCACTGCCCACTGACACCGCTCACTGCCCACTGACACCGCTCACTGCCCACTGACACCGCTCACTGACATCGCTCACTGCCCACTGACACCGCTCACTGCCCACTGACACCGCTCACTGCCCTACTGACACCGCTCACTGCCCTACTGACACCGCTCACTGCCCTACTGACACCGCTCACTGCCCAACTGACACCGCTCACTGCCCTACTGACACCGCTCACTGCCTTACTGACACCGCTCACTGCCCTACTGACACCGCTCACTGCCCTACTGACACCGCTCACTGCCCTACTGACACCGCTCACTGCCTTACTGACACCGCTCACTGCCCTACTGACACTGCTCACTGCCCTACTGACACCGCTCACTGCCCTACTGACACCGCTCACTGCCTTACTGACACCGCTCACTGCCTTACTGACACCGCTCACTGCCCTACTGACACCGCTCACTGCCCTACTGACACCGCTCACTGCCCTACTGACACCGCTCACTGCCCTACTGACACCGCTCACTGCCTACTGACACCGCTCACTGCCCTACAGACACCGCTCTTAAGGTAGGCTAGGTTCATATTTTAACTGTGACATTTATTTTATTTAATCATATTTTATGGGCACACAAATGCTTTTGTTTTATTTAACCATGCCCCTTTAAGTCCACCCCCACTCCACTGTTAACACAATTTGGCCACAGCCACTGTTCACTGTTCACTGCAGCGTACTATGCGCGCCTCCTTACTATTCTCCTAGGGTAACTCAAAGGTATCCCAAATCTCCTACCATCCTATAGCATGTACTAAAAAAAAAATTGCTGTATGCCGCTAAAATGTTCGGGTTTGGCTTGACGAAAAGGTGGCAACCCTACATGAAGACAACTCTCATAATGATCAGTATTAAAAGCCACTAGATAGTAAGTTTACTGTCAGGGTTAGTGCTTAAGGCTTTATATTATAAAGCAAAACAATTAGCCCCTTGACACTGACTCTTGCCAGCTCTTTAATGGGTTCTGAAAGATAGGAGGCATGCTTCCTCATGATGTGATTACTTTGATTGACTGTCTTAGGAATCATATGATCAGAAGCCCTCCCCACTGGCTCCCAATCATATATGGTGACCAGCAGCTCTCTGTGACCGCTTTGTCACTGTGCTAGGAATTTGCAGTGAACACACTCTCAGCACAGAATAGTGGAGTCGGAAAATGCATATACTGTATGTGTACAACTACATAGCTCCGAACTGTCCCTGATTTTGAGGGACTGTCCCTCATTTGGAGCAAAGTCCACCTGTCCCTCATTTCTCCTCATTTGTCTGATTTGCTGTGATCTATATAGTTGTATATAAAATTCACTTTTTATCTTTCAAAAAGTGTTTCCCATTGCTAAACCTTTCATCCAATCTCTAAATTGCTGCATTTGTAAATTTTAAAAACCAATATAAAGGAATAGTAGTGGTAAAAAAAAAAGCCCTTGTGGATTTAATTAACCTTTTTTTGGTTAATTGTCCTTTTAAGGGTGTGACAGGGGGCGTGTCCTATGCCGACATACAACTGCTATCAGGTGTCCCTCATTTTCATCTCAAAATGTTGGGAGGTATGCAACTAGCACTAAGTCCTACCAAGGTGTTTGCATTGCTTCATTGTGACTACCTGGTGCAGTAAGTGACTGGATTGTTTCAATGAGAGATCTTGATCCACAAAAGTTTCATCTTAAAAGGGACTTTTGCTTTTTGTTATTTTTGGAATTTACCATGGTATTTTGCCAGTGGTAAATTCACCTTTATATACCTGTTTTTGTATATCATATACTGTATACACCAATCAGTCTTAACATTAAAAGCACTGACAAGTAAAGTGAATAAGGGCCCTTTCACACGGACGTGTCCATGTATGGGCTCTGCTTTGCTCAGCAGGGATCACTCCGTCGCTCTGAGTAGGAGGATGACAGGTCTATCTCTGCACACTGTGCAGGGATTAACCTGTCAGAGCACCGCTCTCCCCTATGGGGGATCGGATGAAGACAGACCGTAGAGTCGGTTTTCATCTGATCCGATCCGCCAGATGGATGGAAAATAGGGTTTCCATCCATCACACTTTGGAGGATCGGAACGGGACGGATGTCAGCGGGCATGGCTCCATAGACCTGCCCGGAGTGTTCGTTCAGGTCCACCTAAAAAACTGACAGTGTGAAAGAGGCCTAACCTTGATTATCTGGTTACAATGGCATGCAAATTTTGTTAAGTTATATTAGGCAGTAAGTAAACATGCTAAAAATAATAATAACAATGCAGTTTGTTTATGAGGCTGCATAACCGCAGACCCATCAGAATGCTCATGCAGACCAATGTCCACAGCCAAAAAGCACTATAACAGGCATGTGAGAATCAAAACGGGACCACTGAGCAATGGAAGAATGTGGCTTGATCGATTGAATCATGTTTTCTTTTACACCATATGGATAGCTAGGAGTGTGTACTTCACTTGCCAGGGGAAGAGATGGCACCAGGATGCACTGAGGGCAAGCCAGTGGAGGCAGTGTAAATGTGAAACAGCACAGCAATCAGGTAATTTCTCTGTTACTCTGTTCTCTCTTCCAGTCAGCATTATCATTGTCAGCACATTAACTGACTGGCTCCTTGTTATGCTTCTCCATCCTCTCTGAACTCTACTGGAGAGAGGAGGAGGTGAGGAGATGGTTGTGTCCTTTATAATCCATAAAAAACTCAGTAGACAGGGCTGAAACCACATGTTTTTTTTTTTATTAACCACTTAAGACCCGGACCAATACGCTGGTAAATGACCCAAGGTGTTTTTGCGATTCGGCACTGCGTCGCTTTAACAGACAATTGCGCGGGCGTGCGACGTGGCTCCCAAACAAAATTTGCGTCCTTTTCTTCCCACAAATAGAGCTTTCTTTTGGTGGTATTTGATCACCTCTGCGATTTTTATTTTTTGCGCTATATACAAAAATAGAGCGACATTTTTGAAAAAAAAACACTATTTTTTACTTTTTGTTAAAAAAAAAAATCAAATAAACTAAATTTTAGTCAAACATTTAGGCCAACATTTATTTAGCCACATGTCTTTAGTAAAAAAAAAAATCGCAATAAAAAAAAATAGCTACCTAGCGGGAACAGCGACACTAATACAGCGATCAGAAAAATGATCGCTTAGTGACGCTGGCAATAGGGAGTGAAAGGGTTAACTAGGGCGGTGATCAGGGGGTTAAAACTTTATTAGGGGAGGTGGGGGGGCTATCCTGAACCTAACACTAACTGTTTTTTACACTGCCTGTCACACTGACACACTGCATTCAGTGACACTGTGACAGGGGGGTGGGGGGGGCGATCACAAGGGGTTAATATGCCTATGTGAGTGTGTGTCAGTGTTGTGTTGGTGCACACTTACTTGTGATGTCTTCTCTCATCAGCAGCGCTGGGAAACAGCGCTGCGATGAGAGAATACATAATTTCCTCCTTCCTGTGTAAACACAGGAGGAGGAAGTGACAGGTTGGGAGCGCGCTCCCATTGGCTGGGAGCGATCGCGGGGGGGCGGGTATTCGCCGACATCCGCCCCCAGATCCCGGATCGCTCCCGGAGCCAGGGGGACCCCCGCACGCCGCGGAGGGGGTCCCGATGGGACCCCCGAACCGCACTTAGGCGGGGACGTAAATTTACGCCCTTGTGCCTGTACGTGCCATTCTGTGGCCGTATATGTGCGTGCGGGGGTCCTTAAGTGGTTAATTTGCCTTGACATAGGCTTTAAAGCAATCCTTTCCTATGGGGCCTCCTGTTGTTAAATTCCTACTAAATAATCTAGCTATTACAAAGAATACCGACTTCATAACTTTGTAAGTCACTGACTGAACAAGCATGCAGATCAGGAAAGTCAAAAAGGTAGTATGCCGAATAATAAAAGAAGCCTCTATGTCCCTCCTAGGAAAGATTTCCTTTAAGCTCCATAAGATATGTCCTATCGGCATGACAAAAATATGTAATAATAATTAATACTCTATGACATGAAAACAGTACAGTATACAGTTGTATTCAAAATTATTCAACCCCTCACTGAAATTGATTGTTTTGGCCAGTTTGACATTGATTTTGATCATCCTGACATCCTGCTTACAATTAAATCAAAGAGGCACGTGTAGGTCAGAGAAATATAACATAACATTTATAATGAAATAACCACAAATGTCTTTTCTGTGCTCACATCATTATCAGTTTTATTCAACCCCCAAGTGACATTCAATCTTAGTACTTAGTACAACGTCCTTTTACAGTTATAACAGCTTTTAAACGTGAAGCATAGCTTGACACAAGTGTTTTGCAGTGATCTACGGGTATCTTCGCCCATTCGTCATGGGCAAAAGCCTCCAGTTCAGTCACATTCTTAGGCTTGCGCACTGCAGTTGCTTTCTTTAAGTCCCACCAGGGGTTCTCAATCGGATTTAAGTCTGGTGACTGCGATGACCACTCCAAAATTTTCCAGCCTTTAATCTGCAACCATGCTCTAGTGGACTTGGAGGTATGCTTGGGATCATTGTCCTGTTGAAAGGTCCAACGTCTCCCAAGCCTCAGGTTTGTGACGGACTGCATCACATTGTCATCCAATATCACCTGGTACTGAAGAGAATTCATGGTACCCTGCACACGCTGAAGCTTCCCTGTACCTGCAGAAGCAAAACAGCCCCAAAGCATTATTGACCGCCCGCCATGCTTCACAGTAGGCGAGGTGTTCTTTTCTTCATAGGCCTTGTTCTTCCTCCTCCAAACATAGCGTTGATCCATGGGCCCAAACAGTTCTAATTTTGTTTCATCAGTCCACAGAACACAATCCCAAAACTTCTGTGGTTTGTCCACATGACGTTTGGCATAATGCAGTCGACTCTTCTTATTCTTTGGAGACAGCAAGGGGGTGTGCCTGGGAGTTCTGGCATGGAGGCCTTCATTACGCAGTGTGCGCCGTATATTGTCTGAGCAGAAACTTCAGTACCCACATCTGACAAATCTTTTCTAAGTTCCTCAGCAGTCACGCTGGGACTTTTCTCCACTCTACGCTTCAGGTAGCGCACAGCAGTCAAAGTCAGCATCTTCTTTCGGCCACGACCAGGTAGCGTTTCAACAGTGCCCTTTGCCTTGAATTTGCGAATGATGCTTCCTATGGTGTCTCTTAGTATGTTTAACATCTTTGCAATCTTCTTATAGCCATTGCCCTTCCTGTGAAGAGTAATCACCTCTTACTTGTCTTCCTGGACCATTCTCTTGACTTCACCATGTTTGTAACCACACCAGTAAATGTCTAGAAGGAGCCGAGTATCACAGTCATTTTAAAGCTGCCTAATTGGTGCTTATTAGGCTTTATTGCTGCTCCCTGACATCCACAGGTGTTTTCAATACCTGATTGAAAACACTTCAATGAACCTCTGTTCTTCAGAGTGGTAGTCTTTAAGGGGTTGAATAATTGTGTAAATGAGGAATTCACAAAAGAAACATTTACTACTATATTAAAAAAACAATTGATGTCATTTTAGTTGCATATGGTTCTTTAAGAAGTCCTTGTAGGATTTCATTCTGAATACAATTACAAATGTACACTAAATTCCCTAAAACCCTTTACAGCATTGGGGGGTTGAATAATTTTGAATACAACTGTATGTATATGAGAATTTTAATTAATATAGAGTTTTATTCTAACATATTACCTTGACTTCAACAAGTAAATAGATACGTATATAAATTACTTCCATTTTATCAATGGCTTCCTGCAGCTTGTATAATAGGCATTTTGTATAAACCACACAACATCAGACTGGGATTATAATACAACTGGGACTGTAGAGAAGCAATGCTGCCTAAATCTCGAAATAATTGCTATGGTAGAAATAAATGAATACCACACCCTCACCAACTAACCTGTGGTTTACATAGTCCACACAACTTTAAGCTTTGAAATAAGTCTGACTATGGACCAATTATAGCTAGGAGGCAAGAAATATCGATTAAGACGTAACTATTAATCCTTTTAACTCACCCAGCAAAAGGTATGTTCAGTACTAATTGCCTTGTGATTTGTGCAACCTGCCATTGTATTCCCACAGGAAAAAACGCTAGCAGCTAATTGGGATGTAGGTCACAGGGAATTCCATATGGTGAGCACTTAAAAACAGATCATGTTCTCCTATACATTTATACATGTTTGATGCTAGCAGAATACAAGTAGTGTTATAGAGAAAGGAAAGAAAAATGATAGATAAATGATGCCTATCCAAGTTATTGATATTTCTTTAAATAATATCAATAAAGCATTTATTGTTGAGTAAAAACACATTAAAATTATTGTTTGTATGGAAGTCAATCAGGTAAGAAAGACTTAACAATAGCAAATAGTTTTTTTTTGGTTCGTTTGGTCTGGGGTGATAGGGAATAATAACAAAATCATGGGGAAATAACAAGAGAAAAGAATAAAGGGAATTAAATCTCATGATTATAAATCAAGATCCCAAGTGACGAGAACTGGGAAAACATAAAACTATAAGATAAGATATATGAATGTATAGATATATGTATTTTAATATGTATTTGTAAAATGTATATAAAATGTTATAAATAGAGATTGAAACAAAAGCACATTGCATAACCATGGATTAAATAACTGAGCTAGAGCATATTTATTAAAATAAAACAAACAATGACACTACAACCCTTGATAATCAAAGTTCAGAAACTTGATTTTGACAGACAGTTAAAAAGAAGAATTTTAAAGTCCATTGTATGAATTACACTTTATGTATTCCACGTTTCCTTATTAGATAAGGGCATCATGATATGGTCATCTATCATTTCTTGCCTTTCAGCATGATGGATTTAATCTGTAATGTCATTGGTAAATACACATTACAAAATATTGAAAGTATTTTGACAATTAATGAAAGCAAAGAAAACTGAGAAAATTCATCAACTGTAAGCGATCCTTCACAGATATGAGGTTACCAAAATCTGATTGGTGTCTATATATTGCTATGATTTACATGTCACTGTTGTTCATTGCACTAATTTACTGAATAAATTTGGTTATGACAAGTTGTTTAGGCAATTCTCTTTTTATGACATACTGCTCTAAACGAAAATAATTACATCATCTGCTTCCAGTAAAAAAGAAATGATAATTTAAAAGTAAGGTTGAAATTGAATTACATGACATGGGATTATGTTATATAATGAAAATAATTCCTGGCCCTTTTTAATCTATCCCCTGGACCATATTTTCTGATCATGCAAAATGTTGATTGTATGATTCTGTCAGCATTTTAAGTTCATACTAGCATATTTTTGGATATGTACCTCTGATGTCAACAGGAAGGATGGTAAACAGGTTTTCTTAGGAAGGACTAAGCTACAATGCTTCCAGTCTACTCTTTAAACCACAGTGCAGGATAGCCATTGAAGTGTATTTTCAGTCAAAACGTGCAGGCTTTCTGGAGGTAGGATGAAGCGTAAACCACACTGGTTGGATAATGGTGGATAAAGGAGAGGCCATGATCCCCCTGGAGGCTAGTATGTAGGGGGCTGAACAGAGACTGTGCTTTTCTCTTTTCTGTCTACTCTTCCCCTCTCTCACCCTGGGTCTCTGGTGGTTCTTGTGGGCCTGCAAAGGGCTAAATTGGAGGAGACTGAAGTATCTGGGCCTCTCTGGTACCTAGAGGGTTGTATTCCATCTGTCACCTGGGCTGTTGGCCACCGAATTTCCACTGCTCTCTTCCACCTGGTGTTGCACTCTATTTTCCTCCTTTGTCACTGAAGGGGAAGACTTAGGTTCCCAGACACCAATGCAGCCAATCACAGTGCTGTGCCCTCCCCTCTTGTGGTGGCCTATGCATCTCCTGCACTTTAAAGGGGTCATCACTCAAGCCTTCACCAAGTTTAGGAGCTTTCGGTCTGCACTGCAGTTTGCTGGCATTACCTACAGACCCCAGGCAGCCTCTGTTATTTTCTTATAAGGTTTATTATAGATGTTTTAAGATATGACAGGCTTATTTATTGTCTTTAGGAGCAGTGCTCTCTCTACTTTCCTGCTAACCACATATTTAACTGTGTCACATGGAGACACCAAAAGCAGTTAGACCACATACTGCAAAAGTTTAATACATTTTCTCCTGTTCGTAATACAATGTTTTGGACATTTATATGGCATGGTACCCCAGATTTTATCACAACAGATGATCTAGTGGTTGCACATAATTGTCCCATATTAATGTATTACTTGTATACTGTATATATGATATCTCAGCAGTAAATCATTTCTAACCATATTGAAGCCAAAAGACAATTCTAAAATTTAGCAGGTCTTGTTATAGCTCTTATGGAACAAGAACACTTTTGGCTTTTGAAATGGTAAAGCAGATGGAAAAGGAAGAGCTTCACATTGCTCTATAGGAGATTCTCTTTAATTATGATTTGAGTATATGACAGCAGCTCTGATGTAGGCTCTGTCACTATTTCTGGTTGGTAATACGTGTTATGAGCAGTAATAATGTATTTTATTAATAATTAATTATGTATTAATGTCTTTAAAACTATCAATATTTCCTGCAGGGAA
Organism: Rana kukunoris; assembly: GCA_029574335.1. Taxonomy (NCBI): domain Eukaryota; kingdom Metazoa; phylum Chordata; class Amphibia; order Anura; family Ranidae; genus Rana; species Rana kukunoris. Next base: position 448,595,538 of record CM056049.1, on the reverse strand, counting down.
TGTGCAAACATTATTGGTCTGTGAGTATTTTTCTCTGACTACGATTTGGACATTTTGGTGTCCGTTTATGAAGCAGCGAACAGCGGTGATCCCTGGGATCACCACTGATCACAGCCCATAAACAGTTTATGAAACGGAGATAATCGGGGGGAGAAGTGTTTGAATTTGTTCTCCCGCCAATTATCTCTACACACAGAGAAGTCTCATAGACTGACACAGAAACGGCCAGTTTTTGAAGCTGTGATCTGAGAGCTTCACTGGCGATCTCTGTCAGAATTCACATGCCCTGATTCACCATCTCAGAGGTGGTGAAGCGGGGAGTAAAGAGGGAATCCCGGGGGGGCCTGAGGAGGAAGGAGGAAGATTTTTAACTTCCTTCTACCTCGTTCTGACCCCCCAACACTGTAACCATGTCCCCCTGTAATATTTATGTGTATACATATATATACATACATATATATAATGTGTACATGTTCATATATATAATGTGTGTGCATATACATGTATATATATTGTGTGTGTGTATACATATATATATTATGTAGGGGGACTTGTTATTTTAAATACAATAACCACGCCGTCTGTCAGTGTACTGAGCGGTGATAATTTATCACTGCTCAATAAACTGACATCTCCGTATTTCTGTGAATTTCTGGTACTGTAATCTCGTGAAGTCTCACGAGATTCCAGTATCAGTGGCCGTTCTCCACTGTTTGAAGCGTTGGTAGATCACTTCACTCCTCCAAGGGTGAAGCGATCTTCTCCACTTCATAAACCGACACACAGAGGAGAAAAATCTCCTCCGTGAATGCCGGAGAATGAAGCAGTGAATAGATTTCACTGCTTCATAAACGGAACCAAAGTAATAAATATAATTTGTATAGTTTAAAGGGACACTAAAGTCAGGGCTTTTTAAAAAAAAAAATAACAAACATGTTATACTTACCTCCACTGTGCAGTTCGTTTTGCACAGAGTGGCCCGGAAAGCTGTCTTCTGGGGTCCCTCGGCGGCTGTCTGGGCTCCTCCTCGCAAAAGCTTTCCCTCTTCATGCGAGGGCGCTCGCATGGAGGAAAGCTTTTGCGAGCGCGCTCCCATGATACAGCGGCGGCCATAGCTGCCGACTGTATCACTCGGCTCCGCCCCCGGCGCGCCGCGTCATCCGCTCTGATTGACAGCAGTGCTAGCCAATGGCTGCGCTGCTATCAATCCGCCCAGCCTAGCCAATCAACGGCCAGGCTGGGAACCGAAGAGGACGACGTGGACGCGCCTGGGAGATTCGAACGGTCAGGTAAGTACAACGGGGGCTCGGGGGGGGGGGGGGGCGGTGCTGTGAGATGTTTTTTTACCTTAATGCATAGGATGCATTAAGGTAAAAAAACGTGTACCTTTACAACCCCTTTAAGCATTACATTTAAAGAGTGAAGGTAAAACATCTAAATTTACAGTTGACATATGTGCAAAGTAGCTTGTCTTTCACAAAATGTAATTTTATTCAACTAGTTTTTTCAAATTGGGATATCCCATGTCAGGTAACACTTCCAGAATCTGACCTCACCTTTATCTACTACAGTTAAAGCAACACAAGTTCGTTAAGGTTCACCCCAGCCTGTGATTGGATAGTAAAGGAACAAAACACACTAACGAGATTAGCAAGTTCCTTGTGTAGTGCAATGTAGTAGACACCTATTTGGCTAATAGTGTTGCCCATTCCTTCCAAAGTCCAAATCGTGCTAAACAGGGAAATTCAAACAGCTAATACAGAAAGCTAAATCAAGGTATAGCGAAGTAAATTTAGATACATCAGATTTCGATATTTAGATGGCAGATATTGCCATCTGCTCTGCTTAATACCCCACTGGGATTTACACACCATGGGCCAAATTTTACGTCCCATTCATAAAATGCAGATCATGGTTTTCCACACCTAAATGTTCATTTGAAACGATTATCACATTTGACGATAATTTGTAGAATTTGTCGAAAAAGTGAATGATCAAGGGAATTTATCTTACTGTTACTGACCAGGACAAGAAGGATTTTTGTCCTTACAGTGAGACTATATTGGCAGTTGTTGTTCAGTACTTTGTAAAACTTCAGTGTGGATAATACTGATCATCATTACTCTGACTTGTCCATCAATATCCAAGGCAACATTTACAGTTGATAGATGGCCTATTGAATCTACTGTATTTGATTCCACCAATTGAACACCCCTAAAAGAAAGCAGTTTTGTCAGGGAAAATTTTAATAATTGCGCAACATTTTGTTCCTACTGTGCTTTAAACTGAACTGACATAATGGGCAGAAAACTCTGGTTTACAAAAACTATTCTATTCAAGTATGTACCATATTTTTAGCACAGAAACGTATCTTCTATTGCTCTCAGCCTCCTTCGAATCCACAAATTCCATTTTTTTTGGTGTTGTTATCTGATTTCATGTCAAAGGGTGGCTACATTCATTCTCTGTAAATGTAGGCACCTTCTCTTGCTTTCTCCCAAAACGAACCAGAGACTATGATATATATAGCGTGCATAGAGCAATGCACATGACCACAACTACTTCCAAAGAAACAGATGTGTGGGGGGGGGGGGGGGAGCTTCAGGACCTTACTGAAGACAATACAAGAAGGCAGAAAAACACAATAAGAAACTATTCCATGAAAAATAGGTTACAGGGCTTTTAAGTAGTGGATGTATATTTGAAGAATAAGGATATTGTTTACTGTAAAAAAAAAAATTATTAGTCTTTAATTATTTTCTTACACAATGGGAGCTTGGAACCCCACGTATTTTTTTTTTAAATGTGGGGTGGGGATCTACTTAATATCCATACCAGACATGAAGGGCCTGGTAATTAAATGTGGGGGGACCCCCACACATTTTTTTTTTATCAATGACTTTTCTCTGTATTGCCGGGAGCCAACAATTCATTATAGCCGCAAATGGTTTTAAATTACTTTTTTCCTTCAGAAATTATACTTTGTGCAGGGACAGTTCTAAGCACGGGAAACAAGCGCTACTTCACAGGCATATTATACCCCCCCCCAGGTACGAAATGTAAAGGAAAATTTATATTTTATTGTTTTACTTTAAGCATTATTAAAATCACTGCTCCCGAAAAAACTTCAGTTTTTAAAACTTTTTTTGCATTGATACATGTCCCCTCGATCAGGTCCTGGGTCCCCAAACACTTTTTAGGACAATAACTTGCATATTAGCCTTTAAAATTAGCACTTTAGATTGCAAACGTTCAAGTCCCATAGACTTTAACAGGGTTCTAAAGTTCACACAAACTTTTGGTCTGTTCGCAAGTTCTGGTGTGAACCGAATGGGGGGATGTTCAGCTCAGATAAGGGCCAAAACAGCACTGAAATAAAAATTCTTTGTTTTTCTTTTTTACTGTATCATTAATTCCTATGTTATAGGTCAGTAGTACTGAACTGTAAAATATCAAATACGTGAAGGCATTGATTGAATTAACCCATTGCTGAAAGAAGCCTGATAACGGTCTGTGCTGATTTTTGTATGAAAATGCTAGTTGTTTACAGTCAACATTTAACCTAAAAATATTCTAAACCATTGACCTTTAAAGGGCATATGTATAGCAAATATTCTGAGCCATTTACCCATAAATGGCATATAATATATATATATATATATATATATATATATATATATATATATATATATATATAATCAGATATAATTTAAGGGAAGTCAGAACTCCTAAACTGAATGTTTTTTTTTTAAGTCCATGGCACAAAATTAAATGTGCTCACCAGATACTGCTTCTCACTGGTGTCACTTAACCATGGTCTCAGGTAAGTAAATGGGCATTTTTTCAGTGGTTAGTTAAAGGGGGGGGGGGGGTAGATTGATAATATCCCAGGGCTGGGCTTTAAAACAAACAGTTTATTCAAAACTCGCAAAAGATTGCCCATTTCAGGAAAGACAATATTGATTATATTACATTTTTGGAAAAGTAGTGGCAGAATCATTCGATGGTAAAATTAAACTTTGTTTTAAGCATTATCCCAGAATGCAAAATGAAACAACGGTGACAAAAAGAAACTCCCTAATCACCCCGTGTATCGCATATTCCCCCTGTTTAGACTCCTGATATTTCACCAAATAACTAAAAAAATCATTTTTTTCTCCTAAAAAAATTGTAAAAAACAATTGTAAAAAAGAATATAAAATAATTAATAAAAATGAAAACTACTGACACCATCCACTGCCCTACTATCACCAATATCTGCCCTTATGTCACCATCCACTTCTCTACTGACACTGTCAGTATATATACACATGCACACACACATATGTGTTTAAGCTTTGAGGTGCACACCTAGGAACTCCAACATAGCTTTTTTATTATTAAGGAAGACAATCTTACGTTAACCATTAGAACTCACCTTAAATCTTTCCTAACACAAGCCTTCTCAAATGAAAACTTTGGTGCATTGCTTTGGTCATATAGCCTGGTAGTTGGTTCAGCAGATATTCCCTCCTTGGCTCCCTTTCTTTTGCTGTTGTTAAAAAACCCAGACAAAGTCTTAAATGGTGAAGTTTGTAAAGCTCTCGAAGGTGATGTCTGGAGATGTTTAGTAGGGGAAGAATGCAACATTTTTAAAGTGGGTGTTAAAGACTGTCCCCCATGAATATTAATAACATCCTGCAGTTTGTTAAGTTGAACACACTTGCTTTGAAGTTCTTCTGTGATTTCAGCAATCGCATGAGTTTGCTTGGTAAACTGCACCTGCAACTCCTGAAATATGTGTTCTTTTTTGAGAAGTTCCTCGTCCTTCAACCTGAGCTCTCTCTCAAGTTCCCAAACTTTTCCATCAGTTGCATCTGAATTGTGAAGACTACTGCAGGCACTGACAGAGAAGTTCAGTAGTTGTCCATGTGGCTGCCTCAATGGCTTGGGTTTCATTGAGCCATTTCCCATGTCTTATGATACACTGCAAAAAAACAAAAACAGAAAAAAACAAATGGTTGGTTAATAGGCTATCCCCATAGAGCAGTAGGCCAAAATACTACGCTGAACTCATAATGATTGAATAGTAATAATGCAGTCATGCACCAACACTAAGTATGATTTCTGAAATTTTGCAGTTTTCTATATGATTAATATCATATAAGATTTATGTAGCAGTTTATGTGAAAAGCATTGTTAACAATTAAATATATTTGCATGTCCATATAATAACAGACATAACTTTGTTGCCTAAAGCTGCACTCCAAATCAACACCCAATTTCATAGTTGAAATAAATATAAAGCATGTGGTACTGCATTACCTGACACAGAATTTGTAATTGTATTTTTGACTTAGGCCGCGTACACACGATCGAACATGTTTCCATGCAGACATATCCGATCGTGTGTACGGCCTAGCGGACAGGTTTCCAGCGGACAAAAGTTTTAAAGCATGCTTTAAAACTTGTCTGCTGGAAACCTGTCCGTCGGACATGTCCGCTGGTTAGTACGACTAACCATCGGACCAAAATCCTCTGCATGCGTCGAATGGATTCGACGCATGCGTGGGAGCATTTTATTTCCTGGTTTGGTGACGTCGCTGCGTCAACGTCACCACCACGTCACCGCATTCTCTGTCCAAGGGGATTTTCGTCCGATGGTGTGTACACACCGCCGGACCAAAATCCTGCAGGAGACATGTCCGATGAAAACGGTCCGTGGACCATTTTCATCGGACATGTCTCCTCGTGTGTACGGGGCCTTAGACACCACAGCCAGACAGCAAAGTCAGGTTGATGATCTGACTTTTTTTTACTGCTGTTGAGCTGTACACTGTGATTGGACAATAAAAGATGAAGCAGCACACTGATGAGGTCAGGTCATCCTCTGTGTGCTTTTCCTATAAGTATGTTCAAACTAGTTGCATTGTACTCATAATGGTAACTCAGGCTCTCTCAGTGTGAATATTGATGAGGAAACTGTCATAGTTAGTCAGGTTGAAAAAAGACCATCCAGTCCGACCACAAAAAAATAAACAAACACAGTACAATCCCATACACCCAACTCCATACCCACAGTTGATCCAGAGGAAGGCAAAAAAACAAACAGCAGAGCATGATCCAATTTGCTGCAGCAGTGGAAAAAATTCCTTCCTGATCCCCCGAGAGGCAATGGGATTTATTCAGGAATATATGCTAGTCTATTATTTTTTAAATAAATATTTATTAATATTTATGAATACATGAGTAAAGTGGTGTTTGTGTATATCTGTTTGTAGTTGAAGCTAAAATCCAGGCACAGCTTAAAACACAGCCCTGATACCAAGTCAAATGTAGGTCCTTACACTGCTTTCATAAAAAAAAAATAAAATAATAATAATAATACATTAATTAATACGGAGCTGCATTATTTGTGTATTTTACATTTTCATACAGTTCAACTTTAAAATAATAAAAATAATTAATAAACCTCATTCCTGGGGGGGGGGGGGAGAGAGAGAGTGCTAAGCATATCTTGGAGTTCTGTAATCTTGTTTTTCCTATAAATTGATCCTATAGAATTTCTCTAAGGCCCGCGTACACACGATCGGTCTAAACCGATGAAATGGACTGAAGTTCAGTTTCATCTGTCCAAACTGACCGTGTGTACGGCCCATCGTTCTGTTGTCCTTCGGACCAAAGTTTTAAAACTTGCTTTAAAATCGGACTGATGGACGCCTGACCATCGGTCCAAACCGATCGTTAGTACGCAAAAGCATCGGTTCAAAAACCTGCGCATGCTCAGAATCAAGTCAACGCATGCTGACACGATCGTTTTTTGAACTGATGGTGTGTACGCACATCAGACCATCAGGCCACTTCAGCGGTGACCCGATGAAAACGGTCCATCGGTCCATTCTCATCGGATGGACCGATCGTGTGTACACGGCCTAAGACTTCCAATATCCTCATATTTCAGTGCAGGTAGAAGGTCTCGTACACACGACCGTTTTCCTCGACAGAATCCATCAAGAAACTTGGTGGCAGAGCTTTTTTGCCGAGGAAAACGGTCATGTGTATGCTTTTCATTGAGAAAACTGATGTGGAACTCGAAGAGGAAAAAAGAGAACAAGTTCTCTTTTTCCTCGCCGGGAGTCTCAATTTCCTCATCGTGTTCCTCATCGGGCTGGTTTTTGACGAGAAACACGTTCGTGTGTATGCTTAGAAACCCGCGCATGCTCAGAATAAAGTATGAGATGGGAGCGCACCTTTGGTAAAAGTAGCGTTTGTAATGGAGATAGCACATTCGTCACGCTGTAACAGACTGAAAAGTGCAAATTGTCTCCTACCGAACTTTTACTTAACACACAGTAACATGAGATTATCAAAAGCAGCCCCAAGGGTTGTGCCAGTGGAATCGAACTTCCCCTGCTATTTATGTGTACGTCACCGTGTTTGAGAACAAGGAGATTTGATCTTGACAGTGTGTACGCAAAGACAGCTTGTCAAGTTTCTCGACAAACCTAACAAGGAACTCGTCGAGGAAAACGATGTGTCTTTTACGACGAGTTCCTCGGTCGTGTGTACGAGGCCAAACAGTATTCTCGTCATAATCCCAGGAAATACAAATAAAAAATTATGAAACAAAGACTATAGTATGATGAAATGGGAAATTATTTTAAGTGTACAAAATTAAAGAGCTTTAGTTGAGAAGGTATGTATCATACAATGGCAGTTGTTTCTTTAGGCAGTGGTAGATTAAAATAACAATGAAAAGGTGAAAGATTTTCACTAGGGTTGTCCCGATACCATTTTTTTAAGACCGAGTATAAGTACCGATACTTTTTTTTCAAGTACTCGCAGATACCGACTTCCGATACTTTTTTTTTAATGTCATGTGACGCACTGATAGATGGCACTGGCTGATGGCCACTAAAATGTGGTACTGACTGATGGCTGGCAGTGGCACTGATGAATGGGCACTGATAGGTGGCACTGATTATACAGCACTGATGAGCACTGATAGGTGGCACGCACTGATAGCTGGCACTGAAAGATGGCACTGATAGGTGGCACGGATGGCTGGCACTGAAAGATAGCACTGATAGGTGGCATGCACTGAAAGATGGGATTGATAGGTGGCACGCACTGAAAGCTGGCACTGAAAGATGGCACTGATAGGTGGGATGGATGGCTGGCACTGAAATATAGCACTGATAGGTGGCATGCACTGAAAGATGGGACTGATAGGTAGCACATACTGATGGCTGGCACTGATGGCTGGCACGCACTGAAAGATGGCACTGATAGGTGGCACGCACTGATGGCTGGCAATGATGGGCACAGTTAGGTGGTAATGATGGGCACAGATGACGTGCCACTTATAAGGCTACACTGATTTATAACACCGATAGGCGGCAATGATGGGCACAGATAGGCGGCAATGATGGGCACAGATCAAGTGGCATTTATAGGGCTGCACTGGTGTGTGGCACAGATAGGCGGCAATGATGGACACAGATAGGCGGCACTGAAACTTGGGGGCATTGATATAAGTTGGGACTGTGAGCTAATGGGGGTCTACAAGGTGGGTGCTGCTGATCAGAACTCCCTTTTAGAGACCCCCATTAGGAGCCTCTGCAAGGGGGGAAGTGTGAGAGTCGAGTTGGGGGGGGCAGAGCCGCTCTTGGGCTATGCAGACAGTGTGTGTGTGAACAGATATATTACTTACATGCACACTGTTCCCCGCAGCGCCGGTACACCAGCAGCACTTATTTCCTCTCCTCCCAAATCACTGAATGATGTCACGACGGGGCCGGCACTAGAAGGCATCTGTTGGGCGGGGAAGAGAATATGCCGGGTGCAGGAGGAGTACACACCACAGCCATCTCTGTACATCTCTGGATTTCCCCTGTGTTCCCGCTAACTTCCTGTTCTTCCCACCTCTCTCTCCCATCCCAGGTATCGGGTGAAGCATTGGCAGCATTTGCGCGAGTACAAGTACTCGTGCAAATGCTTGATATTGGTCCCGATACCGATACTAGTATCGGTATCGGGACAACCCTAGTGTTAACAATATGTGAGTCTATGAAGTTCCCACACGCTCCCGTGTCAATCATAGCCTCGAGAGTGGGTTTGGTCCCACTGCAGCTTTTTCTTTCTGAGTAAGGGGTCAGTCTTTAGCGATGTGGTGTGGCGCTCCACAATACATACAGAGCTGAAGGGACCTTCGCCTAGACCTCTCTGCTGATGTAAGCGGTCCTCTAATCGCATCGATTTCCATGGGTACCACGGAATCCGCAGTATAGCCGGAAGGAACCGAATAGGTAACCCCTGAGAGTTTCTCAGCCTTTCGTTCTCACATTCTTCTATCAATGGATATGCTGAGGAGTATAAGAGCATCCAATGTAGGGGGTATTTCAGTGCGGGCTAACTCATCCTTCAGGGTTAAGGAATATTAAGAACCTAGGTTCCTTTTCAGAAAATTTGCTAATGGACAATGGCAGCACTATCCCTGCTGTGTTCAGCCACAGCCCTCCCCTGTTCTCTCAGGCTCTCCTATTCCATCTGGTCGGATTGGCAGCGCACAAAAAGAAGGAGGAACATAAGTTTCTCCCTCTCCTCTGTGAAAACTGAGGCCTTAAGTGATGGAGATTTCATCACTCCCAGTATTGGTTCTGCATTTACAAGGCCTTGGAGGGCAGAGGAGGGATCAGGGGTCTAATAAACCCCAGATTTCTCTATAAAGAGGATATGTCACTACCCAAGGTATCACAAGAGATGATAAATATTAGTAGTTTTGTTAGCTGTTTTTTTTTTTTTTTGTTAAGGTTATCTGAAAGATGGGTTTCAAATGTTTCGACAGGGGCGCAGTTTCAGTGCTTGCCATAGGCGCTATTTTCACTAGATACGCCTCTGACTGTGGATAAAATACTCAGGTTCACAACAGAGGCACTGAATCACAATTCCCTTCTCCTTTACTTTCTATGAAAACAGCAGAGTCTTGGCAGACTGCCAGTAATTGTAATTTTAAGAAACTGACTAAAATCTGAGTCTTGATTGTGATATTTGAGGATCCCGTGAATTCAAAGCATTCTCTAATTGGATGAAGTAGAGAACATTGGGGTTTATTTACTAAAGGCAAATTCACTGTACACTACAAGTGCCCTTGGAAGTGCAGTTGCTGAAGATCTCAGGGAAACATGCAAGGAAAATAAAAAAGAGCACTTTTGCTTGCACATGATGGGATGATAAAAACCAGCAGAGCTTTCCCTCATTTCAGATCTTCCAATTAGATCTACAGTGACTGCACTTCCAAGTGCACTTGCAGTGCACAATGGATTTGCCTTTAGTAAATCAACCCATAGTGTCCCTGCCACACATCTCCACATCGTCCAATCAGAGAATGCTTTGCAATCATTGAAAAAATGCCAAGTGTTTTTTGAATGGCACCCTTGCTAGGCTAGTGACCTTGTGCTACTGTGCAGCAGGGCAGCCACTCAGCATAGTACCTGATAGCTAGCAGCAATTACTGTTGTAGCAGTGTCCACTACTGTGATTTCCAGTCTCCACAGGAAATGGAGATGTATGGCACATACATACTTAGACTCGGCCACCGTTATTAGAATGTCTACTATTTGTTTAGTAAATACAAAGCATTCTCTTATTGGATGAGGCGGAGATCAGTTTGTCCCAACCCTTCATTTCCACCTGATCCAATCAGGGAACGTCTTATATTCATTAAAATAATAGGCATTCTTTGAAGCGAGCAGTTGCTCACATAGAACCTGAGTAGGACCTAGAGGATCTTGGCGTTCACTGTAGTAGCACTAACTACTACAGGATTTCCAGCTTCCCCAAAGGTCCATCAGTTATAAATAATGCATAGTTACAGTTTACTATTGTTACATTGTGTCACACTGAACCAATGAATGTCTGTAATACATATAATTCTTTGAGTTCAGTTTTAAATTCCATACTTATTCAATGTTGAATGTTTTTTTTTTTTTAAGTAAGGTAGTTGAGCTGGTCAGCCTCCAAGGTGATGACAGAATGATGCTGGATGCTTACAGCATTGCGCGAAACACAAAGGGCATCTACCCATCTTCATCTGAAGAGAACATGGGTGACAACAGCAGTCAGCTCTGATACAACTACAGCAATACAGTATATGTACAAATATGGAGGCAATATCTTAACCACTTGCCAACTGGCCCATAGCAAAAATACTTTGACGTTTAATACCTGGATTATGGCAGCTAGCTATAATTTTTTACTGTGGGCGATTGCGTGTCGGATAAAAGTAGTCTTGGGCATACTGGAGCCATCGGTAAAGCCTGGAAGCGATTTGATGAGGCCGTTTGCTTAGCAGGAAGTTGAGTGAGTGCAAGATGGCCCCCACTTGGCTCTATGCCCTTGGAGGACTGGAGTGACCTCCGACATCATCTCTGGTTCTCGGGCATAAACAATTTTTTTTTTTTTTAGAGTCAAAATGTAAAACAATATTTTTTTCTTTTAAAGGTAAATAAGAGATCTAGGGTATTTTTGCCTGCATATGTAACCAGTGTTCAAACCACACATGTGAGGTATTGACAGGATCGTTAGAGCGAGCCCCTTCAGTGGAAAAAAAATATAATCTTAAATGATAAATATGTCTCTTAACAGGAATCTGTCAATACAAAATAATAGAGAGTGCCATCCATAGGCGTGCCCACGGGGTGTGCCGGGTGTGCCCAGGCACACCCTAATCATCCCTGCTGTGCTCTTTAACATACACAATGTCAGTGTATGTAACAGTCACTCAGTCGCAAATACAGCTGTGTACTGCGAGTAGGAGCCTGGGAGGAATGAGCAGGGAGGGAGTGAACTAGCCCCCACCTCCTCCACCTACTCCTGATCACTGGTTGCTATAGCCGCTTGGCGTCTGGCAACCAGTGATGTCACTGCCCACGTTGCAAGCAGAGGAGGATTTCACCTCTTCCTCCGCGCTAGTGCTGCTGGGGAGTCATCCTGGTTCTCTCACCTCCGCTCCAGTGACTGGCTGCTGCTTGGCTGTGAGGTGTTTGTGTTCCCACAGCTGCGAGGCACCTCTCCCTCTCACTTCCTCCCCCCTCCTGCCCACCTCACACTAACTCACGGACTGAAGTCCCCCCCCCCCTCCCCCTTGGCTCGGATGTCAGGAGGGGGAGGAGAATGGACACTGCAATCAACAGGAGGACGGCACATGCTGATCTGAGGTTGGTACACAATATTAATGCTTGGCACTTGCAGGAGAAGGAGACACAGAGACATGGGGCAAGTTGTCAAAGTAGAATACTAGCAGTGATTTTGGGGGGTAAGAGCATGCTGTATGTGTAGTGGGGCACTTTAGGAGGGAAGAGAAATCATTTTTTATTCAACCCCCTCTTCTAGCACAATTTCTCTCCCCTCCCAAAGTGTGCCCCCTAGCACATACAGCATCCCCCAAAATCACTGGCAGTATTCTTTTTTGACAACTTGCCCCAGGCAATAGAAGATCATGGGGCCCCCTGTGTCCACCCACCCACACCTACACAAAGCCCTACCTACCTAAATCATGGGGCACACAGAAAGGCACATAGCAGGAACACAGGGTATGGGGCACACAGTAGGGTACAACACAAGGCACACGGGAAAGCACATCATGGGGCAAAGGGCACATCAGGGGGTACACAGCAGGGCACTGAGAACATCGAAGGGCATGGGGCATATCACAGGACACATCAGGTGCTACACAGCAGGGCACAGGGCACATAGTAGAGCACAGGACACCTCAGGGAGTACACAGCAGGGCACAGAGCACATCACAGGGCATGGGGCACACAGTAGGTCACATCACAGGGCACACAGTAGGGAACATCAAGGGTCACAGGGCACATTAGGCAGTACACAGCAGGGCACAGGGCATGTGGTACACAGTAGGGCACATCAGGGAGTACACAGCAGGGCATTAAGCACATAGCAAAGCAAAGGACACATCACTGGGCATGTGGCACACAGTATGGCACATCTGGGGGGTACACAGTAGGGCACATAACAGGACAAGGTTGGAGGAGAAGGGAGGAACGAGACACTATCACCAAGGGAACTCCTGCGGTCCTGTTGGGGCTCAGCTCCCTACACCTGTACTGTTTCCCACGCCCCCCGCCCCCACAATGGCCGGCCATCATGGTACCTCCAGACAGGGACGTACCTAGAGCATTTGGCACCCAGGGCAGATTCTATATCTGGCACCCCCACCCCCACTTTAAAATGTAAACACACCCCACTGTGCCCCCTGCACTGCCCAATATCTCAATACCCCTTTACATTACACAACACCCTACACCTCTGGACCCCTTTACATTACACAGCACTCTGGACCCCTTTACAATACACAGCACCCTGCACCTCTGGACCCCTTTACATTACACAACACCCTGCACCTCTGGACCCCTTTACATTACACAACACCCTACACCTCTGGACCCCTTTACATTACACAGCACTCTGGACCCCTTTACAATACACATCACCTTGCACCTCTGGACCCCTTTACATTACTCAGCACCCTGCACCTCTGGACCCCTTTACATTACACAGCACCCTGCACCTCTGGGCCCCTTTACATTACACAGCACCCTGCACCTCTGGACCCCTTTACATTACACAGCACCCTGCATCTCTGGACCCTTTACATTACACAGCACCCTGCACCTCTGGACCCCTTTACATTACACAACACCCTACACCTCTGGACCCCTTTACATTACACAGCACCTCTGGACCCCTTTACATTACACAGCACCTCTGGACCCCTTTACATTACACAGCACCCTGCACCTCTGGACCCCTTTACATTACACAGCACCCTACACCTCTGGACCCCTTTACATTACACAGCACCTCTGGACCCCTTTACATTACACAGCACCCTGCACCTCTGGACCCCTTTACATTACACAGCACCCTACACCTCTGGACCCCTTTACATTACACAGCCCCCTGGACCTCTGGACCCCTTTACATTACACAGCACCCTGCACCTCTGGACCCCTTTACATTACACAGCACCCTGCACCTCTGGACCCCTTTACATTACACAGCACCCTGCACCTCTGGATCTGGACCCCTTTACATTACACAGCCCCCCTGCACCTCTGGACACCCCTTTTCATTACACAGCACCCTGCACCTCTGGACCCCTTTACATTACACAGCACCCTGCACCTCTGGGCCCCTTACATTACACAGCACCGTGCACCTCTGGGCCCCCTTACATTACACAGCACCCTGCACCTCTGAGCCCCTTTACATTACACAGCACCCAGCACCTCTGGGCCCCTTTACATTACACAGCACCCTGCACCTCTGGACCCCTACACATTACATAAACCCCCCAGCTTTGGACCCCCCTGCATGTTGCACAGTCACCCTCTCCCCCCCTGCATGTAACACAGTCACCACCCCCCCAGGTTTGGACCCCCCACATGCTACACATTCACCTTTCCCCCCAGCACAGTCACCTCTCCCCCCTGCACAGTCAACTCTCCCCCCCCTGCACAGTCACCTCTCCCCGCCCTACACCTCTGGACCCCTTTACATTACACAGCACCTCTGGACCCCTTTACATTACACAGCACCCTGCACCTCTGGACCCCTTTACATTACACAGCACCCTGCACCTCTGAGCCCCTTTACATTACACAGCACCCAGCACCTCTGGGCCCCTTTACATTACACAGCACCCTGCACCTCTGGACCCCTACACATTACATAAACCCCCCAGCTTTGGACCCCCTGCATGTTGCACAGTCACCTCTCCCCCCTGCATGTTACACAGTCACCACCCCCCCAGGTTTGGACCCCCCCACATGCTACACAGTCACCTTTCCCCCCTGCACAGTCACCTCTCCCCCCCTGCACAGTCACCTCTCCCCCCTGCACAGTCACCTCTCCCCCCCCTACACCTCTGGACCCTTTACATTACACAGCACCTCTGGACCCCTTTACATTACACAGCACCCTGCACCTCTGGACCCCCACACAGCACCCTGGACCTCTGGACCCCTTTACATTACACAGCACCCTACACCTCTGGACCCCTTTACATTACACAGCACCCTACACCTCTGGACCCCTTTACATTACACAGCCCCCTGGACCTCTGGACCCCTTTACATTACACAGCACCCTGCACCTCTGGACCCCTTTACATTACACAGCACCCTGCACCTCTGGACCCCTTTACATTACACAGCACCCTGCACCTCTGGATCTGGACCCCTTTACATTACACAGCCCCCTGCACCTCTGGACCCCTTTTCATTACACAGCACCCTGCACCTCTGGGCCCCTTTACATTACACAGCACCCTGCACCTCTGAGCCCCTTTACATTACACAGCACCCAGCACCTCTGGGCCCCTTTACATTACACAGCACCCTGCACCTCTGGACCCCTACACATTACATAAACCCCCCAGCTTTGGACCCCCTGCATGTTGCACAGTCACCTCTCCCCCCTGCATGTTACACAGTCACCACCCCCCCAGGTTTGGACCCCCCACATGCTACACAGTCACCTTTCCCCCCTGCACAGTCACCTCTCCCCCACTGCACAGTCACCTCTCCCCCCCTGCAGCAGTCACCCCCTCCCCCCCTGCACAGTCACCTCTCCCCCCCCTGCATGTTACACCAGTCATCACCCCCCCAGGTTTGGACCCCCCACATGCTACACAGTCACCTTTCCCCCCTGCACAGTCACCTCTCCCCCCTGCACAGTCACTCTCCCCCCCCCCTGCACAGTCACCTCTCCCCCCCCCCCCCTGCACAGTTACCTCCCCCCTGCACAGTCACCTCTCCCCCCCTGCTGCACAGTCACCTCTCCCCTCGCTGCACAGTCACCTCTCCCCCCCTGCATGCTACAGAGTAACCCACCCCCACTAGCATTTTGCACAGTCACCAACCCTTTCCCTCCCCTTCCTACCTTACTCACATACAGGGAGCGACACAGCAGTGCTGAACAGAGGGCGGGAAATACTGAACTTAACTTTTCATATTAACAATGCTAATGATTGGTTGCTAGGGCCACCTTAAGCCCTTTCATTTGAATGGGTTGAAACCATGTCGTCTGCACAAGAGCTGTTGGCGCAACTTTCCAAAAACGCACACAAACAGAGCATGGTACATGCTGCATACTTCTGGTGCAGGCAAAATCACTTCATTTTCTACCTGCATTTGGGTAGTCATTGACCCCTTGGAACCGGCCACACACAAATATGCAGCTTCTCTGTGCCTTGGCACAGAGAGGTCACATATTTGAATGAATTGCGACGATCAGTAGTCAGCAAAAAAATGTCAATATCATCTTTTGTGGGGGTGGGGGGGGGGGGTGAACGTGTTTTTGAGCTTTGGTTTGAGGTGCACACCCTAATGCAATAGGCTGCGCACGCCTATGGTGCCATCTCTAACCTCTCTTTTTGATAATGCTAGTTTCCTAACTGTAATGCTAATGCTTGGACTGCAGTACTGTCTGACACAGAACAAGTATAGGTATAAGGAAATCTGACACTTTTCTGAAACTAATTTAGAACATGCTTGTTCTGTGAATGTGGCTTAAAATAATTTAAAGTGCATGAAAAGCCAAACCTTTAAGTTTTTGATGTTAACCTTTATCTACTCTATTCATTTTTTTGCTAGCAGTGTCCTGTTGAGTAGATACACCCTTAAAGTCAAATACTCACTGAGAGGCTGAGCCAGCTGTATGTCCAGGCTTCTGGAACGAACTGCACTCCTATGATCCACAGGAGAAGTATAGCCAAAATTGCTTTGACCATACTCCTTCTTTAAGGTAGTTTTAAAAATCAGTCCAAAGCAAGTGTGTTGTACTATCCTAACAGAGTCTGGCTACATTAACCACTTGCCGACCAGCCGCCGCAGTTATACGGCGGCAGGTCGGCACGGGTGCGCGAGAGCCCGTAGCTCTACGTCGCGCCTTTCGTGGCCACTAGGGGGCGCTGTGCGCGCGCCGGCGGCCCGCGCGCGCGCGCCCCCCGCTCGCCCCGAGTCCCGTGCGTGTGTGCCCGGCGGGCGCGATCGCCGCCGGGCACACACGCGCGCAGCGCTCGTTACAGAGCGGGGAACGGGAGCTGTGTGTGAAAACACACAGCGCTCGTTCCTGTCAGCGGGGGAAACGCTGATTTTCTGTTCATACAATGTATGAACAGAAGATCAGTGATTCCCCCTAGTGAGTCCACCCCCCCCCATACAGTTAGAACACAAATAGGAACACACTTAACCCTTCCCCGCCCCCTAGTGTTAACCCTTCACTGCCAATGGCATTTTTATAGTAATACAATGCATTTTTATAGCATTGATCGCTAAAAAATGCCAATGGTCCCAAAAATGTGTCAAAAGTGTCCGAAGTGTCCGCCATAATATCACAGTACCGAAAAAAAACGCTGATCGCCGCCATTACTAGTAAAAAAAAAATAATAATAAAAATGCCATAAAACTACCCCCTATTTTGTAAACGCTATAACTTTTGCGCAAACCAATCAATAAACGCTAATTGCGATTTTTTTACGGAAAAATATGTAGAAGAATACGTATCGGCCTAAACTGAGGAAAAAATATTTTTTTTTAATATATTTTTGGGGATATTTATTATAGAAAAAAGTAAAAAATATTGCATTTTTTTCAAAAGAGTCGCTCTGTTTTTGTTTATAGCGCAAAAAATAAAAACCGCAGAGATGAATAAATACCACCAAAAGAAAGCTCTATTTGTGGGAAAAAAAGGACGCCAATTTTGTTTGGGAGCCACGTCGCACGACCGCGCAATTGTCAGTTAAAGCGACGCAGTGCCGAATCTCAAAAAGTGCTCTGGTCTTTGGACAGCAATATGGTCCGGGGCTGAAGTGGTTAAAGGGGTTGTGAAGGTTAGTTTTTTATTTTCTAAATAGGTTCCTTTAAACTAGTGCATTAATGGTTTGCTTACCTTTTCCTTCGATTTTCCTTCTAAATGTTTTTTTCTTTGTCTGACTTTCTCACTTCCTGTTCCTCCTCCGTAAGTGTGCTCACATCGGACGAGCTGGTCTGGCTGGGGGTTATTCAGCGCACTCGCCCCTTCCCCTGCAGGGGGAGGGCTGGGCCAGGGGGCAGGGTGGCAATTTCCTCCCAGGCCGCCCCAACTTATGTTCAAAATGGCCGGCTGCCCGCTACCATTTTCTTTTTTCACAAGAGATGATAAATATCAGTAGTTTTGTTAGCTGTTTGTTAAGGTTATCTGAAAGATGGGTTTCAAATGTTTCGACAGGGGCGCAGTTTCAGTGCTTGCCCCTGTCGAAGGAAGTTGGGCTGGGCCATGGCGACCGGCCACTAGCTGTTGCATTCCGGGAATTGTATGGCAGAGTCAGGGCGTGCCAGGGAGTGGGACGTGGCGTGCAAGGCCATTATGTAAAGTGATAAGAATAGCGAGCGCTACAGAATATACGCACAAAAAACGTTACCATCTGAAATTGTGAATACTACAAATTATAACATGTGTGTATATATGTGTTTGAACCAATTGTTCAACAGGTACTACTTATTACATTACTTAATTTTACTTTAAATTGCTTGGCTCGAACAAAGAGAAATTAAACCTAGAGTAATGCTTTAAAACTGATCACACACACAAAAAAAATTAAATTGTAATTGTTTGCTGTCTATAAGATCTCAAGATATTTACTCCCGGTGTCAACATATGACATAAAGTTTTTCCGTTAATAACATCAGATTATTTAAGAAATGTGAAAAAAAAAATGTTTACAATATTTTTTCAGAAAATCATTCAATATTTCAAACGTATACAAATATCTTCTTTTGCAAACAACTGCAGAATAACATTGCATAATATTATAATTTTCATAATATAAAATAACAATACAATACAAAAAAATAAAAAAATAATCTGTAATAAAATGAATACATTCCCTGAAGGATTTTAAGTTTCCTGACAATTTTACCATGCATAGTCAGCCTATGAGCATTTCATTAAATTAAGGAAAATTTTATAAATATAGTAAATTTGTATGGTCAAATCAAAGTATATTATACCACAGGCTAAGAGCAGAGTACAATCACACATATGCTGCATGTCTATAAAAGGATGTTATCATTTGTCTACAAAGTTCTACTTCTATCTATACCACTATAATACAATGATTCATTTTTAATTGGCATTGTTATTTTACATCTCTTCTAAATCTTTTTTCTAAGCTAGAGAAATCACAACACTTATTAAGATTGTCAGCACCATAGGTACATCATTATATGATTCTGATTTAGATAGTATAAGTAAAGTATCACTTTAAATTCACTTTAAACCTAATTCACCTTATTCGTGATCAGAATCTCACCACACGTACCTCTCTGGCTCAGGATTGTGATGCCTGTCTCCCAGACACTGTGGACATCAGACACAGGCTCCCAGTGTCATTCCTCTGGGTAAATGACAGATAAGAAAGCAGTGACTCTATACTAGGTAACACATGGTGCAATGTAAGTGATAGAGATCACTGTCTGCTCTGACATCTCCCTCCCCCCAGTGGAGCCTGTGCCTGGGAGGTGGCAGCCCTGGGCGAGGCAGGACATTACTGTCACCCATGGGAGAAAGTGTATGAGACATTTGGTGGGATTGATGCAAGCAGAGAAGCCTTGTCTTGCTGCTGGATTATATTACACATGTCACTAGGAGCAAGCAGGACTCTAGCTGGCATTGCCAAAAGCCCTTTAGTTTGAACACACGTAGCAATTTACATCTGTTTATTGCTACTTAGCAATATTAATGTTAGCCTTTGAAAAAAAAAAAAAACAGTAACCTTATTTTATGGCAATTACATATTTGTAGGTATTAAAATAGCTAATCATATATATATTTTTTAAACTATCTCTGTGAAGGTGGTAAAACATTTTAAGCTAGTAGCATACTTCTGTATTTATGGTCTGCTATGTGAAAGAGATGATAAATCTGCTCCACACAGCAAACATCCTATTTTGGAGAAAAGGGATAAACGCATATTATTTGCAGTTTATTATCAATAGGCACATTAATAATTTTTCTACCTGTTTCAGCAAATATGTGTTCACCTCAACTGTCCAATCATGTTTTGCTATTTCATTTTATTTAATTACATTTAATTTTTATTTTTATTTGAATTACGAGATAAATATTCTGTAAAAACATTAGGATAGTGCATGCTTAATTAAATCGTTTTTCATATCTGTGCAGTAATCTAATGCTAAAGTAAAACTAAAGGCAAACCTTTTTTTAATTTGGATAGAGTATGGGAGGGTTAAAACCCCTGTCAGTTTTTATGCCATCTTTTTCCTATTGGGGGGATTTCCCTTCACTTCCTGTTCCATAGTCACAACAGAAAGTGAGAGGAAATCCCTTCAAAGTGAGGGAATCCCTAATTGTCACCAGAACAAGCATACCTATTAGCAGAGCTTTTTTTCTCAGAAAGTAGGTGCAGGAACTCAACCACGACTCCGTTCAGATTTCACAAACAGTAGAAGGGTCTTAAAGGGACATTAAATACCAGAATTGCACTACATAGAATGTGCAGAGTTCAGGGGGGGTTACACAGAGTGCAGAGCTGGCACTTGTAAACACAGAAACCAGACTTCCGTGTTTACAAGTGATTGTGATGAGCAGGCACCAAAGGGTCTGAGCCAAAGGTGGTGGAACTGAGTTCCCCCAAGTTCCCCCAGAAAAAAAGCCCTGCCTATTAGAAGATTCCCCCTCTATTTCTGCTCTGGTGACAACCCAAAATTTGGTATCTTCTTGCACTTTCGCTCTTGGTTATAATAGTAAACAAAACAACTAGAGATTGTGAATGTGCCGCCCCCAATGGGGAATAGAATTTATATACAGGTGAAACTCGAAAAATTTGAATATTGTGCAAAAGTTAATTTATTTGACTAATGCAACTTAAAAGGTGAAACTAATATAGGAGATAGACTCATTACATGCAAAGCAAGATAGTTCAAGCCGTGATTTGTCATCATTGTGATGATTATGGCTTACAGCTCATGAAAACCCCAAATCCACATTCTCCGAAAATTAGAATATTACATGCAATCAATAAAACAAGGATTGTACATAGAACAATATCGTACCTCTGAAAAGTATAACCATGTATATGTAGTGGTTCTTGTAGCTGGTGTGAGACTATGTGGAAGCACTCTAGAGATGTAAAGAAGTTACCTAACTGGAAGTAGCTATCCTGACCAGGAAGATCTTTCCACAAAACTTGTATAAATAAAGTGAGATATGCTTATGATCAGTAAAATGAAAGGCATCTTCATTTGGTGAGTGTGGTGTATCGAGAGGAGTGGTGGTCACCAGGGTGAACATTTTATGAGTGGATGTTGAGGTCAGTATCTGGAGGCACTTACAGTAACTATGTATACTAAAGACACTTCTTTTGACTATGTACTTACACAGAAGTAGATCTATGGCCGGCTTTATTTTAACTTTTCCTTGTAAGATCTTTCAGTATTGTGGCATTGCTTGGTTAAGATTTACAAACAATACGTTTTCTTGGGCTGACAAGGTTGAATAGACTTATTCAAGTACTTTTATTGATCACATCGATGATGTTGACACATGAACTGTTTTTAATTTAGACTAATTAAAAGGGTGCTTTTTAGGCATTTTAGTGCTACAAATAGTGCCTGTAAAGCGCCTCTCAAACTTCCCCCAACTGCTCCTGGAGCAGTGATTTAATGATGCTCAAATAAAAAATAAAAAATAAATTCCTTTAAATATTGTACCTGCTGGGTGTCTATAATTTGCCTGTGAAAACATCTTTGAGAACCCGGGTCTTGCCCGAGGGAACATGTATCAATGGGAAAAAAAGTTTTTAAAAACGGTCATTTTTTCAGGAGTCCTGCCCCTGAAAAAACGACCGTCTTTTAAACTTTTTTCCATTGATACATGTTCCCTGGGGCAAGACCCGGGTTCTCAAAGACGTTTTCCAACAATAACTTGAATATTGGTCTTTAAAATGAGGGTTCTAAATGTTCGCGCGAACGGTCGGTCTGTTCGACGGTTCTGGTGTGAACCAAACGCAGGGGTGTTCGGCTCATCCCTAAAGGGAGGGTTAAGTAAAACAAAAGGTAATAGCTATGGGGGATGATCACATGGAGAAAATGAAAATACAGTTGTTAGGTGAAGAGGAGGGTTTTCAGGGATCGTCTAAAGCTAATAGAGTAGAAGATAATGGGACAGTTTGGGGTAAGGAGTTTCATAAGATTGGAGAGACTTAGGAAAAGTCCTGGAGGCGAGCATGGGAGGAGGTGATGAGGGAGCTAGAGAGCAGGAGATCTTGAGAAGAACAAAGAGAATGATTAGGTTGGTATTTTGAGACTAGGTCAGTGATGTAGCTGGAGGCAGAGTTGTGGGTGGCTTTGTAAGTAGTTGTTAGTATTTTGAATTTGTTGTGTTAGTGAAAGCCAGTGGAGGGATTGGCAGAGAGGAGTGGCAGACACAGAGCAGTTGGTAAGCTGGATGAGTCTGGCAGCAGCATCCATATTGGATTGAAGAGTGGATAGAATATGTAGAGGTAAGCCAATGAGGAGGGAGTTGCAGCAGTCAAGGCGAGAGATGACCAGGGAGTGAATTAAGAGCTTTGTTGTGTCATTAGTTAGACAGGGGTGTATTTTGGAGATGTTGCAGAGGTTGAGATGGCAAAATTTGTACAGTGATTGGACGTGGGGCTTAAAGGAGAGTTTAGAGTCCAGGACTCCCAGGGGGGTTGATGTCTGTGGTCACACCGCAGCCTGCGGGGGGGGGTGGATGATGTGTGTCAAGCCGCAGTCTTCCCGGGGGGGATGCTGCTGTCAGTGCCGCTACCCCAAAAGAAAAATTCACCAGCCGCAGAAATAATAAACTAAAGGAACCAATTTTTTTTTTTTTTCAGATTCATACTTACCTAGCTGGATGGAGCATTGGTCTGATGCCTCATCTGTCCCCCACAGGCTCCAATACTGAGAAGCAAGTGATCCATCTGAGCAGAGAGCTTTGCCCCCCATATATAAAATGTTTTATAAAGCCCTGTACACACGATCGGTTTGTCCGATTAAAACAGACCGATGGACTGTTTTCATCTGACAAACCGATCGTGTGTGGGCCCCATCGGTTTGTTTTCCATAGTTAAAAAAAAATAGGACATGTTTTACATTTTTCCTGTGGATAAAAAAACGATAGAAAAAAAATGATCGTCTGTGTGGAAGTTTATCGTTCAAAAATCGACGCATGCTCAGAATGAAGTCGACGCATGCTCGGAAGCATTGAACTTAATTTTTCTTAGCACGTCGTAGTGTTTTACGTCACTGTGACTGATGGTGTGTATGCAAGACTGATGAAAGTCAGCTTCATCGGATATCCAATGAAAAAATCCATCGGATTAGATTCCATCCAATATCCGATCGTGTGTACGAGGCTTAAGTCTAATGATTTCAAAGATAGAAACAGGTAAACTTGCACTTAACACTGAGCATATTGTGCAAAAAAGCATTTGCATCTTTAGTAGTGATACAAATCCTTTCAAAAAAGAAAACATATATATTCCTAGTGACATTCTATGCACATGTGAACAAAATATATAAACGTATATGTGGTAAAATATGACTTAAATGGTAAACTTTCTTATAACATACAGTGCATCCGGAAGGTATTCACAGCCCTTTACTTTTTTCACATTTTGTTATGTTACAGCCTTATTCCAAAATGGAATAAATTCATTATGTTCCTTACAATTCTACAAACAATACCCCATAACGTGAAAGAAATTGTTTGAAATCTTTGCAAATTTATTAAAAAAAAAAAAATGAAAAAAAAATCCCATGGACAAAGTATTCACAGCCTTTGCTCAATAATTTGTTGAAGCACCTTTGGCACCAATTACAGCCTCAAGTCTATTTGAGTATGATGCTACAAGCTTGGCACACCTATTTTTGGGCAGTTTCTCCTATTCTTCTTTGCATGACCTCTCAAGCTCCATCAGGTTGGATAGGGAGTGTCACTGCACAGTCATTTTCAGCTCTCCCCAGAGGTGTTAAATCAGGTGCAAGTCTGGGCTCTGGCTGGGCCATTTTTTTTTTTTTTGGCTGTGCGCTTAAGGTCGCTCTCCTGGTGGTAGATGAACCTTCACCCAGTCTGAGGACCAGGGTGCTCTGGAGCAGGTTTTCATCAAGGATGCCTCTGTATATTGCTGCAATCATCTTTCCCTCGATCCTGCCTAGTCTCCCAGTTCCTGTCACTGAAACACATCCCCTACCACCATGCTTCGCTGTAGGGATGTATTGGCCAGATGATGAGCGGTGCCTGGTTTCCTCTAGACATGACGCTTGCCATTCAGGCCAAAGAGTTCAATCTTTGTTTTATCAGACCAGAGAATGTTGTTTCTCATAGTCTGAGAGACCTTCAGGTGCCTTTTGGCAAAATCCAAGTGGCTTGTCATGTACCTTTTACTGAGTGACTTGGTGGAGTGCTGCAGAGATTATTGTTCTTCTGGAAGGTTCTCCTCTCTCCACAGAGTAATGCTGGTTCTGGGGCGTGGCTTGCACATGGCTGAGTGAGGCTGCAATTTGCTCAAGCTCCTGGCCTTGTCCTCCCTCTAGCCGGCCAAAGCACCAGTAAACCAGGCATGCAATCTGCCAAAAAGCTCAAGACTAAAGCTGCAACCCGGGTGACCCATTCCAGTGTCACAACTGGCGATTTACACCGATATTTCGATCTCCAGCCAAGGAACTCGCCGGGAACTAAAGCGGATCTCCCGGCCCTCTTTCAGTTTCTGGGTGCGGATCCTGTACCGGTTCCCGACTGGCTACAGATCTTGTTTGGAAGATCGGGCCCCTCCGTCTACAGACCATCAGCGCAAAATCGCCACCAGGGTCATGGAAGGAGAAGACACAGAGCGCCTTCATGAGGAGGGCCATGTGAGTAGGCCGTAGGCCGCAACCCCCAGGCCTCCCCACTGTTAATGCCCCTGATCCGAGTGCTTTGGGAGCTATATCGTTGAACTGACCCGTTTGGTCTCTACAGACTATGTTCCTTGGGACTACAGTCCTGTTGCTGCCCTGCCCCCCCCCCTTTGCCCGGCTTTGAACCCCATGTGGGAAATCCTACCTAGGTATTGCAGTAGTTTTTGATGGAAAACTGCAGACCATCAAGCCGACTCCTGTACACAGCCAACCCTGAAGCTTTGGGGCCCCCCGCGCTGTTAGAGCGCTCCCTACGATCCATGGTGTGCCCTGACTCTTACCCCCTCGATGGCTTCCCTCACCTACCGGTAGGCTTTTGCAGGACTGAGACATGTTGTTGGGGAATAATGCGGTGTGACCGTTTACACCGGGCAGTCAGGCTGGAGACGCGAGGGGGGATGTGTGGAGATGGGGAGCCGGTAGCTGACTGCTTTATTCTGAGAATTTTAAGGGGGTGCTGTATGTAAATATGTCACTGAACTGACCCGCTTGGTCTCTGCAGACTTTGCTCCTTGAGACTACGGACCCGGTGCTACCTCAGCCCGCTCTCACCCGGCTTTACACCCCACAGAGGAAACCTTTTTGCCCAGTTGATGCAGTGGTTTCTGACAGGGGATTGCAGACCATCAAGCCGACTCGCGTACGCAACTGTCCCTGAAGTGTTAGGGCTCCTGCACTGTTAGAGCGCGCCCTACAGGTTCATACTGTGCCCTGTGTATCCCCCCCTATATGTCTGCCCTCCCTTCCTGGTGTGATCTTGCACGACTATGACACCCTGCTGGGGATGGTTGTGGTGAGACTGTTTACAACGGACAGATGTGATGGGGACGAGGGGGGGGGGTGGGGGAGGTGGGTGACCGGGAACTGGCTGGCTGCTTTATTGTGAGAGATGCGGGTCCTGCTGGGGTGGATTTGGGGGGTGGGGGGAGCTGCCGATAATCTGCTTGATCACGTGGGGCTGAGGGAACTGCCGGCTGATCTGTGCTGTTCATGGAGTGTTTGAGGGGTGCTCCTTCTCTCTTACCTAACTGTTATCAACATGTCATATTAGTTGTTGCACTTTTACCATATGAACACGGAAACTGTTTATTTAATTTTTTTATTTTTTATGTTATACCTTGCTGCTTTGGTTGCTCTGCACTAATCATCTGTTGAACTAGATTGCATTGCTACTGTTACACTTTGTCATTTCTGATGTTCGGGGGGGGGGGGGGGGTTAGGTCTATCCACTTACCCACCTAGGCCCGTGCTCGTCTTCCGGACTAGTTCTGGAGAGCGTTCTAGCTAGATTAGCTAATTTAGTACTCTTCTCTTTTGCCACACTCTCTTTTCTTGGCCTGCTACCGTGTACTCTTGCCCTCTTGGGCCGGAGTGCGCAAACCCTATAACCTTTCTCCTGTCTCTATCTCTCCTATCCTATCTCCGAACTCCTTTGGAGCGCCTCCCTACTGTAACCCATTTCTATCTTACCTATTCTTAAACCCCCCCTTCCCCCAGCTCACGAGCATGGAATCCTTGACTATAGTGTCATTGAATGCCAAGGGGCAGAACATCCCTAAAAAGCGGAAAATGTTGCTGAATGACATGCGGCGCCTAAAGGCGGACATTGTGCTGCTGCAGCAGACACACTTTAAAGACGACAAGCTCCCTATACTAAAAAACAGATACTATCCCACAGTCTACCACTCCTCTTACGCTAATGCTAAATCCAGGGAGGTTTCTATTCTAGTGGCGGTTGGAGTACTGTGGACGCTCGATGATGTGCAAAGGGATGCAGGGGGACGCTACCTCTTCCTGAGAGGCAAAGTTGGGTCGACGAAACTTACGCTGGCGAACCTTTATGTCCCAAATGACCACCAAGACGGATTCCTGACAAGGCAACTAGAACGCTTAATGCGATTTACAGAAGGTCAGCTTATAGTGGGGGGAGACTTTAACGTACCCCTAACACCGTCGGAGGACACCTCCACTGGACTGTCCACGGTCTCAGGAAAGATACGCGGCCGTATACAAGCATCGCTCCACGCCTCCCAGCTGGTGGATACCTGGTGACTATTCCACCCAGGGGAGAAGGAATACTCCTTCTTCTCCAAACCACACCTGTCATACTCACGTATGGACTACCTTCTGGTTCAACACAGACACTTGATGGCGGTCAGAGACGCCAAGATCGGTTCGATCACTTGGTCGGATCATGCCCCGATTATGCTGGTAGATGCTTTGTCTGAGGCTGCGGCGATACGAAAGCATCCCTGGAGGCTAAATGAAACCTTACTACAGGACCCGGACATCCTGACAGATGTGGTGAGGGAATTGAGACATTATTTTACTACCAACGCTACCCCAGACAGCAAACTGGAAGTGGTGTGAGAGCCCCACAAGGCCGTCATCTGAGGCGTCCTCATCGAACACGAAGCTAGACAGAAGAGACTTAGATCAGAGCAGTTGACGACTTTACTTTCCAAATTACAAACTCTAGAACACAGCATAAGCAGATGCCAACAAGACAATTGGGGGCTGACCTCGACACCGTGCGCAGACAGGTTACTGACGTTTTACAGTACAAGGCCAAAGTGGCCATTCAAATCTGTAGACGCAAAGTTTATGAATCAGGGGACAAACGTGGGAGGATGCTGGCACGATCACTTAGATCACAGAATAGGGCGTCTTACATCCCACATATTGTTACACGTGGCGGTCAGAGGGTGTCGGTCCCACAGTCGATTTCTTAAGAGTTCAGTGACTTCTACTACACTTTGTATAACTTACCCACTAGGCCACTGGCTTCAGACTCAGACCCGTCAAAGGACTATCTCACTACCTCAAACATGCCGACTCTACCCTCAGAGACCAAGGATCTACTGGACAACCCTATCACCATGCTTGAACTCCAGGCAGCTCTAGGCAGTACCAAATCAGGTAAGGCCCCGGGTCCAGACAGTCTGACTGTCTCCTACTATAAGACACTGCTCCCCTCCTTAGGTCCCCACTTGGTATCCTTGTTTAACAATCTCAGCTCGGGGGCGAAGTTACATGTCTCTACTCTCCAATGCCAATGACACCCCCACATGCACTTACAAGAGATCGGTTGTTCGGCACCTTCTGGATGCAGCCAAGGCGTGTATCCCGATGTGCTGGAAATCACCAAACCCACCAACCATTGCTATGTGGCTGCGGAAGGTGGATGATATTGGCAGGATGGAGAACCTGATTCCCACAGACCAAGATAGACATGAGTTATACACGCAAACTTGGCAACTATGGAACATCTACACCAGTACTCGGAAGAGGGACAGACCCTTAGGGGACTAACTTAGGACCTCAGACTGGAATCCATCCTCTAAATGAGAGAGATCTGGCCCATTGCCTGGTGGGACCAGGAGACTAATTTGACAGACACGAAAACCCCTGCTCGCGAGCTTCTCATCCCCCCAACCCCCCCTCAGACTCTCTTTCTTGCTTTCTATCCCTCCCTGGGAGACCCATTCACATGGGGACTCCCTCTATCTGCCCTCCGGGAGATCCTCGGGGGTTGCCAGTGCTTTTGTCTTTTTTTTTTTTTTCTACCTCTTTTGGATAATGGAAAAATGGGGCGAGTCCACGGATCCTAGTTATCACATGACATCCTATGGGGTACAATGATCTGTTGATATTACCGGTGTAGGTGTAACACGGGAGAGTGGTCAGCACGTATAGTGCACCGGCCGCCTGTCGCCAGCACCACCTGCAAATTGGGCCTAGCGGGGATTTTGCTGTATCCAGGGGTTTCTTGGACTCGGATACCTGCCATGGATATGTATATGTACCTATGGATGTCGTTATGTTTATTTTGCCGTTGTGGTCCATGCGGACACGCCTTTTGATGTGACTAAATAAAGAATTTTGGAGAAATGCTGGTTCTTGGTCACCTCCCTGACTAAGGCCCTTCTCCCACGATCGCTGTTCAGCCGAGTGAGCCCACTCTAGGAAGAGGTCTGGTGGTTCCAAGCTTCTTCCATTTACAGATGATGGAAGCCACTGTGCTCATTGGGGCCTTCAATGCTGCAGATTTTTTTCTGTATCCTTCTTCAGATCTGTGCCTTGATACCATCCTGTTTCGCGAGGTCTACAGACAATTCATTGGACTTCATGGCTCTATTTGTGCTCTGCCATGCGCTGTTAACTGTGGGACCTTATATAAACAGGTGTGGGCCTTTCCAAATCATGTCCAGTCAACTGAATTTACCAGAGGTGGACTCCAATAAAGTTGTAGAAACATCTCAATTATGATCAGTTGAAACAGGATGCACCTAAGCTCAATTTTCAGTGTCATGGCAAAGGCTGTAAGTACTTATGTACATTGTATTTTTTTGTTTTTTATTTTGAATACATTTGCAAAGATTTCAAACAAACGTCTTTCACATTGTCATTATGGGGTATTGTTTGTAGAAGTTTGAGGAAAATAATGAATTTAATAAATGTTGTAATATGTAAAGTGCTGAGAATACTTTCCAGGTGCACTGTATATGTAGTATTAATAATTATTAATATAATTATAATTTTTGAATAAATAAATAATGTTAGGATAAAAACGTAGTAAGCACTGACATGCCCATTAAACATTTTGTGTGGAGACCTTATTTAAAGGGTCACTAAAGGAATTTTTTTTTTTAGCTAAATAGCTTCCCTTACCTTACTGCAGTACTGGTTTCATGTCCTTAGTGTTTGTTTTTGCTTTGAAGTTGCTGTAATCCTGCTCTGTTCTCCACACTTCCTGCTTGTCTGTTTCCTTATAAGCACCATACTGGGAGCTTTCTCACGATGGTTTAAGCTGTCATTACTGTGTGTCTAAAACTTCCCAGAACCAATCAGATTCATTTTAAAAACAAAACACTGCCCTGGATTTGTTTGTTTTTGTTCTGTGTTTCTATTTCTACTTTGTAGAAACATGAAGCCAGTTCAAAAGTGAATCTAACCTGCATGCACATTATATGATTGATTTTTATCTATTTTTAATCATTTTGAAAAGGAATCGGTTAACTTTTATGTCTCTATACCCTGTAAACAGTCATTTCAGCAAAAAATAATTTTTCCTTTAGTGACCCTTTAATCTTGTAATATTTGAGAGCTGCATTATCCTTCTCACTTCCTTCATCTGTTATTATAGGTTAAAAGTTTCAGAGTATTGTTTGATTTAACATCATAAATACACACAGACTCCACGAGTAGTCTAAATGTTCCCAAATTATTCCCAATGGTCCATGAGACATATATACTGTATACTATATAGTTTTAAATATTAACGTCTGTGCTAATGCACATATGATGTATCAGTGATTTGATTTTGAAAAATGTTTGTGCCTTCTGTTCCTCCTTCTGCACTGTCATATTAATTGGAATGGATTTTGTCTATTCTCCAGAGACCCTAGATCCGTTTTGTGCCTTAAAAATTGCACAGTTGCATTCTAAAAATGAGCGGTCAAAGAATTTGTACAAACATTTTTAATTTCTGTACCTCCTATGTTTTTTTTTATCCTAAAAATCTTCTTTGTTTAGTAACAGATACAGAAAAATGGGATTGGTTGCTAGATTTGGAGGGATTGCTTCCTTCAGACCCAAATGCAGAGGTGTAGTGAGCCAGTGAAACCAGCACTTCCCTGTTGTGACAGAGCTTTTTGATAACAGGGTCATGTTAAAAGTGCTTCAGGTATGTGCAGGCTTCTCCAGATGCCTGCACTTTAAAGCTAGTAGTGTATTTTTTTTTAAGTGACTGATTTAAATTATGTAGCATACACTATATACCTAGTAGGTTGCTTAATATTTTTAACTCTTTAAACAGGTTTAAAGTAGGCTTATCTTTCAAAAGCCTTTACTGAACCTAAACGGCCTTGGTGACTAGAGCCACTTTAGCCACCGAGCCCATTTTCTTCAAGGCTAAAGGAATTTTTCAATTTTCTGAAATTATCTTTGAGTTCTGTTAATCTTTCCCTATATGTACATTCTAATAAGCAGGGCCCTCTAATTTGTTTTGTACCAAAATGTAATGTAATTGTAATGTCTCCCTCCTTTTTGTTAAGTGCTGCGCAAACTGTTGGCTTCTATGGCCAGGCTTAAATGCAAAAAAGGGGTTTTATGGGTTATTACATAAGCATCAAAAACAATTCAGGGAAAAATCTCAATGCATGAGAATATAACTGTAAAAAAGAATGGTTGGTAATTATAGTTTATATTGATAACCCTATTTACCCATAGTCATCTTGGTCCATCTGTTAAGTTGACCTCGTGGTCCTCCTATGACTTTTTTTCTAAATTTCTGCTTGCTTGACCTGACCCTTAACACACATCTCAAAAAATATGCTTGATGCTTAGATCATCATGGAGCTCTATTAACTCAATCATGGACCCTAGCTATCCACTCATGTTTAAAACATCACAAATGTATGCAAGAAAATAGGCAAACAACCTACATTACTTAAAACACTGCAAGGCTTCCCTGCCTAAACCATCTGTGTGGGCATCCATTAGTAGTATTATTTATGTTCACATATGTGTTACTTATATGTTTTAAAATTATTATAATTATTATTTATTAAATGGCCATTCACTATAGTTATTTTTCACTAAATTCACAAATAAATTCAGACATTTCTGAACATTCACTGAAAAAAAGTGGTTTATGACTCGGTTGCCATTGGTTTGTCTGTCATTCTACAACTCTCCAAACAGTAATAGCTCACATACTGATGTCGCGTACAGATGGTCGGACATTCCGACAACCAAACCGTGGATACATTTTCGATGGAACGTTGGCTCAAACTTGTCTTGCATACACACGGTCACACAAATGTTGTCAGAAATTCCGAACGTCAAGAACGCGGTGACGTAACACGTACGACGGCACTAGAAAAGGGAAGTTCAATACCAGTCGTTAGTAGAAGTTTGATGAGAGACGATTCGTGATTTTCAGCCTGTTACAGCGTGACGAATGTGCTATCTCCATTACGAATGCTAGTTTTACCAAACCGAACACTTCCGTCTCGTACTTGATTCAGAGCATGCATGGAATTTTGTGCGTCAGAATCGTCTACACATGATCGGAATTTACGAGAACGGATTTTGTTGTTGGAAAATTTGAGAACCATCTCTCAAATTTTTGTTGTCAGAAATTCTGACAACAAATGTTCGATGGGGCTTACACACGGTCTGGAATTTCCGACCAAAAGCTCCCATCGAACATTTGTTGTCGGAAATTCTGAGCATGTGTACGTGGCATTACAGTGTATTTAAACCCAAGCACAAACAAAAATAATATATTGCTGCTTACAAGTACTTGATGTAGAGGTGTGGAGGATGTAGATTTCTAATTTTTCTTCACATTATTTTTATCTGGTGATATTGCCAGTAGCACAAGTCCTGTACCGGAGGCCAATGCCTACTCACTAGACTGTATGGAGGAGCAGGGTCATCACTCTAGTACAGGACTACAAAGCACCTTCTGCTCTCCTCGTCTCAGAAAGCGGTGAACAATGTAACTGATAAAGCTCAGCCTAAGCATAAAATGCAGAACTTATGAAATTATGAAGCTAGCTGTTTAACAGTCCTAGCTATATTTATGCCATTGAGCTGTGTGTGGATCCTGGTTCTCCTCTCCACCTTCACTTGCCTATCTGAGACTTTCTGTGAGCTGACCATCCTGTCCTTTTATCAAGCTGAATGCTTACATCACCCTGCGCCAATATTCTCTTGTCACAGCAAATTGCTGAGCTTGGCCTATGCAGTCATTAAACTGTGAATAAAATGCATTCTATTGCCAGTAAACCATACTCAATCAGAGAAAGTTAAGCACTTTATAAGTACCCAATACAGTTTGATGGTGCATTTATGCTTAAACCAACTGTGCTTCTAAGATTATTAAAATAAAAAAAAAAATTGGCTCTAAGATTTGAGCTTAAATATAATAAAACTAAGAAGGAGAGGTAAAAGTGTATTAATAATAAGCAGCTTAGGTTACTGATTAAGTGCCCTTCCCACATGTTACTGCATTTCCATTACAGCAAAGAGCTCTCATGATACTTATATCTTGCTTCCCTGGGGAATATTGGGAAGTCTGCTACCATTGTCTTTCTACACCAATTGTCCATGTATCCATTATTGATGGTGTAATTAATACATATCTTTGTCTTTCTTTACTAATTGTATACCTTGTCACACAAAAAATAGATGGTTTGGCTAGTTATCTTCTTAAAGGGGAAGTCTGCCCAAAACACTAAAATCACTACATCTATCCATATGTGATTTTGGATGAGTAATTCTCAAAATCATGGGGTGATGGAGAAATTGTTGATAGTGATTACATATGATACTAACCGTAATTTCTTACAGACTGTGTACCCTTGGAGACTGTTTGGGTATCTGAAACAATGGGGAAAAGAATATAAGTAGTTTAATACATTTTATAAATTGGTAGTGTAGTACTGGTGGGGGCAACTGTTCCGAGCCATGGTGTAATAAATGGGGTATAATGAACTGGATGGACAGTCCCTGCACGAGTCCTTGTCCCTGTTTCTATCACACCTTAACACACAAGGGGAAATTTAGAGGATTAGTAATTAGATTTTTTTTTTCTTTTAATAATTAAAAAAAGCCAGATTGTGCATTTTCATCCAGCAAGACAATGGGGGTTATTTACGAAAGGAAAATTCACTTTGCACTACAATTGCAAACTACAAGTGCAAAGTGCACTTGAAATTGCACTGAAAATGCACTTGGAAGTTCAATCACTGTAAATCTGAGGGGTAGATCTGAAATGAGGGGAAGCTCTGCTGATTTTATCAAGCTGTTTTTGATCCTCCTTGCATGTCCCACTCGAATTTACAGTGACTGCACTTCAGTGCAATTTCAAGTGCACTTTGCACTTGTAGTTTGCACTTGTAGTGCAAAGTGGATTTCTCTTTAGTAAATAACCCCCAATGTGCAGATTCAGCAACCTTTATAATTATAAACTGCAAGCCAACAACAAGTTACTTATTTACATAATTTACATTATTTCTTTAACATTTTAACATTGTCCTACTTTTTGGATGTTCCATATCTTTATGGTTTCTGCACATTTATTATGTTTTAAAATGTTGATTATTAAACTAATAAAAATGCTTTTATTAGCAAAATAAGGGAAGGCTAGACTCCCTATCAGAGTTATATTGTTGTTCTATTCCATGTTCAAGATATGTCTGGTGACAACATTCTCTCCAGGACTGGAAAGTAAAAAAATCACCTCAACAGCTTCTAACATTTAACTTTCTAAAAGATCTTATAAACCAAATGTTTAACCCTCTTATGCCCCAAGTAACCTATATGTGCAGCAGCAAAAAGCAAAAAGCTGGGCTTTAATGCCCCCACACCACATATGTGCGGGCAATGATTATGTGCTGAGAGCGCACTCCCTGCGTGCTCCCAGAGCAAAGACGGAGCTGCCGAAAACGGCTTTGTTCCTGAGAAACATCGGTAGGTGGCGGGACAGGCTTCCAATCATGTGACAACTGTAATAGCCAATCAAAGTGGTCAAAGGATTGCAGATTCTTTCCGCCCCCTAGGTGTTAAGAACTTTTAAATGGGGTGCCAGTGTGGTGGAAAAACCTTAAATAAAGTATACTGATAACTTTATAGGAATAAAAAAATGTCAGTGCTTCTATGGATCATTCTTTTGATTGCAAAGTGCAAGATAACTTTGACGCTGCATACAGCCGACCCATAGACATGGATAGATCTTAGTGGCTGTAGGAAGGTATGTGCTGCTGCTTGTGTAATTTGGCACATGTGTATAGATAGAAGATATACAGAAAGATAATGGGGGGGGATAGATAGACCAAAAAGGCACCACATCCCATAAAGCAGGGGTCTCCATACTTTTCAAGCAAAGGGCCAGTTTATGGTCTTTCAGATTTAAGGGGGGCTGGATTCTGACCAGTGGGGGTAGAAAATGCCCCAGGGCCGAGCATCAGTGAGAATACACACGGCCCCAGTGCTGGTGGGCAGTAGGAGGAGCAATAGTGCTTCATCATTGCTATTAGTGGAATAAATAGTGCCCCATTGTTGGTGTCATTGGGAGGAATAGTGCCTCATATCGTTGGGAGCAATACTGCCCCAAGGGCCGGATGAAGGCTAGCAAAGGACCACATCTGGCCCTTGGGCCGCAGTTTGGAGACCCCTGCCATAAAGTATACAAAACAGAAGACATGGAACTTTTATTTGTACGCATGTGACACGTTACGCAAGCAGTGCCGCCTCCCTGTACAGCTGTCCACACTATAGGCAGGTTCAAAATACACTACTGCATTTACATTGTAAGAAGGAATGTGCCCATGTAAATGAACCTTTATTATGTAAAGTATACTGATACTCATTTAAAAGGTAGTGGCAGTATGATAGCGCTAGGATGTTGCAGGTCAATAGGTCATAACTTGATATCCATGAATACCTGTCAAGGAGACAAAATTAATTAAAACATTCCCAAAAGTTTTAACCCCGTCTCCCAATCAAGGTAGTTGAGTCACAGGAACCTTGTAGCAGGAGCGTTTGCTATGTCTCAAGTGCATTTTTGATTAATTAAATTTCTCTTTTTATATCAACTTTTCACCTTATTTTACATTTTTATAATTCCATTTCTTGTTGATCATTTCAAGTTTAACAAAATTTCTAAAGTCATGTCTGTGTAATAAATCACCAGAGGAAGATAGGGGGCCAAAGTAAACACCCACACAGACACAGGATTGTCAAGGTGTTGACAGATTTTTTTGTGCATACGTCCAAAGGGAACAAGACATCCAAGCTAGACTGGATTCACACACACTATACAAGCAGAGTAACCTATAGTTTTTTATAGAACCAACAGAGTATTAGCCTGTCACAATATAACAGGCTTCTTCACAGTAACAGCTGTGGAATAGACCCTCTCAGGAACTTTTTCTGGCCAGCTCAGTAGATAGTTTAAAAAAAGAGCTGGATGCATTTCTAAATGTTTATTATAAAAATATAACTACAGCATGTACCCCATACTCATTCACATGGGGGAGGGGGTGGGAGGACAGGGGAATTACTTATTATTAAAAGGGGATTCTAGATTGTAATAAGCCCCCTGCCCACAGGCTCCCACAACCACTGGCCAGGGTTGTGGGAATGAGGAACATGTTATGCATCTGATGGAAACTGATAGCAGAAAAAAATTATTCTTTCCTCCAGATAGATGGTGACATCAAATGCAAAAAAAACTCAGAAACAGTGCATGGATAGATAAACACCTCCACCTTTCAATCACACCGCCCCTTACCAGAGAGGAAGATCCCAACTAGAGATCTTCTGACAGCAGATGGCTTAATCCCCAGCCAGGGGTTAACGTGGCAGGATATCCGAAAGTCCAGATTTCTCCAACAGTGGATCGATGATCCGAGTTGTAATGAAAACCAGTATGGAGAAGAAAAAAAAAAGCGGGAGTGAGCTGCAGACAGTGCAGAGTGAGTGCCGATGTCACTTCCTGTTCATCGAGTGGCGTCGGATCACTATAGCGTGTGATCCGACGCCACTCGATGAACAGGAAGTGACGTCGGCACTCACTCTGCACTGTCTGCAGCTCACTCCCGCTTTTTTTTTTTTTTCTTCTCCATACTGGTTTTCATTACAACTCGGATCATCGGTCCACTGTTGGAGAAATCTGGACTTTCGGACATCCTGCCACGTTAACTCCTGGCTGGGGATTAAGCCATCTGCTGTCAGAAGATCTCTAGTTGGGATCTTCCCCTCTGGTAAGGGGCGGTATGATTGAAAGGTGGAGGTGTTTATCTATCCATGCACTGTTTTTGAGGTTTTTTTGCATTTGATGTCACCATCTATCTGGAGGAAAGAATAATTGTTTCTGCTATCAGTTTCCATCAGATGCATAACATTTTCCGCACTTGATTAATGGATTTTTTATTTTATTCATCACCTGCATGACGGGACTTTCACTTACTCTACACAGGACTATTATTGGAGTTCTACACTGTAGTGTTTATATTTGCGCAGCTTTTTCTTGTTTAGTAGTATTATTTTTGTGGGTATCTCACATTTTAAGTTGCTAGCATTTTTCTAGACCATTCACATTCACAGCGCAGTATTACCACTTTTTTTTTTTACTTTTTTTCTTGTGGGAATGAGGCCCTTGTCCTAAACAAAATAAAGGCAAGCTGTATTGCCAGGGAGGTTCCCCCTGGAAAGGTACCGCCATGTTGAGGGTATGTGGTCTGGTATAGGTTCAGGGTGGGAACCACACTTGCCCCCCCGCCATTTTACTGGTCAGCCAAGCTGCATGCTTGCAATAAAGGGTCTGGTATAGATTCTTAGAGGGGCTTCATTTTAAAAATGTTTGTGTGTGAGGTACCCCCTTAAAATACTTAAGATACTTAAGCCTGGCACACACCACTAGCTTTTTTTTCCACTGGGTCGAACAAAAGGAAAAGGACAGATTAGTTTGGAGCCACTGTACTAACAATTCAATATCAGTACAGCGATCTCCCGTGCTGAGCTATTGTGTTCTGACAGGGGGGACTGCTGAGTGCTGACCGGGAGTCGGTCGGCAAAACTTTTTGAGCCTTCGACTAAGCCGGGCCAAACAGTCAGCTTCTGTCAGACAGGCTGTCAAACACACGAGACGAATGTGGGCCGGTTTCTAATTGAAAAACAACAGCCCACATAGACCCCTCCAAAGTTCTTCCAAAATACACAACAGTCTGTGTGGGTCTGTGTGCTGTTTTTTTTTTTATTATTAATATTATTCTTAAGAGTAAAAAAGCTGTCATTTACATGTGATTTGTCTTTAACCGCTTGCGGACCGCCGCATGTACATTTACGTCAGCAGAATGGCACAGGCAAGCGCATCAACGTATATATACGTGCCTGCCTTGCCGTGGGTCAGGGGTCCGATCGGGACCCCTCCCCAGTACATGCGGCGGTCCCCGTGGCTGGCCGAGTGATCCGGGATGAGGGGGCGGCTATTTGTTTTTGTCCGCCTCCTCCGGATCGCTCCCAGCCAATCCGCACGCTCCCGCCGGGTCACTTCCTCCTCCTGTGTAAACACAGGAAGAGGGAAGTGATGTGATCTCTCCCCTCGGCGGTTTTTTCAACCGCCGCTGAGGAGAGATCACATCACACAGTAAGTCTGCACAACACTACACTGACACCAGGACACACAGGCAGACTTAACTCCTTGCGATCACTCCCCCCCCCCTCCCCCCTGTCACAGTGTCACTGAATACAGTAATCATATATGTATGATTACTGTATTTAGTGTCAGTGTGACAGGCAGTTAGTGTTAGGTTCAGGGTAGCCCCTATACCCCCCTAATAAAGTTTTAACCCCTTGATCACCGCCCTAGTTAACCCTTTCACTTCCTATTGCCAGCGTCACTAAGCGTTCATTTTTCTGATCGCTGTATTAGTGTCGCTGTTCCCGCTAGGTAGCTATTTTTTTTTTATTGCAATTTTTTTTTTACTAAAAACATGTGGCTAAATACATTTTGGCCTAAATGTTTGACTAAAATTTAGTTTATTTGATTTTTCTTATAACAAAATTAAAAAATATTGTTTTTTTTTCAAAAATGTCGCTCTATTTTTGTATATAGCGCAAAAAATAAAAATCACAGAGGCGATCAAATACCACCAAAAGAAACCTCTATTTGTGGGAAGAAAAAAAAGCAAATTTTGTTTGAAAGCCATGTCGCACGACCGCGCAATTGTCAGTTAAATTGACGCAGTGCCGAATCGCAAAAAGGGGCCTGGTCCTTTACCTGCATTTTGGTCCGGGTCTTAAGTGGTTACATTTAAAACGTTTTCCATTGGAACTTTATGTGCTGTTGTAGATGATTTCATGATCAACATCCTGGGATTTAGACCACGATGACCAGACAGACATTGGTAGACTCTAATACAACAGATACATGTTTCTTTTCTTTCATGTCCCCAATTCTAAACCCTGTTATAAACTTAAAAAACAAAACAATAGCTTTCCCAGCACACTTACTAGCTAACCTGGAAAAAAAAGGTTAAAAACAGAGATTTTTAGAAGAGGAACCGATCCCACATATGATCTCTGAACTTTACGCTTACTTAGCTTTACGACCTTTACACAGAAACCCACTTTCGTTAGGGCCTGGGAGAGGGATTTGGAGATGGTTTTTACCCCAAGCCAACTGACGCAACTGTATCAATTCACCCGATCTAGCTCCATTGACTCCAAAACCGAGGAAAAAATGATAAAATATTATTGCGCTGGTACCGGGTGCCAGCGGACCTGGCTAGGATCTACCCATCCATGTCAGACCGGTGCTGGAGGGGATGTGGCCATAAAGGTACACTCCTGCATATCTGGTGGGATTGTCCAGTGATCAGACCCTATTGGGTGGACATACAGTCCCAGATCAAGGCAATTCTAGACCTGGACATCCCTCTCTCCCCGATTCACTTTCAGCTGCACATTCCTCTCATGCCAGTGAGCCAGTACAGACGCAGTGTACTGCCCCACCTACTGAACGCAGCAAAGCGACTACTTCCGAAATATTGAAAATGTCCGCAGGTTCCCAGCAGGGAGGAATGGATCCGTAAGGTTGGTGAAATACGGGAGGCGGAGGACTGGATCGCCACCTGCAGGAATACTCGGGAGAGCTTTTCCAGCACCTGGTTGGCCTGGGCAGCATACGTTTCAGATCCAGGATATGTTACTTCCAATTTGAATGTGGCATTGCTGGAGCTGGCAGACCTTTCCCTTAGGCAAAGACCTCGGGCCCCCTAGATTGGTACAGAGCCCTCGGTTACACTGTTTTGGCCTCATTAGGCAACCAGAGGAGGAAGGGAGGCAAGGCAACTTTTCCTTTTCAGTTACTAATATATAGCAAGGTGGTGGAGACAAGTGGTGCGGGGGAGGAGCTGGACGTGTGACCTCAGGTATGTTCCTACTGATTCTAACCCCCCCCCTTTTTTTATGTTCCTTTTTCTCTCCCCCCCCTTTTTTATTCTCTCGTCTTCTTTGCCCTGTTTTTCCCTGCCTTCCTTCTTGTATCCTTTTGAACTCGAGTCACCTGGTTGCTGATACACCAGGAGAGGGGTGAGCATTGGGGGTACCGGCCAGTCAGATGGACTCGGGGACAGGCACATGCTTTGCCATCTCTGGTGGGTATCTCAACCACTGTGGAGGTCGGCCGTGGTTGTTGCATGCGGGGAGGTAAGCTGGAGGTCTATGGTGGCCACTCTCCCCTTGTGCGCGCTCAGCCGGCTTACCCTCTAATCTGCGCGTTACTTAATGTACCAATTACTGTCCAGATTACTGGCCGATTGACTTCCGGTTCTTGCCCCTCTTCAGCGAGCACCCGTCTTTACCAGTAGATGAGAGGCTCGAAATGTATCTCCCCACGCTTTGTTTTTCGGGTAAAGTGTTTTCTATGGAGGGGGAGACTTCACCCGCGGCTCGCTGCCTGGTTTATAAGTTTAAGTTATGCCCATTAGGATACTGTGTCCCGATGTGTTTATCTGTATCTCTGTTTTCAATGATCAACTCGTTTTTAGTTATGTTGAATAATGAATGGCTTACTGTCTGCTGCAAATGCTTCTGACAACGTGTGTTGTAATGTACTACTTGCCGTTAACAAATAAATATTTTACAAAAAAAAAAAAAAAAAGTGTTGTCTACCTGTATGTTGCAGTGCAATGTGCTAAAATGCAACACATTACTGTGGCACACACATGCATGTAAACTAAATACAAGTGAAAATAAAAATATGAAAAATAATTTGTTGTTGGTGTTTTGACCTTTCCTGGGACCTGTCATGCCAACATACAAAAAAAAATGCAATGTAATGCCCGTAAAAATGCATGTTAAATGCACATCAATATGCATGGTATTATGTCTATAAATAGTATATACCAACCATTGTATATGTGAACCATTATAAAACAACCCATTAATTTTAATATTTAGATGCAAGGCATAACGTTTTTGTATATAGGAATATTTAAATAAAAAAAATATATATAAAAAAAAAAAAAAACATTAAAAATGCAATTTTTTCTTGTTTTGAATGATTGCATGACCTCTAGTCTCTGTTATATAAGGAGGTTAGTGTTCTGGGGGTAGAGACAGCAGGGGGGTATGTCAGCAGAAAGCAAAGAAACAGCAGTACACTGATCTTCCTAAAGCAGAGCTATACAGGGGGGGATTTCAGCAGAAGTCTGACCATTGGACAGGCAGGCTGTGCTCCCAAGTAGAATGCAAAGAAGAAATTTGACCGTACTGAGATTAATGTGCTTCTTTGCCTAGCATCATCAGTGAGCCGCCCATAACGTCGTCGGTAAAACTCTGATATTTTTACCGCCGACGCTATGAGCGCATTTCGGCTGCTAGTGGGGGGCATTTAACCCGAGAAAGGGTTAAAACCGCCTGCAATGCGCTGCTGAAGCAGCACATTGCGGGCGGTATAGCTGCGCTGTCCCAGCGGTGGAGGAGCGGTAAACACACCACTCCTTCACCGCTCCAAAGATGTGGCTAGCAGGACTTTTTTTACCGTCCTGCTAGCGCATCACTCCAGGGTGAAAGCCCTCGGGCTTTCACCCTGGAGACAATCAAGCACTTGTTTGAGAGCGGATTGCAGGCGCTATTTTTATTGCTATAGCGCTTGCAATACACCCTCAGTGTGAAAGGGGTCTTAATAATACAGCCTTAAATTTTGTGTGGTTACCGTAAGTTACTTAGGAGGCTTTGCATCTTAGATGTTTAAAGAAATACCCCATCATTTTAATTTACATCTCCCAAATTATATTTAGAAACTATGGGCCGGATTCAGAACATAGCTACGTCGGCGTATCTAGAGATACGCCGCGTAACTACTAAGAATAGCCGGCGTATCTTTTTTCTGTATTCAGAAAACAAGATACGCCGGAATTCAGCTAAGATACGAGCGGCGTAAGTCTGTTACGCCGTCGTATCTTAGTTGCATATTTACGCTGGCTGCTAGGTGGCACTTCCGTCGATTTACGCGTCGAATATGCAAATGATCAAGATACGCCGATTAACGAACGTACTTGCGGCCGGGCATCGTATTTTACGTCGTTTGCGTAAAGCTACCCCTGCTATATGAGGCGCAGCCAATGTTAAGTATGGACGTTGGGACATCGTCGAATTGTACGTCGTTTACGTCGTTTACGTAAATCGTTCGGGAATGGGGCTGGGCGTAAGTTACGCTCACGTCGTTTTCATTGACTACTTGCGACGTGATTTCGTGCATGCACACTGGGATACGTCCACGGACGGCGCATGCGCCGTTCAGAATTTTTTTTAATTACGTGGGGTCATGATTCATTTAGATGGATCACGCCCCCTACCTGCCTATTTTATATTAGGCGCCCTTACGCCGGCCAATTTAGGCTACGCCGCCGCAACTTACGGAGCAAGTGCTTTCTGAATAAGGCACTTGCCTGTAAAAGTTGCGGAGGCGTAGCGCAAATAGCATATGCCGCCGGAAAGATACACGGATGTATCTGAATCCGGCCCTCAGTTTTTAAAACATTAGCTAAAATTAATAATATTTTTTATCAACCTGGTATCTCTTATATTATTCTAAAATAACACTGGAAAGAAGATACAGGGGTCAATTCACTAACACTGAATAAAATGGCTCTGCCATGTTGCTTGAAACAAGTTCCTCTTCCCAGTAACCCCAGGCTGTGGTTGTGGGGTTCTGCAGGTGGGTGCTTGTCAGAATCCCCCCCCAGAGCACCCCCCCATGTTAAGGGCATGTGGCCTAGTTTGTTTCGAAGGGGAGGCGCTTGGTCGTCCCCCCTTTCCTGACCTGCAAGGTTGCATGCTGGAATAAGGGCCTGGTATGCATTGGGGGGGGGGGGGGGCCCACGCTGTTTTTTTTTCATAATTTTTAATTGTCGGCATTTTTATTTTACATTCAGCTGTCAGCAGAGAACCTGCTGACAGCTAATGACTTATCCATTGTTAAGGACATGGCGGCTGGCTTCCCGGTCCTCTTCTTAGCAACCAGCTATTGGGGGGGACCCCAATGCTGTTTCAGATACCGCCAGCAAATCCCTGGTAATAAATATTGCATGATTCTTTACTCTCTGTTGCTTTTGTGAATTTGACTTAAGATGGCTTTTGTGTGATATTTATCGGCACATTTTTCATTTTGCGGTAAATACTGCATAATTTGTATTTAATTTTTTTTTATATATTGGACTTTATTTACCGCATGTGATCATTTATGCAAATGAGTCACGTGACCGGGTTCTCGCATGCGGTAAATGTTAGTAAATTTACCTCATAGTCCCTTATGCAGTTAACAGTTATTGTTGTAGCTATTCTACCATGCCCTCAATGTGTTACATACAAGTCTGTACATATACAGTAATACAATAATGGGGAAGAGAAAGCATTTAAAATGCGAAAGCTACATCATTACTAGAGATGAGCCAAACACTCCCAGTTCGGTTCGCACCAGAACCTTCGAACGGACCGACCGTTCGCGCGAACATTTATAACCCCTTTGACGTCTATGGGACTCGAACGTTCGAACTCAAAAGTGCTAATTTTAAAGCCTAATATGCAAATTAGTGTCGTAAAACGTCTTTGAGAACCCGGGTCTTGCCCCAGGGAACATGTACCAATGGAAAAAAAGCACGTGTTTAGAACTGTCCCTGCACAAAATGAGATAACTATAAGAAAAAAGTAATTTAAAACTGCTTGCAGCTTTAATGTAATTGGAAAAAAGAAGAAAGGAACTGCGCTAAAATTAATAAGTGCAAACATAAAGAGAGCTCCAACGAAATTACAGTGTGCTCTCCCCAAGTGCTGCGATTATCATGCATACAATAAATACAAGAAACAAATAGGAAAAAATATAAATCGCGCTACCTTAACCACTTAACCACTTTAGCCCCGGACCATATTGCTGTCCAATGACCAGAGCACTTTTTGTGATTCGGCACTGCGTCGCTTTAACTGACAATTGCGCGGTCGTGCGACGTGGCTCCCAAACAAAATTGGCGTCCTTTTTTTCCCACAAATAGAGCTTTCTTTTGGTGGTATTTGATCATCTCTGCGGTTTTTATTTTTTGCGCTATAAACAAAAATAGAGCGACTATTTTGAAAAAAAATGCAATATTTTTTTACTTTTTGCAATAATAAATATCCCCCAAAAATATATTAAAAAAACTATTTTTTTCCTCAGTTTAGGCCGATACGTATTCTTCTACATATTTTTCATTAAAAAAAACGCAATAAGCGTTTATTGATTGGTTTGCGCAAAAGTTATAGCGTTTACAAAATAGGGGGTCGTTTTATGGCATTTTTATTAATATTTTTTTTTTTTACTAGTAATGGCGGCGATCAGCATTTTTTTCAGTACTGCGACATTATGGCGGGCACTTCGGACACTTTTGACACATTTTTGGGACCATTGGCATTTTTATAGCGATCAATGCTATAAAAATGCCATTGGCAGTGAAGGGGTTAACACTAGGGGGTG
Source organism: Rana kukunoris (assembly GCA_029574335.1). Lineage (NCBI taxonomy): Eukaryota > Metazoa > Chordata > Amphibia > Anura > Ranidae > Rana > Rana kukunoris. The sequence continues at coordinate 448,551,021 of CM056049.1, read as the reverse complement.
GGGAAGGGGTTAAGTGTGTTCCTGGGTGTGTTCTAACTGTATGGGGGGTGGCCTCACTAGGGGAAATCACTGATCTTCTGTTCATACATTGTATGAACAGAAAATCAGCGTTTCCCCCACTGACAGGAACGAGCGATCGCGTGTGCCCGGCGGAGATCGTACCCGCCGGGCACGCGCGCGGGACTCGGCGGCGAGTGGGGGGCGCGCGCACCGGCCGCCGGCGGTGCGCACGCGCCCCCTAGCAGTCGCTAAAGAGCGGACGTATAGCTATGTGCTCTTGCGTAGCAGTGCCACCGTCCCGCAGTAATATCACGGCGGGCGGTCGGCAAGTAGTTAAGGACCGGACCAATACGCTGCTAAATGACCCAACGGGTTTTTACAATTCGGCACTGCGTCGCTTTAACAGACAATTGCGTGGTCGTGCGAAATGGCTCCCAAACAAAATTTGCGTCCTTTTCTTCCCACAAATAGAGCTTTCTTTTGGTGGTATTTGATCGCCTTTGCGATTTTTATTTTTTGCACTATATACAAAAATAGAGCGAAATTTTTGAAAAAAAATCAATATTTTTTACTTTTTGTTATAAGAAAAATCAAATAAACTAAATTTTAGTCAAACATTTAGGCCAAAATGTATTTAGCCACATGTCTTTAGTAAAAAAAATCACAATAAAAAAAAATAGCTACCTAGCGGGAACAGCGACACTAATACTGCGATCAGAAAAATGATCACTTAGTGACGCTGGCAATAGGGAGTCAAAGGCTTAACTAGGGCGGTGATCAAGGGGTTAAAACTTTATTAGGGGGGGTACGGGGGCTACCCTGAACCTAACACTAACTGCCTGTCACACTGCTACTAAATGCAGTAATCATACATATATGATTACTGCATTCAGTGACACTGTGACAGGGGGAGGGGGGGGGGGGTGATCACAAGGGGTTAATGTGCCTGTGTGTACTGGTGTCAGTGTAATGTTGTGCAGACTTACTATGTGATGTAATCTCTCCTCAGCGGCGGTTGAAAAAAACGCAGAGAGTAGAGATCACATCAGTTCCTCCTCCTGTGTTTACACAGGAGGAGGAAATGACACTGCAGGCGAGCGCGCGCATTGGCTGGGAGCGTTTCGGAGGGGGCGGACAAAAAGGAACCGCCGCTCCCTCAGCACGGATCGCTCCTACAGCCACCGGGACCGCCGTATGTACCGCGACCCACGTCAAGGCAGCCACGTACAGGTACATTGATGTGCCTGTCCGTCCCATTCTGCCGACATAAATGTACATGCGGTGGTCCTTAAGGGGTTAAACATAAATAAATACAAAAAATCACAATTAATAGGGCTGGCTGCTGAATCAAAAATGACCAATGATGGCCACTGGACAATACGCAGTCACCTCAAAGCCGTGATGATACTGTATTAATAATGAACCAAAAAACAAACAGCAAAAGAAACACAGCTGATATGGTATAATTCTGAATGTGTAACCATCAACTTAGTGTGACTTGATTAAACATCGTCCAAAATATTGACAAATAAAAAGTCCATAAGTGAAGATTGAAAATCCTCAGGCTCTCGTCCACTGGTGGAACATACAGGAACTTGGGCGAGCAACGCACTGTTGTCACCCAAGTTCCTGTATGTTCCACCAGTGGACGAGAGCCTGAGGATTTTTTTGTTTTCCGGCCGGCACATGAAATAATCAAGGCGTTTATTATACTGCATGATTGTAAGTGCATTTTTAATCTTTTTAATACATTTTATACGTTTAACACACTATGTGGAGCCATTGATGTTTTTTTGCATGGTGGGCATCCATATTGCTGAAACATTTTGGGATACGAGATCCACCAGGACCGCAGACCTGATGCCACGTGATTGGGATCCGTTATATGCTGCTTCTGATCCCCTGTCATAAGGGATCGTGGGTTTCTGGTAAGAGACCAATTCATAAGTTTGGTGGAGGATACTTTGCTTTTTGGACACGTTTATTCATTTATTCATCTAGAAACACGGGTGTTTTATCAATCTTCACTTATGGACTTTTTATTTGTCAATATTTTGGACTATGTTTAATCAAGTCACACTCAGTTGATGGTTACACATTCAGCATTATACCATATCAGCTGTGTTTCTTTTGCTGTTTGTTTTTTGGTTCATTATTAATACAGTATCATCACTGCTTTGAGGTGACTGAGTATTGTCCAGTGGCCATCATTGGTCATTTTCGATTCAGCAGCCAGCCCTATTAATCGTGATTTTTTGTATTTATTTATGTTTAAGGTAGCGTGATTTATATTTTTTCCAGCTTTAATGCAATGTCTGGTCCCTGCAATATGGATGAAAATCATTGAGAAAAATAGCACAGACACAGACAGTACACACACCACGTAGCTTTAGGTGCACACTGCAGAGGACACGGGCAGTACATACACACGTAGCTTTAGGTGCACACTGCAGAGGACACAGGCAGTACACACCATGTAGCTTTAGGTGCACACTGCAGAGGACACAGGCAGTACACACCATGTAGCTTTAGGTGCACGCTGCAGAGGACACAGGCAGTACACCACGTGAGAATACTACAGCTAGCACAATCACCTGCCTGCCAGTCAATTAGGAAGTGCAGATCTAGCTAAACTATACAGTGTATAAATATATATACAACACCTGGGATGCATATATATCCTCTACACACTGTAACTTTAACTGATTAGTCTGCCTGCCTGCCTGCTCTATCTACCTACTAAAAATGACATTCTCTCTCTGTCTTCTTTCTTTTATCCACCGCAACACACTACACAAGGCTGACCTGCAGGCGTCCTTTTATAGTGTGGGGAGTGTACTAAACCCCCTGAGCCCGTTTTTTGCAAGCTGTGATTGGCCAAGCATGCGGGTCATAGTGCATGCTTCGCCAATCATCACCCAGCAATGCACTGCGATGCCGCAGTGAATTATGGGCCGTGAAACCCCACTCAAATTTGGCGCGAGCGGCCCAAAACTTTCTTAATTCGATGAGCGATCAAACATACGATGTTCGAGTCGAACATAAGTTCGACTCGAATACGAAGCTCATCCCTAATCATTACTTAAAGAGAAACACTGCAATAGGACTTACAAAAACATGATTGCTAAAATACACTATAACATCCCTTTAAGTGCAACTCCAGATAACAAGAAATATTTTCAGAAAGTTTACTTAGTTTATCTTCTGTCCAGATCTATATAATATATTATAACTACAGTGTGATTTCTACAGTGATTCTGGTAAGGACCACAGCCAATTGCCTTGCAAGTATATGTTATGTAAATTTCCACTCTGAAAACTCAAAGGGTAGCAACTTAGAACTTTGAAAGGAATGGTCAGAATTTTTGCAGGCTAAGATCTACTTAGAAGAAAACAATACCTGCAATAACACGAATTTAAAGATTTGCACAGTCAGTTGCACACTATACAAATTTGTTTCAGCAGCTTAAAGGGGTTGTAAAGGTTTGTTTTTTATTTTCTAAATAGGTTCCTTTAAGCTAGTGCATTGTTGGTTCACTTACCTTTTCCTTCAATTTCCCTAAATGTTTTTTTTTCTTCGTTTTCTTTGTCTGAATTTCTCACTTTCTGTTCCTCCTCGGTAAGCTGTTCTGGCTGACTAACCCCCAGGGGGTGATGGGGGCAAGTTTACTGAGGAGAAACAGGAAGTGAGAAATTCAGACAAAGAAAAAAAACATTTAGAAGGGAAATCAAAGGAAAGGATAAGTGAACCAACAATGCATTAGCTTACAGGAACCTATCTAGAAAATAAAAAACAAACCTTTACAACCCCTTTAAAGCAATACATTACAAGTGAGCTTTTGTTGTAAGTAAAATGCATTCTTAAAGTATAACTGTGACCAGGCTATTTTTGATAAAATGCTTTTTCAAGTATTTACATATTCTAAACAAACAGTAAATGAAAGTAAGCCTTACTGACCTCTGTAGCCATGGGTACCGTGGAGCAATTATTTCTCAAAATTCACACAAGAAGCAGTGAAGTGAGGTTTCCGCACTCTGTTCTTCCTGTACACCAGCTCTGTGTTTACATTACAGATTTGAAGGCTGTCGGACTGCCCATTTACTGCTGGAAGGCAGGAGAAGGATGAGCTACTTAGAAAATGAAAGTGTTTTTGCTGTAGAATTTGAGGATGAATTACACTGCAGTGTCTATAGTTATAGAGGTCAACGAGAGCTTGTTTTAATAAAGCCTGACTATAATTCTAACTGAAGAGAAACACAAATAGAGGATGCAGCAACCTTGTGCATTACCATAAAACAATGTATTCCAAATGATGCATAAAATAATATATACTCACATACGTAAGTCTAATAAGGCACAACGATAATCCAACAGACACAATCCAATGAAATACTCCAGGAGTATACATAATCAAGGAGCACAGCTAATGCAATTCCAGGGAAGGGGGAAGGACCCCCATTATCAGTAGCTCTGATGAAGAGGGTTCTGCCCTGGAAACATCTTAGCTGTGATCCTTGCTTATGTATACCCCAACGCATTTCACTGGATTGCATCTGTTGGATTATTGATGTGCCTTTAATATACTTGCATTTGTGAGTATATATTGTTTGATGTTTAATTCGGAATAAATAGTTTTATGGCAATGCATGAGAATGGTGCACCCTCTATTTGTGTTTCTCCTTAGTGACTGTAATGATTTACTCTATCTGAAGAGGGCTGCAAAGTCTGTTCATCACCTGACCTTTGATGAAGCATTGAATTTGTAGATCATACCGAAAGACTCCCCATGTTTTGATTTAGAATATTATATGCTTATTGCTCCTGAGCGCTGATGTTTTTTCTTCTTTATGACCATTCTACTTTAAGCTCTTTCCACACTTTGGTGTTTTCACTAATTTTTACTCTCAGGGAAATATTGAATTGTGTATGTTACTGATTGTAAACTGTATCATTACTATACTGGAAATCGATGGGTCATGTTTAAAATCCAACTCCGGGAATGGTGAATATTATCCCTATACAGTGGGGCTGGACTCGCACTACAAGGGTTCGATGCTTCTTTAGTCTAGGAGAGCATAAAAGTGCTTTTTACTTACCCGATACTCTGCTCCCTGGCAGATCACACTCCCCACGCCCCAGTAGTGGACTGTCCTTTGACGTCATCATGTTCAATGGGCCCTGCATTGGTCTTGATGATGTCAGGACAGCTGGAGCGCAGAGAAGGCAGTGCAGGAGACCAGTCTAGCAGCAAGAAGGATCTGTAATTCTACTTTACCAAGTCCCCTAGACTAAATGAGAAATTAATTCTTGCAGTGCAGGGGCAGCCCCACTGCAAGGTATAACTTTTAAATTTACTAGAGTTGGACTTTAATTTGCACTTCCATTCTCTAAAAGTTTAAACCTAATCAATCTAACCATACAGCATACAGCACATCATATTTGGGGCAATCCAATAAATCATTTGCAACACTATACTGGCATTATGCCAATTTTAGAAACTCCTGCGCCAATTCATGAAAGTCATGTGGCAGTCTTCTTGCTTTTTCTGGCATGTGTAAAAAAAAAAAAAAAAAAAACACTATTACATTCTTGCTATATGTTTGCAACAAACTCATTAGGAAATACTACTGCCATATAGGTGATAAGAAAAGTGGAGGTAAATAAGACCCGTTGGAGTAAACTATGTTGCATGTGTATTTACTGTGTCACAGACAAAATTAAAAAAACTTGAAAGAACAAGCTAAGAAATATTCTGAATGAAAAGTGTAAGCAGCAAAAAATAGATAAAGGTTGCACTATTTAATCATGTATATACAAATTTTAGATAATTAGACCAGTATATAAGTGATGTGACAATCTCCACCTTCCACCACCGTAGTGATGTTAAATATCAGTGCCTCCACCAACAGCTGAAAGGCTCCTATTGATTACAAGGGATCGTTAGCGCCTGTGGCTTTAGCCCAGCCAATGCCTTTCTCCAGGTCCAGATGGTCTTCCAACAAGATCACCCATGGCACCGTTTAAGATGTGAAGATTTCTCACTCAGGTGATGCATCTGCTCCATCCGGAGTAAACAAAAATACTTTTTGTGACAAAATGAGGCAATTCTGCAAAAGACTCAAATACAATTTACTGAAAGTTACATGAATCTGTTGGCCCATTTGTTGCATGGACTAGAGACAGATTTCCATTGAGCATCTAGAACCCTCTATGAATTCCAGTGATTTTGTCTTGAGTGTTACCGTTTGCCTCTACATTAGAGAGTGTGAACACTAGTCCAAATACAAATAAAATAAGAAAAACACACATTATCGATAGAGAGATGAAGAAAATGAGGAGGGTAAAGGTGAATCAGGCAGTTAGCCACCAGCAATTGCTTAGTTTAGGAAAATAATGGCAGTTGGGTGGTTTTCAATTCTTTTGAATGATCTTTTCTCATGAGACAGTTGGCCGGGGGTCTGCTGCTTCCAATGAATAAAATTAGATGCATTAAGGGCCATAACATATCTTTGGTCTGCTAAGATAGCAAACCAGAATAAGTAGAAAATCATATCTAGATGCTTTGATGTATCAAATATGAACGCCTTACTTTGGAATGAGTGACCTCTGGCTAATGTCTCCCTCTGATGGTTAGAACATGCAAAGGCAACGTCCAGGAGTTGTACAATATACTGAAAACACTTAATGCATCGGACATTATTTATAGGGGCTATAAGTGATTAAGGTAAAACTGGGTTCACTTTGAATACCTAATCATGTGCTAAGAAAAAAAATCCTTTCTTTCACACATCATTGGGTAAGCAAAATACACACCTTCTCTTTATTTACTAACGCTCACTTTACTAAGTAAGCAAGCCCATGCTTTAGTAAATTAACAACCCCAGTATCCCCTATAAGAAAGAGGTCTTTACATTTCGAAATATAGAACATATAATAGAGTTAAAATATCTTTAAGGGCCTACTTATATGTACTAGTTACATGCATTGCGCTGCAACTTATTTTGAACTGTGCCCAATGCACTATAGCAGTACATATGAGTGAGTAGTGTGTTGCATTAAAAAGTTTGTGGCAGCTACATAAAGTGACTTGAAGTACCAGATCAACTTTGATGATAAGTGCTCCGCTCTCTAGTTATGCTACAGGCAGGCCTGGATTTATTACCTTCGGCCACCCCAAGGCCGAGTCCTTCAATGCCCCCCCCCCCCATACACACACGTCCCCCCCATGTGATAGAATGCTCGTGCAGAGTAAGGGGCGGGTGTATTACTGTTATCTCGTGCAAGGGGCGGATCTGCAAGGGGCGGGTTTATTACTACTATATGGTGTACATCCATAATACATGTTTAAATGCACCCCTGTAGCCATTCTGTGGTGAAGGGGTTAAGACATAAGCATAATAACAATATACTCTGACAAGTTTTGAAAACGCCCATCAACATTTTTATCATCTCTGTCCATAATTTTAAAATTTGCTCTCTTCTGTAGCCATCCACATCTTGCACGGTAATACACCAGCCCCTTGCAGAGCCATCCACCCCTTGCACGCTATAACAGTAATAAACCCGCCCCTTGCAGATCCGTCCCTTGCACTAATTAAAAGTAATACATCGGCACCTTGTCTCTGCGCGAGTATCGAGAGTGTGCCGCTGCATCGTGGTCATTGCGCAGGTGCCCTGTAACAGGTGACTCACAGTTATTCATCTTCGGCCAACTTTCTAGACTCCGTTGTGGTTCGTACTGGACAAGTGCTGCGCCTGCGCAGTGCAGGGGGTAATTATCCTCCGGGGGTTCTTTTTTAAGCCCCCTGTTGCCGCCGCGCCACCTCTGCACCCACTGCCGCCCCAAGGCCTGGCCTCGGTGGCCTTGTCAGGAATCCGGCCCTGGCTACAGGCGTTACAGTTGGATCAATTTGTGGTGTTCGCGGCAAATCTGATTTTTGGGGGGAACCCCACATAATTTTTTTTTTATTTCATGCACGGTTCCTATAATATCCATACCAGACCTGAAGGGCCTGGTTATTGAATTTGGGGGGACCCCCACGCATTTTTTTTTTTTTTATCAATGACTTTTCTCTGTATTGACGGGAGCCGACAATTCATTATAGCCAGGAGTGGTTTTAAACTACTCTTTTTCCTTCAGAAATTACACTTTGTGCAGAGACAGTTCTAAGCACGGTAAACAAGCGCTACTTCACAGGCATACTATACACACCCCCTGGTACGAAATTTAAAGGAGTATTTCAAATTATTTCACAGCATTATTAAAATCACTGCTCCCGGAAAAACTGACGTTTTTAAAACTTTTTCTTGCATTGATACATGTCCCCTGGGGCAGGACCCGGGTCCCCAAACACTTTTTATGACAATAACTTGCATATAAGCCTTTAAAATTAGCACTTCAGATTTCAAACGTTCAAGTCCCATAGACTTTAATGGGGTTCTAAAGCTCACACAAACTTTTGGTCTGTTCGCAGGTTCTGGTGCGAAACGAACGGAGGGGTGTTCGGCTCATCCCTACAGATGACGGCACAAGGCTGTACTCACAGTCACAAGAAGCAAAGACCTTCATAAGTCAATGTGCCAAAAGACATTGTCCTGCGTACATTGGGAGCAGTGCAACTGATGTTATTCTGACCACGTGCCTTACCTCCATTTCAACATGGACAGCAAGTTAGAGCAAAGAACAAATGTGAAATTCTGTGTGAAACTTGGCAAATCTACCACAGAGACGGTTGACATAATTCGGCAAGTTTGCAGCTATGCTAAAAGATTTTGAGTGAAAGATTCAGCTCAAAGGTTTTGACACCATTGCGGAGATCCAGCGCAAATAGTAGAAGGGGCTTGACACGCTTTGAAAAGAAGACTTCAAGGACACATTCCACAAGTATCTGGGAGCTCTGTATTGCTGTGCAAAGGGGACTATTGTGAAGGTGATAGTGTGTAAATGTAGATAAATAAAGTACTCTTTTGTAAACAGAACTAGTCTAGAAACATTTTGATACCATCTTGTATGAAGTTAAGAGCAAACTAAAATATTTCCTAACTACTCGCTAGTACACCATACTCTGTTTGCTAAACTTTTTTAACTACCTAGCAACATTAAGAGGGAACCCAGTTGGATATCCGCAATTTCTCCCCTGTGACTTCTCACCTTTTCCTTCACCCATTGCATAGAAGTTGCAAGCCCTCATATAAAAATATTTCCTATTTTCTGTGTCCGTGTAGCTGGATACATATCCAAGTTTGCTATAAGTATTGGTTTTGAAGTCACATAGCTTCAGCCAGCATGCCCTGTGGCTGCTTGCTCTCACTCATCATCATCTTCCTCTCCTCAGTCACAATGCATTGCAGTGTTCACTGAAATAGCTTTCATTATTTTCTTCTCAGCAGCCAGAACTTTCACCAGTGATAGAGTTTCTCATAGCATGTGCTGTGGCTGCTTGCTTTCACTCATCACCATCCTCACCTCTGCCACAGTGCATTTACTATTCGCTACAGTAGTTTCAAATAAAGCTCCACTCTAGCACAAACTAGGGGAAGTGGGGAGGTGTCTGTGCCTGTCAGGTTTTGAATGCTTTCTGTGTCTCTGCTGAGATTTATATATTGGCTGTGTCCACATAAATTTCCCCTCACTTCCTCTTCATGTCCTTGCAGTTAATTACTATTGAAGCTTGTATACCATCCTCACTCTGCTAGAAGCTATCTGATACCTGTCAAAGCAAGAAGTAAAAAGAACTCTCCAAAATTAGGAAAGTGCCATTAAGTTTTAACAGAGGTTCTAACCCTTGCACACTATCCAAAACTACTATCCTCCCACTGACACTGATGATCGGCCACTGTTCCTTCTAATGGACACTGATGATGGTGCACTATTCCTCTCATGGACACTGATGATGGGGCACTACTCCTCTCATGGACACTGGTGATGGGGCACTATTCCTCTCATGGACACTGATGATGGGGCACTATTCCTTCCACTGACACCAATGCTAGTGTTCTACTACTCTCTCTGGCAAAAATGATAGCGCACTATTTATCCTAATGACACTGACGATGGAGCACTATTCCCATCCTACAAAAAAAAAATCCCACCCTGACACCAATAATGGGGTACATTTCCTCCCACTAACATAAATAGTCGGGCATAATTCCTCCCACTGATATTATTCCACCGATGGTAGAGCACTATTTCTTTCACTGACACAAACAATAGTGCACTATTCATTTCACTGACATCAGCGATGCAGCACTATTCCCTTTACTGAACTAATAATGGGGCAATACATCCCCCTCTGGCACAAATGATGGGGCATAATGCCTCCTTCTGATACCAACAATGGGACATTTTCCTCCTGGTCAAGGGCGGACTGAGCATTCGGGTAATCGGGCACTTCCCGAGGGCCCCATGCCACTAGGGGACCACATCAGTGTTGAAAAACCAGGGACAGTATGTAAAAATCTGTGTTTTAAAAAATCACAAGATTATAGCTGCTCCGCCTCCCCAGTACCTTTTCAGTGTGTGTATGTGTATTCTGTGTGTGTGTGTGTGTGTGTGTATATTGTGTGTCTGTATGTGTATACTGTGTATGTATACTGTATGTGTGTGTGTGCAGGGCCGCCATCAGGGGGGTACAGGCATTACATGTAAGGGGCCCGGAGGTCCCAAGGGGCCCGGATAACAACCCCCTTTAAAAAAAAAAAAAATCAATTCGTGGCAGCCCCCCGCTTCTCATTTTCAGGCAGCAGCACCCCCCCCCCCGGTTCTCTGCTCCAGGGGACCCATGTCTGAAGCGGCCCCAATATTCCTGATGGCGGCCCTGTGTGTGTGTAATCTCAAACCATGCAGAGCTTATTACTAATGTTCAGATAAAGGAACACCTGGGTAGCAGTGATCATAACATGATTTCATTTAATGTTAACTATAAGCAAGAAATAAATACAGGAAAGATAAAAACACTTAATTTCAAGAGAGCAAATTTTCAAAGGATGAGGACTGCTCTCCAGGGCTTGGACTGGGGGGAATATTGGCACCGATGAACACAGAACAGGAATGGGAATTCTTCAAAAAGACTCTTTGGAACCTCATTGCAAAGTATATTCCCATGGGCAATAAGTTTAAAAGACTTAGGCTGCATTCACATCTAGGCGGCAAGTAACGCCGCGTACGCGGCATTACTTCCCGCAATTCGATTCATTTTTTATTTTTTTTTACAAATTATCTCCATTGATGTCTATGGCCGAACGCCAATGTCGCCTGAAAAAAGGGTCCGGGACTTTTTTTCAGACGACAGGCGTTCGGCGTTTCAGAGATGTGAACCATCTCTATAGACATCAATGGGAATTTTCCCCTCCAGTGGCACGAGCGTTGGACGACAGGCGTTTTGTCGCCTAGATGTGAATGCAGGGTAAGGAAAAAACCTATGTGGCTCACAGTCAAAGTTAAACAATAAGAAAATAGCTTTTAAAAAATATAAAAATGAGGGAACACTAGTGTCGTTTAAATGTTACAAAGAATATAATAGAATATGTAAAAAGAAAATCAAGGATGCAAAAATTCAAAATGAACGACAGATTGCAAAAGATAGTAGGACAAACCCCAAAAAATTCTTTAAATATATTAATAGTAAAAAGGTCAAGTCTGAGCATGTAGGCCCTTTACAAAATAATCTAGAGTGGGTGACTGAGGACGAAGAGAAGGCAAATTTATTAAATGCTTTCTTCAGCTCTGTGTATACAATGGAGCATGGGGGAGATCATGTCCATTATGGGGGTGGGAGTGACACAGCCCCAAATCCACAATGGCTCAAAAGTGATATGGTCCAGAAATATTTAGACAGAATAAAGGTGGATAAAGCACCTGGACCAGATGGCATCCACCCACGGATCCTAAAAGAATTGAGCTCTGAAATTTCAAAGCCACTGTATCTAATATTTAGGGACTCATTAATGACAGGAATAGTACCACTGGATTGGCGTAGAGCCAATGTGGTGCTTATATTTAAAAAGGGAACAAAGGCCCAGATTCATAAAGCAATTACGCCTGTCTAACTGGTGTTAGACAGGAGTAATTTCAAATTTCGCGCGCCGTATCACTAGTTTGAATCCTCAAACCATGATACGGCGGCTTCGGGCTTCGATCCGAGAGGCTTACGTCTTCGTAAGCCTTCGGATCTACGTTGCGATATTTTTGCGGCCGCTGGGAGGAGTTCACGTCGTTTTGATGCGTCGGGATATGCAAATGTGTTTTTACGGCGATCCACGAAGATACGAGCGGTCTTCGCAATCGCTTACGTCTGTTTTTTTTTACGTACTGTTAGACCAGCTTTTTGCTGGTCTAACGGTGCGTAGCCCATGTTAAGTATGGCCGTCGTTCCCGCGTCGAATTTAATTTTTTTTTTTTGCGTAACTCGTTCGGGAATAGAAATGTCCGTAAACGACGCTACTCAAACAACGAATGACGTAACAACGTGATTTTGCGCAATGCACGGCGGGAAATTTGCGAACGGAGCATGCGCAGTTCGATCGCCGCGGGAACACGCCTATTTTAAATCCTTCACGCCCCCTACTCGCGTAGATGGATTGCGACGGGAGAAATACACTACGCCGCCGTCGTTTACTGGACAAAATCTACCTGGATTCCACTTGGAGCCAGGTAAAAAACGGCGGCGTAGTGTATTTCTGATACGCTACGAGAATCCAATTCTCTCTGAATCTGGGCCAAAGTCTTTACCAAGTAACTATAGAGCTGTTAGTTTAACTTCTATAGTTGGAAAGATACTGGAACGTTTAATAAAAGACCACATGGATGAGTTCTTGCTGGAAACAAACTATTTAAGCAGCAGACAGCATGGATTCATGAAGGACAGAAGTTGTCAGACAAACCTCATTTCCTTTTATGAAGAGGTAAGTAAAACCCTGGACAGAGGCGTGGCAGTGGACGTGGTATACTTGGATTTTGCAAAAGCGTTCGATACAGTTCCCCACACACGGCTCATGTGTAAGGTAAGGTCTACAGGATTAGATATATCCGTTTGTAAATGGATAGAAAACTGGCTGAAAGACAGGATTCAGAGAGTTGTGGTTAATGATTCATACTCTGAATGGTCCAAGGTTATCAGTGGTGTACCCCAAGGTTCGGTGTTGGGTCCCTTACTTTTCAATATATTTATAAATGATATTGGGTCTGAGATCAAAAGTAACATTTCTGTCTTTGCAGATGACACCAAGCTATGCAGTGGAATAATGTCCTTGCAGTATATCTCCAATTTACAAGCCGACCTCAATGCTCTGTCTAATTGGGCGACTATGTGGCAAATGAGGTTTAATGTTGATAAATGTAAAGTTATGCACTTAGGGGCTAAGAATATGCATGCATCATACATGCTAGGGGGAGTACAACTGGGGGGATCTGTAGTGGAGAAGGATCTGGGGGTTTTAGTTGATCATAAGCTCAATAATGGCATGCAATGCCAAGCTGCGGTTTCCAAAGCGAGCAAAGTCCTTTCTTGTATTAAGAGAGGTATGGACTCCAGAAAAAGAGATATAATTTTGCCCCTGTACAAATTATTAGTAAGACCTCATCTGGAATATGCAGTCCAGTTTTGGGCACCTGTTCTCAAAAAGGATATCGGAGAACTGGAGAAAGTGCAGAGAAGTGCAACCAAACTGATAAGAGGCATGGAGGAGCTCAGCTATGAGGAAAGATTAGAACTGAATTTATTCACTCTTGAGAAGAGGAGAATAAGGGGTGATATGATCAACAAGTACAAATATATAAGAGGTCCATATAGTGAACTTGGTGTTGAGTTATTCACTTTAAGGTCAACACTGAGGACAAGGGGGCACTCTTTACGTCTGGAGGAAAAGAGATTTCACCTCCAAATACGGAAAGGTTTCTTCACAGTAAGAGCAGTGAGAATGTGGAACAGACTCCCTCAAGAGGTGGTTCTGGCCAGCTCAGTAGATTGCTTTAAGAAGGGCCTGGATTCTTTACTAAATGCACGTAATATAACTGAGTACTAAAATGTGTAGGTAAAGTTGATCCGGGGTAAATCTGATTGCCTCTCGGGGGATCAGGAAGGAATTTTTTCCCCTCCTGTAGCGAATTAGATCATGCTCAGCTGGGGTTTTTTGCCTTCCTCTGGATCAACTGTGGGTATGGAGTTGGGGGTATGGGATTGTACTGTGTTTTATTTTGTTTGTTTATTTTTTTTATGGTTGAACTGGATGGACTTGTGTCTTTTTTCAACCTGACTAACTATGTAACTATGTATACTGTGTGGCCCCATAATTTATTGCCTAGGGGCACCATAATCTCCTATTGCCCGGGGGCCCCATGATCTCCTATTGCCCAGGGACCCCATAATCTCCTATTGCCCGGGGGCCCCATGAGTTGTCAGTCTGCCCCTGCTCCTGGTACTGATCACAGGCACTAGGACATTTTTTACTTCATATGACCATCAATCCTGGGGTATTTTTAACTCCCACTGACTGCAGGCCTCAGGGCATTTTCTACTCCCACTTGCCACTAACTGTCTCTTCTAAAGTCTAAAGGACAGTAAACTAGCCCTTTGCGTAGAAAGTTTAAGGACCCCTGAGCTAAATGATGTAACAGATAGAAAAAAAATCTGGTAGAATAGATTAAGAGAAATAAAAAGAGTGCGGCGCAAAATAAAAACAATAATAATAATAATGGTGACAATAAATATACTTATAAAAATAAAAATTATTTGAAAATAGTGTCCATGTGCAAGGAAGTCCATAAAGCAATGAATCCACAGCCTTAAACGATTTCCAGAGTGGAAAGTGAAAAGGAACACAAAGAATATCCTCCACCAGTGTAAGATGGACTCTTACCTCTCTGCTTTGACCCAGATGGATCTCAAAGCATAATCTGTGTAATCAGAAATCAGCTGACAGCCTCCATAGGCAGACGGATGGATAGGATAAAAAACCATAGATCCGGATTCAATGATTTCTCAACATTCATACCACCATGTAGGGAAGAAAGGAAAGAAATCTATTGCTCTCTGTTGAAATAACTATTTATTTAAAACAATGGAGACTTCACTCACATGTAGAGACACTCTAAGAGCCGAGTGTCAGCATTGCGGCATGTAACAGCGTTCTAAACCGTCCTACTGCAATCTGTGGCGATCGTGGGTGATGTTCTGCGTGGCTCCTCCCCTGTACGCGTTACATCCCGTGGGCGGGACTTCCTCAGCGTGGGTTAAGGGAGCACACACTACACACAACTGCTGATAAACCTCCTGGTCCAGTAACCAATGAAATTCCTAGTAATTATAAGTTGGTCTTGGACTATAATGTTCAACGCAAAAAATTTGAGAGGATCGTAGCCAAACATTGGCCTATCCTCAAGAGGGATTTGACTTTGGGTCCTGTTCTCCCAGAATGCCCCCAATTTATATACAGGAAGGCCCCGGCCCTTAGGGACTGTATTGCCCCAGGGGTCATAGATGCTCCAATTGTTGCCCAACCGAGGTTATTCAACTTCTTGTTAGGTTTCTACGCATGTGGCAGGTGTGCCACTTGTAAGCATGTAAAGAAAAATGTTAAGAAACGAAAATCTTTTACCTCTTCGGTCACACATGTAGAGTACCCCATCAAACAATTGGTCACTTGTACCACTGAGGGGGTTATTTATATGTTGGAGTGCGAATGTGGTTTACAATATGTGGGGCGCACCTCGCGTGCCCTCCACGTACGTATAGGGGAGCACATTAGCTGTATCAAAAGGGGCATTAAAACACATAGTGTATCTAGACACTTCAGACAGTACCACCATCGTGACCCAAAGGGGTTAAAATTCTGGGGGATAGAGAAGGTGTCCAGACACTGGAGGGGTGGACACTTTATTAGACAACTTAGTCGTCGAAAATCCTTCTGGATTTTTGAGCTCAAGGTGGCCTCTCCGGCAGGTTTGAACATTGAGTTCAACCTGAATTGCTTCATCTCGGATAGATGAGGTTGATTATATGGGGTCTGAAGTTTTAATTATATATATTTTTATTTTATTTATTATATATCTTTTATTATACTCTAGATGGTAATTTTGAGGGTGTACTTTACCTATCCAACTGTATTCTATTGATATATTTTTAAATTTACTGTTATCTATCTCTACTGTTGTTAGTGATATTATGTTATTATGTTGTTTTAGTAATATTGTATGTGTACTCACCAATCGTGGCGACCGTGGTTGACGTTTTTAATTAATATATTGGCATTTAGTGCTTTTACGCCATACAGTCGATTATATTGAACTTTTACTAATACGAATTATGTTCCAATTACGTGATATGACATCTCCGGTGAATTTTATGTTTTATGTAATTTTCCTTTTATTTACCGGTTTTAGTCTATTAATTTAGTCTATTTAGTCTATTAATCACTGCTGGTTATTTATGCCGTTTTATTAGTATTTATCTTTGTAATTGTTAGTATCTTTTTATATTATGGTCTCAGCATGTGTGGTGCCTTTTCTTGAAGCATTGGCCCTTTCTGATTGATTTCAGCTGCCGACTGTGGGCGGTGCCTGTATGCTAACATGATTGGCTTACTTGCTGAGATTGCATATATATATGGATCAAGGGGACGTTCTAGTGTGTGCTCCCGTAACCCACGCTGAGGAAGTCCCGCCCACGGGATGTAACGCGTACAGGGGGAGTACGCAGCCACGCAGAACGTCACCCACGATCGCCGCAGATTGCAGTAGGACTGTTTGGTACGCTGCTACATGCCGCTATGCTGACACTTGGCTCTTAGAGTGTCTCTACATGTGAGTGAAGTCTCCATTGTTTTAAATAAGTAGTTATTTCAACAGAGAGCACTAGATTTCTTTCCTTTCTTCCCTACATGGTGGTATGAATGTTGAGAAATCATTGAATCCGGATCTATGTTTTTTTATCCTGTCCATCTGTCTGCCTATGGAGGCTGTCAGCTGATTTTTGATTACACAGATTATGCTTTGAGATCCATCTGGGTCAAAGCAGAGAGGTGAGAGTCCATCTTACACTGGTGGAGGATATTCTTTGGTGTTTCCTTTTCACTTTCCACTCTGGAAATCGTTTAAGGCTGTGGATTCATTGCTTTATGGACTTTCTTGCACATGGACACCATTATTATTATTATTAATATTGTTTTTATTTTGCGCCGCACTCTTTTTATTTCACTTACACTTGGGACTTTTTATGAATTGTTCTTAGTGCTGGCTTGCATATATTGGTACTTTATAAAAATTTTCCAGCGCTGAATATATTCTCTTATTTTTGTGCACATAAGAATAGATTGTGAGCCAGATTCAGGTAGATGGGCGAATCTTTAATTTGGAGTAACGTTTCTCATTTACGTTACTCCGCCGAAACTTTAGGAGCAAGTACTGTTATTCACATAGCACTTGCTCCTAAAGTTGCGCCGGAGTAATGAAAATGCGCTGGCGTAACCCGACGCAAGTGGAAGTGGGTGTGATCATATGTAAATGATGGGCGGAGCCCAGCGTAGAGGCTTACGTTCAGCACATCATCCACGGAGCATGCGCAGTGAGTGAGGCTCCACTCGCCCCCCTGTGCGCATTCTCACAACTTCCGTCGGCACCACTTCACAGGAAACGTCAGAGCAATGTGTTCCGTTGCGCGTATAAAAGCACCAGCGGAAGCGCCATTCCGGCGTAAAAGTATTTCCGTTTCCCCCCACCCCAGGGAAGTTACTTTTGCTCTGTAATGGCTGCTCCTGCTCCCCCCAAAGAGAGGAGGAACCTGAATTTTAATCCCCAGGAGGTCTCGATTGTAATTTCGGCTATGGAGACCCACAACGATGTCCTCCATGGCAGGAAAAGCAGAAAGACCAGCCGGGACAGGAAGCAGGCCATCCTGGCAAGCATTGCTGCCAGAGTAAATATTTTGGGGTACTCCACCCGGAATGCTGCCGATATTGGCAAGAAGATTAATGATCTACGGCGCAAGGTCCGGGGCAAGGTGGCCACCATTAGGAGGCATGAGAGGGGCACGGGGGGTGGACCCCCATGTGCGGTCAGCCTGACCACGGAGGAGGAGGTGGTCGCCCGCTGCCTGGACAGGGAGCAGTTGGAGGGGTCCCGGGATATGACTCCATGGAGGAAGGCTCCAGGACAGGTAAGTGATTTTTACCCCCTTTTTGGTGTGTTGCATGTGGGGGGGAGGGTACATGTGCCAAGTGTGTGGGACCACCCAACATGTGTGTGCTTTGTGTCATCCACAGATGACGGAGCTGGGCCATCATCTGTTGGCGGCCAGTCCACCCCATCCCCCCAACGGCATCCTGTGCCCGAGCCCCTGGGTGGTGAAGAGACCGAGGTGGAGGAGAGTGCCCACACCTCACCTGCAGAGGTGGTTGAGGAGGAGCCTGTTGCGGCAGAGCAGGACATCATTTTATTTTTGGAGGAGTCCTCCCCTTCGGCAGGGCCCTCTCTAATCCCCTCCCCTCTCCTAGTAAGCCCCTCAAGGGCGACTCCATCCCCCCGGGGACAACCATCTACTGGCCCCAGGAAGGCCACCCGGAAGACCAGGGGGGTGTCTGATCTGGTCCAGGACCAGGTGGCGAGGGACCACGCCAGGCAGACCCAGCAAATGGGGGACATAATTGGGCACCTGGACAGAGTGGCTGACAACCTGTGCTCCGTGGCCCAGATATCTAATGCAGTGCAGGATGTCAGCTGCAACTGCGCTGCAGTGGTGACCAGTCTGGGGGAGGTGCAGGCTGATCTTCGGCACCTCACTGCAGCCGTCCAGGCAAACACTGCTGCCATCCGGGACCAGGGGAGGCAGAGTCAGCGGGCCCAGCATTACCAGGTCTGGTTCTCTTCTGGCAGGGGGGGATTGTCTGGTTGGGGGGTCAGGTCATCACGTATGTCAATCTGCAGGCCTTTTCTCATGGCAAAGTCATGCCTGCCACCCATGTCACTCACCAACCAGCCAGCTGTCCCCATACACGTTCTGTTCGAATTCCGTTGGGATGGGGCTCTGATTGTATATGAAGCTGTCATGGCTGGATCCGGGGTGTTTGGCACGGACGTGCCATATGAGGCGTTGGGCATCGGCTATCACCTGTACGTTGATGGAGTGCCAATGCTTCCGATTGCGGTATATGTGCTCTGTGGCACTGGGGGGCTGTAGGGCCACATGTGTGCAATCAATGGCCCCCACAGTGCGTGGGAATCCTGCAATGTTGTAGAAATCTGTCATTGCCTTCAGCCGCAGCTCCTCAGTGGTTGGTCTGATGAAGTGGTGGGACATGCGTCTGAGGATTGCAGGGACAACCTGGTGCACACATCTGCTCATGGAGGACTGTGACATCCCAGCCACCACTCCACTTGTACGCTGGAATGATCCACTTATAAGGAAATGGAGTGTTGCCAGTACCTTCACCAGTGGCTGCACTGCTTGTGAGCGGTGTGTCTTGCTGGTGATGGCATCCTGCAGGGTTGTGGTTAGTTCAAGTATTGCATCAGGGCTGAATCTGAAGAGGCGATACACCTCCTCATCCCCCATGCCAAAGAGGCTCATGCGCATGCGGTATATCCTCTTACGTGCCCGCCTCCTCCGTACCGGGGGACCCATTAGTAGTGCTAGGACCGCGACTGCCCCTGGCATGTTGGCACACAGAGGTGTTGTCCTTGCAAGTGTGGTTGTTCAGCTTGCTATTTTCGTCGGTAAAGCTGCTGCTGTAGCTGCTCTCCTGCTGACCTGAGGCCGTCTGGAGTAAAGATAAAGCAGCTATTTGTAGAAATAACTTTGCGACGGACGGACGAGATACGCGCGGCGCATGTAGCCAGCGTCTGGTGCTAATCCGTTAGCGAATTGGGAAATCTCCCTCATTTGCATATTTGAATGGGAAATCAATAGGCGCGACGGATGCGACGAGCGAAAATATGCGCTTACGATACTCTGGCGAAGGAGAGTTAAGCCGGTCGGAAAAAGCCAGTTTTCTGTCGCATCTAGTTTGGTGGGTACGGCCGCGTAGATACAACGGCGCATCTTTACAGTTACGCTGCGCATATCGATATACTCCAGCGCAAGTCTTTCTGAATCTGGCCCTAAGAGTCAACTTCTCAATCTTTCTGGTTTTACAAAACTATATAAAAAAATATAAAACATATATAATGATAATACACAATTTTCTTTAGATTACAACTATTGTATTTACCAGAGCTAAACGTAACTGCTCTAATATTAAGAGCTTTTCCCAGGAGTGTGATATTGTTGCTTCTAGGCCTAGAGCACGATATTACAAATATCGGGATATAGAGAGAGTCATTGACATGATCTCTCCGAGAGATAGGACTAGGAGTGATCATTTGGTAAATGCCCGACGATGGAAAAATATTCACAGGTATTCAATCAGATCAAAGACATCATTAATAAATACTTACCGGTGATACTTGCAGATAGAGAACCTAATGAGGTCATGAAAACCGGTTGCCATTTTTCCAGTCATCGGGCTACTACTCTGGGGGGTATACTTTCCCCTAGTCTGTTTCATTCAAGCACACAGGATCATATAGGTGTGGGTTTAATACCTGCAGATTATGTACTAAATATTCAAAAACAAAAATGAGTGATACAATCATACTGCAATGGTAAGATATTCAAGATTAAAGATCTTATTAACTGAATGAATGAATGAAGAACTTGTATAGCGCAGCACATGCGAAGTAAATCGCCTCTGGGCGCTTGTTGTTCCTGTCTCCTTTGAGATCAAAAGAGATGAGTCTTAATCTTTCTCCTGAAGACTAAGTAGTTCTCCTCCAGTCTAATGCTGACTGGTAAGGCGTTCCATAGTCTGGGACCTTGGACAGCGAATCTCCTGTCTCCTTTGGACTTGTATCTGGCTTTCGGTATCTGAAGCCGATTTTGATTGTTGGATCGTAGAATACGATTGGGATTGTACATTTTTAATTTTTCGCATAGATAATAGGGAGCATTCCCATGGATACATCTATGCGTTAGACAGAGTGCTTTAAAGGTGATTCTGTCATTGACTGGTAGCCAGTGAAGGGATCTCAACGACGGTGAGATTGATTCCCAGGGTTTTTTCCCAGTCACAAGTCTGGCGGCCGTATTTTGAACGACTTGAAGACTAGCGATTTGGTACTTGGGGAGTCCGAGGTAAAGGGCATTTGCATAGTCCAATCTGGAGTTTACAATCGCTCCCACCACGACCGCTATGTCTTTCTTCGGAATAAAAGGCGTGAGTCTGCGTAGTAGGCGCAGCAGATAGTGAGATCCGCTGACTACTGCCCCTATTTGTGCGTTCATTGTCATGTCGGAGTCAAAGATGACCCCAAGACTTTTGACTTTGGCGCTAGGGGTGATGACTTTGCCCAGAATGGGCGGGGGATCCAGGTTGTTATCGATTGATTCCTACGCTTGGCGTGAAACAGAAGAAGTTCTGTTTTCGCTCCGTTGAGTTTGAGATAACTCTTTGTCATCCAATCCTCTATCAAAGAGAGGCATGTCTCTAGATCGAGGTGGTGATCCTTTTTATTGCTAATGCGGAAGTACAGTTGCGTGTCGTCTGCGTAAGAGTGATATAGCAGTTTTTGGCTGCTGATGATTTCAAAAAGAGGACGCAGATAGATGTTGAATAACATCGGCGACAGGGGAGATCCCTGAGGGACCCCGCACGATAATGTGCGTTGTTCCGAAGTGAATGGTCCTAGCTTGACTATTTGCGATCGGTTTTCCAAAAAAGAGGAGAACCAAGATAGATCGCTTTCTGCGACTATGGCTATTTTAGCCAGCCGAGTCAATAACAGCTTGTGATCAACTGTATCAAAGGCTGCGCTTAGGTCCAGCAGAACCAGAAGAGAAGATTCTCCTTCGTCTGCTGCCTCAAGAACATCGTCCCATATCTTAAGCAATGCTGTTTCCGTCCCGTGTCCGGGACGGAATCCTGATTGCAATGGGTCGAGTAAGTTGTGGGTATCTAGATGCTGTTGCAGCTGCTGTACCACTGCTTTCTCCATTACCTTGGAGAGAACATTTAGGCCTGTTATGGGGCGCCAGTTGAGTGGATCCTTAGGATCCAGGGTGGCTTTCTTCAAGATGGGTTGAATGAAGCCCTCCTTCAGCTGGGAGGGCATTTTGCCCTCCCTGAAGGATTGGTTAATAAGCTGCGTGACAGGAGGTGCCAGGATGTCGGCGCATTCCTTCAGCAGTTTGGTGGGGATAATATCATTTGGCGCAGTGCTGTTGCGCAGAGTGCCGATGATATTTTTAGTGGTCTGAATGGAGATGGGTTCCAGCGTGAACTCACCAAACTGTGGTGAATTGTTGCCGGTGCTGTGTAAATGACTATGGGGGGGGCTGGGAAGGCAATTGTTCCGCTGAATGCTTTGCCGGATTGCCCCAATTTTGTTAATGAAGCAATCCGATAACTCATCGCAAAATTCTTGTGTATCCGAGTTGGGGGCTTCAAGACATCCTGGATTCATGGTCTGAGTGACCAGCTTGAAGAGTTCGCGGGGGCGATTTAGGGCACCGTTGATAGCCTCAGAAAAATAGTTTTTCTTGGCTTCGAAGATTTGCTTGTAGTATTTTCTGGTTATTGCCTTGTAAATCGCGAGGTTCTCATCTGAGGAGCTTCTTTTCCAGGCTGCTTCTGCCCTTCTACGCTCTTGCTTCAGTAACGCCAGCTGGTTGTTGAACCAGCCGGAGTTATTTTTCCTGATCTGGGTCTTTCGTTTCGGCGCTATCAAGTCAGCTGACTGCAATAGTGCTGTGTTTATGGCCTTTAGTGTTTCTTCCGCTGTTTGGTGCGGCTGAATTGTGTTTATTTTTTCCCCTAACGTGGCTTTGAAGAGTTCCGAGTGGAGCTTCTTCTGACATCTGGTCCAGTGTGTTGTCACTGGATTTGATGTTTTTGTTAAGGGGGGGAATTCGGAAATAATGAATTTAATTGCATGGTGATCTGTCCATGGCAATGGTTCATTTTCCAAGATTTTTATTTCCAGATCTTGTCTGAAAATAAGATCGAGCGTATGACCTGAAGCATGTGTGGGCCCACATACTAGTTGCTGAAGCCCTAATCCTTCCAGGTGGTCGATGCAGGCGTCGGCAATGGGGTCTTGCGGGGAGTTGGCCCAAAGGTTGAAGTCCCGGAGCAGCAAAAGGTGTTTGCTATTCAGGGTATAAGTGGAGACAAAGTCCGTCAAAGATGGGAGCAGCTGCGACTTGGGGCCAGGTGGCCTATAGCAGAGTAGAATCCGGACGGTCTCCTGGTCGTTTACTTGCAGTTGAAGAGTAAGGGTTTCCATGAACGGAAGAGGGTTTTGGAGGCTTGGTTTTGTGATCGCAAGACACGTCTTATGGATCACTGCCAGTCCTCCTCCTCTTTGCCCTATTCTGTTTTCCGTTATAATACGGTAGTTTTCTGGCACCAATTCTCCTAGAATGGTGTTACAGTCGGCTGTGAGCCAGCTCTCTGTAATGAAGAGGCAGTCTAGGTCGTGTTGTAGAATGAAATCATGGATTTCAAGTCGGTGTTTTACTGCCGATCTTGTGTTGATCAGAGCACATGAAATGCGCTTAGGTTGAGGTAAACGGCTAAAATTTTTGACGGTCGATCGTCGATCGATCCTCAAAAGGTGCTCAATTCTTAGGGTCTTTTTGGTGATGGCTGGCAGTATTGCGGCGAAACGCCTCAAATTCCAAATGGTTTCTGCGGAGTACCGCAGATTAGCCATGGTCGCCATTCACCGGGGAAAAAGTCGTTCCTTTTGGTGGCGATGATCAGCTGGTGGTGGGGAGAAGAATCCTTGAATCCTCTCTCCCAGCTATTTTTTATTTGGTCCAGAGGAAGGCAAAAAACACCCTGGCCCAGCTAAGCCAATGTGCTGGGCAGGGAGAAAAAATTCCTTCCTGATCCCTAAGAGGCGATCGGTACAAACCCTGGATCAAATGCTGATACGATTGTGAGGGGCTGGGGTGAAAGGTATTCCTAAAGCTGGGGAAGGGGAGGTGTACCAAGATGGCCGCCGACAGAGGGCCCAGGCTGGGGAGCTAACACTGGCTGGAGACAGCCAGAGAGGGCTGGTTGGGTGAATCTGGGATGGCTGGGGTCTTCCAGGGGTGAGGGGGGGTATGCAGGGTGAATCTGGGGGTGATCCCGAGCGATGTTGCGGTGCGCCGGTAGGCCGCGGTTGAAGCCGCGGACTTTCCTGAGCCGTGGATGCCGCGGACCTAGCATAGGCTGGCACGGACCGCCGAAAAAGACAGAAATTTGCTGCGGGGGAGGGGTGGCGAGGGGGGGTGCCTCGGTTGTGGTCAGTGGTGAGGGTGGGCTGATTCCTAGCTTAAAACAAGCTGCAGCTTGTCCTGAAAAGGACGGCCGCCCTTGATTCCGGGGGGGGGCAGGTTTTACCTGCCAGATGGAGTCCAAAGTAGGTTTGATGGAGAGGGGCTGGAGGAGGCCCGGAGGAGGCTGAAGGAGGTCCGGATCCAGATGCAGGTAGGAGATACGGTAGGAGCTGAGGCTGGATGGACTGGGGGAGACCCTGCCTGCCTGCTGCCTACGCCTGCCTGGAGCTAAAGCAGCACGCTCCTACTCCTAGGAGCGAGTGCCGATGGGGGCTCCTGCTGCTAATCCGCTGCCTGACTAACTGACTGACTGACTGATCCAGTACGAGATCCAGTGGGACCAATAATGTAATTTATGCTGTGGAATGCACTTTTTGTAAACTTCAGTATATAGGTTGCACTATGCGACCACTTAGAACATGCAATAGTAAGCATTACCATGGAGCATCCTATTCGAATGAAAAAGGACTCTCCAATGTGTCAAAAGATTTCAAGCATGTACATTCGGGTGACATGTCTGCGTTATGCCCCGTACACACAATCAGAAATTCCGACCGCATGTGAGCTTTTGAATGGAAATTCCGACCGTGTGGACTTTTGCTATCAGAATTTCCGCCAACAAAAGATTGAGAGCTGGTTCTCAAATTTTCCGACATCTGTAGCAATTCTGACGCGCAAAATTCTGACGCATGCTCGGAAACAATTAGACGCATGCTTGGAAGCATTGAACTTCATTTCTCAGCTCGTTGTAGTGTTGTACGTCACCACGTTCATGATGAACAAAAGTTCAGAGAACTTTTGTGTGACCATGTGTATGCAAGCCAAGCTTGAGTGGAATTCCGTCAGAAAAACTATGCAGTGTGTATGCGGCTTTAGTTTTCTATGGCTTGGAGAAAATTAAGATCCCCTTTACGGGCGATATGGACTGCAGACTCCTAGAGAGGGAAGTCTGGTGGATATTTAATCTCCCTACCATACAATTTAAGAAATAAAATTTAGATATGATGTGGATATGTTTCTTCGTTAATTACATCTATTTACTCATATTATCTATTGAATATATAATCCTTTTTTCTTTGTATATCCCATATATATTAGTCCTTAAAGGGGTTGTAAAGGTTTGTTTTTTATTTTCTAAATAGGTTCCTTTAAGCTAGTGCATTGTTGGTTCACTTACCTTTTCCTTTGATTTCCCTTCTAAATGTTTTTTTCTTTGGTTTCTTTGTCTGAATTTCTCACTTCCTGTTCCTCCTCAGTAAGGTGTTCAGTAAGCTGTTCTGAATGACTAACCACCGCTCGGATGATGGTGGAAAGCTTACTGAGGAGAAACAGGAAGTGAGAAATTCAGACAAAGAAAAAAAAGATTTAAAAGGGAAATCGAAGGAAAAGGTAAGTGAACCAACAATGCACTAGCCTAACCACATAAGGACTGGACCAATATGCTGCCAAATGACCCAAGGATTTTTTGCGATTCGGCACTGCGTCGCTTTAACAGACAATTGCGCGGTCGTGCGGTGTGGCTCCCAAACAAAATTTGCGTCCTTTACTTCCCACAAATAGAGCTTTCTTTTGGTGGTATTTGATCGCCTCTGCGATTTTTATTTTTTGCACTATATACAAAAATAGAGCAACATTTTTAAAAAAAAATCAATATTTTTTAATTTTTGTTATAAGAAAAATCAATAAACTAAATTTTAGTCAAACATTTAGGCCAAAATTTATTTAGCCACATGTCTTTAGTAAAAAAAAATCACAATAAAAAAAAAATTAGCTACCTAGCGGGAACAGCGACACTAATACAGCGATCAGAAAAATGATCGCTTAGTGATGCTGGCAATAGGGAGTGAAAGGGTTAACTAGGGCGGTGATCAAGGAGTTAAAACTTTATTAGGGGGGGTACGGGGGCTACCCAGGACCTAACACTAACTGACTGTCACACTGCCTGTCACACTGACACTAAATACAGTAATCATACATGTATGATTACTGCATTCAGTGACACTGTGACAGGGGGGAGGGGGGCGATCGGGGGGGTTAAATGTGCCTATATGTAGTGTGTGTCAGTGTAGTGTTAGTGCAGACTTACTTGTGTTGTGATCTCTCAACGGTGGTTGAAAAAACCGCAGAGGGAGAGATCACATCGCTTCCTCCTTCCTGTGTTTACACAGGAAGGAGGAAGTGACAGGGCGGGGGGGCGCGCGCATTGGCTGAGAGCGATCCGGAGAGGGTGGACAAAAACGAATAGCCGCCCCCTCATCCCGAATCGCTCGTACAGCCGTGCGGACCACCGCATGTATCGGGGGGGTCCCGATCGGACTCCCGACCCACCTCAAGGCACCAACGTATATATACGTTGATGTGCCTGTCAGGTGCCATTGTGCCGACGTAAATGTACATGCGGCGGTCCTTAAGTGGTTAAAGGAGTTATAAAGGAAAACTTTTTTTTTGCTGAAATTACTGTTTACAGGGTATAAAGACTCTGGGCCAGATTCTCATAGAATTCCGGCGGCGTAGCGTAAGCCAGTTACACTACGCCGCCGCTGCTTGCTGGAGCAAGTGCTTGATTCTCTAAGCACTTGCTCCCGAGGTTTCGCTTACGTCGCGTAAATCGCGCAGCGTAAACCCGCGCAATTCAAATGGGGCGGCTTGTATTTAAATTAAGCGCGCCCCTGCGTCGAACGAACTGCGCATGCGCCGGCCGGGGGAAAAGCCCAGTGCGCATGCTCCAAAGGACGTCACATTTTCTCAATGTAAACGACGTAATCGCAGCGTACGCCAGCCCCATTGAGAATCGACGTACGCAAACGACGCACAACACGACGCGGTCCCGAGGCCATACTTAACATGGCATCCGACGGGACACGACGGCATCCGACGGGACCTCGTAAGGTTACTCCACATAGAAGCTGGGGTAACCTTACGCGGACGAAAACGACGTAGGCGACGACGGGGCGGCGTAAAAGCGATCGAGAATCGGCGTACTACTTCATTTGCATATGCAAATGAGAAAACAACGTAAAGGCCACCTAGTGGCCGGAGTTGTCATTACATCTACGATCCGAAAGTGTAATTGTATTACGCTTGTCGGATGTAGAAGCGTATCTATGCAAAAGTGATGCTCAGCATCACACGCATAGATACGAGCCAAAAAAAAAGGCGATACGACGGGGTATCTGAGATACTCCGTCGTAACGCCTCTGAGAATCTGGCCCATAATAGTTAACTGATTCCTTTTAAAAAATATTAAAAATAGATAAAAATCAATAATATAATGTACCTACAGTTCTAGTTTCATTTTTGCTGTTGTTTCCTGCCTCTCTGCTGTACAGAGCCAGAGAGCCAATTGAGGGCAGTGATGGTTTGTAAAATGAAACTGGATTGGTTTTAGACACACAGTAATCACACCTCCTTGATTAGTGACCACAGAAAGAAAGCTCCCAGCACTGTGGTTACCAGGAAACAGACAACCAGGAAGTGTCCAGAACAGAGAGGAATTACAGCAACATCAAAGAAAAAACGAACAATGAGGACATGAAACCAGGACTGCAGTAAGGTAAAGGAAGCTATTTAGCTAAAAAAAAATATCCTTTAGTGACCCTTTAAAGGAACCAATTTAGAAAATAAAAGATGAACCTTTACAACCTCTTTAATCTTTGTTATAATAACTGGATATTATATATATTTAGGTGTTTGTTGATTTAATATGTGTATCTTTGATAAAAAAACAAGTTATTTCTTTTTTCTTTACTTATCTTCCCATGTATTCCCTCATCTAGATTAATTGTCCAGAATCATTGATTATAAAACCATTGATATATTCAGAGAAAACTTCCCACCCGGAATCTGCACATTCACTGTGGTGTTTCCAATTTACTTTAATGGAATTATGTCAATTGAGTAATGGGAGGGGACTCTCTGATCACTTGTATTCTCTCTCTCTCTCTCTCTCTCTCTCTCTCTCTCTCTCTCTCTCTCCCTTTCACTCTATAGATATATATTGTTTTTCTGTCTTAAATGTGCTGTGATCAAGGCTAGAGTTGCCAAAACATGTTAGCCGTTTCCTTTTACTGAACCATATTTCAATAAACTTCAGAAGGTATTCCAGAGTGGCCGGCTATTGTAGTGTAAAAGCCTGCCTGATTGCATTTAAATAATTTTTTTGGTACTTTTGTCCTACTATGGTTTACGTACAAGGGGCCTAGTTTTCCGTTTCGTATCGTTCCGTAGGTTCGTTTCCATTAGTTTTTCGTAAGACGCCCGTTTTCCTGTTTGTTCCCATTCGTTTTTCGTACGACGCGATTTTTTCGTATTCCGATCATTTCGTATTTTCGTTACCGTTTTATTTTTGTACATGCGGGATGGTTCGTTATTCTGTTTAATTCATGTTCGTTACTTGTTAGACAATAATTTTTGTGAATTTTCGTCAATGATTTGCATTCTGTATTTTGAATTCCTTTTTCTGTTCGTATTTTTAGTCGTATGTTCATATGACATCTATAACAAAAGATTTGCATTCTGTATTTTGAATTCCTTTTTTTCTGTTCGTATTTTGGATTCAAAATACAGAATGCAAATCTTTTGTTATAGATGTCATATGAACATACGACTGAAAATACGAACAGAGAGGCAATGCCGAGCTAAAGGCAATATCTTCCATATTTTGTGGGACTGTAAACACATCCACAACTTCTGGAATGCTGTCTTCAAGTTAATATCCTCAACCACAGGCTTCCTGGTGCACCCCAACCCACCCCTAGCTTTATTGAATATTACTGTCACCTCTATCCTGGCCCAATTGAGGAGCATTGTGATACATATTTTAATAGCAGCCAGATTGACCCTTACTTCAAAATGGAAGACCACCCAGGTTCCCGATTTAAAGGAAGTAATACAGAGAGTCTCTACACAATACTCATTCGAAAAATACTTTTCCATCCAGTCTGAAAATTCCAAGGATTTCCACACCAATGGTTACCTTGGACTTCTAAATTTCCAAACTCATAGTTTCCCTTCAAACATTTAGTGAAAATTAATGTGGACCTTTGGTACAGGCTGTAACGGTCGCCACCGCTTACGACCTTCCATCCAACCACGACAAGCTTATCCGACACTCCACAATCATTCATACATGATCCATATCAATTCCCAGAATAAGACGAGACAGAGCTCCGTACTTGCTTCCAAAGATATGACAATTTATTGGTATTTTCTCAGCTTCTTATACAGTCTCAAGCATAATGCAGTTAGTCACAGGACAATGTAGTCTCCACCCCCCTTCACACCATGGGGGGGCTTCAATCACACTCTAAAAGGCATTCAGGTAAGCTAACCATGTAAACTTGTCGGCACCGCATCTTCAATAGAGTTAACTCAGAGAGCATGACATTCCTGTAGACAATGACATAAAAACCAAACACTATCACACAATGGCAGAGTCTTGTGAGAGTGGGTGCAATCAACACCTTTTCAACGGAATGTCTTTACAGTGAATAGCCAACACCTTAAGATATTTCAATAACCTATTATACAAAGGTATGAGTCACTGTCTGGTTGACCTGGTCATGTCATCATGAACTGTGATATCTCAGTCCTGAAATTAAGTATTAATAATGTCCCATCTGTAATATATGAATTATGATTCTTTGTCACCCTATGGCCCTAGTGGACATAAGGTGACCCTAGACATAGGAATATCTCAGTCTGTCACGGTTCATTCCGTTACATCTCTCCCCTTTCGGTGGGAGACGGACATAGGTGAGAACCCCAAACGGGTTGACTCCGAAGTCCGTCAGTAGTTCCAGTCCTCCAATGCTGGTATCCATACTGTACCCCAAATAAATGGCTCCAAACTGAGCATTACTCACCCCACCAACCTCTGCCTCTCTCACAGAACACGCCTGCCGCTGGGGAGAAGGCAGGGTGGCTGGGCTCAGTCCATCATGCTGTTGGGGGTCTGGGCCAACTGCCCCCCCCCTTCCTGGGGTATACCAGTAGAGACTGAAGTCCCATCCACTGGTGCTTGGTGAAAACCCCCCGGTGCTTGCAAAGCAAAGCCGACATCCTCCTGCCCCAGTCCTGTACCATTTTCTGGGGTTGTGCCAGTGGAGACTGAAGTCCCATCCACTACCCCAGGAACCCCCGCTTCTGTTAGTGAGGAGCAGAGGCCTATGACACTCTGCTCTGTTGCCAGCTCTTCCGCTGGGTTGCTGTGAGTGGAGTCCACAGTCCCATCCACTACCACAGGGTCCCCCTCTTCTGTTAGTGAGGAGCAGAGGCCTATGACACTCTGTTCTGTTGCCAGCTCTTCTGCTGGGTTGCTGGGAGTGGAGACCACAGTCCCATCCACTACCATAGGGTCCCCCTCTTCTGCTAGTTGGTTGCAGAGGCTTGGGGCACCCTGCTCTGTTGCCAGTGATTCAGATGGGGGTAAAAGCTTTACCACCTCAGCTTGTTGCTGGAGAGAGGGGCCAACCGCCCCGACTCTCTGGAACTCCACACCATCCGCTTCGGCTTTAGGGATGGCAATCTCCATTTTTTCCACTGCCGATTCATCAGCCAGGAGTTCACAGTTGTCATCTGAACTTTCCTCATAGTCCCAGGCAATGGGAGCCCCAGCCTGCTGCTGAGCCGCGTCTAGCAGCTGTCTGTAGGCGACCTCCAGCTCCCATTCTTGAATGGCCAGAAATTCTAAATCTTCCTGTGACCAGTGGCCTCCCGAGATATTCAATTTTTCCTCTCTGTGCTCCATTATGTCCTCCAAGCGCCACTCCCGATCATCCCCAAAGTCGGGATCACTGGACATCCTCCAATACAACAATCCCAGGCCATCATAGTCATAGCCTTCTGTGGGGCTGTCATCCGCTGATCACGGGCACTCTTGGGCTACATACCACCGGAGGGCTCTGTAGCTCTCGTCCAGCTGCATCTCTGCCCTGATCAGCCTGCTTAACTCTGCTATCCACTCCTGCTTCGGTTGTTCCCCCAACAACAGCAGTCGTACGTCATACTGCAGCCAGTACCTTGCATAGATGGAGGGCAGGACCTTTCCTTGGTGTTGCTGCTCCAGAGCTAGCGCTTCCTTCCAGAAATGGCACCGAATCACATCCGACCATCCCAACAGGACCTCCTCTGATACTGGTCCTCTATGCTGTATCCGCATCTCTTGTAACCTTTTTTGGAATTCCTCTTCCATGGAGACTGGTATCTGTACCTCTCCTCTCTCTTTAGTTGGTGCTGCTGTGACTTCAGCTGCCGCAGCACTTCTTTGCTGTCGCAAGGTGGCATCCACAGCCGCTATAACCGGTCTATGATCTCCGGCGGAGGATTAGGACTATATTGTGCCAGTCCATGTTTAACAGCCCGATCAAAAAATTCTTCCTCAGGTGTCCTGTCTGTTACGCTGGGCCTCTTAGCTCTATTCATTTCGACAAGTTCTGCGATAATGTCCCTTTTCTTACGGTTGCTGGCCGGTCTGCCCCGGCTCTCCAGTAAGTCCATGAAGGAAGAGAGCTTCATCCGTTCATACAGCGTCTCCATTGTCATGTGTCCTTGTAGCCGTCCTTCTGAAGATGGAATCACCCCACTGCTGTGCCACCAATGTAACGGTCACCACCGTTTACGACCTTCCATCCAACCACGACAAGCTTATCCGACACTCCACAATCATGCATACACGATCCATATCAATTCCCAGAATAATTTTTCTCAGCTTCTTATACAGTCTCAAGCATAATGCAGTTAGTCACAGGACAATGTAGTCTCCACCCCCCTTCACACCATGGGGGGGCTTCAATCACACTCTAAAAGGCATTCAAGTAAGCTAACCATGTAGACTTGTCAGCACCACATCTTCAATAGAGTTAACTCAGAGAGCATGACATTCCTGTAGACAATGACATAAAAACCAAACACTATCACACAATGGCAGAGTCTTGTGAGAGTGGGTGCAATCAACACCTTTTCAACAGAATGTCTTTACAGTGAATAGCCAACACCTTAAGATATTTCAATAGCCTATTATACAAAGGTATGAGTCACTGTCTGGTTGACCTGGTCATGTCATCATGAACTCCTTGTGATATCTCAGTCCTGAAATGAAGTATTAATAATGTCCCATCTGTAATATATGAATTATCATTCTTTGTCACCCTATGGCCCTAGTGGACATAAGGTGACCCTAGACATAGGAATATCTCAGTCTGTCACGGTTCATTTCGTTACACAGTCCTTTTATGTGTGTTATTGTTTTTCTTTTTGTCTATTTACTCTATTATCTTTTTTTTGTTTACTCCTTTTTGGATCTATATGTTTCACATCGTTGTTATGCTAATTAATTGTTTTGCATATTGAAATGCCGACCCCTACCTGTGTGGCTTGCCCACTGGGGCCGACCCTGGAGGTGGGTAGTTTGCTTACCTATATGGGCACTGACATGGGCGTACCTTGATACAACAATATCTGGTTGGTACCTCACGATGCATCCCAAGTTACTGTCGCCTTCCTATATAGGGGACCGTGGCTCCACATTGTGTAGTAGGACGCGCGGTCTCCGAACCCTGACCCCAAAGTATGGTAATTTTGCATTATGTACCACGGATTGTGCTGTGTCTAGTTGACAATGATTTGTGGACCTGCGTTGTCCCTTTTTTTTTCCGATGTCTTTACCTATGTATATGTTCTTTTAAACCAAGTGAAAACCTAATAAAAATAAATTGAAAAGAAAATACGAACAGAAAAAGCATTTTCGTCATTTTGTACTTTCGTAAATATATTGCGGGATTCGCGGCACTTTCAACACGTGGCTCATCCATATTAACTATTGTTAAGCCCCATACACTTGGTCAGACTTTTTTAACAACAAACATAAAAACGATCGTTTTCCGTTCCTTCTCAGAAATTTTTGTTCGTTTATTAACTCCATCAGAAAACCATTTTTGGGTTCAAAAGTCTGGCCAACTGATCTCCCTTCAGATGAAAATCCACAGAAAAGTTTATTTGGCTTTACTGTACTACTCACTGTACTAGTGTACAAAAGAGAAGCTGCTTCACTAACTACACTCACTCACTGCCCATTAAAAAAAAACGAAAATTACATCTATAACAAAAGATTTGCATTCTGTATCTTGAATCCTTTTTCTTTTGGTATTTTCAGTCGTATGTTCATATGACATCTATAACAAAAGATTTGCATTCTGTATTTTGAATGCAAAATACGAACAAAAAAAAGGAGTTCAAAATACAGAATGCAAATCTTTTGTTATAGATGTCATATGAACAATGAAAATACGAACAGAAAAAGGATTCAAACAAAATACAGAATGCAAATCTTTTGTCATAGATGTCATTTTCGTTCTTTTGCCGTTTTCGTTTTGTCGTATTTTCGTCGGATCGTTCGTTCGTATTTGCGGTTGTTCGTTATGCGGCTCATTCGTAATCCCGTCGTTTTTGTATTTTGTTGCTTTAATTTTGTCGTATGTACACATTATCCAGCGGGTACGAAAATGATATCTACTAAAATCTGGGGTGAAGTGCAGGATGTCACTTAGGACATCCAATCATAAGCAGTAGACCAAGACCATAGATATGACTCATGGAGGAAGCCAACATCTTAAAACAAATAGTAAAAAAAAAAAAAAAAAAGGTCGCATTTGCCGAATTCAGTGGTTCTCTCTGGAAGTGAAATGTCACTTCTTTTTATCTCTCTATTGTGCCCATCAAACACAGCTACTGTGCCCATCAAATGCCATCCATCCAGCTTGCACCTTATGGACATTATCTGCACTGGAATTTTAGTGTGAATATATTGATTTGTGGTTGCACATGTCACATGATGATGCCATTTTAAAGATTTTATGAGTTTATTCTCACATCTACTTTTCACAGTATTTGGACACTTTATCAGTCCATTGTTTATACTGTCGCAGCTGATTATTTATATTTTATTGTTGCTATTCACGTAAGCACATTTGCACTTTATCACCGCACATGCACAGCGCAGCACTACTTCTACATTTATACTTACCTGGGTCTTGATACTACCTTCAGTGCTTGCTGCAGTACCCCACCTTTTAGACTTGGCCAGCACGGGAATATCTTTTTATTACTTTGTGCCCATCAATTGTCACCACTGTGCTATGCCATCAAACGCAGCCACTGTGCCATCAATTGTCGCCACTGTGCCCATCAATTATCACCACTGTGCTATTCCAGACACAGCCACTGTGCCCATCAATTGTCGCCATTGTGCCCATCAATTGTCGCCACTGTACCATGCCATTAATTGTCGCCACTGTGCCCATCAATTGTCGCCACTGTGCCCTATAAAATGCTGCCAGATTGCCCCCTTCCCCCGCCCGGCACTTACCTTTCTGGTGTCAGCCATCCTCCTTCCACTGTCCCTCGATGTCTTCTCCCGCCCTCGATGACGATTCAGTCAATCAGGTTACCGGTAACTCTGGCTGGCTGGCTCTGATAGACACTTCCAAAAACAAACCATCTACTGTTATTCAAATGGCCAGCGCTTACCAGGGGGGTGGCCATCTGAATAGTGGGCAGCGGCGACAATTCATGAATCCATGTATTGTTTCAGTGACGGTGCAGGATAGAGGGGGCGATGCTCCTGCGCTCAATATCGACGCACCGCCACTGTATAACACTACCCCCGCAGGGGCTGCTGGTGAATAGGGGATCCCCCACCCCAACCTACACAGCCAGGCACACAGACATTTTCCACAGCACATTGTAATCAGAAAATAGTCCTTGCAGCTTTTTTGGTCTTTATTAGGGGTATTGAACTTGTATAGAGATAGGGATATTATGGGTTGAACACTTACATTTAGCCAAACTTTCCATGGACAACTTTTTCTGTACAGACTATTTTACACTCCTTAGCTTCCTCCAGCAAAACTCTTGTTTGAAGCACTACAACTCCCAGGACCAGCTGGGACACTGTTAGATGATCTAAAAATAGTGCTCAGTCAGATTAGTAGCAAATGCACTTTACAGGCAGGGACGGCGGGCCCCTTTGGTAGTGTAGAAAAGTCTTAGTGCCTAGCTGTCCTTCTGTGGCTACTGATCCCAGTACCACCTCTTCAGGCACTGCCAGCCCACCTGGCTGCAGATGTCCCTCTCTCTAGCCCTTTTGGCTAAACTTCAACAGTTCTCACAGACTGACTCTGCATCCACCTCAGACTGCTTCCACCCAGTCCTCTCAGGTATGCCCCTCGGTCCTCCCCAACTGTAACATTCACCAGCCCTCCTGGCTGTCTTCTTCCCTGGAGATTTGCCCAGCAGTGTAGCAGGTTCCTTCCATACCCAAGCCCAGGCCCGTGGTCACCCCCCCACCAGACTAGGGCCACCAAGGGCCTCGACAGCCTAACACTCCATCACCATTTTCCAATCGAACTTCACTGCCCCAGTTGGGCTGAACAAAGGATTTGGGGCGCTGCTCCCTCCCAATCTATCTGTTGGGGATTGGTCAGGGCCCTCAGAATACTTGAGCCAGCTCCTCCTTACCTCCACTCCCATTCTTCTGGTAGTTTCAAAATCCAGAATCAGAGAGTGGTCTCAGAGACACTACCTGGGAGTCATCCTACCCTCCCTGAGTCACTCACCTGACCCAGATTAAAGCCGAGCCTGAATATTTTACCTACACTAACAAAAAAAACCAACAATACCTATTCTAGCACACTAGAGGGTGCTATATACAGTATGTGTTAGCGGGTTTTGATAGGATCATTATGAGGCTTAACTGGAAGCCACACAACCTAGACCACCAGTGACAAGAAGCTGTAAACAGGGGAACGTTATATGATGGCCACCTCTGACAACTGCAGTTAATGGAGTGTAAATGAAGGTGCATTTCTGAATAGTTAAAAAAAAGGGAAAATCCCTTTAAGAAGTTTGTTCATGCGATTAATAACTTCACAACACATGTTATGTATTATATTTTAATCTACTTAATGAAGACAATTCAATTAAATGCTCCAGTGAAGCATGGCAGAGACTCGTAGATAAAGGTTATAATGAAAGCAACTAAATTTCCAATAACTACAGCAGGACCAAATGTTTTCTGTCAGTTGAATTTCAAATAGTGTTTTTAAACACATTCCTTATTTAAAACAGCAGCTGTATAAAATATTGTATTGCCATTTGTGAATTACATTATACAGACAATAAGCTTTAACACGAGTTGTTTGCCATTAATATTTTTATTATTTCAGCCATGTGACTGTTATTTTTAGTTCTCATTGGTTTTCATTGTTGAAATAACATAGCTAAATTTGATAAGTTTTTACTTTCCCTACTTGAACTGATAATAAAGACAATAAAGCCCTGAAGCCCCGTACACACGACAGGGAACCTCGACGGGCGGAACACATCGTTCCGCCCGTCGAGGTTCTCTGCCGGCCGTCAGAATCTGCTACCCGCCCGTCGGGAATGGCAACCAGCCATTCATCCCGACGGGCCGTCGAGCAAATAGAGAGCCTGTTCTCTATTTGCTCGACGGGTTTCCTGACGGGCGGGGCGAGCAGAGAGCGTACACACGGCCGAGGTTCTCGCTGGAATGCAGCTCCCAGCGAGGTTCTCGCTGGTTTCTGGTGAGAACCTCGGCCGTGTGTACGGGGCCTTACTATTTTTTTATTTTCAGTTTTTCCTCTCTGTGCTTCATCTTCATACTGTCCCCTGGCTTCAGGTATGTAGGTGATTCTTGTCCCTCTAGAGTCTCCACCTCATGCACGCTCCTTTTTTTAACTACAAGTATACATGCAGCATCAGTGCCACACACAAGCATTACAAGAGAGACAGAACCAAAGCCATGCCTCACCTTCTCCTCCACAGTGGTGATTGACAATGGTTCCTGAGCTTTGGGTTTGGTTTACCCTCTTCCTGCCCATTTTTCAGCTTTCGTCGTCACATCCATGTTAAATAACAATTGCGTGGTCATGCAACACTGTACCCATATAACATTTTTATTATTTTATTTTTTTCACACAAATAGAGCTTTCTTTTGGTGGTATTTAATGACCACAAGTTTTTGTTATATTTTGCTAAACAAATGAAAAACAAAAACAAACCCATTTTTCCTAGTTTGTTATAAAATTTTGCAAGCAGGTAATTTTTCTTCTTCATTGATGTGCGCTGATGAGGTTCCACTGAAGGGCACTGATAGGCTGCACTGCAGGGCACTGATGAGATGACACTGATGGGCACTGATGAGGTGGCACTTATGAGGTTGTACTGATGGGCACTGATGGGACTGCGCTGATGAGGGGGCACTAATGAGGCAGTGCTAATAGGCACTGATAGGTGTCACTGATGGGCACTGATGAGGTGGCACTGATGAGGGGGCACTAATGAGGCGGCGCTAATGGGCACTTATAGGTGGCACTGATGAGATGGCACTGATGAGGCTGCACTGATAGGGGGCGCTGATTGGCACTAATAGGTGGCACTGATTGGCACTGATAGGCAGTACTGAAGGGCACTGACAGGTGGCACTGATAAAAAGCACTGATGGGCACTACTGATAGGTAACACTAATGATGAGGCACTGATTGGCAGCACTGTTAGGCACT
This sequence comes from Rana kukunoris, assembly GCA_029574335.1. NCBI lineage: Eukaryota > Metazoa > Chordata > Amphibia > Anura > Ranidae > Rana > Rana kukunoris. The sequence goes on along the minus strand of CM056049.1, from coordinate 448,513,090 downwards.
GATTGGCAGCATTGGTGGGAACTGTTGGTACTGCACTGATAATCAGGCCACTGATAATAACCGGCTTGTGTTTACATCATGATCAACTGTCATTGAACACAGCTGATTACATGATAAAGGGCTGCTGTGACTGGCCCTTTACCCCAATCTATCATCAGCTGAGCTCTACGCCCATGTGCCACAGGTGGTATGCGGGCAGGGTAATCACGGAAGGATGTCAATGTATGCCCTCCTGGCAAAGTAAGCCCACGCTGTAGCTGTCTTCTGGCTATAGTGCGGGCGGGAAGCGGTTAAGTGATGGCCCACTTGAAATGGTTAAGTGATAGCTCACCTGAAGAGATACTGAAGAGATACTTGTTCTGTGTATGTGCAGCTTTAGACTGATCTAATGCTGTACCCTTGTGTTGAGCCTGAATGTGTGCTTTATGAGAAGCAACTTGTTCATTCACAACATGTATGGTGTCGCAGCCACAGTAGTTTTACGTTGGCTTGAAATTTTAATAGTCTCTGCTACATTAAAATCAAGTTCCAAGAGCAATCTTTGTTGAATTTTTTTTTTTTTTTATACTAGTTGGTCCCTTACCATTTAATTTGTTAAAACACCAAAATTCACAGGTAACAACCAACTCCCTTAAAGTTGTTATAAATTGTTCTGTGGATTTCCAATTATGCTGTCCATGTTTCTGGAATTTATATCTTCTGCAGCTATATTTTTCCTTAGGTACAAAGAAGCTCTTGGGTGTTAATTCATTTTATTGGCCAGAATAAATACAGTCAATTATTCTGGCCATTGAAATGAATTAATGCTCAAGCACTGGCGTTTTTATTCACGTTTAGCAGCTGTACACACTGGCAATTGTTTTTTATTCCTGTCTCTACAAGCCTCTTAAATCTTGCCACTAAACGCTGCTAAAAGCCTGATGCTACGTACACACGAGCGGTTTTCCTGTCGAAAAAAAAACAAACAATGGTTATCCAGATGGAATTCCGCTCAAGCTTGTCTTACATACACATGGTCACATCAAATTCCGACAGTTAAAAACGCTGTGGCGTACAACACTATGGCGAGCCGAGAAAAATTAAGTTCAATGCTACCAAGCATGCGTCGACTTGATTCTGAGCATGCCTGTTTTTTTGCGCGTTGAAATTGAATACAGACGAACGGTTTTCCCGCTAGAATTTTTTTCTGATGCGAAAAAAGAGATCCAGTTTTCCTGTGGGAAAAAGTCAGATGGAGCATACACATGGTCGGGATTCTTGACAAAAAGCTCTCATCTAAGTTTTTCCGACGGGAAAACCGGTTGTGTGTACGGGGCATAAGGGTTCAAGCACACTACAGCTCAAACAAAGCTGCATTTACAGGCATTTGAGCTTTTATTTTTCTGCCTAAAGGCTCGAAGAAGCTTGTGCTTTTTTGAGCTCTTTCACACATTTTTATTGAGCTTTTTTGAGCGTTTTTGAGCATAAGCGTTTTTTTTCACAGACCCTTCCCTCAGTTAATTTTTCATTTTTGTGTGTGTTTTCATGCTTATTTTGCCCTTTTTAGGATTCTTAGAACCCCCTGCCTCATGAAGAAACTTAACGTTAATTTATTTTATTTCAGATGATCAACAACTACCCTTTTATCTTCAGCAGAGTGTAGCTGTCTATACCAACCAATTCAATTTTTCAATTTTTACAATTGCTATACTATTCTAATTTGTTGGTAAGGGCTATTGAAGTTTGTACATAATCAAATGGATTTAAAAACAATATATAAGGAAAAGCTTGGGAAATTAAGGTTGAGAGTCTCAAACTTATTTTTGACTCAATATTGTTTACTGTTCTGTGAAGCCCCGTACACACGGCCGAGGTTTTGGTTTAAAAGATTCCTATTTATTGAGTCTTGTATCTGAATAAGAAAATCATTTGTTTTAAATTTGTATAAAAGTCATTATATACAGTAGCTTTGCTAACATTAAGATATTTTATTTTGATAAGACCTCAAGAGGTTCTTCATAAATCTTGGGCATTTTATTTTTGTATAGTTCCCATATATACTTAACTTAAATATCAGATGATAAGTGTTCACACAAGTTTTGAAACTTCTGGTTAGTGAATATGGCATTCATTTATAGAAATAAATCACAGAGTCTTCAAATTCTGCACTGGAGTCAAATAAACTTGAATAAAGGCTTCAGATATTTGGCACAAAAGAAAAACAAACAAAGGCACCTCTAAGTGCAGAAATAAAAACGTTTTAATATCCCCAAAAGGATTAAAGTATGTAATACTTCCAATAGGATCCAGGAAACAACAGCCAATGGACACTGCAGGCTCTGGAGACACAATAACGCTGTCTGGGTTAGTGTGGAGTATGGAGCCCGGAAATTACTTTAGTGGAAGTGGGACGAACACCAACATCGAACGGAAACAGGAAGTGTCATTGGCTGAAGAAGAAACGAATTAGCAGTTCCGAAACACGTCCCTTTCTGATGACACATTTCCTGTTCCATGCTGGTTTTCGTCCCCCTTCCGCTGACATCATTTCCGGGCTCCATACTCCACACTGACCCAGACAGTGTTATTGTGTCTCCAGAGCCTGCAGTGTCCACCGGCTGTTGTTTCCTGGATTCTATTGGAAGTATTACATAGAGGCTCGGACTGGCCATAGGGCATACCGGGCATATGCCCGGTGGGCCGCGGCGGCCCGCGGGCCGGTTGCAGCCCGCGAATGCCCTCCGGCGGCCCACGAGTCGGTTGCGGCCCACGAACGGCCCCCGGCAGTCCGAGGGGCTGCATGTCACGTCTGGGGTTGCAGGCCGAGAGGGGACGCCCAGTTTGCCTAGTAGCAGAGATCCCCCACCCCACCAACACAGCTGCCAGATAGTAATAGATGAACTGCTCTGCCATTTCTCCTCTCCCCTTGCTGCCCGCACGACCAGTTAGAGTAGAGGAGCTGCTTCTACAACTCCTGCTCGTCTGCTCCTCCGAGTTCAGAGGCCAGTAGTGAAATGACACAAGGGGCATAGTTCAGTAGTAAGTGATGCAGAGTTTAAAGGTCAATAGTGAAGTGAGGCATATTTTAGAGGTCAGAGTTCAGAAATTAGTGATGCAGGGGCCAGAGGTAAATAGTAAGTGACAGATCAATAGTAAGTGACACAGAGGGCATGATTTTTTATTTTTTTTTGCAGCAGCCAGTAGTAACACAGAGTATGGGCCAGATTCAGGTAGATGGGAGCATCTTTAAGCTGGAGTAACGTTTCTCATTTACGTTACTCTGGCGAAATTTTAGGAGCAAGTGCTGTTATTCATGAAGCACTTGCTCCTAAAGTTGCGGCAGCGTATCGAAAATGAGCCGGCGGAATTTAAATTGGGCGGGTACGGGGCGTGTATTATTTAAACTAACTGCGCAACGTACTGCGCATGCGTCGACTGTCAATGCATCCCAGTGCGCATGCTCACAACTTCCGCCGGCACTACTTCCTTGGAAACGACAGCGCAATGTGTTCCGTTGGACGTTTAAATGCGCCCGTAGATGCGCCATTCTGGCACTAAAGTATATCCTGTTCCCCCTCCCCGCAGTGAAGTTACTTTTGTTCTGAGATGGCTGCTCCCTTTCCCCGCAAACACAGGAGAAAGCTGAACTTTAAAGGCCAGGAGCTGTCAGCCGTCATCTCGGCTATGGAGACCTATGATGTCTTCCTCCATGGCTGTAAAAGTTGACAGACAAGCAGGGACAGAGGTGTTGTCCTGCAAGTGGGGGTGCTCAGCTAGCTCTTATCGTCGGTAACGCTGCTGTAGCTGCTTTCCTGCTGACCTGTGGCCGTCTGGAGTAAAGATAAAGCAGCTATTTGTAGAAATAACTTTGCGCCGGACGGACGAGATACGCGCGGCGCATGTAGCCAGCGTATGGTGCTAATCCATTCGCGAATCGGGAAATCTCCCTCATTTGCATATTTGCAGGGGAAATCAATAGGCGTGACTGATGCGCCAAGCGAAATTATGCGCTGACGATACTCTGGCGTCGGAAAGTTAAGCCGGTCGGGGAAAGCCCGTTTTCTGTCGCATCTAGTTTGGTGGGTACGGCCACATAGATACGACGGAGCATCTTCACAGTTACGCGGCGCATATCGAAATACTCTACCTACCTACCTACCTACCTACCTACCTATCTATCTATCTATCTATCTATCTTCATTCCCTTCTTTTTTTCTATCTTTAGCTTTCTTTATTTATCTATCTTCCTTCCTTTCTATCTATCTATTCATCTATATCTATCTATCTTTATTCCCTTCTTTCTTTCTATCTTTATATATCTTTCTTTAAATATCCATCTTCCTTCCTTCCCTTCTTTCTTTCTATCTTTATCTATCTATATCTATCTATCTTCCTTCCTTCCCTTCTTTCTATCTATCTATCTATCTATCTATCTATCTATCTATCTATCTATCTATCTATCTATCTATCTATCTATCTATCTACCTACCTATCTATCTATCTATCTATCTATCTATCTATCTATCTATCTATCTATCTATCTATCTATCTATCTTCCTTCCCTTCTTTATTTATATATTTCTTTATCTATCTATCTATCTTCCTTCCCTTCTTTATTTATATATTTCTTTATCTATCTATCTTCCTTCCTTCCCTTCTTTCTTTCTATCTTTATCTATTTTTCTTTCTTTATCTATCTTTCTATCTATCTATCCATCCATCTATATCTATCTATCTTCATTCCCTTCTTTCTTTCTATCTTTATCTATATTTCTCTATCTATCTTCCTTTTCTTTCTAGCTTTTTTTTCTATCTATCTTTCTTTCTATCTTTCTTTCTTACTCTCTCTCTATGTCTATCTATATTTCTTTATCTCACCCCACATCCCATCATTTAACCCCCCCCCCCCCGGGCTGCTCAGTCTAAAATGCCTGGGCCTACTTTTTGTCCCAGTCCAGGCCTGATTACATACTGGGACCTTCCTGCAAACATTGGAACATCACCTGGATACCCTTACTACGTGCCCCTTTTCATCTATCTTGTAAGTGTTTTTTAATCCTCTTGGGGATATTAAAAGTTTGTATTTCTTCACTTAGAGGTGCCTTTGTTTGTTTTTCTGTTTATCATTAGAGATTGCTTGTTTTTCTGAGTGTGGCCTGAAGTGTATGAAGATGTCTATCCCTCCCAAAACAGGCTTCATTTGCTAGTTCCTGATATACGGAGCGCCCTTATAATTTTTTTCTAGATATTTGGCATAACAGTGGTATATTACTACCAATGTTACCTCCCTAAAGAACTGATATTTAAGTGTATGTAAGATTAACCACTTTTGCCTCAGAAGGATACGGCACTGCAACTGACAATTGCACGGTCGTGCGACGCTGTACCCAAACGAAATTGACATCCTTTGTTCCCCACAAATAGAGGGCCAGATCCACAAAGCCCTGCGTATCTCTGCGGCGGCGTAGCGTATAGTATTTTCGCTATGCCGCCGTACACTAGGAAGGCAAGTTCCGTATGCACAATGGACTTGCGCCCTAAGTTACGGCGGCGTAGCGAAAATGGGCCTGCGTAAGCCCGCGCAATTCAAATGGGAAAGAGGTGGGCGTGTTTTATTTAAATCATTCGTGACCCGACGTAAATTACGTTTTTTTTTAAACTGCACATGCGCCGGCTGTGGACGTATCCCAGTGCACATGCTCCAAATCACGTCGCAAAACATCAATGAAAACGACATGAACGTAACTTACGCAAATCCCTATTCGTGAACGGTTTACGCAAATGACGTGAACGACGGAAAATTCTACGCTGGCCCGACGTCCATACTTAACATTATGTACACCTCCATACAGCAGAGGTAACTTTACACCGGACATACACTAACGCAAACAAAGTAAAAACACTGCGGCGGTCGTATGTACGTTCGTGGATCGGCGTATCTAGCTCATTTGCATATTCGATGTGGAAAATATACGGAAGCGCCCTTAGCGTCCAGCGTAAATAGGAAACTTAAATAGGACAGCGTAAGACGCCCGTAACTAAGCAAAAAAACAGCATATCTTGTTTTGTGGATACAAAACAAAGATACGCCGGCTCAGATTTGAAAATATGGTATAGTTTTGTGGATCTGGCCCAGAGAGTCATTTTGGTGGTATTTGATCATTTGATGAGGTTTTTATTTTTTGCATTATAAACAAAAAAAGACAATTGTGAAAAAAAAACGATATTTTATTATTTTTGCTATAATAAATATCCCCCCAAAAAAAATCTTTATCAGTTAAGGCCGATATGTTTTTGGTAATACAAATTGCAATAAGCGTATATTGATTGGTTTGTGCAAAAGTTATAGGGGCAGATTCACAGAGAAATGGATTATCGTAGCGTATCAGAAATACGCTACGCCGCCGTTTTTTACCTTGATCTACGTGGAATTCAGGTAGATTTTCTACGGTAAACGACGGCGGCGTAGTGTATTTCTCCCGTCGCAATCCATATAGACGAGTAGGGGGCGTGAAACATTTAAATTAGGCGCGTTCCCGCGGCGATCGATCTGCGCATGCTCCGTTCGCAAATTTCCCGCCGTGCATTGCGCGAAATCACGTCGTGACGTCATTCGTTGTTTATGTAGCGTACTTTACGGGCGATCCACGTCCCGACGAGTTACGTAAATAAAAAAAAAATTAAATAAATTCGAAGCGGGAACGACGGCCATACTTAACATGGGCTACGTAAAGTTAGAGCAGCAAAAAGCTGCTCTAACTTTACGTATAAAAAAATAGACGAAAACGACTGCGCCGCTCGCTCGTTTGTTCGTGAATCCCCGTAAAAACACATTAGCATATCCCGACGCATTAAAACGACGCGAACTCCTCCCAGCCGCCGCAAATAGATGGCAGCGTAGATCCGAAGGCTTACGAAGACGTAAGCCTCTCGGATCGAAGCCCGAAGCCGGCGTATCATGGTTTGAGAATTCAAACTAGTGATACGCCGCGGGAAATTTGAAATTACTCCTGTCTAACACCAGTTAGACAGGCGTAATTGTTTTGTGAATCTGCCCCATAGCGTCTACAAAATAGGGAATAGATAAATGGCCTTTTTATTATATATTTTTTTTTACCTGTGTTGGCGGTGATCAGTCATTTTTAGTGGTACTGCGACATTGCAGCAGATAGATCGGACACTTTTGACACATTTTTGGGACCACTGACATTTATACAACGACCGGTGCTATGAAAATGCACTGATTACTGTGTAATGGTCACTGGTAGGGAAGGAGTAAACTCTAGGTGGCGATCAAGGGGTTAAATGTGTTCCCTAGGTGTGTTTCTTACTGTGGGGGGATGGTAGTGACTAGAGGAGGAGACATATCGCTGTTCCTACTAAGTAGGAGCAGACGCTCTGTCTCTCATCTCCTGACAGAATAGGGATTTGAGTGTTTACAAATCCCCATTCTGGCTCTCGTGCCTGTGATACTGTGTGGCCGATGGTCATCACGACAGCTGGCCACGCGCATCGGGTCCCCCACCATGCAGCAGGCACACACATCTGCTATAGCTGTTTAAAGGCCTGACGTACAGCCATGGCGTTTTGTGGGAGAGAGACAACTTGCCGCAGTATAATGATGGCAGCTGGTCGGTTAGTGGTTAAGTGTGTGTATGTATGTGTGTGGGTATGTATGTGTGTGTTTGTGTGTGCTGCATCATATGCACCCTGCTGTATCTTGCAAGGGATGGACTGGCCATCGGGACTACCGGGAGTTTCACGGTGGGCCAATGGGTCAGTGGGCCGGTTCAGTGACAGTCTGTCTAGTTAATGAATGCACTGCTCGCGCAGCCATTAATTTGAGCACCGCTGTACTGCCCATGGCTAGGTATTGAGCTTAAGAAAGAGCCGGTGCACTTTTGCTCTTTCCGCCCCCTCTCGGCTCTTTCAGAACAATGCACACATCTTTGACCACCTCCGGCTCAAACTCATCCTTTTCCACCCCCACTCAAAACTGCACACATCTTTGGCCACCTCCGGCCCACGCCACTCAACTTCCCTGCCCCCCTCCTCTCTGACAGCTCTTCAACTTCGTCCACTCCAGCAACACTCGGCTATCTCCAGCAGCCCCCGCGCCCTGCGGTAACGATCGCTATAAGTTTAAATGAGTCAGAGCCGCCCGTGTGAGGACAGGCAGAGGGGTCCCCAGAGCAGTCAAGGAAGGCTGGAGGATGACGGTGCTGCGGGAACCCATCCAGGTAACCGGCCGGCCCGGCACAGCCATTGATCACTGTAGATGGCAAAGGATGTGGCGCTAACTAAAATAAATTTTAAAAAAACGATTTGGTGCAAAAAATTATTCAAACAATATGTAAAATCCAACATAGCTAAAAGTTAATCAAAAGTGTCAATTAATATTGAAATGTACATAAAATTATTTTCAGCAAAAAAAATATATAAACCATGCTTACTAAAACCATTATATCCAAAATATGTCCATGGTATTAAAGTGCAAAAAGAGTGCAAAAAACTTGTTTATATATGAAATATTTGCTGAAAATATTGTTATGCACTTATTTTCTTGCACGTTTCTATATTAATTGACACTTTTGCTGAACTTCTAGCTACGTTGGATTTTGCATACTGTTTGAATCATTATTTGCACCAAGTGGATTTTTTATGTTATTTTAGTTAGCGCCACATCCTTTGCTATATATTCAATTTATCTATGGGTTTGTGGTAACCTGTTTGATGTTGCGCATTAGTTGTTTATTTTGAAATATATAATGCAAAGCCAGGCCTAATCCTAGGGGGCAGGTGACTGCTGATGGGGGCTTACACCTTTACCCGGTCTTCCTTCTGGGTTTGCGTGCTTCTGCTGTGTGGCTAGCTGGTCCGTGATGATGTCACTCTCATGCAAGTGCACAGGATACTGTTTTTATCCCTGTTTGCAAAATTAGAGTTGGCCAGTCTGGATGAAGTCCAGGGCCACTTTTTTGTCCCAGTCCAGCCCCGTATCTTGCTGTACAGTAGACTGATATTGGTGAGGCATTGGTGGTGGTGACAGTGTAAGTGGTATTTATAGACATTGAAGTATTATTTTTAGCAACCACTGGTGAAGCTAGTTAAAGGAGATAAAGGCTACTGGTCTAGCATGCAGTCAACAATTTTTGAGGAACATGGATCAGATAATCTATTACTATTCTGTGCACCTTAATATTTACAAAGAAGTTTACAAAGTGGATCATACAAAAACTGAGTATCATATCAGGACTCTATTGTTCAACAATAGTGTTAAAAATGGATAAAAATCAATTGCAAACCTTCCAGATATCAAGACAGTATAAATTGTGAAAACAATATAAACAAATTCTGTTCACAATGAAAAAAGTGGAAGTTCAAGTGTTTGTGCTCTTTCAATAAACAGTGCTTTACAGACTGGTGCTTCAGCAAAGTACATTCCCCACATATACACCCGCCTCTTACCAGAAGGATTGGATCTCGAATTATAGAGATCCAACTTGCTCCAACAGGTTCCACCCCCCCAGAGATATTCCACTCCTTTGGCCACTTTAAAGGCGCTCCTTCCATGTGTGTTCACAGCCCAACTCGTTACAATAGAACCCAAGTATTCTCCGGATCCATGCAAAGCGTGCCATTATAGAATCTCTCATTCATAGAGGATAACAGATAGAAGAGGCAGTTAGTAAAACCATCAGTTATTTAAAAAAGAATTATAGCATTTACATGTTTTAAAAGGATCGGATGCCAACACAGCCGCGGACCTCACCAGCAGCCTCGTCTGTAGTGATGTTTTTATTTAATAAGGCATTACAGCCGGACCTCCTGCTCAACTGATGGGGCTCGGGCCCAGTACATAAGGGCTGGGCTGTACTGTCTTATCTGCAGCCCTGTTCATGATTGCTTCTACTGCTGTGCTCTCCATTAATCATCTACCTTTTAATTCATTGCCCTAAGTTTTCCATTAAAAACAACTGGCTAAAAGGAACAAAACAAAAACAGAAAAAATATTATTTCGATCATTAGATTTTTTAAAGTATATTTTTGCAGGTCCAAAAAAGTTGCAGATGTTTAAGAAATTGGGAAGTCAGCATTTCAGATAGTGTATACTGTGTGGCATTGCATATATTTGTTTTTAATATGGTCAAACCTGATGTGTCTTATATAGTTGCAAACTCGCAAAATTTAACAGGTGGTCTGACTTGAGCTCATTTATTTTTATACCTCAAGGACCTATTTAATTGTCAAATATTGCATTGAAAGATCAGTATTTTACAACTTGTATGACTTGACAGAAAGAAACGAAGGCTAACAATATATGAATCTAAAGAGCAATGCAATTTTGTAGGAAATTAACAGTATCCTTTTGATTTGAAAGCGAACAAAATATTAACAGCTGTGAAAACACAACTTCTGTGCAGTGCTGAATAGAGTCCTTTCAAGCTACTCATTCCGATGAGTGCTGCTGAGGCAGTAATGGCTTCATGCTGTTGAAATGTTTCAAACTAGAATACTAGACCATTTCTGTGTGAATTGTAAGATGGAAACATCCACTTTAACCCAGGTGAATGTTTGGTGGTACCCGTTCACAGAAACTGTTTTAAAGGACCTTCCTGAATTGTAAATGTTAAGAATATTAGCTTGCAAGGTTTTAAAAGCAAAATTACACTGCTCTGCTTTACACCAAGTTGCAAATCTAAGTGTAAAACATTGTCATAATTTATTAGTCACTGGTAAGCAGAGGTCTATTCTTCAAATATTGTCAAAATGTCTCTTGGGTCACTAAAACAGGTATCATGTTTGCTAGTGAATATAGTACAATAGACATTTGTTTTAAATCACTGTGGAAAATATCATTAGGATGTTGTAAATAGAGATAACTATGTTACACTTATGGCATGCTCCTTCAACCATCCTGGATTACATGAGAATGCCCCAGAATTTGAACAAAATCCCATGATCCTGTGGCCCGCCTTGGGCTTAGTTCCCAAATGTGACTGCAGTAACGCTACCCTCAAAGGAGCCACAGTAAATTTCCCAGATTCCTATACCCAGTATTTGCCCTGCCGCCAGGCTCAATAACAAGTTGGTGTGTTCTTTTTGGTGTTTTTATTTTTTGGAAACTGGGAAAGGGTTGGGGAAATTTGAGTGGGATACTCAAAAAAATAACTATGTACAAGGTGAGAACAGTAAACTTCCTTCTGTAGAGCTGAAGCAGATGTCAAACTGTGGTTTTGGCTTTGTAGTAGAAGCTGTTAAAGAACACAAGCTTATTTCTTTAGCACAATCTGAGCAGAGTCCCTTCACAAAGAACTTGGTAGACTGAGCTCTTCAGGACACCAGCCAATGTCCCCTTTAAACAAACACACGCCCAACTCTCCTAGAACAGTGTTTCTCAACCTTTTTTCAGTCAATGCACCCTTTAAAATTTTGCACAACCTTGAGGCACCCCTTTCTAAAATAAAAAAAAAAACGTATGGTTTTACATAATACAGCAACATCCTCAAGCTTAGGACACCCAACATTATAGGTGATGCAAACATCTTTGCAAGATGGTGATGACTAGTATCCCAGTGTTTCTTGTTCCTCTGTTTCTCTCCCTTACTCAGCTAATGTGTCCCCAGTGCTGATGGAGAGTGGCAAGGCAGGGGTAAACATGGAAACATGCAGGGACCCAATGTCCCCCTAACATCATTTAAAACACCATTAAAAAATGCAGCATGTTTGAAAAAAAATGTGCTCGTTTTTCAGAACCCGAAAAATTATGTGAAGCCCACACACAATCATTTTAAATTACATTTTTTAAAAACTATGTTTTTTTTCATGACGAAAAATGATTGTGTGTACGCGGCATTAGGGTCCCAACCTTGGGGTACACCACTAATAACCTTAGACCATTCGGAGTATTAATGATTAAATTACAATTGGGCCTCTGCAGGATAATAGCATAATGGGCTAGTATGCATTGCATAGCAATTTCCCACCATTCTTTACCATTTATGTTTTTGAAATTAATATTTTGCTAGTAAGTCATTTCAGATTTGAATGTTGTTGTTGTCATTTAAAGTTTCGGAGGCTCTGTACACAGAGACCAGGTACACGTGAGCTTCTTGTAATAGCTGGAGATTAAATTTGCACTGCACCTGCACTGAACTTGCACAGGACCCTTTTTTTAACTGGTTAAAAATCGCACTGCTGCGATGTGAACGTCCTTCATAGAAAACAATGTATTTTTAGATGACATTCAAATCTATGAATTTCAGATCACATCAGTGTGAACCAGGCTTAAATAAATAAAAAAATTACATTTATAACATCTTGTCTGTTGGGAGTCCAGAAAATAAACTAGAACTCTGGTCACTAGAATAAGGGTGGCTCACATCTGTGCAGTGTGTTTTGGGTGCATTTTTTTTTTTTCATGCATTGCACCTAAAATGCACATTAAACACTCAGGTGTAACTAACAGACAACCTGGCACTTTTGCTTGGCTCAGTAGGGTAAGTAAGATGTAAATGATACACTGGGGTGTGCCAGGGCACACCCTATTCACCCTGTGTGGCATAGATTCCCCCTGTTTAGACCCCTGATATTTCACCAAAGTCCCCTAACAGGGCTCCTAAATAAATAAAAAATATATATATATATTTTTTTTTTTTAAATAATAAATAAATAAAATAATAAATATAAAAATTACTGACAGCGTACACTGCCTTACTGACACCAATCTCTGCCCTACTGACACTATCCACTGCTCTACTGACACTGTACAGATTGGTACAGCACAGCTGGGTTTTTTCGCCTTCCTCTGGATCAAATAGGGAGGGAAGACTTAGCGAGCACGGTCCGCTTTCGAAATCTTCCTTCCCATTCACCATCAAACACCCCCAATCAACTTCACTTCCCTGCGTTTTTCTGCGACCATGGGTAATCTGAGATACTCTGCAGAAACCATCTGGGAACTAAAACCATTCGCCTCAATATTACCAGTTATCACCAAAAAAGCTCTAAGGAGTTAGCAACTGTTAAGAATCGATCGTCGATTGACAGTTAAAAATTACAAGCATTCACCTCAACCTAGGCGCATATTATGCACCTTGGTCAATACAAGATCGGCAGTAAAACACCGACAAGAAATCCACAATTTCATCCTACAATGGGATTTAGACTGCCTCTTTATTACAGAAAGCTGGCTTACAGCCGACTGCAACACCATCCTAGGAGAACTGGTGTCAGAAAATTATCGCATTATAACAGAAAACAGAGTGGGGCAAAGAGGAGGAGCCCTGGCGGTGATCCACAAGACTCACCTCTTGATCACTAAACCAGCCCTTCAGTACTCACTTCCATTCATGGAAACCCTCACTCTGCAACTACAAACAAATCCCCAGGAAACCGTCCATATTCTACTCTGCTATACTGTAGACCACCGGGTCCAAAATCGCAGCTTCTCTCACCTTGGACAGAGTTCATGTCCACTTTCACCCTAAACAGGTGAAAGTGGACAATCCCCTGAGGTTGCTACTCGGGGATTTCAACCTCTGGGCCAACTCCTCACAGGATCCCGTTGCCGACGCCTGCATTGACCATCTGGAAAGATTAGGTCTGCAGCAACTAGTATGTGGGCCCACACATACTTCCGGTCACACGCTCAGTCTTATTTTTAGACAAGATCTGGAAATAAACATTCTAAAAAATGAATCGTTGCCATGAACAGACCACCATGCAATTAAACTCACAATCACCATAAATGCCCCCTTAACCCCCCTGCCGGTATCCCCGAGCGCGACTCGGGTTGGATTTCTCATGTAAATATCGATATCCCCGAGTCGTGCTCGGGGTCAATATGCAGAGCCTGCAGCGCGCGCTGGCTTACCTTGGATCCAGGCGGGGTACTGTACTTACCTTGTCCCTGGATCCAGCGATGCATCCCCGCTGTGTGAGCGAGTGGCGTCCTCCATTCGACTCACACAGTGCCCGCACGCCGCCGATCTCCGTTCCCTGCGACGTAACGGCGCACGGGGGCAGAGACCGGCGGCAAATTCAAAAAAGTAAACAAACACATTACATACAGAATACTGTAATCTTATAGACTACAGTACTGTATGTAAAAAGTACACACACCCCCTGTCCCTAGTGGTGTGCCCAGTGTCCTGCATGTTCTTTTACATAATAAAAACATTTTTTTTGTGCCTGCAAACTGTAGATTGTCCATAGCAACCAAAAGTGTCCCTTTATGTCAAAAGTGATTTTAGAGCAGCTAGAAAACAGCGATAATAAATTATAATCACTTGCAGAATTGAGCGATAGCGATTTGTGGGGAAATTCGTCATAAAAAAATAAAAGTAATGACAGCGACAATTCTGCAACTGAGCAAATTTCAGTGATTTTGATTGATTACATTAGTGAATAATTTTTATTATAATTACATTATTATTTGTTATAATTATTTATAGTTATTTATTATATTATAATTTTATGATTTTGTGTTTCAAACTTTATCATACCCGGGATGTCTACTAGACTTTGGTTTGGACAAATTTAAGTGAGTTATTCCTAAAAATTTTAGGCCTACAGTATAAAACGCAGAATTTCCATGCAAAATAATTGTACCGCTTTTGGTACGTAATTCCAGACAGAATCATACCGCCAGGGAGGTTAAGAAAAACATCAAAACCAGTGATAACACACTGGACTAGATCGCAAAAGATCTATTCAGAGCTCTTTAAAACCACTTTAGGGGAAAAAATAAAAACAATCCAACCTCATCAAACAGCTACAGAAACACTGGATGCCATAAACACGGCTCTACTACAGTCAGCCAACTTAGTAGCGCCCAAACGCAAAACCTGCGTCCGGAAAAACAACTCCAGCTTTAATGACCAGCTGTCGTTGCTGAAGCAAAAGCACAGAAGAGCAGAAGCAGCCTGGAAAAGAAGCTCCTCTGAGGAAAACCATACCATCTACAAGGTAATAACTAAAAAATACCACAAAAGAAATCTTCAAAGCCAAAAAAAATCATTTCGCCAATATCATCACTAATGCCCTAAACCGTCCCCGCAAACTCTTCAAGATAGTTACCGAGACCATGAATCCCGTCTGTCTTGAAGCCCCCAATTCTGATACCCAAGAATTTTGCAATGAATTATCGGATTATTTCATCAACAAAATTGAAGGAATCCGTGAAAGCATACGCCTAATTTCACCGCAAGCAACAAAGTTCACTTTAAAACCCATTTCCATCGAGGCCACAAAAAACATCATTGATACCCTACGAAATAGCACAGCACCGTATGATATCATCCCCACCAAACGGATGAAGGAATGTGCCAATATCCTTGCACCGCCCATCACGCAGCTTATAAACCAGTCATTCAAAGAAGGTAAAGTGCCTACCCGCTTAAAACAAGGTATAATTAAACCTATCTTGGACTCCCAAAGTACCAAATCTCTTGTCTGCAAGTCATTCAAAACACGGCCGCCAGACTTGCGACTGGGAAAAAACCACGGGAATCAATCTCACCTTCACTGAGAACCCTTCACTGGTTGCCAGTAGAAGACAGAATTGCTTTTAAAGCACTTTGTCTGACGCATAAGTGTATTCATGGGAAGGCCCCCCAATATCTATGTGAAAAAACTAAAAGCTCACAACCCCAATCATGTTCTGCGATCCACCAACCAAAATCTGCTCCAGATACCCAAAGCCAGTCCAAAGGAGAAAGGAGATTTGAGATTTGCGCTCCAGGGTCCCAGACTATGGAACGCTTTACCAACCAGCATTCGGTTGGAGGAGAACCACTTGTGCTGCGCTATATAAGTTCTTCACTCACTCACTGTCAGTATATATACATATACACACACATGCATATATGTTTGAGCTTTGGGGTGCACACACTAATGCAATAAGCTGGGCATACCTATAAAATGAGATGAGATGGTCTGAAAACACAGTCCTGAAAAAGCTTAGCAGACAAACAATCTCCTACTTTCCCATGCTGATTGCTAATCCGTGCTAAAAGGAAACCTGCTAATAACATATATGCTGATAGCTGAAGTTCCAGAAAGCTCATATTGAGGCCCACACAAGACATGAGGGGCCAGATTCAGAAAGACTTGCGCTGGAGTATATCGATATGCGCCGCGTAACTGTCAAGATGCGCCGTAGTATCTATGCGGCTGTACCCACCAAACTAGATGCAACAGAAAATGGGCTTTCTCCGACCGGCTTAACTTTCCTTCGCCAGAGTATCGTAAGCTCATATTTTCGCTTGGCGCATCCGTCGCGCCTATTGATTTCCCATTCAAATATGCAAATGAGGGAGATATGCTGATTCGCGAACGGATTAGCACCAGACGCTGGCTACATGCGCCGCGCGTAAGTCGTCCGTCTGTCGCAAAGTGATTCCTATAAATAGCTGCTTTATCTTTACTCCTGACGGCCACAGGTCAGCAGGAGAGAAGCTACAGCAGCAGCGTTACCGACGAAAATAGCAAGCTGAACAACCACACTTGCAAGGACAACACCTCTGTGTGCCAACATGCCAGGGGCAGCTGTGGTCCTAGCACTACTAATGGGTCCCCACGGTACGGAGGAGGCGGGCACGTGAGAGGATATACTGCACGCGCATGAGCCTCTTTGGCATGGGTGATGAGGAGGTGTATCGCCTCTTCAGATTCAGCCCAGATGCAATACTTGAACTAACCACAACCCTGCAGGATGACATTACAAGCAAGACACACCGCTCACAAGCAGTGCAGCCACTGGTGAAGGTCCTGGCAACACTCCATTTCCTTGCAAGTGGATCATTCCAGCGTACAAGTGGAGTGGTGGCTGGGATGTCACAGTCCACCATGAGCAGATGTGTGCACCAGGTTGTCCCCGCAATCCTCAGACGCATTTCCCACCACATCATCAGACCCACCACTGAGGACCTGCGGCTGAAGGCAATGACAGATTTCTACAGAATTGCCAGATTCCCACGCACCGTGGGGGCCACTGATTGCACACATGTGGCCCTACAGCCCCTCAGTGCCACAGAGCACATATACCGCAATCGGAAGCATTGGCATTCCATCAACGTACAGGTGATAGCCGATGCCGAATGCCTCATATGGCACGTCCGTGCCAAACACCCCGGATCCAGCCATGACAGCTACATCTAGAATCAGAGCCCCATCCCAATGGAATTCGAACAGAACGTGTATGGGGACAGCTGGCTGGTTGGTGAGTGACATGGGTGGCAGGCATGACTGTCTCCCCCCATGATGCACACATCACAAGGGGCACATGCATGACTAACATCCTCCTGGGACCCCATCTAATGACTCCTTTCCGGAACCCCCAAACCAGAGGAGAGAGAAGATACAATGCGGCACATATCAAAACTCGTGCAGTGGTGGAGCAAACATTTGGGCTCCTGAAGTCCTGTTTCCGCTGCCTGGATAAGTCTGGGGGGGCCCTATTGTATTCCCCTACCTTTGTGTGTCAGATCATCGGTGCATGTTGCATTCTGCACAACTTTGCCATGAGAAAGGGCCTGCAGATTGACATACGTGATGACCTGACCCCCCAACCAGACAGCCCCCCCCTGCCAGAGGAGACCCAGTCAGCTGATGGAAGAGCAGTCAGGAGGGTCCTCGCCATAGGCATCTTTGGACAATAAACCAAAACATTGATCACACGGACAATGCACGCATGCACACCACTGATGTCCCTAGATCACACACACCACATCCACATCGCATTGGATTAGCCCAAGTCCAACATGCAGGACATGGGAGCAGCAACGCCGCGTCAAGGCCCCAATGGTGTCGCTGTCCATTTATACACCATTCACACGTCATTCACACAGCCGTGGGGATAACTTCTCCCCAACGGCCGAGGGTGACACCCCTTACTGGCAGGAGTGCCACCCCCTCACATTCACACACCATTCACACTGTCCCCTGCACTACTGACCGTGTGCAGTTTAAATAAAAAAAAAGCTCATAACCTGAGCAACAGAAAATAAAAAGCTCATAACCTGAGCAACAGAAAATAAAAAGCTCATAACCTGAGCAACAGAAAATAAAAAGCTCATAACCTGAGCAACAGAAAATAAAAAGCTCATAACCTGAGCCGCAAAAAAAAAATAAAAGCAGAAAAAAGCCCTCATCTGGGCTGACGGGGGCTCTTTCTAGTGGGCCCTCTCTGGCTCCTCAGCTGCCTGGAGGGAGTGGGTGTGGGTGGGGGGGGTATCTGGAGGTGGCTGATCCTCGGGTGGGCCACTCCTGGCAGGTGTGGCCTGCATGCCCTCCAAGGCCATGGCTATCCGGCCGAGGTAGGAATTGGTGTGGGCCTGCATCCTCAGCTGCCGGGTGACTTGATAATGATGGGCCCGCTGCCTCTGCCTCCCCTGGTCCCGGATGGCATCAGTGTTGGCCTGGACGGCTGCAGTGAGGTGCCGAAGATCAGCCTGCACCTCCCCCAGTCTGGTCACCACTGCAGCGCAATTGCAGCTGACATCCTGCACTGCGTTGGTCATCTGGGACACGGAGCCCAGGCTGTCAGCTACCCTGTCCAGGTGCCCAGCTATCTCCCCCATCTGCTGGGTCTGCCTGGCCTGGTCCCTCGCCATCTGGTCATGGACCACATCAGACACCCCCCTGGTCTTCCGGGTTGCCTTCCTGGGGCCAGGAGATGGTAGTCCCCGGGGGGATGGAGTCGCCCTTGAGGGGCTTCCTAGGATGGGGGAGGGGATTTGAGAGGGCCCTGCTGAAGGGGAGGACTCCTCCAAAAATAGAACAAACTCCTGCTCAGGGACAACAGGCTCCTCCTCAACCACCTCAGAAGGTGAGGTGTGGGCACTTCCCTCCACCTCGGTGTCTACACCACCCAGGGGGTCGGGCTCAGGATGCAGTTGTAGGGATGGGGTGGACTGGCCGCCGGCAGATGATGGCCCAGCTCCGTCTTCTGTGGATGACACAAAGCAGACACATGTTGGTGGTCCCACACACTTGGCACATGTACCCCCCCCCCCCACATGCAACACACCAAATAGGGGATAAAAACACTTACCTGTCCTGGAGCCTTCCTCCATGGAATCATATCCCGGTACCCCCTCCAACTGCTCCCTCTCCAGGCAGCGGGCGATCACCTCCTCCTCCGTGGTCAGGCTGACTGCACATGGGGGTCCACCCCCCGTGCCCCTCTCATGCCTCCTGATAGTGGCCACCTTGCCGCGGACTTTGCGCCTCAAATCGTTTATTTAAATCGTTTATTTATGTCCGCAGCAGTCCGGGTGGAATAGCCCAAAATATTGACCCTGCCAGCAATGCTCTCCAGGATGGCCTGCTTCCTATCCCGGGTTGCCATTGTAGGTCTCCATCGCCGAGATGACTACAGACAGCTCCTGGGCATTAAAGTTGATCCAGAACAAGCATGGAGCAAGAAAAGACAGAACATCTTATCTTTGTGCATGCTTTGGTTAGTGACTCAAATAGTGTTAAAGGCTAGACAGCCAAACAGTAAGTATTTTTAGTAGATGTCAGCAATGATATTTCTTTCAATACATGTTTCTGTTAATTTTCCTCCTTTTTCTGAAGACTCCTCCCCAGAGCTGGATTTCCTATCTGAGGCATTGACACTGATCCAGAACAAGCATGGAGCAAGAAAAGACAGAACATGTGCATGCTTTGGTTAGTGACTGCTAGACAGCCAAACAGTAAGTATTTTTAGTAGATGTCAGCAATGATATTTCTTTCAATACATGTTTCTGTTAATTTTCCTCCTTTTTCTGAAGACTCCTCCCCAGAGCTGGATTTCCATCTTTTGGGGCCTGCAGGCTGCTTATTACAAGTGTACACACGTATCTGTAATTTATAGCTCTGGGTGGTTGGGCACAGCTTAGAAACCCAATCTAGGTGGTGAAAAGTTATTAGAATTTGTCAGGTCGTATATTCATTTTCATTGGACCTGTGCCTTATCCAAGAAATGTAAAGGTGATTAAATGTTTTAACTTTAAGTATAGTAAAGTGGTAAACCCTAAACTGCCTATATGCATTAAGTATAATTACTAGCTGATTATCTTCTTAGATATAATATAAGTCATCTATGTATTTTAAGATGACTTAAGTACCCAGTGCCCAAAATACACTCAGATAAAATAAATTATCAGAGCATTCTGTTGACCTAATTGACATTTTATGTCTCTTCACTACCAGCCAGGTATTAAAGTCTTGGTGTACTATTAAAACAATCTGATGCACTTGACATTGTTTACTCTATAAACTACTATAAACTATTACTATAAACTTTACTTTTCAATTCTGCATACATTAAAGGCTTCCTATGTAAATTACTGTCCGGGTAAATGAAATAGTGTGACAGTCAAGACAGGGAAAGGCGTTTGGAAAACAGATGTTAAAATGAGCCTTTGAAAAAAAAAAAATATTAACATTAGTCAAGCCAAAATCGAGAAGAGCTGAAAATAACTAAAATGTAAAGTTACCCCTCCTCACTGTGTTTTAATGTTCTAAATCATAATGACAGACAGATAAAATCCACTAAGCATGTTTGGCTCTTGGAATCTGAACCTGGTTAAAATGTTCAATATGAAAATGAACACTTATGTATTGAATTAAAACCTCACACTGCTCAATGTGCAGTGCATTAAAAAGAAATATGGACTTTGACATTGGTGCATTTTGCCTTTAGGTTATTGGTATATTAAGAATATACCAGTTATGCCGCATACACACGCTCAGAATTTCGACAACAAATGTTTGATGTGAGCATTTGGTCGGAAATTCTGACCGTGTATAGGGTCCATCAGACATTTTTTCGACAACAAAAATTTGAGAGCTGGTTCCGACAACAAAATCCGTTCTTGTAAATTCTGATCGTGTTTAGCCAATTCCAATGCACAAAATTCCACGCATGCTCTGAATCAAGTACAAGACGGAAGCGCTCGGTCTGGTAAAACTAGTGTTCGTAGTGGAGATAAATGAATAAAAAACTTGTATAGCGCTACAAATGCGAACTGAATCGCCTCAAGGCACTTGGTATCCATTTCCTTCTAATTCGGCCTTCAGAATAGGTGGGTCTTGAGTTTTTTCCTGAAGGCCTGGTGATTAATTTCCGTTCGGATATTGGTTGGTAATGTGTTCCACAGTCGGGGTCCTTGGACTGCAAATCTTTGTTCTCCTTTTGTCTTGTAACGGGCCTTGGGGATTTAAAGTAGATTTTGTTTAGTTGACCTGAGAACACGATTGGGGCTGTGGTATTTTATTTTCTTACATAAATATTGGGGAGTGATTCCTTGAACACATTTGTGCGTCAGGCAGAGGGCCTTAAATGTGATCCGGTCCTTCACGGGCAGCCAGTGAAGAGACCTGAGGGAGGGAGTGATTGATTGCCAGGGTTTTTTTCCTGTTATAAGTTGTGCCACTGTATTCTAGACAACTTGTAGACAAGCAACCTGGTATTTTGGAAGACCAAGGTAAGGGGCGTTTGCATAGTTGAGCCCAGTGGTGTATTTAGATTTTGTGCTGCCCTAGGCCTGACTAAACTCGTGCACCCCCTAATTTAATTATGACCCACCCCTTCCTGTCACAGCCACACCCTGTGTTGTTTAAGACCCGCCCTGAAATTTTTGAGTGAGGACACTAGTTCTGAGGGCCTGGGGGGGAGGGCAATGTATTCCCTTAATTTACTTAGATTTCCTCTTACTTCCTGGTTGCCCATAGAGCAGGATGTGAAGGGAAATGGGACAGGGATGGTAAAAAATAAACTGGCAGGGGTGATAACCCTCCCTTACTCTACCCAAAATTAAAAAAAAATTGTGTTGCCTATAGTTTTACTTTAAGTAGATGGTGCAGCAGAAACATATAGCACAGTGAGGAAGGTTTGTGGTCCAGGATGATAAAATAGTCAAAATTGGAAGCGCCCCACCCAGTTGCGGAATTCTGGCCGCCGGCATACCAGAAGCAGCGCGGCCGCTTTATGGGGGCGCTAGACAAATTTTCCTAACAGTGTAGCGCAATCCGGAGGGGACTCTTTTCATGCTGCCCCCCTGCAAAGTGCTGCCCTAGGCCTGGGCCTTGTTGGCCTAGGCCAGGATACAGCTCTGGTTGAGCCTGGAGTTGATTATTGTTCTCGCGACTACTGCTGATGCGAAAATAAAGCTGGGTGTCGTCGGCATATGAGTGGTAGAGTAACTCCTGGTTACTGATCATTTTAAGGAGAAACGAAACGAACATCAAGTTCTGAATAGAAACTACTCAGTGATACACCAAGCAGTCCATCTTGGGTTTGAATAACCCCCAGTCTGCTCTGTATTGTATACTATAATATATATCTAGTGTTTCGTATTTGTCCTTGATACATTTTTTTCGTTGTGTATGTCATAATCCATTTATATACAGGACACATCAAGATGTGTGGTCTTTGATGAACTGTATTTATTTATGTATTTTTTAAAGATTACATTTATTTTTCTAATTTTCTATAAAATTGTGCCTAGAAAGTCCATTTTTTTTCACACAAACCTTCTCCATTTTAAGGAGAAGGCGGAGATAAATATTGAATAGTACGGGCGACAAGGGTGACCCTTTGGGGACTCTGTATGATACGGTATGTTGTTCTGATAGCACATTTGTCACGCTGTAACGGACTGAAAAGCATGAGGCTGAAAACCTTCTTCTAACACGACTGGTATTGAACTTCCCTTTTCTAGTGCAGTCATATGAGTTGTACGCCACCGCGTTATTGACATTCAGAATTTCCAACAACATTTGTGTGACCGTGTGTATGCAAAACAAGTTTGAGCCAACATCCATCGGAAATGTATCCACGGTTTTGTTGTCGGAATGTCCGATTGTCTGTACGCAGCATAAGAGTGATGGTCAATTGATGAGCTAAAATAAATGACATTTACAGCATCAATATTTTAAATGCAATTGTACCAAAGGTAAGATGAAGAATAACAATCATAAGAAATACCAATGCAACAAATGTGTTATACCAGATCAAATGTACACTATATCGTCAAAAGTATTGGAACGTCTGCCTTTACACACACATGAATTTTAATGGCAACCCAGTCTTAAGCCAAATGTTGGATGACAGGCTTTAACATTTTTGTCTTATGTGTACTGTCTAATTTTTGGATGGTCAGTACAGAAATTCGTCACACAAAAGTCGAAAGTACAAACAAGCATACTCGGAATCAAGGAAGGACTGGGAAGAGTTGAGTCTTGTAAACTACTGTTCGTAATCTAGAATTAACATTTGGTAAGCGGCAATTGATCAAATGTCAAAATTCTCATGTTCTTTAAAGGGATAATAATGAAGCTGCTTTTCACGTAGATATGCCAAACGTATTTTAAAAGGCAATTGATTTGTACTATCTGAATATCATGAATCAACGCTCACCAAACTTCTACTAACACAAAATTAGCAGGTGGCGCTTGAGAAATTAACTTCCTCTTTATACACTGATAGTACATCACTACGTTTGTGTTTGTCAAGCGACAATTTGCATACCATTAGTATGCAAGACAAGATCCCGACACACACACTTTTGGCAAAAATCAGAAGCTTGGTTGTCCAGCAATCAGACCGTGTGCACAAGGCTTTAGTCTGTAGGGTTCAGTATTGAGTTTGCCCACCCTTTGTAGCTATAACAGCTTCATCTATTCTGTGAAGGCTGTCCACAAGGTTTAGGAGTGTCTCTATGGAAATGTTTGACCATTCTTGCAGACGCACATTTGTGAGGTCAGGCACTGATGTTGGCATGAGAAGGCCTGGCTCGCAGTCTACACTCTAATTCATCCCAGAGGTATTCCATTGGGTTGAGGTCAGCACTCTGTGCAGGCCAGTCTAGTTCCTCCATCCCAAACTCACTCCCATGTCTTTATGGACCTTGTTTGTGCACTGATGTGCAGTCATATTGGAACAGGAAGGGGCCATCTCCAAACTGTTCCCACAAAGTTGGGAGCAAGAAATTGTCCAAAATGTCTTGGTATGCTGACACCTTAAGAGTTCCCTTCACTGGACCTAAGGGGCCAAGCCCAATCCCTGAAAAACAGCCGCACACCATAATTCCCCCTTCACCTCCTATTACATGTATGAGCAATAGTGAGATCTCTTATATGTTGTTGGTCTAAGTTTATTGTGACGCCTACGCCGTTATTTAAACTAAATTGAGAATAGTCAGTAACAATGGAGAATTCTCAGTATTAAACCACCAGTTAACTCTATATTTGTACAGAGAGTAAGGGGTTAAATCATCACATTCTCCTGGAGACTATCTCGCATCAGTGGTATCGTGAATGTACTGTAGGTGGAAGGTGATATCTGGAAACACACAGTACAGTCACTAAACATAAGATACTGGGAACAAGATCCTATAATAATAGCATACACAGCTTATATAGATAATGTGAGATCTAGCTTGAAATGACTGAATCCTATGATACTTGCGGTTCTGAAGGCTGTGAGCTAAATAAGTCTTCCAGGAGAGTGAGAGCAGGGATTTAGGATGATAGTAGAAGCTGTAGAGTGTCAGCTCTGTGGTCTAGGCCTCGGTATCCGGATGTTCAGAGTCCTGGCATTGCAACTACTGTCCTCTAGAAAGCAGGAGGGGAAGAGGGTCTTCAGTGGAGTTGTTTCTATCACAGATGGCGCCGGGTGTCTAGTTCAAAAACCGAACACCCAGCTGCCATCAGAGAGGGTTTAAATAGCGCGCCCAACATGGGAAACGAGCGAGCGCACTTCCGCGTTCCAGCTTGGAGCGCAGCTGTCTGAAAAAGGTACAGCTGCGCTCGTTTTATGTACTATAACGCCGATGGCGTTACATACTCCCCTCCTCAAGGGGGTCCCAAAAATAGAACCAGAAAGTGACGGCCGATCAGGGTATCTGCGGTGAAAATGCTTGATGAGTCTAGGAGCATGAATGTGAGAGGAATCTTCCCAAGAATCATCAAGTTGGCTGTAGCCTTTCCAACGAATTAAATATTGGAGGGAAGAACCTTGTCTTTTGGAATCTAGAATCTTTTCTATCTCGTACTCGGTCTCACCGAGAACCTCAACAGGAGGAGGGGGTTGAGGAACTCTGTTAGGGAAGGGATTAGGTATGAAAGGTTTAATAAGTGAGACATGGAAAGAAGGATGTATCTTCCAATCTGAAGGTAGAAGTAGTTTTACAGTGTTGTTGTTAATGAGATGTGAAATGGAGAAAGGACCAGTAAATTGACGTCCTAGTTTCTTTGAGGGGATTTTAAGACGTAAATTTCGGGTAGAGAGCCAAACTAAATCACCAATTTTGTATTTTGGAGGAGCAGTTCTACGGGAGTCGTAATATCTCTTCTGTCTTTGTTGAGCTGCACGAAGATTAGCATGGAGTATTTCTGAAGTCCTCTTTAAGTTTGAGAGGTAATGCTCTACAGCAGGAACACTGTTAGGGAGAACAGAGATTGGAGCAGATTTGGGATGGAACCCATAGTTAGCGTAGAAAGGAGAAAATCCTGAGGAAGAACTGGAGGCGTTATTATATGCGAATTCAGCGTGAGGAAGAAATTGGAGCCAGTCGTCCTGTAAATGGGTGCAATAACAGCGTAAGTATTGTTCGAGTGTTTGATTAACCCGTTCCGTCTGACCGTTTGTCTGGGGATGATAGGCAGTGGACATACGATGATCAATCTGTAAGGCTTGGCAAAGCGCTCTCCAGAATCTGGAAATGAATTGAGTGCCCCGGTCTGAGATAATCTGGGAAGGGAGGCCATGTAGCTTGAGAACATTCTCTAAGAAGGCTTGTGCAGTCTCGAGAGAGGTTGGTATCTTCTTTAATGGAATGAAATGAGCCATCTTTGTTAATAAATCGACAGTAACCATAATTGTGTTGGCACCTTGAGACCTGGGGAGGTCGACTATGAAATCCAGGGAAACAACATCCCAGGGTCTTTCCGGAATAGGAATAGATGTAAGAAGACCATAGGGCGGCTTCCTGGAATGTTTGTTGGTAGCACATATGACACATGAATTAACATAATCAGTGACTGTCTGTGAGAGCCTAGGCCACCAGTAATCTCTCTTAATTAAGTGAATGGTCTTACTGATTCCTGGATGACCTGCCAGTGGAGCATCATGAAGTTGTTTGAGGAGAATAGGTTGCAATGCGGGAGGAACGTAAACTTTATTGTTGAATGTATATAGCCCGTTAGATTGTCTCTTGAGACCCGGGGGCACCTCAGTAGGGAGAGATTGGAGAAGTAAGTGTAGGAAGGGAACAGAAGCTCCAATGAAGCGATCAAGTGGAATTATCGAAGAGGGAGGAGTCTCAATTGTGTGACTGTCATGCATTCGTGACAATGAGTCAGCCTTGACATTTTCTGTACCAGGACGATAGGAAATGTTGAAGTCAAACCTGTCAAAGAATAAACTCCACCTAACTTGGCGGGAGGATAGGGTCTTGCAGGCCTTTAGATGTTGCAAATTGCGATGATCTGTAAGGATGGTGATGGGATGTTTAGAACCCTCCAAAAGATGTCTCCAATTACTCAAGGCATCCTTTATGGCGAGGAGTTCTTTCTCTCCAATAGGATAGTTCATCTCGGCAGGTAATAGAGTCCTGGAATAGAAGGCCACCGATGCAGAGGATCCGAAAGAGTAGATCGTTGGGAAAGCACAGCACCCAAGGCAAAGTGTGAGGCATCTACCTCCAATGTGAAGTGACAATGTGGGTTAGGAAGTTGTAGAATTGGAGCAGAGGTGAAACTGAATTTCAAGAGGTCAAAAGATTTCTGTGCGTCGTCCGACCAGGAGAAAGGTGTCTTAGAACTAGTGAGACTGTTTAGTGGTTTCACTATCGCAGAGAAGTCTTTAATAAACTTTCTGTAGTAATTTGAAAATCCGAGGAACCGTTGTAGTGCTTTCCTAGAATGGGGAACGGGCCAGGACAAAATGCACTCAACTTTCGATGATTCCATCTGTATTCCGTTTGGAGTAATTAGATACCCAAGGAAAGAAATGCTACGTTGACTGAAAACACACTTTTCAAGTTTGGCATATAAAGAATGTGTTCTCAGTCTATCCAGAACCCAACGCACATGTTTGATGTGTTCTTCAGGGGAATCTGAATAAATTAAGATGTCGTCCAAATAAATCACGACGCAAACGTCTAACAAGTCTCGAAAAATGTCATTGATAAACCATTGGAACGTTGCGGGTGCATTGCATAATCCGAAGGGCATTACAGTATATTCAAAGAGCCCATAACGTGTCTTAAAGGCTGTTTTCCACTCATCACCTGAGCGGATTCTCACAAGATTGTAGGCACCCCTAAGATCTAGTTTAGTGAAGAGTTTTGAGGTTTGGAGACGTTCGATGAGTTCCGGAATTAATGGTAGTGGGTATCTATTCTTTATGGTGATGTTATTGAGAGCACGGTAGTCGATGATTGGTCGGAGTGAGCCATCTTTATTTTTTACGAAGAACATTGCTGCACTTGCTGGAGAAGTAGAAGGTCTGATGAATCCCTTTTTAAGGTTCTCATCGATGTAATCCTTGAGGTGTACAAGTTCTGGTTGGGATAACGGATAGATCCTTGCCGTAGGAATAGGACTGTCAGGTATAAGGTCTATGGGGCAGTCATAGATCCTATGTGGGGGAAGTTTGTTTGCCATGGTCTTGCTGAAAACATCTGCAAAGTCATGTAAATAAACTGGGAGATCAGAAGGGTAGTTGTTTGTGATAGAGGTGGAACATAAAGGATAACAACTCTGCTTACAGTGAATGGACTGTAGATCTAAGGAACTAGTAGACCATAGAAAGGTTGGCTGATGGAGACGAAGCCATGGTATTCCGAGAATTATTGGGAATATAGGTGATGAGATAACATCAAAAGCAAGGGTCTCAGTATGACCAGAACCACAAGTGACGAGAAGTGGGGAAGTTTGGAAAGATATAGGACCTGTTGAGGAACTAGAACCATCAATAAAAGTGAGTGACACAGTGGTTTGCTTGCACACACAGGGTATTTTATTGGATTCTACAATTTTTGAATCAATAAAGTTGCCACAGGCTCCGCTGTCGACCATTGCATCAATGGAAATCCTTTCTAGACCCCACTGTAAAGTAAGAAGAATGATAATGTAGCGGTTTGAAATAGTACCAGTAAATTTAAGCTTGTTAAATTGGTGATTTTTACCTTCCGAATTCCTCTTGAGGAGGGGACAGGTGGAGACAACGTGGTCAGGGGCAGAGCAGTACAAACAGAGGTTTTGGTCTCTGCGGCGTTGTTTTTCAGCTGCGGTTAATGGCCCTCTAATCGCACCGAGTTCCATAGGAAGCTCCTTGGGGGGAGATCTGGCTCTCCTAAAAGGTGTGGGAGGAAATGCATTCGCACGTTCAGCTCTTCTCTCACGGAGACGGCGATCGATAGTAATGGAGAGTTGCATTAGGTCCTCTAGAGACGTTGGAAGTTCTATGCGTGCAATCTCGTCCTTTAAAGCTTCTGTCAAGCCAAGCCGGAATTGGTTCCTGAGTGCAATATCTGACCACTGGGTCTCTCTGCACCAACATTTGAATTCTGAAATGTAGTCTTCCACTGGTCTTTTCCCTTGCTTGAGGTTTCTGATGGAATTCTCAGCGGTTAACTGTTTATTGGGATCCTCGTAAAGGAGGGACATTTCAGTGAGGAAGGTGTCGAAAGCGCCCAGGAGATCACCATGCTCTTCTAGATAGGCGTCGGCCCAGACTCTAGGTTCACCCCGGAGATATGAGATAAGGGTGAGAATTCTTACCCTATCAGAAAAATAGGTACGGGGACGTAGTTCAAACATCAATCGACATGAACTAATAAATTGGCGAAAAAGTTTCCTGTCTCCAGAGAAAGGTTCAGGCGCACAAACTTTTGGTTCTGGTCTCTCTCTGGCCTGGGCATAGTTCTGTTGGCGGAGAGTTTCATTCTCTAAACGTATCTCATTTAAAGAGTTAGTGAGGGTATCCACCCTTTGTGTCAGTCCTAATAAGTGATTTGTTAGATCGGCGGGATCCATCTTCTTTTATTTTATTTTTTTTATCTTTTGGGGTTCGGTTATTCTGTGACGCCTACGCCGTTATTTAAACTAAATTGAGAATAGTCAGTAACAATGGAGAATTCTCAGTATTAAACCACCAGTTAACTCTATATTTGTACAGAGAGTAAGGGGTTAAATCATCACATTCTCCTGGAGACTATCTCGCATCAGTGGTATCGTGAATGTACTGTAGGTGGAAGGTGATATCTGGAAACACACAGTACAGTCACTAAACATAAGATACTGGGAACAAGATCCTATAATAATAGCATACACAGCTTATATAGATAATGTGAGATCTAGCTTGAAATGACTGAATCCTATGATACTTGCGGTTCTGAAGGCTGTGAGCTAAATAAGTCTTCCAGGAGAGTGAGAGCAGGGATTTAGGATGATAGTAGAAGCTGTAGAGTGTCAGCTCTGTGGTCTAGGCCTCGGTATCCGGATGTTCAGAGTCCTGGCATTGCAACTACTGTCCTCTAGAAAGCAGGAGGGGAAGAGGGTCTTCAGTGGAGTTGTTTCTATCACAGATGGCGCCGGGTGTCTAGTTCAAAAACCGAACACCCAGCTGCCATCAGAGAGGGTTTAAATAGCGCGCCCAACATGGGAAACGAGCGAGCGCACTTCCGCGTTCCAGCTTGGAACGCAGGGACGCAGGGCGCACCGGAAGTGACGCGGATAAGGCACTGGATGGAGCGCAGCTGTCTGAAAAAGGTACAGCTGCGCTCGTTTTATGTACTATAACGCCGATGGCGTTACATATATACAGTGATTCAGATCAGTGCACAAAGCAAGGTGAATAAAGACATGGATGAGTGAGTTTGGGGTGGAGAAATGTGCTATAACAATCCATTAATGTAGCAAATCAGCAGTCTACAGATTTCTCTGTAAAAAGGCCTACTATATCAATAGCCAGCCAGCTTCTCCCAAACAGATTCAGTGGGATTGGATGGAGTGGTGCAGTTTGTGTAATAGCAGATTTGTCATGAATCTGGCAAGTAACATAAGATTGAATGGTAGTTTCTACTTGGGCCTAGCCACCAATATAGTTTATTTAATCTTTGCTTTGTCCCTTCAATTCCTAGGTTATTATTATCTGTAATTTGTATAAGGCTCTCAAGGTCTCCTGTACTTGAAAGCAAAATTAGATATACAGATAACATAGCTATCAGCTAAGGACAGTTCATGTCTAATTCTGTAGTAATGTCAGAGTAAGAACAGGTAAGTAAGAACAGGGCTCAAATTATTCTCTAAGTTTGGCCATTTGCTCTATCGAGTGTTTCATAATTCTACTTGTACTGGACATGCAAGACAAGCTTTTTTGAACCCAGGCACGTCTATCAGTATACAGTGCATCTGGAAAGTATTCACAGCGCTTCAGTTATTCCACATTTTGTTATGTTACAACCTTATTCCAAATGGATTAAATGCATTATTTTCCTCAAAATTCTACAAATAATACCCCATAATGACAACGTGAAAGATGATAAGTATTTACAGCCTTTGCCATGACACTCAAACTGAGCTCAGGTGCATCCTGTTGCCACTGATCATCCTTAAAGTGGAGTTCCGGCCACAATTTCACTTTTTAAATATAAATACCCCTGTAATACACAAGCTTAATGTATTCTAGTAAAGTTAGTCTGTAAACTAAGGTCCGTTTTGTTAGGTTGTTACAGCATTTAGATACTTTATAAAACAGGAATTGACCGTGGCCATCTTAAGTGTGGGAATCCATGAAGCCAGACTGTATGACTTCCTGGATTTCAGCTTTGCATATCTCGCACATGCTCAGTGCTGCACAAGCAATGTAATATGTTACAGATCAGGTTTAAATAGCAAAATCTCTCCTCCCCTCCTCCTTCCAGGAACCAGGAAATATACGAAATAATTTGTTATGTAGATATATCTGCACCGCACACCACACCGATCACAGCGCACCGCACAATGCACCGATCACAGCACACCGCACAACGCACCGATCACAGCACACCGCACAACGCACCGATCACAGCGCACCGATCACAGCACACCGCACAACGCACCGATCACAGCACAACGCACCGATCACAGCACACCGCACAACGCACCGATCACAGCGCACCGATCACAGCACACCGCACAACGCACCGATCACAGCACACCGCACAATGCACCGATCACAGCGCACCGATCACAGCACACCGCACAACGCACCGATCACAGCGCACCGATCACAGCGCAGCACAACGCACCGATCACAGCACACCGATCACAGCACAATGCACCGATCACAGCGCACCGATCACAGCACAACGCACCGATCACAGTACACCGATCACATCACAGCGCACCGATCACAGCGCACCGATCACAGCACACCGATCACAGCACAGTGCACCGATCACAGCGCACCGATCACAGCACACCGATCACATCACAGCGCACCGATCACAGCACACCGATCACAGCACAGCACAACGCACCAATCACAGCACACCGATCACAGCACACCGCACAATGCACCGATCACATCGCACAGATCACAGCGCACCGATCACAACGCACCGATCACAGTACACCGATCGCAGCACACCGCACAGCGCACCGATCACAGCGCACCGATCACAGCACAGCACACCGATCACAGCGCATCGATCACAGCGCACCGATCACAGCGCACCGATCACAGCACAGCACACCGCACCGATCACAGCACAACATTTAGTAAATATTCCCACATCGCATAGACCCCCCGCCCAATTGCATCACAATACCCACAAAATTGCATCGCCCCAGCCAGCACATCGCATTGCCCCCGCAAAATCACATCTCCTCCATCGCAGCACCCCCCCCCCCGCCAAATTGCATCAAATCGCCCCAGCACATCACATCACACTGCCACCAAATCGCATCGCCCCAGCACATTACACAGCCCTTGTACCTCTGGACCCCTTTACATTACACAGCACTCTGGATCCCTTTACATTACACTGCACCCTGCACCTCTGGACCCCCTTTACATTACACTGCACCCTGCATCACTGGACCCCTTTACATTACACAGCACCCTGCACCTTTGGACCCCTTTACATTACACAGCTCTTGTACCTCTGGACTCCTTTACATTACACAGCACCCTGCACCTATGGACCCCTTTACATTACACAGCACCCTGCACCTTTGGACCCCTTTACATTACACAGCACCCTGCACCTTTGGACCCCTTTACATTACACAGCACCCTGCACCTTTGGACCCCTTTACATTACAAAGTACCCTGCACCTTTGGACCCCTTTTACATTACACAGCCCTTGTTTTTCTGGACCCCTTAACATTACACAGCACCCTGCACCTCTGGATCCCTTTACATTACACAGCCCCCCACATCTCTGGACCCCTTTACATTACACAGTACCCTGCACCTCTAGAAGCCTGTATGTTACACAGGCACCCCCCTTAACAGTTCTGGGCCCCCTAATTGTTACTCAGACCCCTCTACAGTGCAGACCCCCTCCCTACAGTGCAGGCCCACCTGCAGTGAAGACCCCGTTACAATACAGACCCCCTCTACAGTGAAGACCCCCCTTACTACAGTACAGACCCCCCTTCCTACAATACAGACCCCCACTACAGTGAAGACCCCCCTTCCTACAATACAGACCCCCGCTACAGTAAAGACCCCCGTCCTACAATACAGACCCCCCTTCCTACAATAAAGACCCCCCCTTCCTACAGTACAGCCCCCCCTTCCTACAATACAGACCCCCACTACAGTGAAGACCCCCCTTCCTACAATACAGACCCCCGCTACAGTGAAGACCTCCCTTCCTACAATACAGACACCCGCTACAGTAAAGACCCCCCGTCCTACAATACAGACCCCCCTTCCTACAATAAAGACCCCCCCTTCCTACAGTACAGCCCCCCCTTCCTACAATACAGACCCCCACTACAGTGAAGACCCCCCTTCCTACAATACAGACCCCCCTTCCTACAATACAGACCCCCGCTACAGTGAAGACCTCCCTTCCTACAATACAGACCCCCCTTCCTACAATACAGACCCCCGCTACAGTGAAGACCTCCCTTCCTACAATACAGACCCCCGCTACAGTGAAACCCCCCCTTCTTACAATACAACCCCCCCCCTTGCTACAATACAGACCCCCGCTACAGTGAAGACCCCCCCCTTCCTACAATACAGACCCCACTTCCTACAATACAGACCCCCGCTACAGTGAAGACCCCCCTACAATACAGACCCCCCCCCCTCCTTACAAAACAAACCCCCCCTTGCTACAATACAGACCCCCCCATTTAGACCCACAATGTATCAGTCAGAGAGCCCGAGGTAGTGGGTTGGCGGGGGTGGGGGGGACTTAGTGGCTTGGCGGGGGTGGGGGGGACTTGGTGGCTTGGCGGGGGTGGGGGGGACTTGGTGGCTTGGCGGGGGGGACTTAGTGGCTTGGCGGGGGTGGGGGAGAGTGCAAGCTGCTCCCCTGTCAGTCGGGTACATCTGGGACCGGCGCGGCGCAATGATCCTCTTCTCTCATGTCACGTCTGTGATAAGTGTAGGGCAGCGGCCGTCAGCCGAGCAGAGAAGCCGCCTCCCCCCTTCTCCTGCATGCACAGCACTGTATAGACATAAAGGAGAAGGGGGGAGGCGGCTTCTCTGCTCGGCTGACGGCCGCTGCCCTACACTTATCACAGACGTGACATGAGAGAAGAGGATCATTGCGCCGCGCCGGTCCCAGATGTGCCGACTGACAGGGGAGCAGCTTGCACTCTCCCCCACCCCCGCCAAGCCACTACCTGCTCCGCTCTGGCACTCGGGCACTGTAGTCTGTGTCAGTCACCGCACAATGTTTAACCCGCGGCGCCTGTGTTTTTTTTTCATTCGCGGGGGGGGGTAATCACGCGATGCTACGCGGCCAGGACCTCCTGGGGTTGATGACAAACATCTCCCAGGAGGCAATGCAGCACTGATTGACGGGGCGATGCCGCTGCGGCCGCGGCCGAGGAAAATAAACTCATCTGCACAGCACAGTGAGTTTAAAAAAAAAAAAAAAAAGACACACCAATTCAATTTAAGGGGGCATTTTAAAAACAAATGCTATAAAGTTGAAAAAGAGGGTGGAGCTCCACTTTAAGATGTTTCTACAACTTGATTGGAGTCTGCCTGTGGTAAATTCAGTTGATTGGACATGATTTGGAAAGGCACAAACCTGTCTATATAAGGTCCCACTGTCAACTGTCAACAGTGCACAAACCAAGCCATGAAGTACAAGGAATTGTTTGTAGACTTCTGAGACAGGATGGTATTGAGGCACAGATCTGGGAAAGGGTACAGAAACATTTATGCAGCATTGAAGGTCCCAATGAGCACAGTAGCCTCCATCATCTGTAAATGGTAGAAGTTTGGAACCACCAGGACTCTTTCTAAAGCGAGCCACCTGGGCAAACTGAGCAATCAAAGGACAAGGGATGTCCCCAAGAACCCGATGGTCACTCTGGCAGAGCTCCAGTGTTTCTCTGTGGAGAGGGGAGAACCTTCCAGAAGAACAACTAGCTCTGCAGCACTCAATCAATCAGGCCTGTATGGTAGAGTGGACAGAAGCCTCAGTAAAGGCACATGACAGCCCACCTGGTGTTTTCCAAAAGGCACCTGAAGTATTCTCAGACCATGAAAAACAAAATTCTTTGGTCTGATAAAACAAAGATTGAACTTTTTAGCCTGAATGGCAAGCGTCATGTCTGGTAGAAACCATCACCTGGCCAATACCATCCCTACATTGAAGTATGGTGGTGGTATAATGCTGTGGGGATGTTTTTCAGTGCCAGGAACTGGGAGACTAGTCAGGATCGAAGAAAAGATGAATGTAGAAATGTATAGAGACATCCTTGGTTAAGACCTGCTCCAGAGCACTTTGGACCTCATACTGGGGTGAAGGTTCATCTTCCAACAGGACACTAACCCTAAGCACACAGCCAAGATAACAAAGGAGATAAAGTGAAAAATAATGCGCAACCTAAAACAAATCGCATAGGTCAAGCGACTAAATAAAAATGTGTCTGTGTATAAACTTAGACCAACAACATATAAGAGATCTCATTATTGCTCATACATGTAATAGGAGGGAAGCAGCAATGAAATTGACAAATGTCGCACACCCTCAGCAACAATCCTGGGTAGTCATTAAAGTCCAAGTAACAAGATATAACAACTTAAAGTCCAAAGAAAGTGTGGCAAAAAACTGTGTAGCAAAAAAACTGCAGGTATTCAATCAAACACAGGAGCAGGGATATGAATCTTAAGTTTTAGGCTTCCATCAGATATAAGAAGATAAATTGGCCGCTTACCGACTCAGGTGGACCTCTATTACAGAGGTCATACGAGCTCAGCACACAGGGATTGGTTCACCAGGCTCCGGGCATGGAAGATGATCCACAGCAGAAAAAACTTTTCACCTCTCCGTGGGACACCAAACACTTCCATATCTCAGTTGAGTCTTTATCTCACCTCGCATACACTGTCTCCTCCCGGGGCAGTGAAAAGGAGGTTCAGTGAGCTGATAATGGCATGGTATGGATAAAAGAAGAGGAAAACTTCATGGTGCTGTATAACAAAAATGTACCCTTTATTTTAAAAATTGGGTTACTGACATCCAAAAGATAACAAATCTAAAAACGTTTTTAGATTCGTTATCTTTTGGATGTCAGTAACCCAATTTTTAAAATAAAGGGTACTTTTTTCACTTTATCACATTTATTTATAGTTTACTATTCAAACTATTTTATAATTGCAGCACCTTTTTGTTATATTCTATTTGTGTCCGAGATCGGAACAGATCACACATACACTTTTTGGTGAAATTTTTTGCACTTTTATACACCCAATTTTCAGGTTAGCGCGGATTAACTTTACTTTATAAGATAACAAAGGAGCGGCAACTCCTATACCAACGCTCCCCATTCAACCTGATGGAACTTGAGAGGTCCTATAAAAAAGAATGGTTGAAACTGACCAAAAATTTGTGTGCCAAGCTTGCAGCATTATACTCAAAAAGATTTGAGGCTGTAATTGGTGCCAAAGCTTCAACAAAGTATTGAGCAAAAGCTGTGAATACTTATAACGTGTTTTTTGTTTTTTATTTTTAATAAATTTGCAAAGATTTCAAACAAACTTCTTTCAAGTTGTCGCTGTGATGTATTGTTTGTAGAATTTTGAGGAAAATAATAAATTTAATCAATTTTGGAATAAGGCTGTAACAAAATGTGGAAAAAGTGAACCACTGTGAATACTTTCCAGATGCACTGTATGTAAAAACTTCTGTGTACTAGGAGCGATGGTCAAGGATAGCCATGACAAACTGTATTACATTGTGCAAGTAAAACTTAGTAGCATTCTTTCTTTACCCTAATCTCTTTGTGGTAAACAGTATAGCTAAAGGGCTATGGTTGGTCTGCAAGGTAAACTGTCACCTCCACAGGTTTATTCTTCATTTTTCTGTTGCCAAAACTCATGCTGTGGTTTCCTTTTCTACAGTAGAATACTGTTTTTTGCTGCTTCTGTGATGGTTCTACCTGGTTCATATGGCATTGAGTAATGCCTCGTACACACGTACGGGATTTCCGACAGGAAAAGTCCCCGTCGGAAATCCAGAGGGGAAAGCTGAGAACCTGCTTGGTTCAGACTTTCCCCTACACATGGCCAGTTTTCCTGACAGGAAAACTGCGATGGAGCTTTGGCTGGGAATCCCGGCTGTGTATATGCCCGCCGGTTTTTCTGGCATTTTTTGGGCAGTTTTCCCGTCGGGAAAACTGATTGTGTGTACGAGGCTTAAGGCCGCGTACACACGATCAGACATGTCCGATGAAACTTTTCCTACTGACCGTTTTCATCAGACCAGGCTGAAGTGATCTGTTGGTCTGATGTGCGTACACACCATCGGACCAAAATCCCCTCAGGCCAGAATGCGGTGACGTAGAACACAACGACGTGATGAAAAAATGAAGTTCAATGCTTCCAAGCATGTGTCGACTTGATTCTGAGCATGCGCTGGTTTTTGGTCCGATGATTTCGTGTACTAACCATCGAACTTGTCCAACGGACATGTTTCCAGCGGACATGTTTTCAAGCATGTTTTGAAACTTTGGTCCGCTGGAAAACGGTTCGATAGGCCATACACACGATCAAACATGTCCGCTGAAACTGGTCCGCAGACGTTCGATCGTGTGTACGCGGCCTAAGAGCTAAACATCAAGGCTAAAACCTTAAGCATCTGTACTAACAATAGTAGGTAGATAAATAAATAGTGCTTGCACTAGACTACTTATTATGAACTATTTCATTGTTTCAGATGTGTTGGGTGGTCTATGACTAGATAATTTTTTTAATTTCCACATAGTAATGCTCTCAATGGCTCCACAACTGAGGAATAATTAGAAATACATTTGAAATAACATGAAGTAAATAACATGAAGTAAGACCTAAAGCCTCATTTAAAGTGATGACTGCTGATGACAGTCTTTGATTTGTGGCAGTGGAGAAACGAGACCCCTGTACACATTGGTGAAATTTGCAAAGACTACCCTATCATGTGCAAAGAACATTAAAAAACAAAAACAAAAAAAAACAGCATTTTTACTTGAGTATGATTGAATGATGGAAGCAAAGGTTCATCTCTTTCACTAAGCTCTGGGGAACATTCTCTTTAAAAGTGAACAATCTATTTGGCTTTCAAACCCATTGCGTGCGAACAGCTGCAGCATGGCCAAATTTGCACCCTGTACAGATTCATACACCATTCGCAAGTAACTGCTCACCTTAGAGAAGTATCAGGCTGGATGGATGTCGGAACTATACCAAAATGCTTATAAAAATTACACATTTTATATTTATGTTCTGCTTCTTTCTTTTCCCACATTTAAAACGGGATTCCCCCCTTAAACGGGATTCCCCCCTTAACAAAATAATGTTATGTAAAACTGTGAGCAGCACAAATTGTAACATTTGTATAGTTTATCCCAGTTTGTGCGGTTGCGTTTAGTCTTGCCTGACTGGAAAATAAAATAAGCACCCTGATGTCTTTGGCTTAGTTACTTAGCCATACACTATAAGCGTGTCTAGAGATTCAACACGAGAGTGTCATTTTCAAAATCATACAGTGGAAAACACCTTCCATATTCACAGGAAGCAGGAAAAAAGGGAACCTGTTTTAATTAGATGACCTTTGATGATTTTTATCGCTTTGGAAAATCTTACAGCAAACTTGCCTAGAGACTTGTGAAGCATGTCTAGATACGTCTTAAAATCTGTTTAAAGTTTTAAACTTCGACATTTTGAGTCTGGGCCACTGGACAAGTAAACACATTGATTAATTTCATCAAAGCCCTCCTGACACTACTCGAACAGCACACATGGGTATTGACTGTGTATTTTTCCTCTTCGTCCAGGAACTGGATCACTGAACTTCAGTTTGACACAAAAGGCCCAAATTGTTATGGCTGGTTGGCAATAGGGCTTCTTTGGTACATATACTACACATGTTTTCAGTTAGGTGAAAAAGGAAACCTCAAAAGCATATGGCTTTAACTGCACCAAGTATCACTCCCTGTTTGTGTCAGGAAAATGGCTGAGACAGCTGTATCACACAGGTGGTACGCCGAGCAGTAAATTATAGGGGTTTATAGAGGGCTAGAGACGCACAGTCTCTGAACAATTAATTTTACTTGAACAGTTCTGACCTGGACTCACTTCTGTTTTAATCACTGCAAGAAAGCCTTATCAGTTTCAGATGTGCAGGTGCAGACTGGATATTTTTGTAGGGGGACTGTAGGGATGTGGATAGACAGGTAGATAGCCAATAGCAGTAATGGTGGTACAGCATGAAAGCTTCTGAAACATTTAATCAATCAACATGATCTCACTGAGCGACTTCATATCCCTTCCCGTATTTTTCTCTTTCCTCCAGAACACAATTACTCCTCAAGAGAGGAATCTATCCCTCTAGCAGCAAGCGCTGCATGAAAAATTACAGTCTGGAGTATTGCTGTGCTATTTGTTTTCCATTCAAGAGTAGAAATTGTGGAACTTGTGCTGAGAGTGCTTGAGCATGTTTTACAATTAGAATGGCAAACTTTTTTAAAGATCCCAATGGCCGCAGAGATAAAAGATGTGGAAAAAAACGGCAGCTTAAAAATGTAAGGATATGAAAAAAGATACCAATTGCCTTCTATATGTGAGGCTATCTTACAATGAGACAACGTGAGTGTCTCACTGTCTTTACATTCATTTTATGATCTTTAACAGGAGGCTAAGCAAAGTTAAGCTTGGGTATAAAAGGTTTTGCAGTGTATGCACATGAGGAAAAAGAATGAAATTGTGTGTAGCCTCGTACACACGATTGGACTTCCAGCTGACTTTTCCATGGATTTTGGTCCGAAGGATGTTGGCCGTGAACTTGTTCTGCATACACAGGGCCAAACACTTTCAGCCAACATTCACCAAACCATGTGGTTTTTCAGCTCTTTACCGCCACCCTTTGGGCAACTTCTGCTTTTGGATTTGTGCACACACGATTGGATAAACCGACGTAACAGATTTATTGCCAGACAGTTGGTGAGCATGAACAGCCAACATTTGTTGTCGCTAATTCAGCCAACAATTGTCTGATGGAGCATACACACTGTTGGATTATCCGACACAACACGTCCATCAGACAATTATGGCCATAAAATTGGATCGTGTGTACGAGGCTTTAGTTTCATACATACCACATTAACACAGGGGGAGATTTACTGATAGTGGTGCACATGCAAAATATGGTGCAGCTGCGCATAGTTACATAGTTAAGAAAATGTAGTAACTCTTCAGGTGTAAAATAAACATGAATCATAAAAAGGAGAAGCTGGCAATCACACAACAGAACATTTGTGTAACAACATGTAAAACAACAAAAGATTGCTGTGCTAGTGTCAAATTAATAAAACTGTATATTAAATCCAGAAAAGTGTCCATATACGTTTCCATAAACTCCTCGTGATTCCTGGAATGAAGAATAACAGACACCCAAAGTGCACCTTCCACCTTGAAGTATAAAAGATGTGCCCTTATCGGATAGATAGACTCCACGTTATAGGAGCCTAGCAGAGCATGGATTCGCACACCCCATTTAGGATCCATCCATGGCAAGCAGACGAAGATGGCATTGAAATCAGCCTTGCTGGGGTTTCCTTTTCCATTTTCTCTTATGCAAGTGATATAAAGGAAGCGAGAGATCGCCACAATGTAAAACAGTGGTATTTATTGAATGAGTCCACAAGTCCAACAAATGTAAATATATCCTGGGTTAAAAGATTTTGCAGATCACAAACTGGCATGGAGGGTGAATGAAGTCTATGCTCGACTTACCATGCCAGTTTGTGCCAAAACTGGGGGCTGAAACCTAGAAGCTAATTGGTTACTATGCACAGCTGCACCAGATTCTGCATGCACCCATTTCAGCAAACCTCCCCACATTAATAACATGAACAAGGAGGCTCAGTTCTTTACTCATACTATGAACGTTTTTTTGCCCCAGATAAGGTCCCACCTTATGCAATAACATTCATTTTTTAATGTGAATATATACCTTGCAAAGGAAACATTCATTTTGCAAAGTAGGGAGTTTCTATTACTAGTAGAAAGGAGCACAGGAGATTTATTCACATTAGTTTCTATTACTAGTTATCCCATTATGTCAACATAAGGATTTTCCTGTTACAAATGCTAAGAAATCTAGTTTCTCTCACCTGATCAATATTAACAACATTATCCTTGTATCTGGTTGGGTATTGGCTGATTGTCCAAAATGCCCAGGTTTCTTCTGTAGTTCCATGGTCCAGTCTGTCTGTTATTTTCTACATATCTGTCATATGTCACCACAATACAGTAATCATCTGGCGGGACTAGGTTCTGACCACCATTCTTGCTTATTTATTATTCATTTGTTTGTATTTAGCACCCCCTGGGTAATTGGTGCGGTCTCCGGCTGCTCGTTCCTCCCAGAGCTGCGGACTTGTGCTTCCCCTGGTGGGGATAACCTTCTGGTTCGTCCCCGCTTGCTCCTCCCAGCTTTAGGGCCTCCTGTGTTTTTACCAATTTAGTCCATGCATTACCCTGCACTTTCTGTCACCAATATGGATACCTCCATGGCTGACATCACACTGGTTATTACCAGTGACACCAGACACCGCACTCCTCATGACCCCTTTGGCCTCTGCACCAACCAGCACCTTGTGTTCCACCTTGTCTACCTGCCTGCTCTACACCAGGAATTTTCTTATTTTGCCTTAGCCCCCAAACCATCCACAGATTTCACTGCTGTGGTAAGTTTTCAATCGCCAATCATACCCCTATGGTTGAGTTTTCCCTCCCCCTTCCCCCCTTCCTCCTTTCTCCCCTCCCCTCTCCCTTATATCCCCTTCCTTCCCTTCCCTGCCACCTTTCCCTTCCTCCCTCCTTTCCCCCTTCCTACCCTCCTTCCCCTCTCCTTCCCACCCTGCCCACTTCACCCATCCTTTCCTTCCACCACCCCTTGCTTACCTGACCCTAGTTACATATATGAGTTTTTTAATCAATTATATATCCTTCATTTAGAGAATGATGCAAAAATATAGGGAATGGGGAAACATAAAAGCACTCACATGTAGCCGACATCCGAAGTAATTGAATCAAAAATAGAAAAATACTACATAGGGTAGTAGAAAGGCGGACTTTTTCAGGCAATCACAAGGACATAAAAGTTAAGAAAAAATATTTAATTATATATCATAAAATCCAAAAACAAAGAATAAAATATACAAAAACAGGGTATACAGAATATACATAAGCAATGTTAGCTTGCATCTCTCCTACGCGTTTCGCCTAGCGGCTTCTTCAGGGCGAGTTTGAGAGAGGGCTGGTAGTATATAATTGCTAATTTCATACATCAAAAGAATTGCTATCCATCCGATTACATCGAAGATGAAGAAATAAGTATCCGTATGGCTTGTAAGAGCTCAATGCGACAGACAAAGTACTCCAAGATACACGAAAAAATATATATATATCCTATAGTTGGCATCGAGTCATCATATAAGGATGAACAAGTGTATTTCTGAAATAAAGCCAGAAATCAAAAAACAGACCCGGGACTGATCACAGCAGTGAACATGGAACATAGCCAGGGAGGAGTAAGTATCCAATCAACTAGGCTAGACCAGGTTAAAGTGTCCAATATAGGGCAGCCCAGTAAGTCAGGAGCCTTGGTGAAGAACGCTGTTCGTGTGTCCCGGGGGGGTTTAGCCTAGTTGAAACAAAATTGGTGTCCTTTTTTCCCCACAAATAGAGCTATGTTTTGGTGGTATTTGATCATCTCTGCGGTTTTTATTTTTTGCGCTATAAACAAAAATAGAGCGACTATTTTGCTATAATAAATATCCCCAAAAAAGATATAAAAAAACATTTTTTTTCCTCAATTTAGGCCGATACGTATTATTCTACATATTTTTCGTAAAAAAAATCGCAATTAGCGTTTATTGATTGATTAGCGCAAAATTTATAGCGTTTACAAAAAAGGGGGTAGTTTTATGGCATTTTTATTAATATTTTTTTTTACTAGTAATGGCGGTGATCAGCGTTTTTTTTCGGTACTGCGATATTATGGCGGACACATCGGACACTTTTGACACATTTTTGGGACCATTGGCAGTTTTTATAGTGATCAATGCTATAAAAATGCATTGGATTACTATAAAAATGCCATTGGCAGTGAAGGGGTTAACACTAGGGGGCAGGAAAGGGGTTAAGTGTGTTCCTATTTGTGTTCTAACTGTATGGGGGGGTGGACTCACTAGGGGAAATCACTGATCTTCTGTTCATACATTGTATGAACAGAAAATCAGCGTTTCCCCCGCTGACAGGAACGAGAGGTATGTGTTTACACACATACCTCCCGTTCCC
Organism: Rana kukunoris; assembly: GCA_029574335.1. NCBI lineage: Eukaryota > Metazoa > Chordata > Amphibia > Anura > Ranidae > Rana > Rana kukunoris. Next base: position 448,470,086 of record CM056049.1, on the reverse strand, counting down.
CGCTCTGTAACGAGCAATTGCGGGTGCCCGGGCACGCGCGCAGGACTCGGGGGCGTGTGGAGGGTGCTTGCGCCGGCCTCCGGCGGCGCGCGCGCGCCCCCTAGTGGCCGAAAAAGACAGGACGTAGAGCTACGTGCTCCCGCGAGACAGAGCCACTGTCCCGCAGTAATATGATGGTGGGCGGTCGGGAAGCAGTTAACCTGTGTGTTCCCTATACTAGAAAGCCCCACAAAAATGATGCAGTGAACAGCATTAGCATGTCATCTGCAACAGTTGAAGATGATTTCAGTTTGGCCTCATGTACACTGCTGCTGATAAACAGACGTTTAGGAGCAGTTGTTTTTTTTTTTTAAACTGCTCCTGAACTCTCCTCCTCTGTTATCTTATCAGTACATTAACACAGGGTCGTTTAGGCCGGGGTTCACCCCACCATCGCATGCGGCTCACAGAAGGGGTCCAGTGCATGCTGGTTCACTCGTTCGGGTCCGATTTCAGCCCGAATTTTGGGCTGAAATCAAACCTAAAATGCACCAAAAAAGGCACACGTTTTTCCGGCACACTGTACCAGACCCACTGTGGAGATATGTGAACCGGCTCCATGAAGAGCCAGTTACATTCTCCTGCTATGCAAATTGAATGTGGTGAAACGCACATTCAATTCGCATAGGTGTGTAGTCGTTTCTAGGCAGATGAGTTTAGAGGCTTTTTTTGGAAAGCAAAAAAATGGGTTCAGATGCTGAGTTTAGAGGCGTTTCAAGTGCTAAACGTGGCAAAACGCGGCATGTAAACACGGCAAAACGAACATTTTAAATGTGGTTACTATCTGTCAAGTTCAGGAGAGGTTGCAAAAACATCTTGTGTACATTAAGCCTGAAACACCAGTTTTTTATGCTGTAGTTCATAAAAACATGGTTTGGGTAAAAATCTATAATTGTACCAATGACATGCTAGGAGTTTCGTTTTTGGAATAAAGGATGTACATATAAAAAAAATGCATACTTTTGTAACAAGAATGCCATCCTTGAACCTTGTCCAGGGCCCTCATCTAGTTTAAAAATGGCTCTGTCAGCCTTTATTCCTAAACTTAGAGGAAGAAAGTAGTGGTGAAACAGGCAACAGTGGTTCAAAATGTAAGAAATAAGAAAATTGTCAGCAACTAAATAGGGAATTTTTTCATTTTGTGCCATAATTAAAGTCTCTGTGGTCTTTGAGACACTATTGCATATGACAAGTTTACAAAAACCCACCCAGCAGCAAAACCTCACTGGAAAGTATTTTATTATGTTGACAAGTGTGGTTTATTTGTTGCTTTCTATAGTCTATGACTAAGAGATCCCTTTTTCCTAATAATCATTGTACGATTGGAATATTTATACTGCTCAGTCATTTGCTGGCCCATGGTTAGTTTATTACCATGTGTTATGTTAGACTTCACTATTATTTGATTTTTGTTTTTTAAATAAATGTAGATACAGTATATATTGTATGGTTTTAGGTATATGGGGAAAGGGATTGACATTGCACTGATTATGAGAAGTTAAACATAATAAGTCCTTTCACCATAAAAAAAACCCATAAGTCAGCTGTGGTAAAAGTATGAGGATACAATGAGAGAAGAGAGACATGTTTAAATTGGAGCTCCACCCAAAAGGGGAAGCTCTGCTTGTTCGCAACCCCCACCTTCCCTTACCTCCACTGCCACATTTGACACTTTTTTGGGGGGGAGAGGATAACCTGTCAAAACCAGGTACCCACTTCCACTTCCGGGTAAGATTAGCGCACGGTGATCCCACGCAATCTACAACATTTTTGGCCCCACCTCCTTGACCCCTGCTGTCTTCTGGGAGACACACAGACGCCTTCACTTCATCTTCAGCTTAGTGAAGACGCAGGCGCCTGCACCCAAAGCCAATGATGAATCGGCTAGTGGTGACGACATTGTGGAATACCTGGACTTTATATTACAAGTCAGCAGCTGCCTATGAACACCATCCCCACCAAACATGGAGGTGGAAACATTGTGCTTTGGAGGTGTTTTTCTCCTAAGGGGACATGACAACTTCACTGCATCAAAGGGATGATAGACACGGCCATGTACTGTTAAATCTTGGGTGAGAACCTCCTTTCCTCAGCCAGGACTTTGAAAATGGGTCATTTTTGGATATTAGAGCATGACAATGACCCAAAACACATGGGCAGGGCAACTAAGGAGGGGCTCAAGAAGAAGCACATTAAAGCCCTGTAGTGGACCAGCCAGTCTCCAGACCTTAATCCCATTGAAAATATGTGTAGGAATCTGAAGGTTCGAGTTACCAAATGTCAGCATCAAAACCTTATTAACTTGGAGAGCATCTGCAAAAAGGAGTGGGACAAAATCCCTCTTGAGATGTGTGCAAACCTGGTGGCCAACTACAAGAAACACCTGACCTCTGTGATTGCCAAAAAGGGTTTTGGCACCAAGTACTAAGTCATGTTTTGCGAAGGGGTCAATTTGGTGGATATACTGCATGTCTGAAAAAACTCAAGAGTTTGTAAGCAAGCAAGATGACTAGCCTAAACCTTGAGTATATGTAAAAGCACTCAGTGATCCTTCTGCAAGAAGATGGTCGACATAAACCTTTATTCTGCATCAAGATGTCAAGTAATTTTATAATATGTACTTTGTTTTAAAATATATAAAACACTGAAAAGTTGTGATTCTATAGCTAGAACAAAACCTGTACAGTATGTCACCACAGCCCGGTCCTTCATGATCCATTCTGCTTCCTCAAATGTCCCGATTGTAGGGGAGTGGTGAGCTATTGGCTCCTGTACCTGTCTGCTAGGAACTTGGAGGAAGAAGAAAGGGCGCAATTTTCTGGGTACTGAGTGCTTCAGTGACGTACATAGTATACAGCACCTCCCAACATTTTTGGAGATGGGAATGAGGGACACCTATTAATAAATTATGTAGGCATCAGACACGCCCCCTTAAAGATGAATTATACAAAAGAAAATTGATTGGTTAAAGGAGTTGTAAAGGAAAAAAAAATGTTTTGCTGAAATGACTGTTTACAGGGTATAGAGACATAATAGTTAACTGATTCCTTTTAAAAATGATTAAAAATAGATAAAAATCAATCATATAATGTGCCTGCAGTTTAGTTTCGTTTTTCATCTAGTTTCTTTCAATAGATTTTTATTTTTTCAAATAAAGGATACAGATAAATTATGACCAAAGGCTGAAATTACAACATCAAAACATTCTACAAACCGGGCATAATGACAGTAACAATGACTCAATTGATTTCGAATTACCCAACTGTGGGTTGATTAAAGGAATCCAGCGAGCTTAATAACAGAGGAAGGGGCGGAAAAAGAGGTGTATATGGTGATCTTGCGCTCAGGGGAAACCTGCCTGTCCCGGACACCCCTAATGGGATCAATCTGTGTCCCAGCCAGGCGCCTCCCAATCCGCCTCCTCCTATAAAATTATTTGATGGGAAATTAGAGGGTTCGAATTTGGCTTCATTGAACCTCTAGCTCATACTAACGAAATAAGATAGGCCTATAGTGTTACCAAATTGCCCATATGAATAACCGGACGAAGAACAAAGAACATTACCTTCTGGTCATACAACTGTCTTAAAAGAATAGAAGTAAGAAAGAGAGAGAGAAAAGTGGGGGTAAGAAAGAGGGAAAGGAAGGGAAATTTCATCTAGTTTCATGCTTCTGTGAAGTACAGAGACACAGAGCCAATACAGGGCAGTGTTTGTTTTTAAAATGAAACTGATCACTAAAGGATTTTTTTTTTACTTTAGTGACCCTTTAAACCCACAAGTGCCTTTTTACCACTACTATTCCTTATTACTGGCTTTTAAAGAGGAAGTAACCCCTGATGGGGTTTACTTCCTCTAAGTCAACTTGCAAAGGTAAAGCATGTGACACTTACCTACAGTAGAAGCCTGCAATGTCGCCGTCTTCCTCCATGGCAGCGAGCGTCCATCTTCACCTCTCTTCTTCCGGTGGCCGCGAACTCCGGCTCTGTGACTGGCTGGGAGTCGCGTGACGTCCTTTAACAGAATGACCCCGGCTTGAAACAGCACAGCGTGCCCTTTCAAGATAGCGCATGCGCAGAAGAAGTCGTTGCTCAGGGAAATTGCAAGCATCTCAGAGACCATGTAGGACGGTAGGACCATGTATTGCAAGCACCTACAGGTAAGCCTTAATCTAGGCTTACCTGTAGGTGTAACTTTCACCAGAGGGTTTACAACCACTTACAAATGCAGCAATTTATGAATTGGATGAAAGGTTTAGCGCTGTAAAACTCTTTTTGAAAGATAAAAATGAGGAGGAAAGAGGGACTGAGGGATTTTGGTATAAATCAGGCACAGTCCCTTGAAATCAGGGACAGTTGGGAGCTATGCATACAGCCCTGGCTGGGAGTGCACATGCAGAGGTTTTTCATTTGCAGCTGGCTAGATAAAAGAGACAGGATTAGATGGCAGGGGTTTGTGGACCTGCTGGGCATACAGGAAAGATCTTGTTTCAAGGAAACAGACATCAAAAAATGGGTTTAGTAGCACTTTTATTTTTCTGGCAACTTGTTTACAAGTTTAAATCAGTATTTTTTGCTAGAAAATTAATTGCGCTAATTGTGCACGCTCATGTAATGGGGACAAACTATGGTACTTAAAAATCTCAATAGGCGATGTTTTAAACATCTTTACAGGTTACCTGTTTAGAGTTGCAGAGGAGTTGCAGAGGAGGTCTAGCGCTAGACATATTGGGCCAGATTCACGTACATTGGCGCATATTTTGACCGGCGTAGCGCACCTCCTTTACGTTAGACCGGCGCAATGTAGAGGCGCAATCACCGTATCCTCCTAGTATTTGCACAGAATAGTGCGCCGGTGTAACGTAAATTCCGAGGCGTAAGGCGGAGTAATTCAAATTGGGAAGGACGTGGGCGTGTTTCATTGAAATGAGCCGTGACCCCATGCAAATGAAGGGCCGGCCGGATCGCGCATGCGCGCATGAAGCAGACCATGGTCAGCACCTCTGTGCGCATGCTCACAACTCGGGAACGGCGCAATCAGTGAAATTGGAAGTGGACCCGGGCAACTTAGTGAGCTACGCAGAGTGCTTAAATAGACAGAGACAAACGCCCTTCCTTTGCAAAAGTACATCCCTCTGTATCCCTTCCTATACAGCAAGGTGCTTTTGTTCTGTTGTTTATTAGCGTTTGTTTGTTTGTTTGTGACTTGTCTTTGAGATATTTGGTGACTGTTTTGCAGAGTGATTTTTGTCTTTTCTGTGTTTTCTTTGTTGTGTTTTTTTAAAATTGTATTTTTGCTGGGCATTTTTTTTTTTTTTTGCTGGGCATTTTTTTTTTTGCTTGGCATTTTTTATTTATTTTTTGGTTCTGTTTGTGAATGATTTTGGAATGTGGGGGTGACATTCCTGCCGGAAAAGGGGTGTCACCCTCATTTGTGGTGGAGAAGTGATCCCCAGGTCCGTGTGAATGGTGTATGAATGTACAGTGACATAATTGGAGCCGTGGCATGGCGTTGCTGCTCACAAGTCCTGCATGGTGGGCTTGTGCCAATCCAATGTGTCGAGGATGTGATGTGTCTGTGCTAGGGACCACAGTGGTGTGCATGCATTCTCATTGTGCCATGATTAATGTGTGTGTTTAACGTGCAAAGATGCCTAATGTGAGCTGTCTGCTGGCTGCTCTTCCCTCAGAAGATGGGGTAGCCTCGGTTAGGGGGGGATTGTCTGGTTCGGGGGTCAGGTCATTAGGTATGTCAATCTCCAGGCCCTTTCTCACTGCATAGTTGTGCAGCATGCAACATGCACCGATGATCTGGCATACAAAGTTTGGGGAATACAACAGGGTACCATGGGGGGTTCCGGATAGGAGTAATGAGATGGGGTCCCAGTGCATATGCAGAGTCACCTGGGATGGAAAAGACAGGAGGATGTTAGTAGTGCATGTGCCCCTTGTGATGTGTGCATCATGGGGGGGGGGGGGGGGGCAGTCATGCCTGCCACCCATGTCACTCACCAACCAGCCAGCTGTCCCCATACATGTTCTGTTCGAAATCTGTGGGGATGGGGCTAGGATTGTATATGTAGCTGTCATGGGTGTCATGGGTGGTGTCATGTGTTGGGCTGGTGTTGGGCTCCTGCAGGGTTGTGGTTAATTCCAGGATGGCATGAGGGGTGAATCTGAAGATGCGAGACACCTCAGAATCACTCATGCCAAAGATGTCTATGCGTGTGTGATATATCAAGTGAAGAGTGAGGGGCTTGTATCAGATTAGATTATTATATCCATCAAGGTTTTAAAGGGCTATTGAAAGATAGTGAGACTGTGTTTGTAATTTGTATGTATGTTATGTATTGATGTATATATGTATGTATATTTTTTTTAAATGTTTATAAAAGCAAATAAAAGGTTTTTGGAAAAAAAAATCCTCTCCCGTGCCCTCCTCCTTGCCCTCCTCCTTCTTTGCTCATCTAAAGTCATTAGTATAGCTATGAGCATGGATGCCCCTGGCATGTTGGCATACAGTTTGTTGTGCAGCAAGTGTGACTGCTCAGCTCCTCACTAACAGTGTTGCTTTAGCTGACATGTAGACGGATTGTCTAATTTTATACCACCTTTTATATGGTCTAATTTTAGACAGGACGTGCAGCTGTTGCGCACAGCGCGTAGCCTACGCTGCACCAACTTACTTTTGTGGATCCCAGTATCTCCCTCATTTGCATATTTGAATAGCAAATCAATGATGTGTCTAGCGCAGTTTTGCGTGCACGGATACGCCGGTCTATCGAAATTACGCCGGTCGAAAAAAAAGTAGATTTCTTGCGTATCTTGTTTTAGGGATGCGGCGCATCGATACGCATGCGCACATTTAGACTTACGCCGCGCATCTCCTAGAACGCCGGCGTAATCGCTCTGTGAATCTGGCCCATTGCTCTCACTCACATTTGCAGCGATACCTCACATGTGTGGTGTGAACACCGTTTACATATGCATGTGCATGACTTACCTATGGGTTTGCTTCTGCGCACGAGCACGGAGGGATGGGGGTGCTAAAAAAAAAAAAAATCTTATTTATTTTACTTTTATTATTTAATTTTTTTAATCACTTTTATTCCTATTGCAAGGAATGTAAACATCCCTTGTACTAGAAATATGGATTACAGGTTCTCTTTATGACCCCAAATCTTTTTTTTTACCTTTAAAAGCAAAAGATCAAAAAAATGTTTTTATTTAAGAAATGTAAGATTTAATTTTTTGATCTTTTGCTTTAAAATAAAAAAAATCTAATTCCAGCCTTGATTTCAAGTGATGTCATGATGCTGCTCCAGTCCTCCAGGGCCATAGAGGCAATCAAAGAGGATCAACTTTTTGGGAGCAGCCGGTCGCACAGTGGGATCATTTCTCGGGCAAACCAGTGGAAATGGTAAACCCGTGTACACAAAATCGGTCCAAACCGATCGTGTGTAGACCCCATCGGTCAGTTATCCTTCGGTCAAAAAAAATGTGACCGATGGACGCCTGACCGATGGGTCAAAACCGGTCGTTAGTATGCAAAAGCATCGGTTAAAAGGCTGTGCATGCTCAGAATCAAGTCGACGCATGCTTGGAAGCATTGAACTTTTTTCAGCACGTTGTTGTGTTAAAACACATAAACGTCACCGCGTTCTAACACGATCGGTTTTTTAACTGATGGTGTGTAGGCACATCAGACCATCAGTCAGCTTCATCATTTTTTTTTTTTTTTGCTGAACCGCAACAAGCTTTATGTGGGCACTGTTAGGTGAAGCATTTTTTCCTGTATCAGACATGGCTCCATCTCATGATACGCTTCATGCAATAGGTCTAATCATAGGAGGGCCAACAAGATTTGCCCCCATAGACTTCAAAGGTTTTGCTGCAAAAATCTTGAACTTTTAGCAAGATTTACTAAACTGTTCATGAACTGAACCTGGGAATAGTGTTGCTCACGAATATTCGCATTGCGAATATTCGTTACGAATATTGCATATTCAAGTATTCGCGAATAAATCGAATATCGCGGTGAATATTCGCTATTGCGAATATTCGTATTTTTTCAAATTTATTTTTAAAACAGATCACATCCTAGTGATCTCCATCGACGTCTAAAAGCATTGCTGGTATGATTAGAGACCCTGGACCGAGTAGCTGAGGCGATCCTTTTATGTTGCCGAATATTCGCGAATACTTTCTCTGCCCTTCTGTGTTTTGTGTATAAAAAAAAAAAAAATAGCTTTAGTTTAGTCATATAAGTTTGTGTAAGTAGAGTTAGTGTTTAGTGCATATTAGTTTAGTAATCCAGGAAATGATCTCCGTTTTCGCGCGTTGACGAGAATTTCGCAATCAATTTCGCATTCGCATTAGCGAAATTTCGCATTCGCATTAGCGAAATTTCGCAAAATGTTTTTTTTGATAAAATATCACGAATATTCGATATTAACGAATATTTCGCGAATATTCTTCTATATATTCGGGAAATATCGCAAAATCGAATATGGCGTATTCCGCTCATCACTACCTGGGAAGATGGCTCATCCCAATTTAGAACTGGAAAATTATTTAAATACGTATTTATTTTATTTATTAGACAAGTTACTGAGCAAAAATGGATTATAATGGTGAACACATATGGGACTTTCATTATGGGTATATATGACGGCATTAATGTAATGTATTCAATTACAGAAATCCATATAGTTTACAGCTACTGAAGATGACGGTTTATTATATCCACTAGGCTGATCTATGAGTAAATAAAATATCGAGACATGGATCGCCAAGTGACTGTGATACCAGTTCATCCGTTCACATATTTGTACCGCCAGCTTATAATTCATTGCTATTTTTGGATACACCTAGCCTATTCTTAATAACAACATAAAAAAATAAAATAAAAACCTGTTGACAGATTGCACCGTAAATGTATATACCTTTTCCAGACACCTCAAGGGATTTAAAAACTCATAAATGTGATAAAGTGACTGGTTGTTAACTGTAGCAAAGAGGATGCAGCATCACTGGAAAAAGACATTCATGAGCTATTACGGTATGTCATTTAGACCTTCGGGGCGACAATAAATATTTAAAAAAAAGATATTGAGTAGTGGGAATTGTAAAGATGTAGGTCTCTGCCATACACGTATGATTTTGATTATACAAAATATGTATTAAGGTCCATTTAGTCTAGATGCTGATTTAACAGAAATGATTAAGTTTCCATCGCTAATCAATGCCAAATGCGGAGAACACTGCAGCTGCAGAACTTGTGTTTTTTGGGGATGCTTGTTATACATATTAGTACTTTACAGCATGCAGTGAGGCAGATGACACAGTCACATACTGACAGGCACAGTTTGAGGGCACAGCATTGAGATACATACATTCCTGATACAAATGTTGAAATCACTCCTTTGCCACATACGTAAATATTGATTAGAACTAACAAGAAGGGAAAACCAAGGGGCCAGACTTTAGAGGCAAATTGGACCACATTATTTGAATAAAATCCATATTTTATTTATATGGGTCACTCACTGTATCCTATTAATTGGCTTTGTAGGACTGGTGGAACAGTTTCTTTCCTTCTCTTTGCAATCCTTTTTACCCATATGCGGGGCTTGCTTTTCCCAAAGTCTCTCATTAATGTGTTACTACTGGCTGGCAGTCTTCTCTGATGCCCCATATTCAATCTTTTTTTTTTCACAATCAAAGTTTATTTCTTAAGAGAGAAATGAAAATACAAAGTACAACGGATAAATAGGACTGAACATTATATCCTTCATATACAGAAAAGAAAAATGCACTTAACATAACAGGTGCAAATTCAAATAAGTATGAAAACTGATCCCGTGCTGCGGATAATTATACGTAGGTAGGCCTTGGGGATCATTGGGGGGTGGAATATGAAGTAGGGGAGGGAGGGAAAAAAAGGGCTGGGGGGAGGGGACAGAATGGAGTATAATAGGCATCTAAAGTTCGGGAAAAACTAAACAGTTGGTGTTAGCCTACATGTCACATGTTAGATACATAGTCAAAAACAGCATAGTGGAATTTCAACAAAGGTATTACAAATTTATGAAGTACAAAGTGTCTTTATATCGCTATGGTAGAATAAGGTTGACAAAGCCCGTGAATTGTTGTTAATAGAGTCAGGGCAGTAATTGTTGGTAATCATTGGAGTATTTAAATAGAACCCATGGTTGCCATGTGTCGTGGAACAATGTTGAGTTTTCGATCTTCATGGCCACAAGTTCGTCCATTTTATGTATATAATGTACCCTATCAAGCCACTCTCTGATTGAGGGGCATGTCGCCGTCTTCCAGTAACGGGTGATTAATGTTTTTGCTGCCGTTAAGAGGTGTCTGGTGAGTGACTTTTTATAGCTTTTAGTCGAAAGATGATTTATATGGAGAAGGCATGCAGCTGCATCTAATGTGATACTTGTCTCTGTGATCACCTTCACCCCAGGGCCGCCATCAGGGGGGTACAGGCATTACACCTGTAAGGGGCCCGGGGGTCCCCAGGGGCCCAGATGGGAACCACCCTAAAAAAAAAAAAAAAAAAAAAAAAAATTTTTTTTTTTTTTTTTTTTTTTTTTTTTTAGGGGTCCGAAGGTCCCCAGGGGCCCGGAGGCCACCAAGGGCCCCAGATGGCAAGCTCTTTTTTTTATAAAAAAATATATATTTTTTATAAAAAAATATATATATTTTTTAGAAAAATATATTTTTTTAATATATTTTTATTTTATTTTTTATTAAAGGGCCAATTTTTTTTCTTTTCTTTTTTTTTAGAGGTCCGGAGGTCCCCAGGGGCCCGGAAGCCACCAGGGCCCCAGATGGCAAGCCCTTTTTTTTATAAAAAAATATATTTTTTTTATAAAAAAATACATTTTTTTTATAAAAAAATATATATATTTTTTTAAAAAATATATTTTTTTAATATATTTTTATTTTATTTTTTATTAAAGGGCCAATTTTGTTTCTTTTATTTTTTTTAGAGGTCCGGAGGTCCCCAGGGGCCCGGAGGCCACCAGGACCCCAGATGGCAAGCCCTTTTTTTATTTATTTTCTATAAAAAAATATATATATATTTAATATATTGTTATTTTATTTTTTTATCAAAGGGCCATTATTTTAGGGGTCTAGGGGCCCGTAGGCCACCAGGGCCCCAGATGGCAATCCCCTCTTTTTTATTTATTTTTTTATAAAAAAAATTTTTTTTTATAAAAAAATATATTTTTTTAATATATTTTTCTTTTATTTTTAATTAAAGGGCCAATTTTTTTTTCTTTTCTTTTTTTAGAGGTCCACAGGGACCTGGAGATCCCCAAGGCCCCAGATGAAAACCCCCATTTTTTATAAAAAAAAAATATTTTTTATATATTTTTTATATATTTTATTATTATTAAAGGGCCCAGAGGTCCCCAGGGCCCCCGGATGACAATCCTTTTTTATATTTTTTTTTTTTACTTTTTTATATTATTTTATTTCTTTTTTTTAATATATAGATGTATTTTTATTAAAGAGCTCAGAGGTCCCCAGGGCCCCATGTGTCAAACCCCCTTTTTTTATAATTGTATTTTTTATTTTTGTTTATACATTTTTTTATATTTTTATTTTTTATTAAAGGGCCCAGAGGTCCCCAGGGCCCTGGAAGGCAACCCCCTTGTTTTTTTTTATATATAAATGTTTATTTCCTTTTTATATATACATTTTTTTATTTCTTATTTTTTTTTTTAAAGGGCCCAGAGGTTTCTTTTTATTAAAGGGCCCAGAGGTCCCGAATGGAAAGCCCCCTTTTTTTGTAATTTCCTTTTATAAAAAAATAAAATAAGGTCCCCGGGGCCACAGTTGGCAACCACCCTTTAAAAAAATGTGTGTATATATATATATATATATATATATATAAATTCTCTCTTTTTTTCTTTTTATCAAAGGGCACAGAGGTCCCCAGGGCCCCGGATGGCTACCCCCCCTTTTTATATATATATTTTTCTTTATTTCTTCTTTTTGTAAAGGGCCCCCCGCTTCTCAATTCGCGGCAGTAGCCCCCCCGCTTCTCAATTTCTTGCAGCAGCACCCCCCCCCCCCGGTTCTCTGCTCCAGGGGGCCCATGCCTGAAGCTGTGTAAGGGGCCCCAAAATTCCTGATGGCGGCCCTGCTTCACCCAATGTATTATTTGGGTCCAATAGTTAAGTATTGGGGGACAATACCACAGGATATGTGCGAGGGAGCCGATTCCTGTTTTACAGCGCCAGCAAGTGTCTGAGGCTGTCGGGGACCATCTCTTGACTTTTACGGGGGTAATATACCATCTCATGAGGAATTTGTACGATATTTCTTGTAACCTCGAACTAAGGGAACATTTGTGCGCAAACAACGAGGCTCTCTCCCATTGATCAACATTTATGGATACCTTCAGTTCGCTCTCCCAACTGGCTTTGATCTTATTTTGAGGCTGTGTGTGCGATTGGCTGAGCCAAGAGTAAGCTAGAGCTGTTGTTTTGGGAGTCTGGGAACCCAATAAGCAAATCCGCTCCAGCTGGGTAGGAGCCCTGCAATAGTCCGTTTTGTGCTTGCTGTTAATTAGGAAATTCTGTAACTGAAGATAAAACCAGAAACCAGGGAAGGCCTCCCCTAGCTCGGATCTTAGCATTTGGAAAGTTTTAATTCTATTTCCGTTTAAACAATGAATGGCTAGGAGTTTTTGTGTGTGTAAAGATGATTGAGGGAGCTGTAAGTCTAGTCCTGGAGTGAAATCCGGGTTGTCTGTAATAGGTGTCAGTGGGCCTGGTATAGAAGCTAGGCTGTGGGCTGAAGCTGTGCCGTGCCACACCGACAAAGTCGCGGCAACTAGTGGGTGGGAGATCCTATGTATTAACTTGGAATTGGAGGACCAGGGGTGAAAGGCGGTATGTCTAATGTGCTGGGTCTTTTCTAACTGAACCCAATCTTTTGTTGATTGGTGGCAGTGCCAGTCTATGAGTCTCGTAATATGGGCAGATATGTAGTATTTCCTAAAGTCTGGGAGACCAATGCCTCCCTTGTTCTTGGGGAGGGTTAGCTGAGAGAAACTAAGCCTCGGTTTTTTCCCAGCCCACAGAAACTTCAACTGAGCGCTGCGGAGTTTGGAGAAGAAGGAGGCGGGCAGTTTGATTGGCAAAGCATTAAAGTAATAGAGCAATCTCGGTAGTATTGTCATTTTTAGTATAGAGGCCCTACCAAACCACGAGAACTGTTTCTGCGTCCATCTTTGTAGGTCTTTGGTAATTGATTGTAGGAGGGGTTTAAAATTATTCTCATCATATATAGTGTCAATTGTCGGTGTCAGTTTTATACCTAAGTATGTAAGGCTTTTTTGCTCCCAATGGAAGTTATGATTGCTTTTCATAGAATCGTACTCTTTGGCTTTAAGGGAAAGGTTGATTGCTTCCGACTTACTATGGTTAATTTTAAAATTGGAGATATACCCAAAGGTAGTGAATGTTTTTATCAGATTAGGAATGGAAATGTGTGGTCTGGTCATGAAAAAGAGAAGGTCGTCTGCATAGGCGGCTAATTTATATTCTCTGTCTTGTACTCTGAAACCTCTAATGTCTGGAGAGTTGTTGATGGTTCTGATCAAGGGTTCCAAACAAATGATAAACAAAAGTGGGGATAACGGGCAGCCTTGTCGAGTGCCATTTGAGATTTTTATTGGTTCTGAAGGGGTATTGTTGATTTTAATCATGGCCTGTGGGTTAGAGTATAGAGCAGCTATCCAATTTAGCATGTTTCCTCCCAGACCTATGTGTGTACAGGTGGCCATCATATAATCCCACGAGATCCTATCGAAGGCCTTCTCCGCGTCTGTTGACAGGAGAAGGCCCTCGAGATCGCTCCGCTGAGCATAGTGGATCAAACTGAGGGCCTTGGAGATGTTATCCCTTGCCTCTCGGCCGGGCATAAACCCCACTTGCTCCGGACCGATTACTTGTGCAAGCAATGGTTTGAGTCTATTTGGTAGAATCTTGGCGAGGAGTTTGATGTCTATATTTAATAGTGAAATAGGCCTGTAGTTGGCGCAATCAGCAGTGTCTTTGTTGGGTTTGGGAATTACAGCTATGTGGGCTGTTAGCAACGAACCGGAGTTATTTTAGTTTTTTGCCAAATAGTTCAGAGCCTTAAGCAGGGGGGAAGAGATTATGTTCAGATAGGTCTTGTAGTATTGTGAGGTGAACCCGTCAGGGCCGGGGCTTTTGCCTACTTTCAGCGATTTTACTGAATCTTGTAATTCGGTCAGTGTGATTGGGTTTTCCAGCAATCTTACATCTTCCGCCTGGATCGAGGGAAGATTGCTATTTAGTAAGAATTCCTGAATGTTGTCCATTCTAGAGGGTGCGAGATGTGCTGGTTTGTGTTGTGGAGGCAGGTTGTATAGCTTTGAGTAAAAATCTTGGAAGAGTTTAGCAATTCGTTCTGAGTCATGTTCAAGGACACCTTGTTTGTTTTTAATCGCATGGATATGGTTTGACAAAGAAGCGTCCTTGAGTGCTTTAGCTAACAACCTACCGCTCTTATCCCCATGTTCATAAAAGATGTTCTTTTTAAAAAAGAGGGATTTCTGTGTCTGTAGGTGGAGTAATTGTGACAAGGCTTTTCTGTTTTCATTAAGCCCTTCTTCGACCCTAGCTGAAAGATTCCTTTTATGTTGTTGCTCTAATTGGGCAATTTTGTTTGAGAGCGATAATATCTCTCTGTCTCTTTCCTTTTTCTTTGTGGCGCCCCATCTAATTAGTTCTCCTCTGATTACCGCTTTGTGCGCTTCCCAATTATTTAGTGGGTTAGTGTCTGAATCCTTATTGTCCGAGAAGTAGGTCCCGATAGAATTGTGGATATCGTCATGAATGGTCTGGTCCGTCAGAAGAGCAGCATTCAGCCTCCATCTGAAGCCACTGGTTTTGGGGGGTCTGGGTTTCAATGACAAGGCGACCGGGGCGTGGTCGGAAAGTGATATTATACTGATCTCAGCTCTAGATAGTATAGGTAGATCCCGTTGGGTGATGTAAATCAGGTCTAATCGTGAATATCTCTTGTGTGATGCAGAATAGAAGGAAAAATCCTTCTCAGTAGGGTGAGTTGACCTCCATGTGTCTACCAGTGTCAGAGACCGGAGTAGGACTTTCATTTTCTTCAGGATCTTAAAAGTGACGTGAGTGTGGCCAGTAGAGGTGTCTTGTAAGGGTGAAAGAGGAACATTGAAGTCGCCCCCAAGAAGGATGCAACCTTCAGCGAACCCCTTCAGTTCATCAACCACCTTCCTGCAGAAAGTGATATGATCTTTATTTGGAAAATAAACATTAGCGAGGGTGATGGGGGTGCCCTCCCAGGTTCCCTTTAGAATAATGTATCTTCCGTCCTTATCTACCAAGCTGTGTTTGTGAACAAAAGGGGCGTGTTTGTTGATCAGTATTGACACACCTTTTGTCTTAGCAATAGGGTTAGTGGCATGGTGCGCAATTGTGTAGAGGTTGTCTGTTATTTTAGGAATGTTCTGGCCCTTAAAGTGGGTTTCCTGTAGGAAGACCACTAAGGGTTTTGTTTTCCTTAGTTCTTTTAAGAATTTGGAGCGTTTTTCGGGGATATTAAGCCCATTAATATTGTGCGAGACAAGTGAGGGAGATTTGCCTAAGAAAGAGTATGCCATATTGTGTTCTCTTGAGGGGAGATCAACTATGTATCAGCAGGGGTGTAGGGATATCAGAAGGTATAGGAGTGGAAAGTGTGGGGTGGGTATAGGGGGGGGGTTTGTCTGGGTGAGCTGGTGAGGACCAGCCCGCTCGGATCACGAGTCGTAGCCCTAAATCTACTGTCAAGTAGTAGGGCCTGTAGACACCTTTGGTGAAGACAAAGATGTCAGGGATGACTCTGTTGAAGGCGTGGGAGGGTTCTGCGTGGATGGCAGATCGGTGACACTATCCTACAAGGAAATCGAGATGTAGGATATTATCATGAGGGTCCGGGTTGGAACAAGGGTATGTAAGCGAACTGAAATGGAAGTCTGAACCCTTCCATTGGGGGGGGGGAAGAGAAACTGTGGAGTGCGTGAAACATTATGAGAACAAATACCCAGGAGTAGACCGTGAGATCTGCAAGTAAACCACCATAACATAACATGAATAACCGAACATATATAACCGATGAGACATTATTGTGGCAGTCTCTAAAAGCGCCCCGGGTGTATTAAACCAGTAGTAGCCTTGACTGCAACATAAGAAAGCGTTCTACTGGCGTTCCTAAGTCCCAAATGCACAGTAACGGTCAAGTTGTTCAACTCAAATTAAGCTAATGTAAGTTAAACTAGATTAGACTAAATTAGATCCCCAAATCCATTAAGAATCCCAGTAGTATTGGGGGCTATCCCTGCGAATATGGAGGCAGCCATCCAGATCTAGATGAAAGGAGACTGTCCAGTCATCTGTCTGTGGACAGAACCTCAGAGAAAATAAAACGTACTCACGTTCTTAAGAGGGGCTTTCTGTAGGCTACCTCCATACCCACACGCTGAGAATCGTCAATGAGATACGAGACCCTCCAGAGTCTACAAACCATGAGAGCGGCGCGAGAATCTTTAGAATGTCAGAAAATACTGTGCATAGGGGAAAGAAACACAGCCCGTGAATCACAACATAAATGGTGCATTGTTATAACATAAGTGTGGATCTAAACATTGATTAGGCGAATACTCAATAACAGAGTTCTTCATAAAGCATCACTGATGCCTATGCAACATTTGCAAACCTCCTCTGTGGGGTACCAGAACACTACAGTCCAAAGGTGAGAGTTGGCAGAGTCGCAGGTTCACTCCACCTGGCGCCGTAAGGTTGGGGCAGGGTAGGACAATCAAGTCTAGCAGCCCAAGGGGAAGTCCTGGTCAGAGGTGTTAATCATGTCAAGTACTAAAAGCCGTGTCGCGATTCACAATAAAATAAAAATAAATAAAAGAAAAATAAATCCTGGAAAAAGGGTTCCGATATTTAAGCCTCCGACAGTGTATATGTAGGCTGACATTAACCTAAAGTGAGGATGCAGAGGATCTTCAGCAACAGTCCATCATATCCTGGGATATCTAAAGACAGTTTGTAGATAAGGTGTGAATGGAGGAATCAAACCAAAGCAAGACTCAACAGTAAGGGCATGGCGCCCTCTAGTGGACAATAAGAGAATATGTTTTGGCTGCATCTCCATGTAAAATCATCTACAGGCTTGAGATAAGGAGCATACAGTACCTTCTGTTTCCAAGAGGAGTAACCTAATAGTTAGGCATGAAGGGTTGGTCTGACAGGAGGCTTCTCCCAGAGAGATTAGGATGTACAACAAAATAGGCTGTGCAGTTGCACATCAAGGGGGCTGGTGCTGCATGTAAACGAAAAGAAAAACAAAAAGCAAAAAAATAAAAAAGAGAAAAGAGAAAACAAACATAGTCAAACAGCACAATGCCTGAGGTGTTATCTCTTTTGCTGCATGGGCAGAGCAGGTTATAATTAGTTTAGCAACTTATAACAGGATTTCCTATCTTTGGTGGTTTGCACAGTGTACTCCTGGTCCTGTGTCGGGCAAAATATCTGAACGGTTACATCCTGGAGCTCTTAGCTGCAGGAGAAGCCTGATGACCCTTATAGGTCTTCTTTCGGTATTTGCCAACTTGGTATGGAGACTTGGATGGTGAAGGGCCTTGTGGAAGAGGTTGATGAATGAGTGTCGGTGGTAGCAGGAATTCAGCGTACCAGTCTGGTAGGTCTATTGGTGCAATGTGTAGATTTTCACAAAATTGCAGTAGGTCTTCTGGAACCCTGAGCATAAACTGCTTGTCATTAAAAGCAGCTTGTAAAGCAAATGGGAATTTCCAGCGATAACTGATTGCTTTAGATTGCAACACTTCTAACAGGGGTTTCAATGCTCTCCTGTTCTTTAGTGTGATCGGGGACAAGTCTTGAAAAAGATAGATGTCAGACTCGTTAAAGACAATCTGGTCGCTGGACCTCGCTTTCTTCAGAATCTCCTCTTTAAGGGCATAATTAGGTAGGCAGCAGATTATGTCTCTGGGAGGGACGTTGTCAGGGGCCCTCGGTCGCAATGCTCTGTGTGCCCTATCGAAATCTATGGGCGAGGCTTCAGGCCTATCCAGGAGACCATTGAATATGGATGTCAGCGCGGGCCTAATCTGATCTGGTAGCACCACTTCAGGGACCCCCCGCACCCTGATATTATTGCGGCGTCCCCTGTTATCTAAATCTTCTAAATGGCGATTAACCTCTATCAATTGTCGGTTATGAACCTCTGCTATGTCATCTAGTCTCGTCAGAGCGCGGTCTCTCCTCTTGCCTGCCCGTTCCGTCACCACCATTTGTTCTGACAGTCTCAGCAACTCTGTCTTAATGTCAGTGATAGCCACAGAAAAGGAGTTTTTTATGTCTGCCGCTATTTCCATCATAGTGGCGTAATTTAGGGGAGAGTCTGGGTTGATGTTACCTCCAGAGAAGTCTTCTGAGGCGGGAATGGAGACCTCGTTATCCTCCGTGTCTTCCCCTCCGTCGATTCTGTGAACCGGCGCCATCTTGTCCTTCACGCGGCCGCCTGTATAGCGATATTTGTTCAAGTTAGCAGGCGTCGCCTTCCCTTTTGGTGTTTCCATTAGCTTCGCTAGTCCACCGGGTGTTCCCTTCTTGAGCCGGGTGTTCATGCTCCTCTGGGAACAGGTTGTTTTCGGCGATTGTTTCAACACTAGGACCGGAGCTCTTTCACACAGCGGCCATCCACGTTGCTCGCCAAGCCACGCCCCCCCCCATATTCAATCTTTACTAGAGTGTGCATATTTTCACTGGTGCATCTTGATGATTGATTTGCTATTTGAACCGATGCATAGTCCCAAGCACATTCTCTTATAACTTACATTTTTCACCTTCAATTTGGGCATACCAATTGTGGGACAGACATTTTTTGGGATCTTCTTATACTCCAGTGCCCGCCCAGGGAGAATCTTACGCATGTATATTCAGACCCATGGTGAGTGAAGTCTGTTTTTCACCTTTTGTGTGTCCTGAAGAAGCGGATCAGTGAAACATGTTGATGCACAAGGGCTCTTTCCCTTGATATCATATAACAAATCCAAAGTACTGGCCCTTGTTGGTCATATTCTGTATATACGTCTATGTTTTTAGCAGCATTCCTGCTCTCCTGAGGCAGCTTGTATGGTTCCAGTGAAACCAGTCAACTACAAGGGCATTTGCGTTCATGAAGGATGATAGAAGAGTACTACCTGTATTACAGTGTTTTTTGCATAACATAGCGATGCATAAAAATGTATTTTGAAAATAAATTAAGCTGGCCATAGATGGTGTCACGTACCTAATGGATGAGCCAGACGTGTGGAGGGAAGCCTCTTGTACAGCTCTGACTCGTGGACAACTGATAGTGAGACAGTTGGCCCAGGAGCATGGCGAAGTAAGAGTGCTTATGAACAGTCCAGAAGTCTGTGCCAGTAGAAGCCGGGAACTCACAAACAGAATGCTGGACCCAATAGGTGGCAGGCAAGCGAGGTGGCAGACGGGCTGGTAGACCTGACAATATGCAAGCAGAGGAGCACCACTGGAAGCAGGAGCTGTAGCAGACTGGCAGCTGGAAAGGGGGTCAGACGAGCCGTGTTGACAACAGACAGGCAGATCGGGTACAGACAGCAGGCAGAAGCGTAGTCGGGTCACAGGCAGGTTTTCGGCAACAGACGTTCAGATCAGGCAGAAGCAGCAGGCAAAAGCGTAGTTGGGTCTCAGGCAGGTTTGGCAACAGGTACCATAGGCCAGAGGTCAGGGCAGGAAGCAGGCAGAGGTAGTCGGGAGCAAGACTGGGTTGGTATCAGAAGTCACACACACAGGTATCAGGATTCAGGTAAACGATGTAGAAATTGTAAAGTGCGGCGCTGAAAATTATGATTTTGATGTGATCAAAAAATATGTAAATAGGTGAATAAGAGCGTGCTGTCTATATGAATTGATCCATTAGACTGCACTAATGTGCTCATTTCAATATACACACAGAAGGTAATAAATGAATATTAAACAACCACAATGGTGCATAAAACATAAAAAACTAAAATCCTGATAAACAAAGTGTATAGATGTACAAAGAGATAGATAAATATCTATATTGAACATCAAAGTGATTGTGTTAATAAACACCAATGTAACAATAAACCTAATGTGTTGGTAAACAAATGAGTATAAAGTCCAAAAAATTCCACTGAAATTAAAATAACTATATAATCTGTTGTCTGTAGGTATTCCACCACCGTGAAGATGGAAAGCTTACCAAACGAATTGGACCCAGCATGGCTTACGCCTGATGAGTCAAACGGGCTTGTTGGTGTATCTCACTCAGTACGACTTCCAATGGAACCAGGGAGAGATATATCACAGAGTTGACATCAATGAATATAGACCATGGATGAAGCAGCAGTACTTCACATATAAATCCTCCCTAGTAACATATAGTAGAAGGAAAAAGATTGGGCCACGTAGTGTAATTTCGTTTCAAAATGAGAACATTTATTAAAATTATAAAATGGTCACTCACATTTGAGAAGACATATAAAGAGAAAAAAATCAAAGTAACGCAGTGGCATAAGCGAGCCCTTCCTGACGCGTTTGTTCTAATAAGGCATCATCCCCAGATTTAACCAATCAATATACGCATATTGTGATTTTTATTACCATAAAATATGTAGAAGAATACGTATCAGCCAAAACTGAGGAAAAATTTATTTTTTAAAAAGAAATTGGGGATATTTTTTTTCAAAATTGTCGCTCTTTTTTTGTTTATAGGTCAAAATATAAAAACCGCAGAGATAATCAAATACCACCAAAAAAACTCTATTTGTGTGAAAAAAACAATTTTGTTTGGGTACAGAGTGGCACGACCGCGCAATTGTCAGTTAAAGTGATGCAGTGTCGTATTGTAAAAAATGGCCTGGTCATTGAGCAGCCAAATCTTCTGGGGCTGAAGTGGTTAAGTTTGCTTTTACTGGCTGGCTTGGTGCCTTCTTCTTTGATATGGCACTACAAATGGGTACTAAGTACGTTATATTACTTTCAGGGTTTTCCTGTGATTGTGTATGTTTCTACACTAAGGCCCCTTTCACATGTCCGCTCCGCTCGTCCGTTCATTACAAGTCCGTTTACGGACTTGTAATGAACCCCTATGGGAGCGGATACATCCGCTAACGTCCGCAAGATCCGCATCCGTTTTTTCGGACGGAAGAATGTCCTTTTTTTCTTCCGTCCGGCCAAACGATCGGATGCAAACGGACAGACGGTCCGTTTCCATCCGATTCCCCATAGGGGAGAGCGGAGGAGAGACAGGGCGGTCCCTGCACATTGTGCGGGGACCGCCCTGTCCGCCTGACAGCTCAGCGGGGATCCCCCACTGAGCCGACGGACACACGGAGTGGACCGAAAAACAGTCCGCTCCGTGTGAAAGGACCCTAAATCTGTTAGAGGGGCTGAGATTCTTGAAAAGATTGAGGCAAAGAACAGAGAGTGAATCCTAATAATCAGATCCTATGGGGGTAACACAACACAGATGTGGGGAAATATTGTGAGTCTTGAGCACAGTGTCACATCTCAGTCCCAGTGCCTCAAAAATGCAGATACCATTGCCAGTGATTAAGGTCCCTTTTGTGCGAATAACACCTGGTTGGTTAAGTTGATTTGGGGACACCAGTACACCTTGTCCTGATGGATTTTGGAATAGATTTGTACTGTCTTTTGCCTTAGTTATTGTTTGTGATCAAAGAAGTCTTAGGCCACCTACGCACGATCGAACATGTCCGCTAAAACTGGTCGGCAGACCAGTTTCAGCGGACATGTCCGATCGTGTGTACGGCCTAGCGGACAGGTTTCCAGCGGACAAAAGTTTCTAAGCATGCTTAGAAACTTGTCCGCTGGAAACCTGTCCGTCGGACATGTCCGCTGGTTAGTACGCCTAACCAGCGGACCGAAATCCCCCGCATGCGTCGAATTGATTCGACGAATGCGTGGAAGCATTGTACTTCTTTGTTTGCGCACGTCGCGGCGTCAACGTCACCGCCACGTCACCGCGTTGTCTGTCCGTGGGGATTTTGGTCTGATGGCGTGTACACACATCAGACCAAAATATCCCAGGAGACATGTCCGATGAAAAAGGTCCGCTGACCGTTTTCATCGGACATGTCTCCTCGTGTGTACGCGGCCTTATAGTCCTCAGTGGGATTTTCTCCCTTTGAATGTTTCTAGGTATGCCATACAAGAGGCATGATAGAATATATTACAGCCATGCAAAACTGTATTGATGATGTGACCTCTATTGTCAGGGAACATATGCAACATCATATGCTCAGCAGGCCTAAAGACAGGTGAATAACAGTTTAGCATGAATACAAACTTTACACCTAGAGGACTGATTGGTGGCTTTACTTATAACAAAGGGAAGTCAGTTTTTGGACAAATGGCAGCTCCCTTATGAGATAGTAGAACAAGCAGGAGAGGTGGATTACAAGTAGGGATGAGCCTGATGTTCAAGTCGAATGTAAGTTCGACTCCAACATTGGCGAATAGCGAACAATTTGGGGTGTTCACGGCAAATTCGAAAGCAGCGGAACACCCTTAAAAAGTCTATAGGAGAAGACAAAGGAGACCCCCAGATCCTGCCCTCCCCTATGTGAATTGCTAACGAGGTACATTGTATCCCTACAATTTCACCCAAAAAAATGACAAAAATTGTAAAAAAAAAAAAACACACACACAGCTTGAGACAAGTCCTTTAATAAAAAGAAAAACAAAATTCAGCGATGTAATCCTTCCACGACCCTATGATACACGCCACCACAATCAATTCCACCTCCATGGGAGACACCCGCTGAGTGATGTGAGACCCACCGTGACAGCTATTAAATAGTCGAGGACGGGGCCACCTGTGACGTGCGCGGGTGACCCTGCTCCCCTCTGACGCAATGGGGGTTTCTGGCGGTTTCCCCGTGGCATCACGGGTGACCCCGTCCCCTTCTGACGCCACGTGTAGTATATAGTAAAATATACTACAATTGTAAAACAATCGATCCCAAATTCTGTGATAATTGCATATAATAGTCATTGAAGCTCAACAGTTTTTTTGGACATAGTCCTCTTCATCAGGACCTTCATCTATCAATGTAGACTTTATTTGTGCCATCTAAATGGAATGACAAGTTTGAATGATATATAAAGAAAATATAACAAAATTTCACACACTGTGTAATTGGGAGGGACTAAAAAAATAAAATCCATAAGGTTGAAGCAATGAAGGAGTGTCCTGCTTCTGTCACTATGAAATTTGTGAAAACCTTCATATCATTGGATACTATTGTAGGTTCATCTCAAATTAGCTGTTCCTTCTTCCTCCCCATGCACTCCATTGGAGTGTGGGTTCTCTCAGCCTCAACAGTTATCTCTACTGTCACAGACAGTGAAGACAGAATCCAAGGGGGATCCTAAAGATATTGTTGCCCTAATTAAAACTTTTTTGTAGCATTTAAATAAAAATAAATGTTTCAGATGGATACAAGTAACATATATATGCAAGTCACACTGCCATATCAGCTTTGTATTATAGGTTCCAACTAAAATAAATTTGAGAGCACCAACACTGGGACATGTAGACTGAAGATGAGATTTAGGTCAACCATGAGTTCGACCCAAACTCAGCTTGTTCGCAGTTTGCCCATCGGGTACAATAGTAATGATCAGATCTGGTCAGTTTGTAGGCCAACCGGAATCACTACCACTATTATATGTCAGATTCATACCCACTGGACAGTTTCACATTATAAATAAGCTGTCAGGTGTCCTAGATAGATATGGAAAGGTCTGGAAAAAACAGAAAGTTTTTTTTCCAAGTCGTTTTTTGTTTTGATTTTTACAGAAAAATTGGGGAAAAAAAAAAGTGTAGAATATGTTATTTTACAATGATAGTAAATAAATCTATGACATGGTATTCAAACAATATAACGTATATAATATATAATGTAAGGTCTTAAATGATAGCAAGTTATTGCAGCTGAAGGAAAGCAAGTCCTGGAATACAGTTCAAGTAACACTGCACTTCTCAATGCATTTCTCAACTAGGGGCACTGTAGATGAAAGGCTCCAGGTTAGTTTTCTTGAGGGCTCCATCCCCTACAGTTGGGTGTTTTTTTGGGATACAGTAGATGATAGTTTTTGTCCTCTCAGGCCTTGACAGGTAAGAACGTAAATTTGTCCAACAATTTTTTTAAATCTTATTTAACCACTTAAGGACCGCCTCCTGCACATATACGTCAGCAGAATGGCACGGCTGGGCACAGGCACGTACAGGTACGTCGCCTTCAAGAGCCCAGCCGTGGGCGCGCGCACGTGACCAGGTTCAAATCTCTCTGGCTGCGGGACCCACGAACCCGATCGCCCCCGGTGTCCCACGATCGGTCACAGGAGCTGAAGATCGGGGAGAGCCCCGCCCCCCTACAGTTAGAAACACATATAAGGTCACACTTAACCCCTACAGCGCCCCCTAGTCCTAAACTCCTAAACTGCAATTGTAATTTTCACAGTAATCAATGCATTTTTATAGCACTTTTTGCTGTGAAAATGACAATGGTCCCAAAAATGTGTCAAAATTATCCGATGTGTCCACCATAATGTTGCAGTCACGAAAAAAATCGCCGACCGCTGCCATTAGTAGTAAAAAAATATATTAATAGAAATGCCATAAAACTATCCCCTATTTTGTAAACGCTATAAATTTGGCGCAAACCAATAGTTAAACGCTTATTGCGATTTTTTTTTACCAAAAATAGGTAGAAGAATACATATCGACCTAAACTGAGGAAAACATTTTTTTTTTTTTCTTTCTCGTGGATATTTATTATAGCAAAAAGTTAAAAATATTGATTTTTTTTCAAAATGTTCGCTCTATTTTTGTTTATAGCGCAAAAAATAAAAACCGTAGAGGTGATCAAATACCACCAAAAGAAATCTCTATTTGTGGGAAAAAAAATAGTTTGGGAGCCACTTCACATGACCGCGCAATTGGCAGTTAAAGCGACGCAGTGCCGAATAGCAAAAAGGGGCAAGGTCCTTAACCTGCATATTGGTCCGGGACTTAAGTGGTCAACCTTTAACCACTTAAGCCCCGGACCAAAATGCAGCTAAAGGACCAGGCCCCTTTTTGCAAATTGGCACTGCGTCGCTTTAACTGACAATTGCGCGGTCGTGCGACATGGCTCCCAAACAAAATTGGCGTCCTTTTTTCCCCATAAATAGAGCTTTCTTTTGGTGATATTTGATCACCTCTGCGGTTTTTATTTTTTGCACTATAAACAATAATAGAGCGACAATTTTGAAAAAAATTCAATGTTTTTTACTTTTTGCTATAATAAATATCCCCCAAAAATATATATATATAAAAAAATCTCAGTTTAGGCGGATACATATTCTTCTACCTATTTTTGGTAAAAAAAAAATCGCAATAAGCGTTTATCGGTTAGTTTGCGCAAAATGTATTGCGTTTACAAAATAGGGGATAGTTTTATTGCATTTTTCGTGACTGCCACATTATGGCGGACACTTGAGACAATTTTGACACATTTTTGGGACAACTGTCATTTTCACAGCAAAAAATGCATTTAAATTGCATTGTTTATTGTGGAAATGACAGTTGCAGTTTGGGAGTTAACCACAGGGGGCGCTGTAGGGGTTATGTGTTCCCTAATGTGTGTTTACAACTGTAGGGGGGTGTGGCTGTAGGTGTGACGTCATCGATCGTGTCCCCCCTATAAAAGGGATGATGCGGTCGATGCAGCCGCCACAGTGAAGCACAGGGAAGCCGTGTTTACACAGGGCTCTCCCCGTTCTTCAGCTCCGGGGACCGATCGCCGCACTCCAGCGGCAATCGGGTCCATGACCCCAGCGGTCCGGGTCCCGGAGCTTCGGACCGGGTCACGGGAGTGCGCCCCTGACCCATGTTCTATGTATATGTGCAGGAGGCGGTCCTTAAGTGGTTAAATGATTCCTTTTATTGTTCTCCGCTATCACAGCATAATGTTTCCATAAAGCCTGTACATTAAATTGTTTCTTTTTTTTTCCTCCTCTCGGTAAATTGGTAAGACCAACATCTGGATTTTTAAAACATTTTCACTGTGCGATTTCTGCTGAAAGCAAAGCTGCAATTTGCAAATATTGCGAGAAGAAATATTTTCTAAATGCCGCAAGGATTACTAAATCTATCCTGGCATTCCAGAAGTGCCCTAAAGACATTAAAAAATACTTTATGGAATGTAGGGCTGTGCAAATTAACTTTTAATTAATCGATTAATCATTAATGTTTTTGATCGATCAAAATCTTTTTGATTAATATTCTTTTGATTGATATTTACCTCCCTGCCGGCTTCTGGGCCTTCAGGGGAGTTCCGTCGGAGATCCCGTAACGTCACGGACACCGGCAGGACTTGCCGTGTCCATCTGAAGGGCTCCTTTGCTGTGCCTTCATATCTGCATGCCGGTGGAACCTTACTATCTGCCACACGCAAGGGCTGTTACACTTCCCTCTATCACTTCCCTCTATCAACCTGGGATTCTACAACCCATTCACTGGTAGTTGTGATAGTTCCCTTCATTGGAAATCTACATGCCGACAGACTGATGTTAACCTCTCCTCATCTGGATTTAGCAGTGGTATCATTGTACACATTTTTATATCAGTATCATACATGGCTACATGTTTTTATGACTGATTTTGGTACGGTATGGTATTACTCGCACCATTTTTACAGTTTATGTAGTTATATCGATTTTATCTCCAGTGCATTTATTTGGTTACCTACTTGAAGACTATAAAAGTTTTAATGCTATTCCCATCGAGTGCTGCCTTTGTGTGTTTTTTGTATTCTGCTATCCATTTTTCCAGTTGTTGGTAGCTGCACTGGGAATCGGCCTGCAAGGAGATCAGCTAAAAGTAGTTGGATCTGTATGTGCGTTATCATTAATCAAAATTAGTCGATTAATCGATTTTATAAAAAACAATTAATCGAACACAAAAATTTTGATCAGTAACAGCCCTAATGGAATGACATGAGGACCAGAATGAAAGTGGGAGTAGCTTTTCCCTCCAGTGTTCTTATTCCTGAAAAACTCTTATTGCTGTTTCTGGATCATCACAGAATGCTTCTTCACCAGGAGCATCTTCAAGGAAAGAAGTGTTACAAACCACGGCCTCCCAAAAATACACAATACCTTCATGTATAGATCAAATGACACCTGAAAATCAGGAGAACATTCACCAAGCTCTTCTGGATCAGCATTGTCAATAACTGAAAATTATACGAATGTACACGATCAAACCAATACATTCCAGCAGACAGATCTGTTCAAATCGGTCTGTCCGACTGATTTGAACAGATCTATTTGGTCGTGTTTACGGGGCCTTAGTGTGTTGTCCCCATGAGCCATACCTAGCTACATGCCCTCCACATTGGTAGGGGATCTTGACACTGGGTCTGGTATGGATTTTGAGAAAAGCCCCACACTGTTTTTACAATTAGAGTGAAGCTGATTATGTCCTAAACTATCATTTAGCAGCATTTTGTTGTCACTTTTGCAGTAGAATATTATATAGGTGCACTTTTAGGTTAAAGGCATTCCCAAATATTTTATTTGAAGAATTAACAGCATTGAAGCCTGTTAGCCAGCAAAAGGTGTCTTTTAGTTAAACTGTAAACTGTGTATAATTTTTACTCAAAATTCTAAATGATATAAAAGTGTTTAGTTAGTACATTGATTGGTTGATACTTTACCTTTTTTTTCCCCTTAACATGAGAAATGTGTAATTTTTATTTTTACCACTAGGTGGTGGTAAAAGCCTTCTTTTAGCAGTTGCTGCGCTTTCTCTAGCTGCAGTTTCAGCTATTGAAATGCAAATGTTTTCCACTAAGAGTAGTTACTTACGTTTATAGAACACTGCCAAGCCGAGATTTCTGGTATTGTTATTTGCATGTATTCTATAAAACATTGGAACATACGTTTCATGTTAGATGTCAAGCAAAGCACAATATTTCTTTCCCAGGCTTCTATATTGGCGAATGGCAGCAAATAATGCACAACATTACCTACCATTTAAAAGAATGACATTTTACAATAAGTTGTAAGTATGAATGGTTAATTAATTAATGACAGCTTGATTGATTTTTGAGTCTTTAAAAAAAAAACTTTACCTATACTTAAAGCGGAGTTCCTCCCTAAAACAGCTTGCCTTTAACCACTTGCCACCCGCCAATGACAGATGGACGTCGGCCAGGGCTGGACTGGGACATAGATTTGGCCCTGGACTTCATCCAGACTGGCCCACTTTGACAGGTCACTCCCATGGCGGCTGGACATGGTGTCTAACGGAGACTCTTTACCACGTGATCAGCTGTGTCCAATCACGGCTGATCATGATGTAAACAGGAAAAGCCGGTAATCGGCTTCTCCTCACTCGCTTCTATCAGACACGAGTAGAGGAGAGCCGATGCCAGGGATGCCCACTGGACGATCAGGGATGCCACTAGACCACCAGGGATGCAAAACCAAAACACCAAAACACAGGTATGCCACTGACACAAATAATGAATGCCAATCAGTGCCCGCAATGGATGCCAATCAGTGCCCACAATGGGCATCACTGATTGGCAGGCATTGTTTGGCACTGATTGGCATCCACAACACATACGTCAGTGCCACCTATCAGTGCCCATTTATGCCCATACATGCCACCTATCAGTGCCCATCCATGCTGACTATCAGTGCCCATCCATGCCACCTATCAGTGCCCATCCACGCCACCTATCCATGCCGCCAATCCGTGACCATCCGTGCCGCCTATCCGTGCCGCCTATCCATGCCCACCCATGCCGCCTATCCGTGCCCATCTGTGCCACCTATCCGTGCCCATCCGTGCTGCCTATCCATGCCGCCTATCAGTGCTCATCATCAGTGCCCATCAATGCCACCACATCAATGCCACCTCATCAGTGCCCATCAGTGCTGCCTTATCAGTGCCCGTCAGTGCAGTACCATCAGTGTCCATCAGTGAAGGAGAAAACGTACTTATTTATAATGTTTTAAACAGAAACAAAAAAAAATTTGGTCATTTTTTTTTTTGCAGAAAATAAAAATCCCAGAGGTGATCAAATACCACCAAAAGAAAGCTCTACTTGTGGGTACAAAATGATAAAAAATGTTTTTTGGGTACAGTGTAGCATGACCGTGCAATTGTCATTCAAAGTGCAACAGCACTGAAAGCTAAAAATTGGTTTGGGCGGGAAGGTGTATAAGTGCCCTGTATGGAAGTGGTTAATGTAAAAAAATAAAAATAACAAAACATTTTTTTTTACTCACTTCTATCTGGCTGTTTCTGGTCCTAGGTAGTTCAACTTCCTGTCCTGAGACCCCATTGCCTCCTGGGAAATGATCATTTCCCAGGAGTCTCTGGGCATTACTGTGCCTAAAAATCGCCCAGCATGCACCTCTCCCTGAAAACCAGGAAGAAAAAGGAACTGGGCTTCACATGCCCACACATATGATGGATACGGCCACAACATGAGCTGGAAGATATAAAGCACGTGTTTACAATGATTTCTGGAATGACTGGGGAGCTATTAATATGTTTTAGGGACTATTTAATGTGATTCATTTTAACTTGCAAAAACAATAAAAAAATTATGCCCGATACCCTGCTTTAACCACTTTCCGCCCAGGCGAGAGCCCGTAGCTCTACGTCGGGCGCGTGAACGGCCAGGGAGCGCGCGCGCGCGCCTCCCCGCCGTTCCCGACGATCGGATTCGATACAGAACCGATCACTCACCAGGTCCAGGCCAATAAAATCTGGCCTGGACCTGGTGATCACCCTCAGCCAATGGTTGTTCTCCCCTGCCAATGTTTTGTAAACATTGACAGGGGAAATGCTGCTCTCTCCCTCGTGTCGGTCTTTCCGTTCCTGACCGAGAGAGAGAGAGCATCTAAACGTGAGTTGCACAACACTACACTGACACCAGGTCACGTAGGCACACAATTCACCCCTGTTAACCCCCCGATCGCCCCCCAAATGAACCCCTTCACTGCCTGTCACTGTGTCACCCAGTACAGCAATCAGATTTTTTTTTGATTGCTGTACAAGTGTCATTAGTGACTAAAATAATTGTTAGGGTGATTAGTCTTAGGCCCTAATAAGTCTAGGGACCCCCCCTAACCCCCCCCCAATAAAGGTTTAACCCCTTGATTACCCCCTGTCACCAGTGATCACAGTATAAGTGTCACGGGTGACGCAGTTTAGCTAGTTTATTTTTTATAGCATCAAGGCACCCGCCATATTTTTTGCAATAAAGTTTTAACCCCCTGATTACCCGCGGGTGATCAAAGTTTGGTTTTAGCGCCAGATAGGCTCTGCGTCGCCCCAGGTAGCGTCAGATTAGTGCCAGTAGCGCTAACACCCACGCACGCACCATACACCCCCCCTTAGTGGTATAGTATCTGAACTGATCGATACCTGATCTGATCAGATCTATACTAGCGTCCCCTCCAGTTTAGGGTTCCCAAAAACGCATTGTTAGCGGGATCAGCCCAGATACCTGCTAGCACCTGCGTTTAGCACCTTCGCCCAGCCCAGCCCAACCAAGTGCAGTATCGATCAATCGATCACTGACACAAAACACAAAAACACATAACTGCAGCGTTCGCAGAGTCAGGCCTGATCTCTGCGATCACTAACAGTTTTTTGGTAGCGTTTGACTGTCGCTAACAGGTCAGGTGCTTTTTTTCCTGTGAATCTCACCACCGTACCCCTAAATTTAGAGCCCAAAATGGCAAATAGAATGTACGGTGATGAATAGTGATGAGGAGGTCACGCATCTGTCAAATTCTAGCTCATATGAACCTGTAGACGACAGTGGCTCCCTGACAGATAGCTCTGACGACGGAGTGGTCCCTGCTAGGGTCAGGCGTACCAGATCCCGATCTTCTGCTGTCGCTGAGGTGCAAGAACCGCAGGGCTCTCGTATGGGGCAGAGTAGTACTAGCGCCGCTATTCCTTCGGGTGATCTGGCAAGCACCAGCGGCCTAGTACATCCTGGACATACATCCAGCACTGCAGTAACACTTGGTGACGTGGCGAGTCCCATAAGTGCAGTTCAAGCTGGCGAGGTGGCAAGCACAAGTAGTGTCCCGCTGCCACCAAGAAGAAGAAGACGACAAAGACAGGCCCGTCGTGCCCATAGTGCCTTTCCTGCTGCATTAGCCAATCCTGATTGGGTCCCCGCCACTTCTGCAGCACCCGTACTTCCCCCATTCACTGGCCAACCCGGAATTCAGGTGGAAACAGTTGATTTTACGTCACTGGATTTTTATTCACTGTTTTTCACGGAAGATCTCTATAGATCTATTGTGGACCAAAGCAATTTGTATGCTGGTCAATTCATCGCCGCTAATCCCCAGCTGTCCCTTGCCAGAGATTGGAAGCCAATTACGGTTTCCGAATTTAAGATCTTTCTGGGCCTTACCCTCCTCATGGGCATTACTAAAAAGAGTGAACTGCGGTTGTATTGGTCCACGCGCCCAATTTACTATATGCCCATTTTCTCTGCCTCCATGTCCAGGACACGATACGAGCAGATCTTGCGGTTCATGCATTTTAGTGACAATCAACTCTGTCGTCCTCGGGAGACCCTGAATTCGATCGGCTCTACAAAATTCGGCCCCTCGTAAACCACTTCAACGAACGGTTTGCAGCCTTGTATAATCCCCAGCAAGTTGTCTGCGTTGATGAGTCCCTGATTAAGTTTTCTGGTCGCTTGTCATTCAAACAATACCTTCCCAGCAAGCGTGCCAGATACGGGGTCAAGTTGTATAAGCTCTGTGACAGGGCAACAGGCTATACATCTAGCTTTATGGTTTACGAGGGAAAAGACAGTCATGTAGAGCCGGAAAATTGCCCTGATTACATAGGGAGCGCTGGTAAGATAGTCTGGGAATTGGTGTCACCCTTATTCGGAAAGGGGTACCACTTGTACGTGGACAATTATTACACGAGCGTGCCACTTTTTAGTCATCTTTTTGATTATGGAATTGGCGCATGTGGCACCGTGCGACCTAATCACCGGGGCATCCCCCAACGGCTTGTAGAATCCCGTCTTAGTCGGGGGGAGAGAGCCTGCTTACAGTGTAACAATTTGTTAGCAGTGAAGTGGAGGGATTCACGGAATGTTTTCGTTCTGTCCTCGCTTCACGCAGACACGGCAGTCCAAATTCCTACGGCGACTGGTGTTGTGGAGAAACCCCTCTGTATCCACGAGTACAACCTTAACATGGGAGGGGTGGACCTCAATGACCAGTTATTGGCGCCGTACCTAATTACCCGTAAGACCAAACGCTGGTACAAAAAAGTGTCGGTTTATTTGTTTCAATTGGCTTTGCTGAACGCTCATGTGCTATACACAGCTTCAGGACAGACTGGATCCTTCCTAAAATTCCAGGAAGAGATCGCCGAAGCCCTTCTGTTTCCAGACGGTGCTTTGCCCCACCTTCCCAACGCAAATGCAGTGAGCCGGCTGCATGAGAGGCATTTTCCTTTTATCATCCCTAGTACCCCTACCCAAAGAACCCACCAAAGAAGATGTTGTGTCTGCAGCAAACTCGGATTTAGGCGTGACACCCGCTTTTATTGTCCCGACTGTCCTGACCAACCTGGTCTTTGCATTGGTGTATGTTTCAAACGCTACCACACACTAGTTGAGTATTAGCGTAGGGTACAGCACCACACAGTCCTAGGCACAATAACACAGGGTTTCGGAAGATGTGATGGCCATCACATTTTGAGAGACCATAATCTGCAACGTTCAGTTTACAGTTTATAAAAGTGAAAAAAAGTGGAAAAAATTAAACTCACACAAAAACACAAAAAAAATATAAAATAAAAAATCCAAAAATAGTTGTGGTTGTATTTTTCTCCTCTCTTTGTTGTTCTCTTATGTTCACTCTCTACTGTCTACTCACTATTGTTCTATATCTATTCTCTCTATTTTTTTTTATAGTATTTGCTTTGCAGGTATGGTATGTTATACTGTAATGTTTGTTTTATTGTTAACCATCATTTACTTAGCAGGTACGCCATTTAGTTGCATCGCGGATTTATTTAGCGTGACAGCAACAGCGTTTGCTCCCACGATATATAAAGCCACGACTCCAACACTGTGGGAGGTGATTTCACCACCACAGCTAAAAAAAGAGCATATATGCCGAAGCATGGGGGCATTAGGGGCGGAGGAGCGATTTTGCTCCTAATGCCGCATACATACGATCGAAATTCCGTCGGAAGCTTTCCCGTGGAAAAGTTCAACCGTGTGTACGCGGCATAACTTTTTTTGAGGGAGGATGCCCCCATGCTTCGGCATATATATTTTTTAGGCACAGGTTGCGTTAATTTATTTTTTACTGTTTTTTTATTTTTTGGTATTTGATTTGCAGGTATGGTATGGTAAGATCTTACTGTTAGAATGTAATGTTACTTTGTTTTAATGTTAACCATCATTTGCTTAGCAGGTACGCCATCCAGTTGCATCGCCGATTTATTTAGCGTGACAGCAACAGCGTTTGCTCCCACGATATTTAAAGCCGTGACTCCAACACTGTAGGAGGTGATTTCACCACCACAGTTAAAAAAAGAGCATATATGCCGAAGCATGGGGGCATTAGGGGCGGAGGAGCGATTTTGCTCCTAATGCACGTACATACGGTCGAAATTCCGTGGGAAGCTTGTCAGTGGAAAAGTCCGACCGTGTTCATGCGCCATAACTTTTTATGCAGCGTACATACGTCTGTGAGCGGCATAACTTTTTTGAGGGAGGATGCCCCCATGCTTCGGCATATATAACTGGTGCATGTATGCCCATCATTAGAAGTGGGTGGATGAAGGGAGGTATTCTAATGGTGGGCATATCCACCGATCAATCAATTTTTTTCGTTCAGCCAACAGGCTGCATGAAAAAAAAAAGATTACAATACATGTCCAACAAGAACCATCAACGTATGGTATGTTGCTGGACTTTGAATGGTTATACCAGAATGATGCCTGCGGGTTTAGGTATCATCTTGGTATCATTCTCTTCAGCCAGCGGTCGGCTTTCATGTAAAAGCAATCCTAGCGGCTAATTAGCCTCTAGACTGCTTTTAAAAGCAGTGGGAGGGTATGCCCCCCCGGATATAAACTGCGCCATTGGGAAAGTGGGAAAACATTTTATCACACCGATCTTGGTGTGGTCAGATGCTATGAGGGCAGAGGAGAGATCTAGGGTCTGATAGACCCCAATTTTTTCAAAAAAGAGTACCTGTCACTAACTATTGCTATTATAGGGGATATTTACATGCCCTAAGATAACAATAAAAATTATAAAAAAAAAAAAAAAAGGAAGGAACAGTCTAAAATACAATTAAAAAAGCAAAATAAATAATAATAATTAAAAAAAAGCACCCCTGCCCCCCCCCCCCCTGCTCTCACGCAAAGGCGAATGCAAGCGTCGGTCTGGCGTCATATGTAAACAGCAATTGTACCATGCATGTGAGGTATCACCGTGAAGGCCAGATCGAAGGTAATAATTTTAGCAGTAGACCTCCTCCGTAAATCCAATGTGGTAACCTGTAGAGGCTTTTAAAGGCTTTTAAAAATGTATGTTGTTTGTCGCCACTGCACATTTGTGGGAAATTTTAAAGTATGTCATGTTTGGTATCTGTGTACTCGGCCTATGATCATCTTTTTTATTTCATGAAATATTTGGGCAATATAGTGTGTTTTAGTGCTTTAAAATAAAAAAAAGTGTATTTTTCCCCAAAAAATGCGTTTAAAAAATCGCCGCGCAAATACTGTGTGGAAAAAAAAATGCAACACCCACCATTTTAATCTGTAGGGCCTTTGCTTTAAAAAAATATATAATGTTTGGGGGTTCAACTTAACTTTCTTGCAAAAAAAAAAAAGTTTTTATGTAAACAAACAGTGTCAGAAAGGGCTTTGTCTTCAAGTGGTTAGAAGAGTGGATGATGTGCGACATAAGCTTCTAAATGTTGTGCATAAAATGCCAGGACAGTTCAAAACCCCCCCAAATGACCCCATTTTGGAAAGTAGACATCCCAAGCTATTTTCTGAGAGGTATGTTGAGTACATGGAATATTTTATATTTTGCCACCAGTTGCTGGAATATGACAAACTTTTTTTTTTTTTTTGCACAAAGTTGCCACTAAATGATATATTGCTCAAACATGCCATGGTTATATGTGGAATTACACCCCAAAATACATTCTGCTGCTTCTCCCGAGTATGGGGATACCACATGTGTGAGACTTTTTGGGAGCCTGGGGTGTCTACTTTCCAAAATGGGGTCATTTGGGGGGTTTTGTGTCACCATGGCATTTTATGGCCTTCAAAACGGTGATAGGTAGTGATAGGTAGTGAGGAGTGAAATCAAAAATGTTTGCCCTTAGAAATCCTGAAGGCGGTTCTTGGTTTTCGGGGTCCCGTACGCGGCTAGGCTCATAAAAAGTCCCACACATGTGGTATCCCCATACTCAGGAGAAGCAGCAGAATGTATTTTGGGTGCAATTCCACATATACCCATGGCATGTGTGAGCAATATATAATTTAGTGACAACTTTGTGCAAAAAAAAATAAAAAAAATCATATTCCCGCAACTTGTGGCAAAATATAGAATATTCCATGGACTCAAAATGCCTCTCAGCAAATAGCCTGGGGTGTCTACTTTCCAAAATTGGGTCATTTGGGGGGGGTTTGTGCTATTTGGGCATTTTATGGCCTTCAAAACTGTCATAGGTAGTGAGAAGTGAAATCAAAAATGTGTGACCTTAGAAATCCTGAAGCCCGTGCTTGGTTTAGGGCCCTGCACGCAGCTAGGCTCCCCAAAAAGTCCCACACATGTGGTATCACCGTACTCAGGAGAAGCAGCAGAATGTATTTTGGGGTGTAATTCCCACATATAACCATGGCATGTGTGAGCAATTTATCATTTAGTGACAACTTTTTGTAATTTTTTTTTTTTGTCATTATTCAATCACTTGGTACAAAAAAAAAAAATATTCAGTGGCTCAACATGCCCTCAGTAATTCCTTGGGTCTACTTCCAAAATGGGGTCATTTGGGGGGTTTTGTACTGCTCTGCCATTTTGGCACCTCAAGAAATTAGATAGGCAGTCATAAAATAAAAACTGTGTAAATTCCAGAAAATGTACCCTAGTTTGTAGACGCTATAACTTTTGCGAAAACCAATAAATATACGCTTATTGTGATTTTTTTTACTAAAGACATGTGGTTGAATACATTTTGGCCTAAATGTTTGACTAAAATTTAGTTTATTCGATATTTTTTACTTTTTGTTATAAGAAAAATCATTTTTTTCCCAAATTTACGGTCTTTTTCCATTTATATCGCAAAAAATAAAAATCGCAGAGGCAATCAAATACCATCAAAAGAAAGCTCTATTTGTGGGAAAAAAAGGACGCAAGTTTCGTTTCGGTATAACATTGCATGACCGCGCAATTACCAGTTAAAGTAGCGCAGTTCCAAATTGTAAAAACACCTCTGGTCTTTAGGCTGACAAATGGTCCGGGGGGAAAGTGGTTAAGGAAATATGAGTGCTGCCACTGCTAATCCAAAAATGCTGGATTTCTGGCTGTTATGCTGAACTCCTGGGGCCAGATTCTCAAAAAATTGCATATCTGGCGGCGTAGCGTACTGTATCGCATTTACACTACGTCTACGCAAATTACTGGAGCAAGTGCCGTATTCTCAAAGCACTTGCTCCGTAATTTTCGGCGGCATAGCGTAAATGCGGTGTCGTAAGGCCGCGTAATTCAAATACTGAAGGAGGGGGCGTGCTGTATTTAAATTAAGTGCGCCCCTGCGTCAAACGAAGTGCGCATGCGCCAGCCTGGACAAAAGCCCAGTGCACATGCTCCTGCTCACGTCGGAAAGCGTAGTTGAAACCAACGTCAAAACGACGTGATCGTCACTTACGCAATTCCCTATTCGCGAACGACCTAGTAAAACTACGTAACCGATGGAAAAAGACGACGCTGACCCGACGCCATACTTAACATGGCAACGACGGCACTTCGGAAACATACCCCTCATATAGCAGGGGTAACCTTACGCGTACGCAGCCTACGTAAACGACATCACCGCGTCGCAAAAACTTTTTGTAATCGGCGTATTAGGCTCATTTGCATAGGCAAATGAGAAAACAACGTAAAGGCTACCTAGGGGCCGGCGTTGTCATTACATCTAAGATTCGACGGTGTAATTGCTTTACACCTGTCAGATTTTTAGTGTATCTATGCGTAAGTGATTCTAAGAATCACTCGCATAGATACCCATTGAAAAAAACTGCGATACGACGGTGTATCTGAGATACACCGTCGTATCTCAGCTGAGAATCTGGCCCCTGGTTTTAGAAGAATATTGCCTTACCAGGAGTAGCAGGTGAAAAAAAAATCACTAAACATTACTGGTTAAAGAACTCCACTAAGCATTGTTGTACACAGTGCTGGGACAAGGTCATCCAGTGCCCAGGCCCAAAATACCAAACCGTACCCCCTGCTCCCTCATTTATGGGGATCTTACGCTCAACAGTCACCAGCTTGTCAAAATTACTGCAGCTGTCACTACACCTGTCAGCCTTGTAGCAGATGGAAGGCATCCTCATCCCTACAGTAAACTATTGTACCCAGGGCAGCCGACCCTCTTGCCCACCCCTTGTCCCAGCCTTGGTTGTACTCATAACATAAAACCAATGTAATTTCAGACAAAAATAAACTTTGGTAGAGCTCAATTACACTAGCAGTGCCCTCTGAAGAGTGATCCATGGTGGATCACTTTTCAGGTGGCGTTTGACAGACAGTGAGGAGGCATGATGTTGGCTCCTCGTCTCCTGTTTAACCCTTAAAAAAAACAGACCACTGCACTGCAACCACGTGGGGGCAGTTGTCACATGCTCTATTCAGTTGATGAGCTCACATTCAGAAGGTGGCACTCCACAGAAAGGATAGATTTTGCTGCTTTGCATTGTAGTTGTGACATACCTCCCAAATGTTTTAGATGAGACTGAGGGACACCTATCATCAAAATTATGCAGGCATAGGGCACACCCCTTGTCACACCCACTTAAAGGAGAATTGTACAAAAAAACAAGATTGCTTTTTTTTACCACAACTTCTCCTTTATACTGGCTTTTGGAATTTACAAATGCAGCAATTTAGAAATCAAATGAAAGGTTTAGCACTGGGAAACACTTTTTGATAGCTAAAAAGTGCATTTTATATACATCTATATAAATCAGACCAAAATGAGGGACAAATGAGGAGGAAAGAGGGACAGAGGGACATTGCTCTAAATCAGGGACAGTCCCTTGAAAATCAGGGACAGTTGGGAGCTATGGTTGTGACATGTACATCTGCTGCCTTTGTTGGGGCGGGGAGGGGGTTTGATAATAAATTGAGTCTTAACCACATGTTTTTACAGACCCCAACTGCAAAAGTAAACTTAGCCTGTAGGTAGGGCGACCACATTTCCAAACTGCCATTCAGGGACAACCCCCCCCCCCCCCCTCCCAAAAATCAGCTTATGCTGTAACGAATCACAGCACAACCAGCGGGTGCATGCTCTGCACAGAAACACTTATCACGCTGCTAAACAAGGCCTCCACATCGCCACTCATCTCACTGACGATACTTGTCCTGGCCGGTGATTAGACACAAGGGATTTATGATTTATTCCAATCAAAATCGGGGGTGGGAATTGTGCCTCTCCAGACATTCCCAGTCAGGGCAAGCAATATGGCGGTCTTTTTTGGGGGCGTGAGATTGTCCGGGGGGGGGGTGGCTATGTGAGTTTCACTGTTTTGTCCTGGAATGGAGGTACCCAGGACCCGGGACAGACCTGCAAAATGTGGTACTGTCCCTGGCAATTCGGGACATGTGGTCACCCTACCTGTAGGTAAACCTATAATAAGGCTTACCTATAGGTACTGTAAATATCTCCTAAATGTGCACTGAAGAAGATATTTACTGCATATGCAGCCGAGGACGACATCAGCACATGCGCTCTGAGTAGGGTGACCAGACATCCCCGGTTTCCAGGGACAGTCCCCGGATTGAGGACACTGTCCCCATACCAAGTCTGTCCCCGGGTTTTGTCCCCGGACGGGATTTGAACAGGGGCTGGCACAATTTCAAAGACAGTCAGTGCAGAATTAAAAATACAAATTCTGAATTACACCCCCCTGCTCCTACTAGCTTAGGGGGGTGTATTTTTCCATTATCTGTGCCCCTTTCTGATGATCATGTGCTGGTCGGAGCGGAGAAAATATTTCTTCATTTTTGGGTGCATGCCCATCCAGCTCCACCCGCATGTTCTTCTGCCTTGGCTCAAATCCTGGCAAGCCACTTGCCTGCTTATCTCCTTGTCTTCCCTGGCAGAGTAAGCTTCCTCCGCTCCCCATCCAGTAGTAACCGGGGGCCCGGAGAGTAAGACTTGACAGGCTGCGAAGTGGGCAGCAGCGGCGACAGGCAGAGAGTTGCCGATTGCCGCCATTACTAGTAAAAAAAAAAATTTAAAATATGTCCCCGGATTTCATTTTAAAAATCTGGTCACCTTAGCTCTGAGGGAACAGCCATCCTTGCCGTTTCTTCAGAGCTTGCATGCGCGGGAGTGACGTAATGCGGCTCTAGCCAGTATCACAGCGGGGTCCGCAGACCCGGAAGGAATATAGGTGAAGATGGATGCGGTCCCCAGAGGTGACAACGGCGGCTTTATTTGCAGGTATGTTTCACATAATGTGCTAATTTGTGATGCATACTAGCACATTATGTCTTTACTTTGCACTTCAGGTGGCAGTAGGACAGTGGAAGGTGTCAGTAGGACAGTGGACGTTGTCAGTCAGTAGAGCAGTGGATGGTGTCAGTAGGACAATGGACGGTGTCATTCAGTAGAGCAGTGGACGGTGTCAGTAGGACAGTGGACGGTGTCATTCATTAGAACAGTGGATGGTGTCAGTAGGACAATTGACGGTGTCATTCAGTAGAGCAGTGGACGGTGTCAGTAGGACAGTGGACGGTGTCATTCATTAGAACAGTGGACGGTGTCAGTAGGACAATGGACGGTGTCATTCAGTAGAGCAGTGGACGGTGTCAGTAGGACAGTGGACAGTGTCAGTCAGTAGAGCAGTGGACGGTGTCAGTAGGACAGTGGACGGTGTCAGTAGGACAGTGGGCGGTGTCAGTAGGACAGTGGACGGTGTCAGTCAGTAGAGCAGTGGACGGTGTCAGTAGGACAGTGGACGGTGTCAGTAGGACAGTGGGCGGTGTCAGTAGGACAGTGGACGGTGTCAGTCAGTAGAGCAGTGGACGGTGTCAGTAGGACAGTGGACGGTGTCAGTAGGACAGTGGGCGGTGTCAGTAGGACAGTGGACAGTGTCAGTCAGTAGAGCAGTGGACGGACTCAGTAGACCAGTGGACAGTGTCAGTAGAGCAGGGGTGGGCAACTTCGGCCCTCCAGCTGTGGTGAAACTACAAGTCCCATGAGACATTGCAGGACCCTGACAATCAGAGACATGACTTCTAAAAGCAGAGGCATGATGGGATTTGTAGTTTCATCACAGCTGGAGGGCCGAGGTTGCCCACCCCTGCAGTAGAGCAATAGATATATTAGTAACACAGAGGTTGGTGTCAGTAGTAGTGGATGGTGTCAGTAGTTTTTCATGTTTAATATTTTTTTTAATTGTATTTTTTATTATTTTTTCAATACTATTTTTAATATTTGTTTTACAATTTGATTACAAGCCCCATGGGGGGGGGGGGGTTGGTGAAATGTCAGGGGACTAAGAAAAAACAGGGGGCAAGAGCAACAGGAGGAATCTGCGCTGCACTGTGTGATTAGACTTGTATCCTGCAGATTATATTGATGTTTTGATGGTTATGCACCAGACCTGCTCTGTAAATCTAAAGTGGTAACCTGTAAAGGGTTTTAAAGCGATGTCTATGGATAGTAACATTTACGTTGTTTGCCGCTTTTGCAAGGCCATGCACGATTTTAACCACTTCAACCCCAGAAGGTTTTACCCCCTTCCTGCCCAGGCGAAATTTCAGCTTCCGGCACTGCGTTGATTTAACTGACAATTTGCGTGGTCGTGCACCGTGGCTCCCAAACAAATGTGGCGTCCTTTTTTCCCCACAAATAGAGCTTTCTTTTGGTGGTATTTGATCACCTCTGCGGTTTTTATTTTTTGCGCTATAAACAAAAATAGAGGGACAATTTTGAAAAAAAAAATGCAATATTTTTTTACTTTTTGCTGTAATAAATATTCCCCAAAATATAATTTTTGGGACCAATCACATTCATACAGTGAACAGTGCTATAAATATGCACTGATAACTGTATAAATGTGACTGGCAGGAAAGGGGTTAACCACTAGAGGGCGAGGAAGGGGTTAAATGTGTAGCCTAGTTTGTGTTCTAACTGTAGGGGGAGGGGGGTGA
This sequence comes from Rana kukunoris, assembly GCA_029574335.1. Taxonomy (NCBI): domain Eukaryota; kingdom Metazoa; phylum Chordata; class Amphibia; order Anura; family Ranidae; genus Rana; species Rana kukunoris. The sequence goes on along the minus strand of CM056049.1, from coordinate 448,428,393 downwards.
CTGGGGGAGGTGACCGATTGTGTCCCTATGTACAAGGAACACAGATAGGTCTCCTCTCTCCCCAGGGCCAGATTAAGAACATCATGGGCCTGGTGCTGAGAATTTTGGTGGGGCCTTTTATGAATAATAAATAAATGAGTGGGAATCACAGCGCAGCAATGGAGGGCCCAGTCTGAAAATGTAAGTGTACCCTAATGTGCTAATATGCTGTGCATACTTGTACATTGTGGCATAACCTACCCCAGGGCCTCTAAAAGTAGTAATGTCAGGAAAGTTTACTACCGCTTTAATATAACAGGATCCCAGAAACCTCTCATGGGGACCCCTACTGACCCAGTGGCCCTTGGGCAGTGCATAGTTGCCAACATTTAAAAAATATTTTCAGGGACACTTTTTTTCCACAAGTGCTATATTTAGAGTAGCTAAGATACCCTGGTCCAGATTCACAGAGCAATTACGCCTGTCTAGCTGGTGTTAGACAGGAGTAATTTCAAATTTCGCGTGCCGTATCACTAGTTTGAATCCTCAAACCATGATACGGCGGCTTCGGGCTTCGATCCGAGAGGCTTACGCCTTCGTAAGCCTTCGGATCTACGCTGCAATATTTTTGCGGCCGCTGGGAGGAGTTTGCGTCGTTTTCATGCGTCGGGATATGCAAATGAGTTTTTACGGCGATCCACGAAGATACGAGCGGTCTTCACAATCGCTTTCGTCTATTTTTTTATACGTACTGTTAGACCAGCTTTTTGCTGGTCTAACGGTGCGTAGCCCATGTTAAGTATGGCCGTCGTTCCCGCGTCGAATTTAAAATATTTTTTTTTTTTTTTATGTAACTCGTTCGGGAATAGGAATCTCCGTAAACGACGCTACTGAAGAAAAAATGACGTAACGACGTGATTTCGCGCAATGCACGGCGGGAAATTTGCGACCGGAGCATGCGCAGTTCGATCGCCGCGGGAACGCGCCTATTTTAAATGCTTCACGCCCCCTACTCGCGTAGATGGATTGCGACGGGAGAAATACACTACGCCGCCGTCGTTTACTGGACAAAATCTACCTGGATTCCACGTAGAGCCAGGTAAAAAACGGCGCCGTAGTGTATTTGGGAAACGCTACGATAATCTAATTGTATCTGAATCTGCCCCCCTATGTCCCTCTGTATTTCACAGTAGTAATCACACAATTAAATAAGTTCTAATAATGGGACAGAACAAATATGAGAACTCAGATTTCCTTTAGTTGAACTTACAAAAGTGTGTCCATTCTAGAGCTGGTAACATTGAGGGTATTCTGTATCATTTTAAAGAACTGTTTTTGCGGGTAATCGACATAGGGGAGGAGTACGGATGGTACTTAAGTAGGAAGTATGTGCAGGTGAGGGAGAGGAATGTGGAGGGTCTAACATTGGTACAGGAGAAGTGTGCAAAGGGTACGGCAAAAGGCACTATGTACAGGAGAGGAGTGTGGAGGGTATGATAGAGGGCAGTATGTACAGGGGAGGAGTGTGGAGGGTATGACAGTGGGCAGTATGTACAGGAGAGAAGCGTGGAGGGTACGACAGTGGGCAGTATGAACAGGAGAGAAGTGTATGACAGCAGGCACTATGTACAGGAGAGTAGTGTGGAGGGTATGACAGTGGGCAGTATGTACAGGAGAGGAGTGTGGATGGTATGATAGTGGGCAGTATGTACAGGAGAGGAGTGTGGAGGGTATGACAGTGGGCAGTATGTACAGGAGAGGAGTGTGGACGGTATGATAGTGGGCACTATGTATAGGAGAGGAGTGTGGAGGGTATGACAGTGAACAGTATGTACAGGAGAGAAGTGTGGAGGGTATGGCAGTGAACATTATGTATAGGAGAGGAGTGTGGAGGGTATGACAGTGAGCAGTATGTACAGGAGAGGAGTGTGGAGGGTGCAACAGTGGGCACTATGTACAGGAGAGGAATGTGGAGGGTCTAACAATGGGCACTATGTACAGGAGAGGAGTGTGGAGGGTTTGACAGTGGGCAGTATGTACAGGAAAGAAGTGTATGACAGCAGGTACTATGTACAGGAGAGGAGTGTGAAGGGTATGACAGTGGGCAGTATGTACAGGAGAGGAGTGTGAAGGGTATGACAGTGGGCAGTATGTACAGGAGAGGAATGGGGACGGTATGATAGTGGCACTATGTATAGGAGAGGAGTGTGGAGGGTGCGACAGTGGGCACTATGTACAGGAGAGAAGTGTATGACAGCAGGCACTATGTACAGGAGAGGAGTGTGGGGGGTATGACAGTGGGCGCTCTGTATAGGAGAGGAGTGTATGACAGTGGTCACTATGTGCAGAAGAGAAATGTGGAGGGTATGACAGTGGGCACTATGTATAGGAGAAAAGTGTGGAGAGTATGACAGTGGGCACTATGTACAGGAGTGGAAGGATGTTTAGGGACTGCGTAGTGGTTAAGCGGGTTAAGCATGGATTGAAATTACACCAATTATGCAGAGACCAGCCATAGTCGATCTTTGTATGGGCTAGCTGGTTTTACACAAGTCAATCTATTAATCGACTTGAGTACAACCAGCCTGTTTTTCCCAAAACAATCAGTGCTGCCAGCTATAGATGGCAACACTGATCATTGTACTCACTGGCAGAACACAATAACACTGCAGAAGTGATTCCCCCATCTACAGGTCAGCAGGTGAGAGGGTGTGAGGGGACAGGCTGGGGAGAGATAACAGTCAGTGGCTAGGTAGGCACTGGCTACCGTGTTTCCCCGAAAATAAGACGTACTCCGAAAATAAGCCGTAGCGGGATTTCGACACAAGATCGAAATACAAGACACCCCTCCGAAAATAAGACGTAGCGATGGCGTGTCGAATCCCCGAAAATAAGACGTAGCGATGGGCGTGTCGTATGCGGAGCGGTAAACAACACGTGATAGGCATACTGTACTGGTGCGGAGCTCAGGAGCTGTAAAGAAGTGAGGAGAAGGACGCTCTGTAAAGCTGTAAAGCTTCTCCCCAGCACTGACCAGTCTCTCACCCCACACAAACACCAGGGGATAGGGGGAAAAGCTGCTACCGTACTGAGCCCAAAGAGATCACCCCAGCTCCACTGTGCTTCACATCAGCTTTGCTGGCCTATCTTTCTGTACAGCCAGACAAGATGAGTGCAAAGAGAAGAAGTTGGATATCCGAATGGTCCAAAAATGGCGTGCAGAATACGATAATCTCAGTCTACAGGTGGACAGAGGAAATGCTAAGAAGCGCAAGTGTGGCTCAGGTAGGCAACCTTTATTTTCTGTAATAAAAATAAGACACCCCCCGAAAATAAGCCATAGTGTGATTTCTTGAGGAAAAAAAAATATAAGACAGTGTCTTATTTTCGGGGAAACACGGTATTATCAGAGCCAGATACACACAGGGTACATACGTCGCGATCGTTAGAGCGAGAGCAATAATTTTAGCACTAGACCTCCTCTGTAACTCTAAACATGTAACTTAAACATTTTTTAAAGCATCGCTTAGGATACCAAAAAAAATCGTGCTAACTTTAGTGTTTTTTTTAATGAATGAAACAGTTTATTTCCAAAAAAAAAAAACATGTTTGAAAAATTGCTGCGCAAATACAGTACCGTGCTAGAGCTGAACAATTAATCGTTAAAAAATCGTGATCTCGATTCAACCCCCCTGACATCTCCAATGCAGAGTTTGCTGATTCTTTCATATAAGAAGTGGAGAGATTTTCAGCAAATATCTGGGCAATCTGCCAAGTTCTTAGAAGGAAACATTGTAACTAATGCTTTCTTCTTGGATCAAAGGGATAAACTTCTGTGTGTGTAAAGAAAATATCCTGGCAGTCTGCCAAGTTTGTAACAACATGAAACATTGTAACCAACTTCCTTCTTAGATCAAACTTCTGTGTGTAAATGCAAGAAATGTAACCACTTAAAGTCCAACACTTGTTTCTTAAAGGAGTTGTAAAGGAAAACATTTTTTTTTTTTTTTTTTTTGCTGAAATTACTGTTTACAGGGTAGAGAGACATAATAGTTACCTGATTCCTTTTAAAAATGATTAAAAATAGATAAAAATCAATCATATAATGAACCTACAGTTTAGTTTAGTTTTTGCTGTTGTTTCCTGCCTCTCTGATGTACAGAGCCAGAGAGCCAATAGAGTGCAGTGATGGTTTGTAAAACGAAACTGGATTGGTGCTGAGGGGTTTTACACACACATACACACACACACACACACACACACACACAGTAATCACACCTCCTTGATTAGAGACCACAGTGAGAAAGCTCCCAGTACTTTTTTCATAAGGAAACAGACAAGCAGGAAGTGTGCAGAACAGAGAGGAATTACAGCAAAAACTAACAATGAGGACATGAAACCAGGACTGTAGTAAGGTAAAGGAAGCTATTTAGCTAAAAAAATAAAAATAAAATTCCTTTAGTGACCCTTTAAGTTAAAAAACAATGGCCCAGATTCACATACAAATAGATTCGCGTAGAGTATCAGAAATACTCTACGCCGCCGTATTTCACCTGGCTCTACGTGGAATCCCGGTAGATTTTGTCCAGTAAACTACGGCGGCGTAGTGTATTTCTCCCGGCGCAAGCCATCAACGCGAGTAGGGGCGTGAAGCATTTACAATAGGCACGTTCCCGCGGCGATCGAACTGCGCATGCTCCGTTCAGAAATTTCCCGCCATGCATTGCGCGAAATCACGTCGTTACATAATTTTTTCTTGAGTAGCGTCGTTTACGGAGATTCCTATTCCCGAACGAAAAAAAAAAAAAAATTTGGCGCGGGAACGACGGCCATACTTAACATGGGCTACGCACCGTTAGACCAGCAAATAGCTGGTCTAACAGTACGTAGCAAAAAAATGACGTAAGCGATTGCGAAGACCACTCGTATCTTCGTGGATCGCCGTAAAAAGTCATTTGCATATCCCGATGCTGAAAACGATGCGGACTCCTCCCAGCGGCCGCAAAAATATCGCAGCGTAGATCCGAAGGCTTACGAAGACGTAAGCCTCTCGGATCGAAGCCCGAAGCCGCCGTATCATGGTTTGAGGATTAAAACTAGTGATACGGCGCGCAAAATTTGAAATTACTCCTGTCTAACACCAGTTAGACAGGCGTAATCGCTCTGTGAATCTGGGCCAATATTTTTTGCTAGAAAATGACTTGGAACCGCCAAACATTATATATATTTTAGCAGAGAAAAAAATGGCAATTGCTGCAATATTTTATGTCACACTGCATTCGCCTACATCAATGAATAATAAAAACCATAAAAACAAAACAGTAAAGTTAGCCCATTTGTTTTATTTTCCATTTTAATGTGAAAGATGATGTTATGCCGCACGAATCGTGAGAGAATCGTGATCTATCTTCTAAGCAAAAAAAGCAGGCCCGTATCTCCGGAACCATAAATAATAGCCATCCCATATTTTGACCGGTTGTGGGGTAGGTCTTCAACTGCCTACCCCCCAAATGTGGGGTTTCTGTGACCTCTGGTCGTCGAGCTACAACCCCCAAAGTTGATTTTTTTTTTTGGGCAAATGGGCCTATCTTGAGAAAGGGGCCTGGAGCTGCAGCTCCAACAGCCCCTATGTTAATCCGGCCCTGTCTCTCCCTAAAGGACGTGGAGCTCTGTGTTTACACACAGAGCTCCACGTCTCTGTTCAGTTACTGGGCAATCGCGGGTGCCCGGCGGCGATCGTTGCCGCCGGGCACGCGCACCGTGATCCCAGCTAAGCGGCGGGTGCACGCGCGGCGCCGGCGCCGTGTGCGCGCCCCCTAGTGTCTTTAAAAGTCCTGTCAGAACAATGGAGTCTGCCGTCCGCCGTCAAACCGCCGGTTGACAAGTGGTTAAAGTGTGACATGTTTGGTATCTATTTACTCAGTGTAACATCATATTTTATTTACATATTGGGTTATGTATTGTGCATTAAAATTCAAAAAAGAGTATTTCTTCCAAAAAAAATTGCACTTGCAAAACCTCAGCACAAAGATTGTGTTACAGTGTGTTACATAATATATAATGTTTGGAGGTTTCTAGTAGGGTTGTCCCGATACCGATACTAGTATCGGTATCGGGACCGATACCGAGTATTTGCGGGAGTACTTGTACTCCCGCAATTACCCCCGATACCTAAATAGAATACTTGCCGCCAACGCCGTATAAACTAATCCGACCCCGCCGCCGTATATACAAAGCCGCCGTACGTGAAGCTTGCATGACAGCCACCTCAACAGCCTGGCGGATGCCTGGCCCGATGCTTCTCTATTGCAAGAGAGCGGCCGGAAAGTGGGCAGGGGGCGGAGAGCAGTCCTTAGGCGGCTAATAAGTGGCTGTAATAAGTTCTTACTGTTCTTTATCACATCGCGCTGTTCCCGGCGGCCCCTCCCCTCCTCTCGTCGTACGCTTGTGACATCATCTGAGATGGACGGGAGGAGAGGAGAGGCCCCTGGGAACAGGGCGATGTGATAAAGAACAGTAAGAACTTATTACAGCTACTTATTACAGATGTCAGACGCTTCCTGCGCTACTCTGCAATTAAGGTGAAATGGAAACAAAACAGTGCTCTGCTGTGCCCTGCCGTGCCCAGATGTCCCCAGTGCCCTGATGTACCCAGTACCCCACTGTGCCCAGTACGATGTGCCCAAGTACCCTGATGTGCCCAGTACCCCGCTAAGCCCAGTACCCTGCTGTGCCCAGTGCCCCACTGTGCCCAGTACAATGTGCCAAAGTACCCTGATATGCCCAGTACCCCATTGTGCCCTGATGTGCCCAGTACCCTGTGCCCAGTGCCCAGTACCCTGATGTGCCCAGTACCCTGATGTGCCCAGTACCCTGTGCCCAGTGCCCAGTACCCTGATGTGCCCGGTACCCTGATGTGCCCAGTGCCCCGATGTGCCCAGTACCCCACTGTGCCCAGTACCCTGATGTGCACCATACCCTGTGCCCAAGTACCCCACTGTGCCCAGTGCCCTGATGTGCCCAAGTACCGCGCTGTGCCCTGATGTGCCTAGTACCCTGATGTGCCCCATACCCTGTGCCCAGTACTCTGATGTGCCCCATACCCTGTGCCCAGTAACCTGATGTGCACCATACCCTGTACCCTGACCACCAATGTAAGAGACATTCTTAATTCATGACATTAAAAAAAAGTATCGGTATTCGGTATCGGCGAGTACATGAAAAAAAGTATCGGTACTTGTACTCGGTCCTAAAAAAGAGGCATCGGTACAACCCTAGTTTCTAGCAAAAAATAATGATTGTTATATGTAAACAAAGGATACTGTTAATCATAATGATATTGCACTAATCATCAGTAGCATTACCCTATGGGTCAAGAACTAAAGGCAAAACTTTTTTTTTTCATTTTGGATAGTATAAGCCTTTCATACTGGAGGCGTTTTTCAGGCGCTTTAGTGCTAAAATTACACTGCTCCAAAAGTGCCCCTACCCATTGAAATCACGCTTTGCGTGCACTTTCAACCCTCTTTGGGGCCGCTAGCGTCCGAAAAGCACTACAAAAACGATGGTAAATAGCAGCGTTTTACTGCCGGTGTCCAGGAAAAGCACTCTAAGGGAGGTTTTTTTTTTCACAGCCACTTGCATCCTATTGGGGAGATTTCCCTTCACTTCCTGTCCCATAGCCAAAGCAGGAGGGAATTTCTAGTTGTCACCAGATCTAATGTCCACATTGGAACATTGCCCCTCTATTCCTGTTCTGCTGACAACTAGAGTTGAGCGAACACCTGGATGTTTGGAACCCCATTGAAGTCTCTAAAAAACTAAGGGAGGGGGCTAGAGGGCTGCAAATGGCAGCAAAATGTTGGTAAGAGCATGACAAGTACTCTGCAATCTAATGTGGATAGGGAACTAACTTAAAATAACATAAAATACATTAAAAAAAATCTTGACAAGCAGGAACCTTCTCCAATGATGGGACACTGTTCCTCCCACTGATACCAATGATGGGGCACTATTTCTCCCACTGACACTAATGATGGGACACTATTCCTGCCAATGATACCAATGATGGGACACTATTCCTCCCACTGATACCAATGATGCGGCACTATTTCTTCCACTGACATTAATGATGGGACACTAATTCCTACCAATGATACCAATGATGGGGCACTATTTCTCCCACTGACACAAATGATGGGACACTATTCCTGCCAATGATACCAATGATGGGACACTATTCCTCCCACTGATACCAATGATGCGACACTATTTCTCCCACTGACACTAATGATGGGACACTATTCCTGCCAATGATACCAATGATGGGACACTATTCCTCCCACTAATACCAATGATGGGGCACTATTTCTCCCACTGACACAAATGATGGGACACTATTCCTGCCAATGATACCAATGATGGGACACTATTATGTTGCAATTAAATGTGTGAAGTAGGACTGACTCCTAACTAATTCTCTCCCTATAAGCACAATCAGGAACCTTTCCCTACAGTAGCTAATGCAGAGTATGTTACAGGAACATATGCAGTGCTGGTGCAATATGCAGAGTATCTGACAGGAACATATGCAGTGCTGCTGCTATTAGATTTGTGAAGTAGGACTGACTCCTAACTAATTCTCTCCCTATAAGCACAATCAGGAACCTTTCCCTAATGTAGCTAATTCTATGTAGATCGATCGCTGAGTATTGTAATTTGATTTCTGAAGCAGGACAATCCTATCTAAATCTGTCCCTGAGAGCAGCGGCAGCCTTTCCCTACCCTAGCTAAAGCAGAGTGATGAGCTGTGCTGTGTGCCTCTAGTTTATATAGAGGCTGGGTCACATGCTCGGTCACATGCTGCACTGGCCAATCACAGCCATGCCATTAGTAGGCATGGCTGTGATGGCTTCCAAGTCACACAAGTAAAAGAAATGCTGATTGGCTGCCCTGCAGCGCGCCGTTACATAGCCGAACACCGAACCCGAACTTTCAGAAAATTGTTCGGATTCGAGTCCGGGTCAAAAAAAACTAAAGTTTGGTACGAACCCGAACTTTACAGTTTGGGTTCGCTCAACCCTAATGACAAGATTTTTGTTCATAATTACTTTCAGTGATAATGGTAACCATGACAAATAAAAACAAATGAAAATACAGACAGCAATAAAACCTGACAGGTGTCCTAATCCCTCTCCACTCCATCCAAATCCCCCCCAAAAAGTTTCCCCTGTACATGAAGACATTCACAATGTTTAATTTGCATGCAGCTGGGGGTGAATCTTGTTAATCTAAATGTTGCCAAGGCAAATGTGGGGAAAATCAGGTATTGATGTCACAGGTAACATACCCCCAGAGTTCCCTGAACAAATAAAACTAGGCTCAGGGCAGGAAATCTGAGAGGACTCATATGGGAGTTTGAGTGAAGAGGAAGGATTATGTTTTTCTTTCCTCTGACCTGCCAGTGCTGGATTAGAGATCAGAAGCCATGGGACATCGTTGAACATTTCTGAATTCTGGACAGGTAAATATTATTTCAAAATGAACAGTAAAGGACTTGTATGGTGTACCTTCACGCACCAGTGAACTGGCTAGGCGTACAAAGGATTTGCATTGCAATAGGGCCTATTCAGTAAGTTAGAGCAATTTGCAGTAATAATCTTCTGTAAAGCATTATTTTTGGTGTACTGTGGTCAGCTCAGCTAAAAGATGGTTGGTGACTGAATGCCGCTACTGTATTGCAAATAGATTTTGCCTTTTCTACTTTCTGAATATTTATCATATAGGGCTCCATTCACAAAGTGCTATTGTCCACCTTAAAAAATTTGACAGCAAAAATTTGACCCTGAAAGGTGCCAAATGTGGGGGGAGGCGACAAATGCTCATTTTGGGTGGAACTCTGCTTTAACAACCATGATGTTTACTGGTTAAGGAGAAGGCGTCCCACCGCTCGTTGGCAACTAGTACACATTCCACAAATACTGCAAGCCTGGACCACTATCTTATTTCCAAATGCCTTTAATTATTTATTTCCTCTTATGATTGAATTGTAACACCTGTATATGTGGTATTTACAAAGCATTTTCAGCGTTTTTCAGTAAATACCACAAAAACGGTCTAGTGAATTGATAGTTTCAGGATCGCAAGAGATATTTAGGCAAAATGTGTCCCGACACTTAAATATCTCATGCAAGTTCATTCTGTGAATGGTGCCCCCTTTTTTTTTTTAGGAACTGCTCTCTTGGCTAATTAGCTCTAAAAGGCTACATTCACATACCTCCCAACTTTCTGAGATGGGAATGATGCACACCTATTAGTAAAAGTATGTAGACATAGGGCACACCCCCTGTAATGCCCCCTTAAAGGAGAATCACACAAAAAAATTCTTGGTTAAACCCACAAGTGTTTTTTTTTACCACTACTATTCCTTTATATTGGCTTTTGGAATTTACAAACGTAGCAATTTGAAAACTGGATGGAAGGTTTAGTACTGGGAAACACTTTTTAAAAGATAAAAAGTGCATTTTATATACGAATCTATAGATCAGACCAAAATGAGGGACACATGAGGAGGGAAGAGGGACATAGGGACTTTGTTCCGAATAAGGGACATTCTCTGAAAATCAGGGACAGTTGGGAGCATTCATGGTGGTCATGGGCGTCCGCTCATAGGGTTAAGGGGGGGCGAGTGACCCCCCCTGGAATCGGCAAGGGTCTGCCATGCTCGCATCTGTACCTGTGCTGACTCTGTGTGTGCGAGTCGGCTCCACAGCTGTTGCAAGATCAGTGTCACGGAGCTTACAGAGCTCTTTACTGCCACCTCAAATGGACATGTGGAAACAGGACTTACAAGTGGGAGCTGTGAGTACAAGTGAAGGGAGGTGGCCGTTTGTGTACAGGGGGACTGACACATATACAGATGAGGGGGGCAGCTGAGTCTGTACTGTACATTTGATCAGCACAGTGAGGCTGCATATCATGGGCACATGCATTTATGGGACAATGACTAAGCCCCTCCCCTCCCCTTCATGACATTGTCAAAGAAGCGGAGCATAGGTGACCGTAAAATTATGCCCCCCCCTGGAAAAAGTTCAGCGGACGCCCATGATGGTGGTTACATGAGAAGAGCAGCGGTGTCAGGCATCGATTTGTAGAGTACAAAGTGTGGTCACACATTTTGAGGTTGATTTACTAAAGGCAAATAGACTGCATTTGCTTCACATCTTAGTAAATGAAGGGGAGTTCTGCTGACTTCCATCATCCAATCATGTGCAAGCATTTATTTAGTTACCGTACCGTAAAAAACTTTCCACTGCCCCCTGCGTATAACATGCAGGCACAGTTTACCCTCTATTTTCAGGGTAAAAAAGTGAGTGTTATACGCCAATAAATACAATAGTTTATTTGCAAGTGATTGGGTATTCTTTGCAATGTGAAGCTTCGCCCCATTTCCTAAGCTCTGCGGCAAAAGCCGTTGCAGAGTGCAACTGCACTTGTATAGTGCACAGTCTATTTGTCTTTAGTAAATCAAGCCCCAGTGTGTACAGGCTGCATATACATCTACCAGAAAGAATCTACTGATTCTTGTCAGCGGCTGCCCCCTGTCTGCACATATTCAGCCGCCTGAAAGTAGCCCAGGTAATGACTTGCTTTATCTAATATTTATTCTGATAGGAGTCCTAAAATAGCTGAAAGCTAAAACTCCATTCACTGTTCAGTTTTGTCTTCCATTTTCTTTTCAGACATATGGTGGCGCTCTAATGCCATGGGTTTGATCTTAGGTTCTCTGGTCTTTATGCAAAAGAAAAAATCAGTAAGGACCCTTTTGAGCAATGTCAATGATGTATACTAAATAGCAAGCATGCTAGAATTAGCTTTTTTTGCTGGAAAAAAATACTTCAAACCCCCATACAATTATATATTTGAAAGCAGAGGGCCTGTAGAATAAAATGGTAGCAGTTGCATTGTTTTACTGTATGTGACATGATATTTGCACCACTGTTTATCAAACACATTGTTTTAGGAAAAAAATAAAAATAAACAAAATGAATTTCAGTACACACTAACACAATATAATAAATTAATTTTATAATTTAATATAATATTATAAAAAATAAAAAGAATGGGTTTTGTTGCATAAATACTGTAGATACCGAATATGTCAACAGTAGTGTTGAGCAGAATATGCCATATTCGATTTCGCGATATATCTCGAATATATAGTCGAATATTCGAGATATATTCGTTAAATGCGAATATTCGCGATATTTTTTGGAAATGAAATGATTGCGAAATTTCGCTATTGCGAATGCGAATGCGAATGAAATTTCGAGAAATGCGGAAGGAGCACTCTGATTGGCTCAGAATATTCGTGATATTTTATAATACAAAATAATTGCGAAATTTCGAGAAATGCGGAATCGAGCACTCTGATTGGCTCAGAATATTCGTGATATATTACAATACAAAATAATTGCGAATATTCGGCAAATGCGGAAGGAGCACTCTGATTGGCTCAGAATATTCGTGATATTTTATAATACAAAATAATTGCGAAATTTCGAGAAATGCGGAATGGAGCACTCTGATTGGCTCAGAATATTCGTGATATATTACAATACAAAATAATTGCGAATATTCGGCAAATGCGGAAGGAGCACTCTGATTGGCTCAGAATATTCATGATATATTATAATACAAAATAATTGCGAATATTCGGCAAATGCGGAAGGAGCACTCTCATTGGCTCAGAATATTCGTGATATTTTATAATACAAAATAATTGCGAAATTTCGAGAAATGCGGAATGGAGCACTCTGATTGGCTCAGAATATTCGTGATATATTACAATACAAAATAATTGCGAATATTCGGCAAATGCGGAAGGAGCACTCTGATTGGCTCAGAATATTCGTGATATTTTATAATACAAAATAATTGCGAAATTTCGAGAAATGCGGAATGGAGCACTCTGATTGGCTCAGAATATTCGTGATATTTTATAATACAAGATAATTGCGAAATTTCGAGAAATGCGGAATGGAGCACTCTGATTGGCTCAGAATATTTGTGATATATTACAATACAAAATAATTGCGAATATTCGGCAAATGCGTAAGGAGCACTCTGATTGGCTCAGAATATTCTTGATATTTTATCGTAATTTCGCAAAAATGCGAATGAGAAATTGATTGCGGAATTTCGACAGTAACACTCTGAAATCGAATATATGTGTTATTTTAGCTAAAAACAATATTGTGAATTTCTCGAAAATAATCGCGCGATATCGCTTTTGCCGAATAATCGCATTGCGATTTTTCGGTAATATAAAATGATCGCTGCAGCTACTCGGCCCAAGGTCTCTAATCATACCAGCAATGCTTTTAGACATCGATGGGGATCTCTAGGATGTGATCTGTTCTAAAAAAAAATTGAAAAAATACGTATATACGAAATGGCGAATATTCACAGCGAAATTCGGAATATATCGCGAATACTCGAATATGCCATATTCGAGCCGAATATTCGCAATACGTGAGCAACACTAGTCAACAGTCAAAATTGCGTGCACCCATGGAATGGCAAAGAACAACAGTACTGAAATTTGTCCATAGATAACCATTTAAAAGCCTTTATATATTATCAATTTAGAGATAACTGTGGGTTTTGGCTCCTGAATTATTGCTCTCATTCTGATCTTTATGACTATACCTACACACTGGTTTTAAATATAATAATAAAAAAAAAAAAAAATGAAATTTTTTTTTTATTTCATTTAACCTTATAGCTGTGATAGCATGGGCAGGTGATTGGTTCTTTTTCTGGAGACATCAGGGGTCTATTAGGCGCCCAATGTCATTCCTCTCTCCAGGGCTGGTGCAAGGATTTTTGACACCCTAGTCAAAACTTAATTTTGCAGACCTCTTGGCTCCACCCCCCTTTCACTGCCCATGTAAACCCCACCTATTTAATTAAGCGCTAATTAAATGCAGCCCACCAGCGCCCATGAAATGCAGCCTACCAGTTCCCATCAATGCAGCCTCACCAGTGCCCATCAATGCAGCCTTACCAACACCCATCAATGCAACCATACCAGTGCCCATCAAATGCAGCCTCACCAGTGCCCATAAAATGCAGCCTCACCAGTGCCCATCAATGCAGCCTACCAGTACCCATCAAATGCAGCCTCACCAGTGCCCATCAAATGCAGCCTCACCAGTGCCCATCAAATGTAGCCTCACCAGCCCCCATCAATGCAGCCTACCAGCGTCCATCAATGCAGCCTCACCAGCGCCCATCAAATGAAGCTTCACCATCACCCATCAAATGTAGTTTCACCAGTGCCCATCAAATGCAGCCTCACCAGTGCCCATCAAATGCAGCCTCACCAGTGCCCATAAAAAAGGCAGCCTCACCAGCGCCCAATAAGGCAGCCTACCAGCGTCCATCAAATGCAGCCTCACCAGCATCCATCAAATGCAGCCTTACCAGCCCCCATCAAATGTAGCTTCACCAGCACCCATCAAATGTAGTTTCACCAGTGCCCATCAAATGCAGCTTTACCAGCACCCATCAATGCAGCCCACCAGCTCCCATCAAATGAAGCTTTACCAGCATCCATCAAATGTAGTTTTACCAGCGCCCATCAAATGCATCCTACCAGTGCCATCAATGCAGCCTACCAGTGCTCATCAATGAATGTTTGCTTGCTTCAGGAGTTGGCACACAGACACAGTCCTCCGCCACTGATCCTCTGACACTATGTGCGAAACAGAGCGGCGGCTGCCTGATGATGCTGAGACTTAGTTGCTTGCTGCAGAGAGAAGAGAGTAGGAACACCAGTGGCTGGGCACCCTAGGCAGCAGGGCGTCCTAGGCGGTTGCCTAGTTTGCCTAGTGATAGCACCAGCCCTGCCTCCCTCCACTGCAGCCAAACAACCACAAATTGTGCTTGATTAGCTGCTTGCCTGATTACAGAAGCTGAATAACTAAATGCTTGTTATTTCTAGATCCATTCATCTCAAAGGAGATTGGGGAAAGCCGGTACCCAGAACTGTACAGTCGCCCCAAATCACTTATACATGACAACTTATCACCAGCTGAAAAAAAAAAAAACATTAATTAGCTCACAGCTGCTGCTAAAGCTTGTTTTATCCCCTTATCATGATGTCTGTACATGCACTTGTCTACCATGGTACATTTAAACTCAGACGCTGTCAGACTTTTTTTTTTCCGCTGTCTTTATAATTGCTGGGAAGACTCACTCTCACTATTTGTTTTGATGATCCTTGTTCCTGGTACCTGAAATTAGGAGGATCTCCCAGAGGAGACACATACCACATAATAAAAAAAGGCACAAATTTAGCTATTTACAGTTTAGCCTGTGAAAAATTGGTACTCTTTTTTGTCTTGTTTATGAATAATATTGGCTGTATCATAAACTGCAGCCTGATCTGTGTAGTCATGCTCAGAAAATTCCCAGAGGTCCTTTTTGTGGAGCTATTAACTATTGTGCTGAGACATGCAATACAAATCGAAAAATTGTTCCTAGATTCCAGCAATCATTTCCCAATCTGTCAGCATGGCACAGAATCACTTGTCTTCTGTTCTGTATTCTCATTTCTACACCTATGTTCTGGTGGTGCAAAATCAATAATTACCTACTAATTAGGTGACAAAAATGGAAGTTCTGTCTCAATCTATATTGTTTTTCTTTCGGAACAATGAAAGGGAGTAGCTTTTGCTAACAAAATCAATAAGGGTCTTTAAAAAGCTTTTTTTTTTACCTTTCTGGGGATCTGCGGATGATTGGATGTAATTTAGTTGCTAACGGCATTGCTTGAAAGCAATTTATACCGTGCTTATTGTATTGTTAAAAGACTGAAAGTGTAAAAGTTATTGATCCACTTAACCAGGAGTAATTTCTGCTGACACAATACATTTGCCTAAAAGATGACGTTCAAGTTCAAAACCAGAAACTATTCAGACATGCAAATACCTTTTGTTTTCAGAAGGCTCTCCCTGTGCTTTGCATTAGCTCACAGAGTTGGCACCTCCTTATGTTTTCTCATTGGTTCCCAGGTCCTTTAGCACTACTCCTAGGATTGCTGGGAATAGTGTTCCTCCTCTATGACCACTCCTTTTGTGCAACAGTATAGGACTGCTGGGATTTACTCCTTTAGTGTAATATGATTGTAGAGCCTGGTTACTTTAAAGTACCGGTGCTATTTAAATTTAGAAAGGGATCAGAGTGTAGTAAGACTCTGATCAAAATTTGTTATGTTAAAAACAGGGTCTCTTGCTTGCCTGTGCTGCAGGCTCATTCTGTTGTGCTGGGGTGTTCTTCCCACCCCAGTGCGGTAGATGGCAGCAGTGAAATCAAGGTTTTGGTACTCTTCCCCAGCAGCCAATCAGGAGGGTTGTGCATGCTGGGGGAGGGTATTTATGGGTCAGACGCCATTGGCTCTGGGTCTTCTTCGTCCAGTGTGGCGCCCACCTTAAGGGTGACC
Source organism: Rana kukunoris (assembly GCA_029574335.1). Lineage (NCBI taxonomy): Eukaryota > Metazoa > Chordata > Amphibia > Anura > Ranidae > Rana > Rana kukunoris. The sequence goes on along the minus strand of CM056049.1, from coordinate 448,411,907 downwards.
ACATCACGGCACCCCGGCATTATGGCCTACCTGGCCGGGGCGTGCATGCCACGCAGTGTTCCTGGTTCCGGGACCATGTTGGTCTGGAACATTTGAGCAGCGACGGTGACCCAGTGATCGACTGGGTTCCCAACTGATGTTTGCCCAACTGGCCATACAAGTAGCAAAGAGTATTAGCAATGGTATTGTAAAAGTTATAATAGTGATCTATCCTTGTATGCAGGTATGGTGGAAAAAACAGAAGAAGAATTTTCTCATTTTCAGTTGGGGGTATGTCACTATTTATTATAATAAATCATGACCAATTTTACATTAACAGGTTCTCTGTGGTGTCTGTAAACAACGTGACTATACCTTCCTTCCTCTTTTCATGCTTCTAAAATATAGCACATCATGAATCTGTCATGAGCAAAGTATGGGGGCTATAATTGCTTGCTTCCTTATGCAAATCCTAGACATATAACTGTGCCTGACTTCATTTCTTTTAAAACATAGACCCATAGATTTAAAAATGGGGAAAAAATGGCATCCCCCCCCCCCCCCCCCGTGCATCCCATGCCCTGGTATCAATATTAAGGGAATCCCCACAGTATTATTTTTCTTTTTAAAAGGCGTGCGGTCCCCAAGATTCCATACCAGCTGGATCTACATTGGGGGACTCCCCACCTCAAAGCAGCCCTGCCTTAAAGCTACCCCCCATGTTCGGGGCATTGTGGCCTGGTATGATTCAGGAAGAGGGGGGTGCTCACTTGTCCCCTCCCTTTCCTGGCCTGCCAGGCTGCATGCTTGAGTAAGGGTCTGGTGTGGATTTTTTTTTGGGGGGGGGACCCCTCGCCGGTTTTCTCTTTTTTAAATTTTGGCATGGGTTTTCCCTTAAAATCCAAAACATTTTTTCTATTTTTTATTTTTTTTAATTGCCAGCAATAGCATGCAACTGTGAGTCAATTCCAATGTATTTTTTTTTCTTTAGAAATGTCAGTTTTGCTGCAGCAGGTTCTATACATGGTACAGATGTGCCACTTTACAGGCAGACTAAGGGAAGCCCCAGGCACTATATTTAAAGGAATTTATCATTTTTATTGTTTCACTTAACGCATCATTAAAATCACTGCTCTTTTAAAAAAAAACTTTTTGCATTTATACATGTCCCTCAGGTCAGTACCCCCCCCCCCCCCCCCATACCCTTATATGGTCAATAACTTGCATATAAGCCTTCACAACTGGTAACTTTTGATTTTTCATTTTCGGGATCCTATAGACTTTAATAGAGTTTGCGGCTCAGGGGGTGTTCAGCCCATCACTGTTCTCCAGCAGTTGGTACAGAAGTAAGAATTAAGAAACAATGTATTTAGAAAGGTCCTTTATCTCCCATGCCTAGAGATAGGATGTGTGCATGTGTATATATGTATGTGTGTGTATGTGTGTGTGAAGTGTCCAGGCCTGCCATCTGTTATCCAGAGGCACTTGCCTCCCAGGCCTACTGCATGGGGCTGATGTAACTTCTTAGGCCGCGTACACACGATCAGTCAATTCGATGAGAACGGATGGTCTGATGTGCCTACACACCATCGGTTAAAAAAACGCCTTCTTGAAAAAAAATGAAGTTCAATGCTTCCAAGTATACGTCGACTTGATTCTGAGCATGCGTGGATTTTTAACCGATGGTCATGCCTACTAACGATCGGTTTTGACCTATCGTTAGGCGTCCATCGGTTAAATGTTAAAGCAAGTTCTCATTTTTTTTACCGAAGGTTAACTAACCTATGGGGCCCACACACGATCGGTTTGGATTGATGAAAATGATCCTATCGTGTGTACGCAGCATTAGAGGTCAAATTGTTGCTCCTCAACCCTCTTTGGCTGCAGGAGGAAGGTGAAGAAGAGTTTTGCTCGGTGTGTAAAGGTCCACAACTGGTCTATGAGATAGGCTGACGATAGCCTGTGGCAGAGGTTATAGATACTACTGATCAGAGGGAATTTATGCTGTGGTTATTTTAGGCCCGATTCACACTTATGCATTTTAAGTGCTTTTTGCATTTTGCAGATTTGCACTACAGTCCATTTAACACGGTTTCTTATGGAACACGTTCTGTAGTACAAATCTGCAAAAATAACTAAAAATGCATAGGTGTGAATCAGGCCTTATGCTGCGTACACACGATCACTTTTTGTGATGTAAAAAAACTTTGTTTGCCCACACACAATCATTTTAAATTACTTTTTTTAAAGCGTCGTTTTATTTCATCACAAAAAAAGACCGTGTGTACGCGGCATTAGGCTCAGCTCACAACTATATGTTTTTAATGCAAAAATGCACTACAGTCTTTTTAAAATGGTGTACTGTGGGACACATTCACATCTATGCCTTTTTCTGCCACTGTTTTTGGAAATGGTCAGGGACTTTTTAAAAAGCAAAAAAAAAGTGTGTTTTTGGTTCAATAGACAAAAATGGAGAAGCTGCAGTAAAGCATGTTAGTGCATTTTGCATTTTTTTAATCCACACAACAAAAAATAGAAAAAAAAAGCATAATAAATGCAAAATGCATCAAAAAAACTAGCGAAAAATGCATTAAAAATGTGTGTACAAAAACTCAAAATGCACCACAAAAAGCACTGTGAAAATCAAAAGTAAACTACATAGGTGTCAACCAATCTTTAGTATCATATAGCCCTAACCTGTTCTCCCTAGATAATCAAGCAGATACAATATTTTTTCAAAAAAAAAAAAAAATTGGAGGCCCTAAAGTCTGTCTGTCTTAGCGAGTATGTAGGTGTAGCTACAAGGCATATCAGCAATGGGAAAGCAGGGAGATCTCATTATAGACTAAACAACAAATTGCTGAGGTCAGGGTCCCCACCACAAGGCTTCCTATTTTAATCAGGTAGACCATCTCTGGACTTTACATACACACTTAACATCTGGTTTGTGCTAGGAAATATTGAATATATTACTGGACAATTTACAAATCCTCCCACTGTCAATATATACATATGGTTTCATTTCCTACAAGACAATCGCTATACAATACTGTATATGTAGTGCATTTTCTCCCTGTTTTTGTGTTTCCTCAGACATAATGTGAGTCATTAAATATAAAGTAAAATATTCAGTTAATGAACTTCTGACCAATATGGTCTTAGAATGTAGGGGTCCCTATGCCTGCATACTGTAAAAACCCTAGTTGTCACAAGCTGCGAGAGTCTGCTTTATCCAACATTTCAATTTAGAAATTAGTCAACCAGCACATTGAGCCTTGGTGAAAGGGACCCTTAGAAGTGTTGTGGAAATGTTATTAAGATGTATTTAATATGTATCGTCACAGTGTCTCCAAGTGTTAGTTCTCCTGCAGCCCGCTCTAAAGAGCGGACTGGGGCAGACTGATGCTGGTTGAGTGCCATCTGGCAGTGGAAAACTTCCTGAGGTTGCAGAGAAGTGTTTGCAGAGTGGGGATATGTCCCACAGCGAAGGGCCCCTGTGCAATGCACAGATGATCGTCTGAGGAGGATGTGTTCACTCTACTATTAGTTATGTGGGGTGCACGCTTGTATCGCCCCTGTGTGCCCAATCAACATGTAGGGGGGCTATGGCAAATTCCTGCAGATAATCTCCCATCCTCAGAAATGGTAGTATAATCCGGGTATGCAATGTTCTCTGAACAACGCAGAATAAGGATTCACGCCAACGGTAAAAAATAGGAGTCTTTGAACTGTTATGGTCGGGGACAGCATCCATGATTTCAAGACCAGCCATGCGGCTTCCTTTGTCTAGCTGAAGATGATGGCTTACATGTACAGGGGGCAGGAAATCATATATACTGCCCCTACCCAGACACGCATACAAGACTCTCCTAGTCATTGTTCATTGGTTGTTGTATAACTCCTCCTGCTTGTCTGTGCTTGATTGGCTGATTTGTAAAGCAACCAAGCTCTATTGTTATATAATTTAAGATTGCTCCAATGATCAGTAAGTCAGTTGGTCGAGCTGTGGAATCAAGGATGTGAGGACGGTGACTATGTCTGTTTACTTGGGAAGATATCGGAAACGGGGTCGTACTAAGATGCATTATACCAAAAGGCTGAAAGTGACATGGATTATGCGTAGCGTATAGTGGAACTTCTACGACAGAAGCCCCAGTACGCAATGACATATATTTAGCAATTTTTAGTGTAAAAAATGAGTGTGTTGAGGATTTTTCATTTTTGCTGTGGTGACCCTTTTCTTCTAAACGCTCCGTAGTCTTCATCTGAGGCTCTCCAAGAGGCTCCAATGTCCATAACTGTTGCCTATTTTGAGCTATTGTACTCAGTTTGATATATTCTACTGCACATAAGTCACAGCATGAAATTGGGACCCAGAGTGTCCTAGCCACACCTTCTGGACGGTTTAAGTTTTGTGTTAGGGCTTTTAATATGTCCATAAGTACCATGACTAAATCCATTCTAAGAATACATAGAGCAAAATAAACAAAACAAATGCAACCATTATTAATATACACAATGCCATTTACTCGTATGTACAGTTTAATTTTAACTACATAAATTAGAAATGCATCTTATAAGCAAGTCAAAATACATTACAGTCATAAATACACACATGTCAGCCTTAAGTAGAGGTCAGCTTTCCATACTCGTGGAATGCCCCTTTACAACAGTACCTGTTTATTAGATTAACTGGACATACTTTAATTAAGGAAAATAAGAAAACAATGTTTCCATGCCCTATTGTTTGATACTATTATTTAAAAAAATATACATCTTTCACTGTATAGGCTTTTCCCTAACAATAACTGCCTCTGGAAGCTTTGAGTAATGGAATGGTTATAAAATGTAGGGCACCTGTGTTTTTTGAAAATGATAAATATTAATAAATGCCAATGTATGCCCTTATTTCGAATGTGAAAAATAACACTTCATGTTTTTGGAAAACATATAATTAAAAAAGGATTTTTTCTGTCCACGTTAGTCATTCACACATCATACTCATGCCTAATAGTCATACACAGCTTCAAAACCTTTCCTTCTCTTCCCATGTAAAGCCAGCATGCTTAAATCTGGAAAAAACATACTGCATTGTTGAGGTTTGCTTTAGTGTTATATTTAAACTTAGCTCTTAAATTGCTATAGGTGGAAAGTGCTATATATTTATAAGAACATCTTTGTGCATTGTATTACACAGTCCTCCTTTGTGACAAATATTTATTAGATTTAGACTTTGTAGCACTTTATGCAAATTAGCTGCACAAATGTATAACCAACCAACAGTGATACTAGAAATGGAATGCTCTTTTGCTCTTCAATTTAGGACACGGAATAGCCTTCTCCTCAAGGGATCTGCTAAATGTATTCATGCAAAGTAGTGGGGAGGTGTCTAATGTCTTGTCGGAACAGCTGCTTGTCAGAATATTCATTTCCCTGCAGTTTTCATGTGTGTGAAAATGTCTCCAAAATTGATTATGGAAATTCTGACAAATGTCTTAGGAATAGCAATGAGCATATCATTTTCTAGCTATGGCAGTCACTGGATTTGGCACTAATTGAGTATGTTAATCTCCTTTTAAATGTTTCAGAAAAACGTGTTACATGGGTGATTGGCCATCATGTTATTTTTCTGCATATATAACAATGTTTAAATAAAATTATAGGCTATCAATAAAAAAGTAACAGCTCTAATTCTATAAAGAAATATTGTAATATAACAGAGCATACACAAATTGTTCAGTATTATTATGTTAAGCTTATATATTATTTTTTGTGTTTGCCTTTGTTCTATGTATAAGGTGGTTTACATGAACAGAGAATATTTGGTCTTTGTTCGCATAATGTTGGCTCATTTTAGAACACCTGAAAATTGTAGTATTGATAAACACCTGTAGCTTCAAAGACACAAAATAAACATCCACCAAAAAACTTCTGAGCAAAAGATTACTACATGAATAAGAACCATGGGGCATCATTTCATGGTGTGGCTGTTGGTAGAAACAAAAAAAAAAAAATCAGGACATATAAATCACGCGAGTCATTTGGAAGTATTTTCCACTACTTTAGGGAGTGATGGATCTGTACATGGGTGTAACAATACCTTTCTAGGGCTCAGCTTCTCCCTTCGAGAGCTGGTGGATACCTTGAATCAATCATATGAAACTAGATGATCCAATATTAATACATTTTTTTCCCCCCAATCGGGTCTCTAAGCATATATTTAATCCCCTGACCCTACCTTATTAAACTTAGAAGCTTCAATTATTAGGAATGCTGTCACATTTCATATGGAAAAGGAAGCACCTACTGTGTCATACACATCTTTATGTCTTTGCATGCTCAAGTCTTTTAAACCTGCGTGACTTTTCATACCCTAGTACAGTGATGGCGAACCTTGGCACCCCAGATGTTTTGGAACTACATTTCCCATGATGTTCTACTACACAGCAGAGTGCATGAGCATCATGGGAAATGTAGTTCCAAAACATCTGGGGTGACAAGGTTCGCCATCAATGCCCTAGTACATACATACCACACCTGCCTAATTTTCACTAACACGTTCACCTTTCAAAATATTCCTATACAATACATGCACAAATAAGCCCTCCGTCAGTCCATTGGAACATCTAGTATTGATTTTGAACAAAGCCAAGCACTAGTTTTCCTCTGTACAGTGAATTGTAGGTCAAAGGGAAGAACATGAGGTAAATTGCTCTATTTTTCTATTGAGTTAGTGAAAGTAGGATGAGGAAGACCATTACATAATAAAAAAAAAAAAATAATAATAATACAGATTATGGGTCTGCGTAACATTGTTATTCTCTCACAGCTTTTTCAGTCTATAGTAATATAGACTTTTTTTTAACTTCATCATAAATATAATCGAAACCAGTGGTTCTCAACCTTCCTAGTGTCATGACCCCTTGATACAATTTCCCAAGTTGTGGGGACCCCTAACAGTAAAATTATTTAAATAGCGTAGTATGTCAGCACCCAAGGCAAGACAAGTAATTTGCACCCCTAACCCACAGACATTTAGCACTCCCTGAACCCCTTCCACTCGTACACTATTAAACCCCCTTATAGTACATTTTGGAATGTAACACTCTCTGTCTTTGTTCTTTCCTTCCCTTTTATCTCTCTCTATCCCAATTTCTTGTCCCCTATACCTCTTCCTAGCCATATTTCTCTCTCTTTTTCTTTGTTCCTTCCCCTTCTTTTCCTCTTCCTTCCATGTGTTCTCTATTTTTATTCCTTCTCTTACTCCTTGGTGGGGGTGGGGGATGGGGGGGAATTCTGATCAGCCAACTTAGTTGCTCTTGATCAAGGTCATCTGCTGATCTGATTACTGTAGTGGGGACTTTTAATGACAACTATAATTACAGGTAGTGTTACTCACTGTGTCTCCGAGATTGTGGTGGCTCGTAGCAGTGACACCTATGCCAAAAATCAGGAGTTAGGGTCTCCTTCAGCCTCTCCAAACTCACATTTCTCACCAGTTAAGCCCCATACACACGGTAGGACTTTTTGACAACAAACTTCAAAATTAGCAGGTTTTAAAAAAAATCCTACTGTGTGTACGCTTCATCGGACAAACTTTTTTGGTTTTCATCGGACAAAAGTTCGCTCTGCAAACAGACAAACTTTTCGGCAACAAAAGTCCTATGGTGCAAAGTCCTATCGTGTGTTCAGAAATCCATTAGACTTTTTTCGGAAGTACAAACACACATGTTAAAATCAACCAACAATAGCAGAAGTTGACCAAAGAGTGAGGGTAAAGAGCAGAAAAACGAGGCGATGTTGGAAAAGTTGCAGAAAAGTCCTGCCGTGTGTATGCTATGGGTGTGCCCAGCCAACTCCTTTCAGACAAAAATCCACGGAAAAGTTTGTTTGAAGTCCGATCGTGTGTATGAGGCTTTAGCTGACCTTTAGTCTCTACTCCCCAGCCAGGCCATGAACTGAATGGGCAGCTCCGAAGATGCCGAGTGGGCTGCCGAGGCCTCCAGGAAAAGCATAGCTGAGTGGCCACAGGCTCCAGGGACTGCCGCAAAAAGTCTGGGAGAGCAATGTGGGCTTCAGGACCAGCCCAAGATTCTGTGACCCCTGGCAAATCATCATTCGACCCCCAGGTTGAGAAACAATGATCTAAACAGTTGAGCGGTTTGACTCAGGCTCTAATTAGTTAGGAAATTATGCATATAATTCCCTTTTTAACACCTTGGTGCTCCTATACACAACTGATTTGCAGAATAAACTTTACACCTATAGGTTGTATGAAGAAAAGGCATTTGGGCCTACAGTATGTCTAAATGTATACTGATACTAGGTAAGGGAGGAGAGGGAAAAAGAAGTTTGTTTCAGTATTCTGTTCAGTGCGGTTTGATCTGAGCTTTGTCAGACAGAGCAGGGTGTAATAAATAAATGGATAGTCATAAGCAACTCAACAGACATGGATATGACACAAGAGACAATACAAAGAAAAGGGAAATAAGATTGTAAACAGATTAACATGGTAACAGTCTATTCACACATGTACTGTGATATAGATTATTGCCTACATTCCAGATATGGGTTTTAGATCTGGAATGATGGCAAATGTATTTATGCAATATTTATTAACAGTTTCCAATAGTTCACAGTAACTATTTACTATCCAGCAGTAAACTAGTTTAGAAACAAATCTGTTCAGCATTGATGGGTGAGGACTCGGACCAGCAAGATAGATTGTTTTTTTTGTCTTAGGTTTTCTTTGTTGTCTTCTCCTTAAAGTACTCTGGTCTTCTGCAGCACACTGGGTGACAATATTCTTACTGTGTAGGAGCGACAGCTGGGTTGGATTGATAAGCAGAAGGTGAAATCCAGCAAGGAATCTATATGCAACTCAAGATGTAAAGCGGAGCTCAGGGAAGACTGTGAAATAGCCATAATTGTTTGTCCTAAACAGGCACCAGAGCCAGTCACTGGAAATTCATTTCATTTGCCTGTCTGCCCTCGAGCTGCAATGATTCACGTTTGCTGTGCTGGAGAAACGACTCAGCTGCCTGACATGCTCCAATCAGTCAAATCCCACTCAGTGCAAATGTGTCCATAAATAATGGCCATTCTACAGCAGCCACTTCATACATTAGACTCTGCCCAAAAGTGCTGACCTGCAAAAAACAAACAAGAAAATAAAACATATAACCAGAGGACAATAAATCATGGCTAATCCTCATGCTATAGACATACATTATATGCATTTCCCATAAAAAGCTGCATACAATCTCGTAGCAGTATTATTGCCTGTAGGACTATAGGCATCTGTATTTATAATTTATTTTTTTATTGTGATATAATCTCAATGCCCCCCCCCCCCCCCCGAGTCATATAGGATTCTGACATTTATATTGTTGTGGACCAAGTTTGTTCATTAAAATCCCCTTTATATGGGTGATACGATCACGTCCACCTGTCAGTTTTAGGCAGACCTGATCAGATGGTCCATGTACCCCTATGGGCTAGTGGATGCAAGACAGACTTTTGTCCCTTTTCACCCACCTACCTCCAATCCAATCCACTAAAAAACAAATTGAAGAGGACCATCCTCAAAAAAAAACACCACACCATGCAAGACAAAGGCATAATGAGCTAGTATGCATTGCATACTAGCTCATTATAAAATACTTAACTTAGATCGAAGCTGTTGCAGCAGTCCCCGTGCAATGCTATGACCAGAGACATGTCTCCCGGAGTCATTTCCGAGTTCGCAGGTTCGGGTGCTGCGATTGGCCAGAGTCGCAATGGCGCCACTACCGTGCACGAGCAGCTGGTCATGGCACAAGAGCCGTTTCTTCAGGGCACATGTCCCGATGACGTCGGCACATGCAGATACAGTGAATATCTTCTAAGGGGTGCAAGTTTAGGAGATATTCACGGTACCTACAGGTAAGCCTCATTATAGGCTTACCTGTAGGTAAAAGTGGTGCAACAGGGTTCAAAACCACTTTAATGCCTCATTTTAAATTAAAAGCAGAGAGTCCCTTGGAAAATGTTAATGCCTATTTTACCTACTAGATAGGCTTCAGCAGATCGTCAAAATTACATAAAAAAGCTTCATCAATTTATCTCACTTTATGACAATAGAAAACTCTATACATTGAATATAAAGATATCAATTTAATGCTTTAAACATGTAAAATGGGAAAACTAACATAAAAACTGTGTACAGGATTCATTGCAATAATTTAAAGACACACAAGCATAAATCAAGTTAAAGACAGTAGCTTCTCTGGCTACTCAACAGAAATGGTCACTGGAGTTTGCAAACAGATTGAATGTGACTATCCAATGTGGCAGAAATACACCCCGGCTTGAGGAGTGGTATGGACCTTGAAACACACCTCAGACTTTTCCATCTGTCCTTTTCAATGTGATTTTCAGGACTCTCATTCTCATAGGAGGCCAGATACAGTCCTGCAACATGGGAGAGAAAACAAGCATTGGTCAGAAAAGCCGCTTTACCCAAATACAACATCTAAACAAATATTAAGATAAGATATGATAAAATGACTCTAGATTCTCAGTTACTTAAATAAATGTCAACATGACCAGATTTAGCCAAAAGTTATTTCCCATATGAAAGAGCATAGAACTACACTACACACATCTTAAAAACTTCTATGCTAGCTTATGCCACATTCTGGATTCTTAAAAGTAGAAAAGAACCCAGAATTAAATCTCTTCCTTACCCCGGCCAACTTCTTTATATTCTGGAGAACAAAATAATTTGAAAATAGAATTCTTGATAGTTGGAAATAACTGTACGTGGTAGACAAATTACTGTATACTCAAAATACAGTACACGCATGCTTATTCCATAAACTAGTCCAGTATATAACCATAATAATACAAGCCAACCATTCAAATTTACCATATTTTCCAGCGTATAAGACAAAAAAAAAAACGCCCAAATATCAGGGGTCATCTTACATGCCGGGTTTAAAAACACCCATCATATGATTGCAGGAGTGGGTACAGCTGGCATACGGGGTTGATCGGGAACCGTGCATGGAGGAAGAGGAAAGACATGGGATTACAGAGCGGATAGCCCGCTGTTACAGCAAAGTTTGCCTCTACTCCGCTCCTGGTTATACACAGCGCTGCCTCCTGACCCCACGCCTGTAAGGACGACAGAACACATTCCAGCATTGGACTGGCATTCTGTCCACCTCACAGGCACAATGTCAGGAGGCGGGGCTGTGTGTAATCACGAGCGAAGGCATTTACAATTTAAACTCTGCTGTAACAGCCGACTATCGGCTCTGCTATCCTGCGGCTTTTCTCTTAATCCATGCTCTATGCATGGCTTCCATGCGACTTTTCTCTTCCTTGTAATGATCCTCGGCACTGGTGAGCAGAGGCTGCAACATTGGCACAGGTGAGCAGAAGCTGCAATGGTCAGTGGCGAATATGTTGTGGAATCCATGTTTTTTATTTTTTATTTAAATGGTGTTGCCTTGGAATGGGGTAGTCTTATAGGGCCAAAAAGCTATATTTTCACTTGAAAAATAGGGTGTCGTCTTATACGCCCAGTCGTTTTTATACGCCGGCATACGGTACTGTTGAGAAAATCAGGAGGCAATGTCTAATCAGTTGTTATACGTTACTACACTTTGATATTATTATTTACTTGTTGCTGAATAAAGGCATTAGCAGTACAGATTTGGATTTTCTTAAAATGATAGGATAATTATGTTTTTCTTTTAGGTTTTTGATGTGCTTATAATATTAGAAAGGGCACATACCATCTTCACTGAATATTGGAGCCGTCAGAACATAATGCAAGATCTTCCGATCTTTTTCAAAAGGACATTCAACTTGCTTCCAAGCCATGAACTCGCTGACTTGCTTTGCCAACTCCCAGAATTTCTGAAGATTGGAAAAAAATATGCACTGGTCAGAGTAAATATATAGCCATTATAAAAGAAATGAACAGGGGGAACAGATTCTTCCAAATATACATAGCTAAACTTTCTGAAGATCAGAAAAAGAATAATCATTGGGTCAGAGTAAATGCATAGCTATGTAAAAGTAAAGAACAGACTCTTCCAAACATGCATGACTAAAACAGTCACAATAGGCCATTTTTTTTTTTTTTTTAAAGCTGCCCTGGAAAAATGACAAAAGAAACCTGACTAATTACAGGGAGTGACAAGGACCCCTGACACTAAAACAAGGCCAACTGGTGACATATGAGATCACAAGACTTTCAGATTCAAGCAATGAGTATATCCTCTCACATAAGGGAGTTTTAGTACCGCTGTGGTCTAACTATGATACATTGATGCACAGGAAAGGACAGCATTTTCTCCCTTGAAATTTGGTGGTGTAGTAAATGATTCTATAGCAGGCATATAACACAATATATAATACACAGTTACTGCCTAAATACTTAATCAAATTGGCAAGGGGCAATGGACTAGGCACAGTTTTCCAGATATTTAACTTAATTTTCTAATACAAATTTAAACCAGATTGCCTGCTCCTGGCAACAACTACAATTGCCTTGCTTCTTCTCTTAACAAATCAGCCCCAGTGTGTTCACAGTGGCATGGTTGTCAACAAAAGGTCAGCCTCAGTCTGAGACTACCTGCAAGTTTACTTACCTCAAAATTGACATGTCCATTAGGGAGACAACTGGTGCAGCCCTCATTCAGAAAGTAGAGGTCCTTAATCAGAAGGCTGCAGAATGGGATCACAATCTATATAAAACAAAAAACACAAAATGTTAACGTCAACAGTTAACTACCGTTTTATGCAGCTTTACTGAACCGATATATCTTATTTTTCCTGGCTAAAACACACACAGATAGCTTAAGTAATCGAGCAACACATTTGCTGTGGTCATTGCACAGGTAGAAATATTCAAGCAGTCGCAACACGTATGCTGTAATTGTAATGTCTATGAAAAGTGACAGCAAGGCATAAATGTATGCACTAAATATTGAAGAGCTCCTCTCCTAAATGGATGTCGCACAGCAAGCAACTTGGCCACTGTCCAAAACACAGAAAGAATTCGACACAGCATTTTTGGAATTATAAGCTTCACTTAGTAAAGATGGATATTTTATTTATAAATATAAAAACAAAAAGTGCTCATGTCTGTCAGCAAATTGGGAATTACAGAATGTTACCAAGCTGGCTGGTAAGGAACCTTAATTAATTGGCAGAACAGAGTTTCCGATTAAAGTATGGAAATGTAATCCTTTATTAAACCCCAAGGTATGGTCTAGTGCAGGGGTGCCCAACCAGTGGCCCACGGAGCCCTCTGATGTGGCCCGCAACCTCCTGCTCTGGGATGGAATAGAATACTGTTATTAAAGATAAGTTTATTACTAAAATCAGAGTGTATATATGGGCATATATGTTCTGTAATGGTTACTAGGCTGCTTTCAAACTTACCTGCACCGAGCCATAGACTTTCTTTTACCTGAGAGTATGGTATGCTTTCTGAAAGTGCACCACACCTACAGGATATACCAATAGATATCTATGGCAAAGTGCAGCTAACCTGCAGGAAAGCTACAGGTAAACTGTGCTGCACCCGTGGTGCGGGTAAACAACAGTGCATCAGTGTGAAAGCAGCCTTAGGCCCTTTTCACACAGTCAGTCATACCCTCCATTCACATCTAAGGAGTGGCAGATGTAAATGGACTTGTGTCCATTTACCAACGCCTACTGCAAAAAAAAAAAAAAAACCTACAGTGGGCTGCCATCCACCCGCTCTGCTCATTGCAGCCTGCGACCGGTTACCAAGTCTCTTAAGTGGCCCTTTGACTTCAAAAGGTTGGGCACCCCTGGTCTAGTGCGTTTAGGTTTTTGAGACAGGATTGGTCTTGAAAACTTGCAAATGCAATTTAAAGCAGTTATCCAATTACAAGGTATAATTTAACTGTGCATTTTGCTGCCTTTGATAATGACCAATATCAAGGCTGAATCTAGGTTGTATGCATACAGTATAAGTGACATTTTTGAGACTTTCCTTTGGTGGAAAAAATTTGCCAAAAACTACATAGTAAACTATAACTGGAAGCAGCATGCTTTATATACATAGATGGCAAAATGAAAAGCCTCACAAAAATAGGCATGCTTGTCCATGTACACAGCAAACAGAGAATGGCCATGTATACACAACAAATGTGGCCATATACAAAAGACCATTTCATGTGTCTGCAGTTTTCTATGTAGTAAACCAAGACAGAGCAAAGCTAAAGATGTGTGTGGGGCTTGTACTCATACCAAATTGCAAAGGCAAGTTCAGAAAATTCAAAAAGGAACACTTTTAAAGGATGAATACTAAATTTAATGGCCACCTCTGCTGTAAAAAAATAAAATAATTTACATTCTGCAAGTTAAACTGCATAAACAAGTATACCAACTACCGTATATACTCGAGTATAAGCCGACCCGAATGTAAGTCCAGGCACCTAATATTACCACAAAAACCTGGGAAAACGTATTGACTCGAGTATAAGCCTAGGGTGTCCATCTGCATGCCTCACGGTGCCCATGCCTAGGACTGACGTTTAACATGGGAGTCTATGGAAGGGGTGCCCGGCTTTGAAGAATCTGTTCTCCCCGGACAACAAACTTTGCACACTTGTAGATGAAGAGTTGGGTTACATGTGGTCCAGGGGACCTACCGCCGGCTTGTACCGGGGGTCCCCAAAGTCCGGGAGATCAGGCACAAAAAAAAAAAAAAGTGCTGAAAAACTTGAGTATATACGGTATTTCTAAATCTTATTAAAATTATTTTTGTACAAATGTATAGATCCGCCTGACCATATTCCAAAGCAAAAACAAACCTAAAAGGCAGTAGAATAGGGTAGTTTTGTCAAATCTCCATATTTTTCTTGATGCGTCAATGAAACAATAAGCTTTTCATAAAGTGCTCCCACTACTTTTTTGGCCATAGACAGGTGTTTGTGCCCTGCACAGCAACCAATATAGTTTAAAACAGTATCTGTTCTGTGTGCACTGATAACATTTGTCAAAAACAATTTTCTTCAGAGAATGATTTTCTAGTAATTTAGCTCAATAACCGTTATAACATCAACCCTCGGTAAATATTATTCAGCCCTAGAATGCCATGATGCTTTTTAAGTTTATTGCCTCTTTTTGAAAATGATATACCGTATTTATTGGCGTATAACACTCACTTTTTTACCCTGAAAATAGAAGGTAAACTGTGCCTGTGTGTTATACGCAGGGTGCTGTAGGATGTTTTTTTCCTGAAACTTCCCTCCTAAAGTTAGGGTGCGTGTTATACGCCGATAAATACGGTATACACAAAAAATATTTAGGTGAATCTTACAGGTACCACCTGAATGAACCACAGAAGAATTGTTCTCTATTAATGGTAATGAGTTACCAGATTAGCAGTTAATATGCAGGAAATTACATCTGGAGATCTCGCACACAGCTTATAAACACTGAGCAATCTGAAGTTTTTAATTACATTTCCAGGCGATTCAAAATGTTGTGCAATGTTCATTTTCAGCAAGATGTTGTTAAACCAATGTAGCATAACTGACATGCTTCATTGAAGCCTCTGAATAATACATGTATTAAAAGACAGATTATACTTCAGCATACACATGCTTGTCTAATGAGTTATTTGGTAGGTGTAGTCTGGTTAGGCATTTTAAATTAAACCATGTTGCGCCTGGCTGAGCAAAGACGTCGGAATATGCAACAATGAAAACTGCTTTCAGGAAACCTGCACTCTATTAACTGGCAGGAATTAGCGCTACACCAGTAGATTTGTACTACCATCTTTTATTGCTGCCCTGATTTACTCTAGAACCCATCCAAAACAATAGGCAGAATACTTGAGTCAAATATTTTCATAGGGCTTTGGTCTCCATGCACACTGGGCTTAAAAAAACGTTAGTTCTTTTTGGGAGTAAAAAAAAAAAAAACTTCCATATAGAGCATTTTTTGTACAAAGTTTAGGAGAGTTTTACGTTTTTTCTGCCAGTGAGCTCCAAATCAGAAACGCTAAGTTTTTTTTTCCTGCCTCTAAACGTTCTTAAAAATATGCCCATAAACGTCCCAATGTGTATGGACACATAGGATAAAATTGAGCTGCTTCTACAGGCAGAATACAAAACTCCTGTAGAAGCAATGTTTATGCCAGTGTGCATGGGGCCTTACACACACACACACCCTTCACCTAAAAGCGCTCTAGGCTAGCAATTGGCCTTAACTGCCATAACTACCATATTATACACTATAGATGCAGTTTTTTTAATATATTTTTCAGTTTCTTTTGGCCATCAATTGCAGTTGGATTAGAAAGTTAGATTGATTTTTTTTTTTTTTACCTTTATTACCAGTAGCTACCATCTGTTCACTCTTGTCTAAATCCAATGTGCAAACAATAGTAACATCTGTCCTACAAGAATTTGCCAAGCTGTTTGGATAACATACCTTCTCCCTGTTGCTGTGGGCAGTTAGAGACCTTTGAGCTGCCCCACGCAGAGCTGTTCTGTAATTGTAAAAGTTGCTAGAAGGATCCATTTGATGCTAGAAGAACAGAATCAGATGATTTTCAGACAAAATTTGCAATATGTAAAGAATCACACAAAAGCCAGATTTGAGTACACAGTATAAACCACTAGTGACCAACATGTGGCCCCTTGGCACTTTGTGTGCAACTGTCAGGACAGTATTTAAGTGGTCTGTAAGGTGGGCAAACATGGGGCATTGAGCTGTAAAAGGGTTATATTAGCAAAGATTTTTTAGCAGTCTCATGCAACATGCCCCTCTAACTATTCTCCTGCAAAATGTTCCAAGCCTCCAAACACACTGTATAATATTCTTATTGTTTATATCATGCATACAGTGCAACAATCTTATGCGGCATTACTTGCAGCCCTTTCGTGGTGCCAGGGTTAACACGTGTGACCCTCCATATCTAGGTCAGCACTATAAATAAAGAGCAATTGAACTAAAACCTAAAATGGTAAGCTACGAAACACTACAAGTACATTAAAGGGGGGGGGGGGCATATGCTGTCTTTATATTTGTTATTTTTAATTCTGCATAAGTAACCTGACAACTAATCTGACCCTTTACCATCCTTGTTCCTTTTCTACCCCTCAGCCTTTTAGAATTTAACCTCTACCATCTTCAAGAAAAGGTAGAAACATCCCTCCCCCGATGTTTTTTAAATGCAAAATGTTAAATTTTCTTGGTAATAAATTCTCTATCATAGTCGCCTCACATACCTCAAGAATATCAAACTTTGCCGTCTTGACTTTTGCCCAAGTTTTCTTTAGCCGAGACACAGGGCTCATGTTCATACCAGCTGCAGAGATATAAAACATTTTATATCCGTTAGAAAGCATTGTTTTTCAAAGCTTTTCTTACTAAAAGTCCACAGGATAGTAATAAAATTGCATATTTTCAAAACAATTGAAAAAAAAATTACATTAGCAGTGCAGCAAGTCTATTTCTTCAACTCTCCTGATCCGTGAAGTCAGTAAAGTCTGAGAAGTAAACTGCTGAAGAAATGTTAGAAGCGGAGCCAGCATTATATAAACAATATAAAAAGTCAATCTGTCTCATTGTTTTAGGTTTACTTTTTAGAAAAGTGAATTCAAATCACGCAACAGAACCAATGCAGTCTTATTTATTGGTGCAAGTCTTCTTATAGTAGGGAAACCAATTTGGTGATGACAATTCCTGTAGCCAAACAATATCCACTTAAAATGTGGGACAGACAGACAATCTGATTGTAAAATAAAGACATATCTTTCAATGTGTACAGTCATGGTGCAATTAAGTCTATTATCGCTCCAACTTATGCTGGCTTAGGCATGTGTGGGTAAATCCAAAACTGAAATAAAGGGACCCTACCCTGGTCTAAACCATATTGTGCATGCTTTAGGCAGATACAGGTTGCAGAAATAAAAATGCAATGTTTCTCCCTCCCCTTGTCTAAGCCAAGTTGTATAGGGGACTGTAAGAGACTGACACCTGTGGCAGAAATTCCAGGTACAGAAAAAAATATGCTTTGGAAAATGTGGCATTGGTTTTAATGTGCCTACTGGAAATCCCATAGGCCAGATTCTAACTTTTTAAGCGTTTCTAGAAATAAATGTCATGCCATGTATTAATCACTTTTTTTATATAAGGACTAGGAGATAATTATTAGTTAAATAACAGGAACCTAATAAAAACAAGTTAAGGAGAGTAGTTTATTGCAATTGCTGTATTGCACAGCTGAGAGTATATCTAAAGGAACTTTTCCTTATAAGCTTTTTTGCTGTACTACTTCTAAACATTGAGTCTTTTTATTTTTATTATTTTTTAAGACACACAAATATATGGTGCACATTTACCAATAGCTGGAGTTTATTATTTACTTACAAATTATTGCCATGAGAGAGTTGAAATTTCCAATGTTGAAACATTCACGAGCAACATCAATGAAGAACTCAATTATCCTGGCTCTGTGCTTCTTCTTAACAGGCTGTGGGTAGAAAGATTGAATTGTAAGACCTTACGAGAGCCTAAATTCTAGCAATAATTGATTGCTATCAGCTATACTTCTTACCATGCAAATCTCTGTTGCAACAAGGTAACTTAGCCGATTGAACCACTCTACATAGGCTTCCAAATTCCGTGCCTTTTTTCGGTCGCTGTAACAACTCTGCTGAGGCAAAAGGTTATAGATGTTAAAATAGATGGCTTATTTTCAAAGTGAACAATAGGGTACACCCCCTCCAATATCTACATCTAAAATTGAAGGCTAGGTTAGGAAATCAAGGTCAGATTATTTTATCACACCACTTTAGAAATGTGCAACACAGCCCATCTCATCCCAGTTTAGCACTAAATACACAACTGTTTTTTGTTTTATGGAATATATTTTCAAAATTATTTTCAGTAGGGATTCCCTTGATGTAAATCTTATCTGTGTTAAAGTTTAAAAGTGCTTAGTTTCTTTACAGGATTTATAGTTATACACGGGAACCACCAAATTTAGGCTGGCCATAAATGGTTCCAAACTTCCTGCTAAACCAGATGAGATTCGAACCGTTTATGGGCAGGCTGAATGTACCAAGTTGATAGATCAACTTGGGTACAAAACAGGCTGCTGAATTTTACTTGCAATTATCGCCAGAGACTATACCCAGGCTGCTGAATTTTACTTGCAATTATCACCAGAGACTATACCCTGGAGGAGATGGCTTCCCCCGCCGGGAGAAGACACTGTCTCGGCAAGAGGGAATTTCGCATCAGCACTGTGTGTTGATAGGGGAATCGTGAAATTTGCACCATCTATGGCCTGAAAGTTAACAGTCACTGCAAACACAACCTTTTCTTTTTGCTTTAAGGTGCTACACAATGATTGTACTTTACTGCTCCTTTTAACAGTGCATGTCAATGAGTTGGCCAACTCACTGAAAATAATGAACACCCCGTGTGTGCAATATCTAACATGCATCTATATTTAATAAAACAAAAAAAATATAAGAGCAATATGTCAAAATAGGAAATCCATATGAAAATAAACTAAAAGTATGTGTTCATTGAAAAGATTTTATACTTGTTGCCTACAAGTGGTAAGAAAGAACATGATCAAAAAAGTAGTATACAATATTGCTTGGGGAAAAATCTATATGTACATTAGATTTGGTCCACAGTACATTCAGACAATGTCATTATCTATCCCACACCAAGATAGCACGATTGCTTCAGGCCTTAATGTTTACATGTATAACATACCATTCTGTTAAACACTATCCTATGTACATTGATATTTACCAGCTATGACACAAATTAAAAATTTCACTCAAGTAGAAAGACATCCCCAGGCACTTTACCTCATTGTTGTCTAATGGGTCCTTCTGGACAAAAGCTTGAACAAACTCTTCTGGCCCAATGTAACTTAGCCTCTCCTGTAATGCAAGTGGTACATCCATTAGTACATTCATCATACATCAATTTAACTATAATACTTTCATTTTTTTTCCCCCCATTACTTACAAGCTCTATGTGAGTGAGCTGCTGAGCTAAAGTATAGGGGTCGCTACAGACACTGATGATATCCCTCTGTATGGACTGTGGTTTGCTCTTTAAGATGGCCATACGATCAGCAGACTGGGCATTAATTTTGGCAATAAGTTCTTCATACTGGCTCAAAGCAGCCAATTTCCGGATAAGGTTTTGAATAATTTGCTGGACAGTTTTTCTGTAAATCTGAAAAAAAATAAAAAAATAAAAAAAAAGGGTTGTTTAGTAGGGCTACAAAAAGGGGAAAAAAATAAAACAAACAAAAATACTACTTCTTTAAAAAAAAGGTACCATAGCTGCATTAGTTTCACTGGCTCCATGGCTTTTTGTAAGTCAATATAACTGGGTTCAAATGAGTAGGTTAGAGTATTTGCTGTTAAACAATAGTGTTTGGAAGTGGCCGTTTTCTTAATGCAATAAAAAAAAAAAAAAGGGAAGAGCAGCAAAAAATTATGTATCCCCATGAAAAGTGTTAAAAAAAATAAAATAAAAAAAAAAATATATATAAAAAAAAAAAAAAAAAAAAAAAGTTTGTGCGTTTTCAGACTGCATGAGCTCTTGAAAATCTCCAGCAGTAAACGTATCTCTTTTCCATCTAACTTTGAGTTAATCTTAATTAACAGTCTCATGGCCACTGCCAACATGAATCACGCTATAGTTATTTTGTTGTATTTCTAGCAATGCCTGCCCACGTCTAGCAACTTCTGTTCTTTCAACCTAATACGAGTCCTCTGCTTAGCTTCTGTCCTGTTACTTTGTGCCGACAATTAATGGACCCTTGACAATGAGCCTTTCCTGGTAGTGAAATTTGCCAGCACAAAACACTCTTAACTCCGTTTGATCCCACACTGGCCTCTACAGTGCTATGATCACAGGGTTAATTCTGTCCTCAAACATCCAATAAACAAAGGCTGTTTTGATAATCTGCTCTTTGTGCATAACATAGCCACTCACACAATATTCAAAGAATTACATGATAGACCAACTCTGAAGTTGATGGTTCTTGGGAGTGAACTATTAAGTGAATGTACTGAGCCGAGATAGCATTGTATGCAGACCTTGGTGCTAGGTGATCCGTGCTGGGGTAATGTAGCACTTGATTAGTAATCTTTCTTCATTTTACTTTGATGTTTGAGCAGCACAGTATGTTACAGTTACATTCTTTGCACCACCAAGCCTTAAATCAAATGACATCAGGGACATCTATTTGTAGCAGACATAAAGTGCTTCTCTTCATACAAATGCTAATACAGCAGTTATATGTTGTGAATTGAGAATAACTCAGTGTTTTTCCTTGTCAAATATCTTTATTTAGATGATAATAAGATGTACAAATTCAGCAAATAGATAATAAGATGTACAAGTTCAGCAAATAGAAAGGTTTACAGATAAATGAAAACTTCTTTACATGTAGTCGTGGTTATTTTGCATCAGACGAGGTGTTCATTTCAATTGGTCTATTTACGCATATGAGTATCCTCTAGTACAGTGTTTTTTATACTCCAGTCCTCAAGGCACACCAACAGGTCAAGTTTTCAGGATTTCCCTCAGATGAAATGGCTGTGGTGATTACTAAGGCAGTGAAACTGATCAAATCATCTGTGCAAAATAATGGAAAGCCTAAAAACATGACCTGTTGGTGTGCCTTGAGGACTGGAGTTGAAAAACACTGCTCCAAGGATACTCGTATGCGTAAATAGGCCAATTAAAATGAACACCTCGTCTGATGCAAAAAAGTTTTCATTTATCTGTAAACCTTTCTATTTGCTGAACTTGTACATCTTATTATCATCTAAATAAAGATATTTGACAAGGAAAAACACTGCTCTAGTAGGCATTGAGTTTAGTTGGGGCTGTTACATGTCTAAAAATTAAACATACCAAAAGCTCTTCTTGTCTTGATTCCAAACACGTAGATTATTGTAAATGCTTGGTTTAAAGCAAGGGTCTTCAAACTACGGCCCTCCAGTTGTTCAGGAACTACAATTCCCATCATGCCTAGTCATGTCTGTGAATGTCAGTATGTTACAATGTCTCATGGGATGTGTAGTTCTACAACAGCTGGAGGGCCGTAGTTTGATGGATCCCTGGTTTAAAGTATGTTTGTGGCCTCATAATGTGCCCTAATCATGAGCTCTGTGATTAAGACACGTTTTTCATGCTGTAGAACACTATAAAGTCCTAAAACCAGTACTGATTTTTACCATAGAAGAATAAATGTATAGTAGGCATAACAGGGAAATTGTATTACCTGGAATATGGTGTCTACATAGTGTATCCAAGCTGTATTCACAAGGGCACATAAAACACCAACTCAATAGCCTACTATGAATAAAATTTCTAGTTAAAACTACCAACACTTCAGTGTACACTGCGAGCAGACTACATATGTAAGGCAATGGCTGGGAAGGCATAAATTAGGTTTTAACTAAATCCAGATTTTTTTGTCTGCATTGGTATGATCTTTAAAAGCCCAACCCCGATCAAATAAAAAGTTTGGGAGTTTTATCACTAGAGGTCGACCGATATGGGTTTTTCTCTGGCCGATGCCGATATTTAGAAAATCAGGGGGGGGGGGGGGGGGTGGCTGATATACGATGCCGATTTTTGCGGCCAATATTTTTTTTTTTGGCAGGTGGCACTGGTTTCCACTGACTGGCACTGGCGATTAGCACTGGTAGGTTTCACGTAGCGGCCCACCCAGATCCCATCGGCTAGCGTTTGAGAGCTGCTGGGTCCCGCCCACCCCCGACATCACCACTGAATTCTGACAGCTCTTCTCTCTCTGCATTTAGTTGCAAATGTCAGTTTTACTCACTGAGCAGTAGAGACGATTCGTGTGTGAAACTGCCAGTGGAGTGTGGGGAAGGGAAGAGTGCAGTCAGTAATCGGCATCAGACAATTTTTGTGCAAAGGCCAAATAGCGGCCGATATATCGGTCAACCTTTATTTATCACCATTTGAGACTGCATTGGAGAGATTTACCCTCATGTTATAGCCCTGTAACACCAATAGAAGAAATAAGGGCAAAATATGATTTTTGTAGGCACAGTAAAAAATAAGTTCTTGGAAGTCTATTGGAGGGACTAAGGTTCCATGCCTCTTTGTTTATGATTGTGCTCTCAGTAGTGCTTTGCTACAAACGGAGGCATGCAGCTGCCTTGTTTGCTAGTGTTCAATACTCAAGTAAGAGACAGTGAACTCAATGGTGAAAGACATCCTGTATTTCTTCATATGATTTAAGATAAGAATTTTATGGCAAATGCAAAGATCCCATTTCCCTTTATTTCTTTACTGGCATCTCAGGGATAAAATCTGGTGGAATAATCTCTCCAATGCAGTCTCAAATAGTAAAAATGATATATGACAGGAGGTCTTAATACGAAAATAAAGCTCCCTTCATGGACAAAAAAAAAAAAAAAGGAGTCATCTGAAATCTTCTCAAATGGTCTGTAGATTGCAAAAACGTGGTGACAAGAGATTAGACCGATCTTAATGCTAAAAAAAAACAAAAAACATCTTGCCAGGAGAGATTTTTCCCCTGCCAGTGACACTGTGCTGGGGAAGTAAGATCCCCCCCCCCCCCCAACCAAGACAGCATGGTGATGGCACTGTGCCATCTGCATTAAAGTGTGTAAGCTCTACTTGCACTTTGGGTTTCTAAATCTCCCAAATTTTCCAGGAGGATACCCTGGAATGTTTTATAGACTTGGGCAAACTGCCTCAAAAATGTTAAACTGTTATAATGTGCAATCATAACAAATAATAACAAATAGAAAACTCGTTGGGTCAGAAATGTAAATGAAAATTGGTTCCCTGTAAAAGCACAGGAGTAAGAATTGTAGAAAACAAAAAAAACACACACACACACACACACACACACACACACACACACAATATTCATATTATAAATCTGTTATAGAAGGATTAAGAAAAAAAAAAAAAAACACACACATCAGTTGGGGTGTGACATATGACTAGTCAATGTTTATTTTCTACAAAATCTATAGATGAACGCTTCTGAACTGTACCGGTAAGGGAAAAACTGCAGTCATTTCTGTGATTTTCTAAATAAAGGTTTTTCAGAGAAGTCTAAAGAATTAAAATAGGGAAATGTATAAGAACAGTGTTATCAGATGCATAGCTTGTGAGAGAAGTCATTGTCATGTGATGAAGAAGCACACTTGACAGACACAAGGTTAGGAAGGTTTCTGTGAACTCAGTGGGGGTTATTTACGAAAGGCAAATCCAATTTGCACTACAAGTGCAAACTACAAGTGCACTTGAAATTGCACTGAAAGTACACTTGGAAGTGCAGTCACTGTAAATCTGAAATGAGGGAAAGCTCTGCTGATTTTATCATCCAATCATGTGCAGGCTAAAATGATGTCTTTTATTTTCCTTGCACGTTGCCCTCGGATCTACAGTGACTGCACTTGCAAGTGCACTTTCAGTGAAATTTTAAGTGCAAACTGGATTTTCCTTTCGTAAATAACCCCCAGTATGTACCATTAGATATAGTCATCTATTAAGCACCATGTAATATGTATTGCATTAAAGCCTGTTATGCCACATGTGGTAGCTTTAAAAAGGCATTGTGCAAGACAAACAGTTCTTGACAGGCAATAATCATTTGTCTAACAAGGAAATTCAGTCTAGCAGTAGCCACCACCTTCGGTAAAATATAGTATGAAGTCCCTCATTTTTAGCCATGAAAAAAACAAGACTTCTGGTAATGGAAGTGAAGGAAAAAAGAAAGAAAATCGTAGGACATGAACTAATGTCTTAATGAGATTGTGTCATTTCTGGTCACGTTGGCCATTTCAGAGCACATACTGCACTGTGTAATTGGGCAGAGACACTAGAATTTAGTTAGCTTAGAACATTTTCTGCTCTATAATTTAAATATGAAGTCTTAGCCAATGAGCTGGACCAAATCCTCTATAAAGCTCAAGCTAGAGTGGAGATGTCAAATGCATGAAAGTAGACATGTTTTCTTTAAATAGTCTCTGTATAAATGATTTTCTCATAAGGAAAGCACTTTACCTCATCTCCATGAGTGATGCGGTGAGCTGTGTCCTTTAGGTTTCTCATCATTCTCTCATCTCTGAAGTCGTAAGGGAAGGTCTCGGTCCATTCTGTCAGCAGCTGAAGGATTTTAGGTGCAATTTTTCTGATGTGGCTCTGTGGAAGCACATTTGAAAATTACCCTCAGGAAACTATTAAGAGCTCATCTAAATGGCTACTATCTCTCATCGAACTCCAAATAGAATGCAACAAAAAGGGAAAACCAGGTTTGAAATAAGGGAGGCAAAACATTTCACTGCTAGATATCCTTGGCTTGTCTCGATAGGGCATACATCTTAAATAATGAAGCAAGCCTGTCTAAAGTCTGGTACATGCAAGCAAAAATAAAATGTTTCCCTATGGTCCCTCCCCCCTTCATGACATAAGTCAGCCAGAAGAGTTTGGCACATCTGAAGACATCCATAGACTGTGTGCATGATCCAACTAAAAATTAACCAGAGAACAATCAGCTTATGTCTGTGTGCCCTTTCAATCAGTTGCTCACTGCTTGATTTTCCCCTATTCAGCCTGCGGGCTGAACAGACGAAAATAGGTCAATTCTACTTTCCATGCCAACAGCATGGATGGAGGAACGTCGGCTGAACATTGACTGCATCCAATCATGTATTCAGCAGCCGTAGCACCCACAGTACACCTAAAATCCTGGTGTATTCAGCAGACATAGCACCCGCAGCTGCCTGAAAACAGTGGCAATGCTGGACAATGATTGCATACGATTGGATGTAGTCAATGTTCAACCGATAACTTTCCACCTGGCTTAAGCCTTGTACACACAGTACGATTGTTGGTCAACCAAGCATTTGATTTTTGCCAATAGGGCATGTGCCAGGATCTTGTCTTGCATACCAACGTTACACAATTGTCGTGCCACAAACGCGAATGTAGTGACGTACTAAGAGGAATTTAAGCTTGAGTGCCACCCTTTGGACCCCTTCTGCTAATTTCGTGTTTGGCTAACATTGATTCCAAGAGTGCGTGTTTGTACTTTTGATTTGTGTGACGGATTTGTGTACTGACCATATGAAAATCAGACATCAATCAGACATCAAGCTGTCCGCCGAAAATGTACTAGTCTGTCATCCAACATTCGTTGGCGGAAAATTGGACGACAATTGTCAAAAAGGAGTGTACTAAATGGTAAGATTTTAGGACAACGGCATGACAGACAATCCCCTGCCAACAATTATACCATGTGTGCAAGGCTTTAGTCAGTTTTTAAATCGACTTGTTGAGCCAGATGAATGCGTGCAGGGCCACCCATGGCTAAAATGTTAGCCAGTTCAGCAGGAATAGGCTGAAGTTGGAGCAGCCTTTGGGGGCATTTATACAGCTTTCCTTCCCAAATCAGAACAAACTACAGTAAAATAGACATGAATCACATATATAAAATTACAAAGGGGTTACCCTTCCTTAGACTGAGCGTTAACATACCTTATCAGTGCCTGGCTCATTTAGTCGCTGCTGTTCAATACAAACATGGCAGACTTTAGCCATTAATTCAAAAGGATGAAGGAAGAGTCGAGAGCTGAGAAGGAAGGTAAAGATGTACGTTCGCTACAAAAAAAAAAAAAAAAAAAAAAAAAATTCACATTTTTATATAGATTTGGCTCTTCAAATAATACAGATACAGATATTTGGGATTTAAATCATAAAAGGCTATACTGCAGGATATATGGGCAACCGTTACAAAAAGTAGTAAGATACAAGAAAAAAATTAATAAAAACCCACACACCACATACTTTTATATACACATTTTGTATTTAGTGCCATGCAACCTGAATTCACCAGAGAGCAAATCAAGCACATGTTCAACTGCTTGTATGTACTGAGCCATTCAAGGCAGTACCCAGTTTCCGGCAACAGTATATGTCTGAAGCTGCCAAGCATAAAGAGAGAAAAACAAACAAAAAAAAAAAAAAAAATCATCCTTTCCTGAACATTCTTTACCGGTACTCGATGCCCAAATGCCCGAGCACCAGTAGACTGCCTTGCCAAGTATGTTGGCACTTGGCAGCAATATGTAAGGTGCAACAAAAATACTGGTTAGAATTTATTCTCGACTCCATCCCTACAAAAGATGCAAAAAAAAAAAAAAAAAAAGGGGAAAGGGGAATAACTTTGTTAACACCAACAATTATGTGACCAGCTTTCAGTAATCTTTCTATTAAGCAGAGCTCCCAAATCTAGAGCCCCTTTTCTTACCACTTGTTTATCCATTTTCCAGCCTGACTTTAGTGTTACATAGATAAGCTATCACCTTGCTTCCTGTGCTAAAAAAGCTTCCTATGTAAGAAGTACACAGTGTGAAAGTGTATGACTGACAACAGATTTATTTTCGGTTCCCTTCAACTTACATCCGGATAGTAATCAACGCTGGGCACCAAGTGCTGGATGAGTGCTTCAAGGGAGCCAGACAGCAAGTTGTTCTCTTGGTAATACAAGTCAGCAGAACTTTCTTCTTTCGAATTATACACGTTACGGTTATAACTACTGCTGTCAAACATGGCTACCAGAGAAGGGGTTTGTGGCATGCTCTCCTGTAAGTAAAGAAAACAGGGGCCATTACAATCACAGAATATTTTAACAAGAATATTTGAGCTCTACATTTTAATTAACCTTGGAAAATGTTTTTGCATTGCTGTAGTTTTAGATAATTACAAGTCAACCTATTGGTTTAAAAAGTACACGCTAAAGATGTAACTTAAGGAGTTGTAAAGGTGGAGGTGGAAGTAAAAAATAAAAATTATATAATAATAATAAATAATAATAATAATAATAATAATAATAATAATAATAATAATGTTGCAAAAGTGTGCACACCCTTAAACTAATGATTTGTTGAAGCATCTTTTGATTTTATTACAGCACTCTTTTTCAGTACGAGTCTATCAGCATGGCACATCTTGACTTGGCAAAATTTGTCCACTCTTTGCCTAAACACTCCAAATCTTTCAGATTGCGAGGGTATCTCCTATGCACAGCCCTTATCGCATCACCCCACAGATTTTCAAATCGGATTCAGGTTTGGGCCATTCCAAAACTTTTTGGTGAAGCCATTCCCTTTGTTGATTTGGATGTATGCTTAAGGTCGTTATGCTGAAGGATGAAGTTCCTTTTTAGGTCCAGCTTTCTAGCAGAAGCCTAAAGGTCTTGTGCCAATATTGACTGGTATTTTGGACTGTTCATGATTCCCTCTACATTGACTAAGGCTCCAGCTGAAGAAAAACAGCCCAAAGCATGATGCTGCCACCACCATGCTTCACTGTGGGTATGGTGATTTGGTGATATGTAGTGTTTTTGCACCAAACTAATTTTGGCAATAAAAAACCTTGGTTTCATCAGACCATAACATATTTCCCCACGTGCTTTTGGGAGACTTCAGATGTGTTTTTGCAAAATTTAGCCAGGCTTGGATGTTTTAGGCTTCCGGCTTGCCACTCTACCCCATAGCACAGGCATAAGAATATATGGGAGATTTTGGTCATGTGTACCACACAGCCAGTACTTGCCAGATAATCCTGTAGCTCCTTTAATGTTGCTGTAGGGCTCTTGGCGGCCTCCCTGACCAGTTTTCTTCTCGTCTTTTCCATCAATTTTGGAGGGATGTCCATTTCTTGGAAATATCACTGTTGTGCCATATTTTTTTCCACTTGATGACTGTCTGCACTGTGTTACATGGTATATCTAATGCTTTTGAATTTCCTTTATACCCTTCTCCTGACTTTTAAACAATGCAATCCCTCTGATGCTTTGGAAGCTCTCTGCGGACAATGGCTTTTACTGTAAGATGCGACTAAGAAAATGTCAGGAGAGACCTACTAGAACAGCTGAACTTTATTTGGGGTTCATCAGAGGCACTTTAAAGTTGTGTAAGGTGTGTACTGAACACAGCAACATTCCGTTATAAGAGGGTCTGCACACTTATGCAACCACATTAATTGTATTTTTTTATTTTTACTTCCCCTCCCTAAAAGATATTAGTTTGTTTTTCAATTGAGATGTACAGTTTATAGGTCACATTAAAAAGGTTCCAAAATGATTAATCTTGGTCTCATTTTTTTTTACATCACAGAAACCAGACATTTTAACAGGGGTGTGTAGAATTTTTAAATCCATTGTATGTGCTAGAAATCTGGATGAAAAGTTGACATAGGGGGTACAAAAGAATGATTTGCATGGCTCTGCCCGCTAGTCTAAAATGAGCCATACCTGTAAATCACTCATTTTTTTTTTAGATCTGTTGTGAAAGTGAAACATGCACCTAAAACATGCGTGCCATGATAAACTCTTTCAATGGTCAAAATTGTGGGTTATTCAGAGGTTGTCAGTCTGAAGGTACTCTACTACATACATTTTGGGACTGTCCTAGGCTAGACCACATTTGGGACGCAGCCGTTTCCAGATTTGAACATTCCTCGGGCCAGAAGATTACTATATCCCCACAGATCTGCATCCTATACGCAAAAATCCCCAACATTCCTATTCATTGCTCAAGGCTGTTCCACTCCCTCTGTAGTTCCATTCAATGGATGATTGCTCTTAATTGGAAATCTAGCAACTTACCTTGGGCTCAAGTGCTTGACAGAATGGAGATGCTTAAACTTTCAGAAAGGATATACCACACTCTTAATGACTCTATGCACATTTTTACCTCCAAATGGTCCTACTGGCATATTACCCAACAACCATAAACCCCTCATCCCCCCTTCTTATACATATCATCTTGTTCTTTCTTTATTCATTAAAATGACCTCATATGTTTGAACTTCTACATGCTTCCCACTGCAATATTATATTGACCTGCTCTCTTTAAGAGAGCAATGTCTTATGTTTTTGTACTTTAATCTTCTTAAGACAATGCTGTATCTGTTTTCTATGACTCTGTAATGTTACATACCTTTAATAAACTTTTGTAAACAAAATTGTGGGTTATTTCTGTACGATCTTTTCCAGAGCATCACATCGTTATTACAACTCCAGCAATTCACAAAGCAGCAGGCATACCCCCCCCCCCCCCCCCCCTTCACCCCAGATTGTATGGGGGTCATCTAAAAAGCTAATTTTGGGTTGTGCACAATACCAGCAGACATCTGATCTTGGAACAAGGAGTGAAGTTACAATGCTTTCCTTCCATCTGCCCTGTCTATGTATCAACAAAGAATGTTTCAAAGAACACTGGAAAGCCACCATCAAGTTATTAGACAGATTCCTAGGGACAAAATGCACTACACACTTCGCTCCTGCTGCCCGATTAAACAAAAAAGAAGCAATCAATGGTAGAATGAAAAAGTTCAGCAAGTAAACAATGACAAAGATTCAAAGTTCAAACAAACACACACACACACACACACACACACTAGTTACCCAACCTCACCTTTTTCACACAATAGAATATTTGCTTCAAAATAAAAAGGAAAAGGACCCAAGGGAAGGATTTATGGTCATATAAAAGAAAACAGGAAGCTGCCTTATACATCTGCTCAGCTGTGGATTGGAGGCTGCTAGAGGAAAAGAGTACACATGGCACAGCTTAACAGAGCAAAGACATGCACCATGATATAATGGGTCCAACTGTTCCTTTTTGGCTAGACACAAAGGTTCGAAGCCAGCTACATAACAGGAATAATTTAAATTGGGACATTCTTTACTGGATTAGAAACCCAATGGAATGAGCTCAATCAACTCTTTGGCTGATGTTTAATCAGAGCGAAGCAGTATTGTTACAAAAGTTTGCTCTTGTATTAATATGTACATACAGTATCTGAAGACTTAAAATTAAAAAGGCAAGGAAGATTGTTAAAAAGTCAGAATGATTGTGGTAGTCAGTCAATCTGTTAAGAGAAGATATAAGCCACCCTTTGAGCACATTGCTTTCTATGAGTCGACCAACTGATGAGACAAGCATTGTGAGATGAAGCAGTAAAGCATAGTCTATCACAGCAAAGCAAGAAAACGCATCTAATGTATGCAATTATCCAACATGGCTGCTAAAAAAAAAAAAACTGCAAAATATATACATGAAAAAAATAAGTGATTAACATGTATTGTTAGGGTTGTTTATACTATTGAAAACACACACACACACACACACACACACACTTTTATCCTTATTACAACCAGGCCTGTTGCTACAAGGCAGGCAAACCGAGCAATTGCTTGGGGCCCCGAGCTAGCCTGGGGCCCCAATGCAGGGCCCTTACTTGCCGCCTGAGCGCGCTTTAGAGAGCCTGCAGCACTGCTGCCGCGAGTCGTCACTTCCCCTTCTCTCTGTAGCATGGCAAAGCTCCTTTTCCTTCCTCCTGTTAGTTCGGACTCTGGCCAGGTACCGCACCGTACAGGAGATTCAGTTTCCTGTTCCCGGCCGGACTGACAGTAAGTGCTCACTTTCTGTCAGTCCAGCCAGGAACAGGAAACTTAATCTCCTGCCGTGCAGTACGGACCCGGTGGGGGGGGGGGTTCAAAAAAAAAAACATGGGAGTAAAAAGAACGTGCAGGGGTTTGGGGGGCCTCCATGTCCATTTTGCTTGGGGCCGCCAAATTCCTTCAAACGGCCCTGATTGCAATCTATAAGCTGTGTACGCTGAATAAATTAAACTATAGAATCTCCCAATTGTCAGCGTAATTTAATTGTTCCCCATTATAAGGCCTGAGACAAGAGATTGTATTATGTTCTAGTCCTATAAAATTCTGAAAAAATTAAAATATTGTACAACTTGTATAAATGGCCTTTGCATAGTAAGAACATGAACAGTATGACTATTACCCGACAAGTCCTAAAAAAAACACACTGACTATAGGAACCTATAGGAATGTAAACTATTCTCCAGCCTATGGACAATAAAATATATATAAAAAAATAAAAATAAAAGTCTGTAAGAAATATAGAAAAGGTCAGTTCTTTTAATACGACTACAAGCCTTAGGGCATACTGCACTTGCGTGACTATATGGATATCACAGCCTAGACTATGTCACTTAGTATTACGCATGTCATGCACAGACATCACGGTTCAGGATAAAACTGTCACGTCTTTTTAAAAACACTTCCTAATCAGAGCAGTAAATGGCAAGCCAATACTATCAAGTAAAATTCATGTAATATATACAAAACACTGAACCCTACACATTCCTTTGGTAGCTTCATTTGCATTTAAGCTTATGCAACATGAAGCTAAAGACCTTAGTAGATTATAATAGGATTAGGAGCCCCTTGTTGGCACTCCACTGCTAACTCTAATACAATAGGAAAAAAAGGGGGAGGATATATATAGTATCTGCGCCACTTTGTATTTTAAATAGCTGTTGGATTGATTACTTTTGTAAAGTCAATCTGGAAATCAAAGTTGGGACTCTTAATACAGCTTAATAAGAAAGGCCAGGAGCAAATAGGAACGAAATAAGCGCAGGGCAGACATGACAGGGTGATAAGGGGAGCCAGGCGGTTAAGGGGAGCCAGGCGGTTAAGGGTTAACATTCAAAATATAGGGTCAGTTAGCATGTTACCTTAATGGCTCAGAAGAGGGTGTGACGGGGAGGGTCCTGGATGTAGTTGGGGGGTTGAAGGGGGTTGTCCCGGCACATTTGAGAGTAGACTTGCAGAGGAAAGCTTCCCTCCCACCCACCCTGCATTTACAGGTTTTTCTTTGGTCATGTTGGTGTTGAATGGGTTGGCGGTTGGGGTCCTTGACGGAGGTCTCTTAATGTTTATCGGTGGGGTTCCATCTGAGGTATGGACTCCTCGGGTGTACGTAACAATACGGTTATTTTAAGATTGGTGGGGTGTCTGAGGTCAGCTGTTTTTTTAGGCTCCGAGTCGGTGCTTGCAGCTGGGGGTTGCAGAACAGCTAGCTGGTGCCTCAGGCACAAGAAAAATGGGACAAGGTGGCACCGTCAGGGACCTCAAAACATCTTG
This sequence comes from Rana kukunoris, assembly GCA_029574335.1. Taxonomy (NCBI): domain Eukaryota; kingdom Metazoa; phylum Chordata; class Amphibia; order Anura; family Ranidae; genus Rana; species Rana kukunoris. The sequence goes on along the minus strand of CM056049.1, from coordinate 448,378,864 downwards.
AGTTAGGTTTATGTTTTATATGAGAAATTATGTTTAATAAAGGCCGTATTTCGGCTATTTTAACTTGTGTCTGTGTCTTGTGTCTGAGTTGGGAGCATTTGCTTTGTGAATTCCACGCTTTCCTCTACGCGCTGCGCCGGTGTAGCGTAAAAGACATACAATCGACGCATATATATATATATAAATGCCGCCGTAGCGTATGTGAATCCGGGCCCAAGTGGGCACTTTTTTTCTAGTTCCTTATCTAGCTATCCATCTCCAAATAGTGGGCGAATCACTGTCTAAAAGGTCAGGTAACAAGAGATAGTGTCAGGGTAGGCTCCCAAAAAAAGAAAGACAGCTCCAGTAGGAGACATTGCATGGTCAGTATCTCCCTCATTGAGCTGTTCTAATGTGGAGATGCCCCCCCCCCCCCCCCAACACTCTGATTAGTGCTCTCTTCCATTGGCTGAAAGTGACGATCGGGAGTCGATCGGCTGCTGGTTTTTCATCAGGCACGTCTGATTTTTGTTGGATAGACCGACATACACACAGGCAGAATTTCAGCGTTTTTTTTTTTGAACCGGCAAACGTCTTCCGACTTTATGCCCGTGTGTATGGGGCTTAAAATTCAAGTAGATAATCTCAGAAATGTTAAAATACTTTTTCTGTAAGACCTAGTCAGCAATGAGTTCATTGCAAAGTTTTTTTTTTTCCCCCCAGTAGAGCAGTCTTCTCTGCAATCTCATTGCAGCCATACTAAGAAACAGAAAAAAGTTATCTCAATCCTTTTGCCATAAATAAATCCACCATAGGACTTACTGTAATGTTTATAGGTAACAAGTATCACAGAACTTAAATGGGGAGATCCCTCAGCGATATAACAAGCTAATGGACGAAACTGAAAATAGCATAGAGTTTCTCTCTACATCATATGTATTCCAAACACTGTCCCATCATTGTCCAAAAGGTGACAAAATTGTATCACACAAATAGAAACCTTTCAAAAGAGAAGGGGTTTTGCGACTATACAATTCGGCTACCTAAACATCTCATTTCCAACACACAAAAAAAAAGTCGTTTATACTACAAAGGCTCTGTTAAAACGTGAAGCCAAGGTCAATTATTGTCTACACTTGGCAAACGTAAGCTACAAATATTAAAAAGTATGTGTCAGTAATATGAATTGGGTAACACTGGTTATCAGTTGATATCTTCCTTCTCATTGAGAACTTCATTCTCATTGTGAAATATGCAAACAGCCTGCAAAGGAATGAATTCATATGAACACAGTACAACAAATATAGTGAACATTAGTTGTACAAATAGGTTTCTTATCTTGTAGCCCTACAAAGGGAAGGAAGCCTTTTATGTAGGCCTGTAAAAAGGTGGGAGTAATAAACTGTACATGACCATTGCCTGGCAAATCAAACACTCAGGAACAATCTCAGAGGATGTAGTGGTTTATCCTACTTGCGGCATATCTTTAGGAGACATGTAATTTCATGTTATATAAGTTTGTTGTGCTCCAATAAAAAAAAAAAAAAAAAAAAAGTCACCCCAGCTAAATAAATAATTAAAGCTACCCTATACTGTACAAGGGTTCCACTCATTTATTTGCAGCTACCTTTCCATCTACAAACATGCATAATGCAGAATTTTTTTTATATAAAAAAATCAAGACAGAGCGTTGACACCTTATAACAGGAAATGCCTGTACAAGAACCCTCCAGGAACCACAAACCACGCCCCAACACATTTTGTCACACCCTTAGGGCCCCATTCATAAAAAGGACCCATTTCTATTTAAGTATGTATTCTTAATTCAGAAAAGTCCCTTGTATTGCTCTTCACCTCTTCCGAATGCCCAAATTAGGGTGGCTACTTTCAATCCACATGAACTCACTGCATGTAGGATTGTAGCCATCCCTATTGCTCACTTCCGAAATGAATGATGATCTATGAACTATGGGATGTTTAGTGTTCATACTGTACATATGACCACAACTGATGTGCAATGCTCCCTCCAAACAATCGTTTAGTGTCACTTTAAATTCCAAAGCCATCCAATACATTTTCTCCTTACTTCTTTGCCCTAAACCTGAATATGGCAATATAAAGCGTACATGAAAACCAAATTAGAGTTAAATCCTTATTATATACCATTTCACAATAGGTTGTTAAGATGCATTGCAAAAGTCAGAGTCCTAGGTGAGTACACCTGCGCAAACACTTTCAACACAATAGCACAATCCCTCGTCACTCGAGGCAGGTACACACATGAATAGACCCTTTAAGCCACCCAGCACAAAACGAACAGAGTGTACTAAGAAATATTTTAATTATTTTTTTCCTGCTGAGGTAAGCAGTTTGCATACCTTCACCAACAACCTTCTGTCTAGACAGGACGAGAATCACTGTGGCAGCATTCGCAAGCCATTTTCATTTGTCAACCAGATTCGGGCTGACAAGGCAGCACAATGGGACTTGGGTGTCAGAGCAATATCAGAAAGCGTAATTTGACAAAAGGCAATGAAACAGAAAATGTCTTCTACAGAGTAAACCTTGTTAATGTGCGCAAGTGGAATAGCAGAGCCACCAATATGGATAACAGATAGGAAGTTAAAGTGGTATTAAACCCAAAAATCAGGAGGAGATTATACTGCAGCTCACCATTTAGCACCAACAAAGGTTCAGATCAACTTTTGTTTACGTTAAAGCTTTATCCCTATAGGAAATAGACTATGTCTGCTATTGCCTAAAAACGGGTTAGGCTTTAAAATTTGTTAGCCAAGACTATCTAAAGCCCTGTACACATGGGCCAAATGTCGGGCAGCATCAACCGGTTAAAAAAAAAATAAATAAAAGGGGGTCCACAATCGGCTCGTGTGTACTGCATTTATAAAAGGTCTACCGAATGGCTCCCAATCAGTGCTCTCAGCCAATGGTGTCCCCCTGTCAGAACACAATGGACCACCGGGGGGAGGATACCAACAGCAGATGGTTAGTACAGCGGCTCCAACCTCATTCAGCCTACTGAGTTAAACAAAAAAAAAAAAAAAACACACTAGTAGTTTGTACTAGGCTTAAATCTGCTAGTACATCCAACAATACCCTCTCCTCACATGGACAATGCTTCTGTCCAAGGGCGACCTCATTACTCCTCCACCCAGAGTGGAGACACATCAGACAGGAAGGGTGCTACAGGCTGGTCCACCAGGTTAAAAAAAACAAAAAAAAACACAAGGGGCAGGACTGAGAACACACAAAAAAGCTGCATGCTTTCTTTGTATGTGCTAGATAGCTAGGGCTCAGCTGTGGCCCATAAAGCTAAACGTCCAATCCCCAATACCACACAGCTGCATTAACTACAATCAATGCATTATTCATGTCCTCCTGCTGAAATCAAGGTGCTAAAAAAAAAAGTTGTGACCAATTGCAATGGTACCAATTTGGAGCATGTGCATCTAAACTAGTGCAGAACGTTTTTTTATCCTCGTTTCATTTTTCCAACGATTGCGCAGTCATGTGACTAAAAATGATCCGTGTGCTCCTATCCCAGAGCAGCAACAAAAATCTGGCAGGTGTTCCAATATCTGTCCATTCTACCCAAAACTAAAAAATTACTTAATTTTATAACCAGACAGGTTATTGGTTGTATACATTCAATTTAGTGGTACTGACGAAAAGGTGCTGTATTGTGCAAATTTTAACCAGAGTTTGCATGGTAAAGCTGCAACCCCTCACTCTATCCCCTATTGGCTAGCGAGACCACCCCACACATCTAGCAGCCAACTAGAATGTGAGCGAAACACAACAGACACACCAATAATTTAACTAGGCCCCTAAACTTTGAGACATAGTCTGGTTTAAAAAAAAAATTAAAATAAAAGACTCCCAAAGCACAACAGAAAAACTGAAAATACGTAGTGACAGGTTATAATCATTTGACATCCTACAAGCATTACACCCATTTTTTTTTTTTTTTTTTTAAATGACAGCCAATTTGTTTGTGAATCCTTCTGAGGTCCCTCATTGTTATTTGATTACAAACATAGCCAGTGCGACTGATGACAGTTCCTGGAACAGCTCATTTGTTCATCACCAAACAGTGACACCTGTTAAAACAGCGTGTGCATACTTGTGGTATTTAACAGACAAACGTGGCACTGCCTGTTGAAAGAGAAGAGGATCTTTTAATAGCTGCAGAAAGCAGACAGGTCAGAATGTAACAGCCCTCTGGTTATTAGTCTGACACTCGTACAATATACACACGTCATCTATACTTATGCAAAATATAAAAAAAAAAAAAAAAAAAGGTTTTCCAACGTCAAAGATGACAGTGATATTTCGGATGAAAGTCTTTTTCAGCCCAGGGATTTCACTGCAATTTAAAAGAGCTAATCACTTGCTAAAAATAACTGGCACTGATCACTTGAAGATAAAACAAAACGAACCTCAAGCTAAATAAGTACTGACGTTGCCTAATTGTGAATGCATATTAATAGCACATGCGTAAACATACAACCTAGTTAATAATTTGCAATCAAAAATAGCATTTAAAGTATAACTAAAAAAAGTACATTTTTTCTGTTGATGTCGTAAAGAGGGATTAGAACACCTGTCACGCTTTTATTGCTGTCCGTGTCCTCATTAGGCCCCTTTTAACATGGGGCGGGGAAACTACATTCTGATCAACAGGGAATCTGCTCACACAGCAAGTGGATGATAGGTCTGTGTCAGCCAAGTTTCTGCAGAGCAGAAACAGACCAAGCATGCTCTGCTCAATGGGCGGCCAGAACTAAATGGACTCAGTTGGCCATTTACACCAGGGATGCTCAACCTTTTGAAGAGCGAGGGCCACTTAAGCAACTTGGTAACTGGTCGCGGGCCACGATGAGCGGAGAGGGTAGATGACAGGCCCATGTGCACTCTGCATATACAGAGCAGACAGGGGCACAGCCCACTCTATTCTATTGGCCCTCCAATCTGATCTTCCTAGATAGAAGGGGACGGACCCCCCCCTTCTGTTTTTTTTTTTTTGGATCGAATTAGAGATAGGTGTGTATGTATGCATGCATGCATGCATGCATATATATATATAAAAATGGCCACAAGTCTGTTTACATCTGTGGCTCAATAGAGGTAACCGAAGGGTCCAATTGGGTCAGACTGTGGGGTTTGGCTCATTTGTTTTTAATTTTGTACAGTTTTATGTGTAATAAATATTTTTTATATTAAATTTTTTGTGTTTTGTTATCAGTACCTATAAAGTCCAATCAACATGTTTCCCCAGCTGAAATTTCTATAATCATGGATGATGGTACTTGTTTAACTATTAACTAGTTTTAATTGAGGCTATACTTACAATTTGTCAAGTTATGGAAACATATCCTTATCTATGGAGTTGCGCTTGGAGAGCAATGAGACCCCCTCATTCTAGCCTGGTGTCTCGTCTAGATCAGCTGTTTTTCATGTCATGGTCCTTACAGACATGAACAGTGGCCCTGTGCGTGTGACAGAGAAGGCCAGTTGCTCTTTACCTTCTCTCCCAGGCAGACATTCTTTATTAATTAGGGACATGCTGGCAGATGGGTCATAAAACATTGAAGTCCCCGCTCTGCGCTAGAGAAGTGATTGTCAGCTGTTGCCAGCATAGCTGAACAGCTTCTGATCATATGCGCTATCGGAGCACAGCGAGGGGCTGCCACGGCCCAAAATACGAGCATCTGCTTGGGGCGGTACTTCAAACTGCCCTTGGACATGTTTCCCCACTTCTAATAAATGCATTGCTTTCTTCTGCTACTTATATTTTGTAGGCAAGCCAAGAATTAATTATTTATGCTAAGCACCACATTTCTTTTTCCCTTTTCCATTTACTGAAGAGGAACATTTGTGCATAACACATGGACCAGATGATGTTCAAAATTACAATCCGTAATATAAAGTTGCCTTGATCCATACAGCGATATTCTATAGCTAACCTGAAAGTTCACGATAGCCATCAAGTTATTTAGCATGTATGCTCCATTGGAGAAGGGATTTTCCTGTTTAGTATTAGGCTACTTTCACACAAGGCGGACTCAATCGCTACAGAGTCCGTCAGCTTCCGCCGCCTCAGCAGGAGATCTCTCCGCTGATCTCCGCAGAGCCCTCAGATGACAAGTCCCTCTCTGCTCACTGAGCGGGGAGGGGCTTGTACAGCGCCGCTGTCTCCTATAGAGGGATGGGGGGACGTATCGACATCCATCTGATTTTGGCGGATCGGGTCGGGTCAGATGTCAGCGGACATGTCTCCACTGACATCCGATGCTCCATAGGATTCAGGTGACAGGGGCCTTAGGCCTCTTTCACGGATCCCGTGAGGATCCGTATACGTTTCATCCGCTTGCTCAGCAGGGATCACTCCGTTGATCCCCACTGAGTCAGCAGATGACAGGGCGGTCCCTGCACACTGTACAGAGACCGCCCTGTCAGATCTCCCTATGGGGGAGGGGAATTTTTTTGTCTTTATTCGGATGAACACAGACCATCTGTCCATGTTCACCTGATTCGCTCTGCACATGGATGGGAAAAAAATAAAAAATAGGATTTTCCTCTGCAGAATCGAACCATAGCGGGGACAGATGACATCGGGTGTCAGCGGATGTTCATCCGCTATCCCATAGGGATTAATGCATGTCCGTTTTTAATCAAAAAACGGATGGATGAAATACAGACAGACATACTGTTTGCATGTGTGAAAGGGCCCTTACTCGGCCTTGTCAATGCAATGAGTTTAGCCGAGTTCTCAGGCATCACTAGACTTACAAAACTACAAATACCAAAGAGGCAAAAGCAAACCAGTCATGATAGGACCTTTCCTTCTTCTGAAAAATGCTAGGTGCCTAGCCCTCTTATCTCCTTGCATAAATACTCTAGGTACTGACCCAAAAAAAAGTTCATGTGCATTCTTGTTCCTGGTCAGTAATGAAATCAGCAGATCACCATGATAGACAGGCAAATAAATGTTCCAGAAACCATTAGCAGTGGCCACCCTCATTTCTTATAGGACAGATTTTACATTGGAATTAAACTTCCAACATTGAATTTTACCTATAGGTAAGCCTTATTATAAGGCTTACCTATGAGTAGTGCAAATATCTCCTAAATGTGGGCCGTTTAGGAGATATTTGCTGTACACGCAGCCGGTGACATCATTGGCGTATGCGCCACCCATTCCGTTCTTTCAGAGCCCTGTGCCGTGAGCGTGCTAGTATGTGAAGCATACCAGAATGTATTTGTCATCAATATAGAGATGAAGAACCAAAAAAAATAAAAAATACAAATAATCCCACCCACTGAAATGCATCAAAATCCAGCACGCAGAAACTGGAACACAGAAATTGTGGCGTGAACCAGCCCCTAAATTGCCAGTGACATAGAAGAATAAAGTTGGCGATACGCGCATAGATTTCTTTTGCTCAGCCTACAGGCTGAACAAAAGTCCAATTAGTTTCCTCCATCCATGCTAAAAAGTGCAGATTGTGGAATCTTCCCTACTGGGTATTGTTTTGTGATAACCAGCACCTGTGGCTGTCAGAGTACAATACCCAGCAGGGAAGCTTTCTCCATTCATATGCTTTAGCTTCAATTTTCTGCCTGGATTCATCGATATTCTCGGATGTCACAATCTCCACCTTGTGCCATCGCTGCTTGCCTCATCCCCTTGTCCAATCAGAGAACACTTTGCATTTTTCTCCATCGGTATCATTGGCGCATGTGCAGACATCAGAGATGACTGCAGTGGCAATGGTTATTAGTTGCGATGCTCTGCTTGCATAGAAGGCCCACTGGTATGGCCTATGTATACTAAAATCTGTACAGACTGGTTCAATGCAAAAAAAAAAAAAAACATTCCCAGATTTCAGCTTTAAAAATAAATTCGGTCTTGATTAGGTTTGCATCGGATTAGTTTCAGGTCTCATGATGCATCCAAGAATAGCCGCTACTGCAACATCATGGTTTACCCCGAGCCAAATTAATCCTCCGCTGCAAAAACGTGAGCTTCAGTCACACCAGGCTTCTCTAGAGAGGCAATGTGAGGGCACAGTTTTCAAAACAGCAGTACGTGGTATAAAACACAGTGTAATGCCAATGTTATATTTAGCATATGTTTAAAGAGTGCATAGTTTTCATCTATAAACCAAAGCTTCCTGAAGGATGCTCTTTATTTGTACTCTGAAATCTCTATCAACTGGTATGGCTATTGGGAAGTGGAATATCCAGTTTAGTGACATTCTAATTCACAAAGCATCCATTCGCCCCTTTGTTAATGTCTAGGAAACATGATGTTTAACTAATATAACTTAAAGAGGAAGTAAACCCTGATGGGTTTCACTTCCTCTTTATTCTCCTGCAAAGTAAAAGCATAATGGGCTAGTTTGCATTGCGTACTAGCCCATTATGTGGCACTTACCTGCAAACAAAGCCTGCAATGTCCGCGCTGGTGGAAGTATCCCATCTTCGGGGCCACAGACTCCAGCTCTGTGACTGGCCGGAGTTGCGTGACGTCATTCCCACGCAGGAGCCGATGGTCATGGCACGGGCAGCTTTAGGAGATATTTCCAGTGCCTAGAAGTAAGCCTTATTATAGACTTACCTGTAGGGAAAAGTTATTTGTAAGGGTTTACAACCACATTAATAGGTCATAAGTGACTGTATCTAAACCCAAAAACAAAAAAGTGTAGGCTCATTTCACATTGTTGGAGTCCACTATTGGATCCACCTGATAAGCAGGAGATGGCTCTGTTAATCCCCACTGAGCAGGTGGATGACAGGTCCGTGTCTGCTCTGCTCTGCTCATGCAGAGCAGACATGGACACAGTCCAGCTCTCCTCTATGGGCTGCTGGCTGGAAATGGACCGCCTGTATTTCCACCCGAATGTCATCCAATCCGCCAGGTGAATGGGGAACGGATCCCCATCCTGGATCAGATGTTGGCGGGTGTCAATGGACACAAGTCCGTTGACATCCGCTGCTCCATTCAGGGACAATAGATGGTTCGTTCAAGTCCGCTCGTGTAAAAGGGGCCTAAAATATTGCAGCTCACCGTGGTGGTCTGCCAGAACACAATGTTTATCCTAAAGGTGACAACAGTCACAGATGGTCCTTTACAAAAGGAGAAGCGTTGTCACCCTAGGGCAAGATTACAGAACACCTCCTGCTCTCTATAACAATAGAAGGGAGAGGGAGTTTGTAGTGCACAGGAAAAGCTGTGAACAATACTATAGTGTAAGAGTGCAGCCGAGCCAGCACTGGGTATTACCCTCTCACAGGATTTCTGGCAGGATCAACAGGCATTGTTTGCAGCTGCTGTATACTGAAAAGATAACAAAAACTGTCAGTGGTACTGTATATTTAACAGACCAAAAAGGGGCAAATAAGTGAGGTTCGTTGTTGGGGGGGTCTACATACAATTTACGCATCAGATGCCACACACTGACCCAAATAAGGAACCAGCAAATGCAGGTAACCCACACAATCCAAATAATGTCATTTATTACTCTAACATAAGTAAACTTAAATGCGATTGCTTGCTCTGGATGTGACACTATTTTACTGCCAATTATATAAAACCTGGATGATATCATCACCCCATTACTAATATGTAGTTACTTTAATGATAGATCTGAATCCATCATAAAATATGTTGGAACTCTGTCATGGGATGCAATTTCTAAACATTCTTTGTTCTCAAAATTTGTTACATCTGATTGTTACAATAATACCACTTTTCATATACATGCAATGACTTCACTACACAAATATTTTTTACAGGATAATGTACCTATATTGACGTCGCATACATACTATATTGTATAGGGGCAAAGTTTAATCTAACAGCATACAAAATACACATGAAAAAGCACTTTAAAATTAAACACGCAGCTTCATATTTAGAGCCAGGTTACACACATTCTATGCCAAGCAAACTACACTACCAGTTATGACAATTTGGCCACTGGGTGGCACTGTTCAATGGGATACCAAGGGGACTGCTTTTGACGGTTTATTTTATAGTTTCATTGTAACATTCCAATTACAACTAGCAAAATATTTAACAAAAATAAGGGTGTGTTTACATACATACAAAAATAATAATAATAATAATAATAATAATAATAATAATATTATATATATATATATATATAAGGCATGCTAATGCAACAGAAAGCTCCAGGGCAAGACCAATAATATTTTCATAATTGACTTGCAAAAGACAGGAAAAGAAAATGTACTGGTAATAAAATTGTGCAATAAGAGCGTCAGATTGGAAAGATGGGCCTGTAAATGCCTATTCCTGCCCAGCACTCCCTCGAGTCCCATCATACTAATAATTACTTGGATGTATAATGCTCCTCTATTTCCTGTTTGTATGCAAATAATAAAAAAAAAAAAAAAAACCTGCCCCACAAGGCCTTAATACAAATTTTAATGGGTTCTCCACTGATTCATTTTTCCCGATAATCACATTCAGGATTTTAGGTCATCCCTAGGATCTGCAGTCAATCGCTTATGGTAAGGAAACCCCCCTCTGCAGGGGCTGGAATGCAGCATATTTATTAACTACAAAGCCCATTCAAAAGGTTCACTTCAAAAGGCCTGACCCCTGTCAATCACTTATAGAACAGGAGCCTACCCCCCACACACTTCACTGTCACATGTCCAGATTGGTTCAAAAAAAAAAAAAAAAAAAAAATCCAATGGCCCATGCGACAATTACCCAATGAAAACCTGTGCTGAAAGAAAATGTGTAGGCTGCCATCGCAGATCTCTCGGTTTATGAAAATGCTAGTTGCTTGGCTAATCAAAATAATAGGTCACACAACACATGCAAAGCAAGAGTCCTTCAGGGACCCCGGTTTCCTCCCACACTCCAAAGACATGCTGGTAGGTTAATTAGCCCTAGTACATATGAATGCGAGTTAGAGACCTTAGATTGTAAGCTCCTTGAGGGTAGGGAATGATGTTAATGTACATTGGTAGCTCACTTATTTTGATTTCTATTTTTTAGCATTTATAAAATAGAATTTGGTCAGCAAATGCAACCTCCTCACCTCCCTGTTTTTCTTTCTTTCTATACACCGCTGGGCCATTCAGAAAGCGATGCACGCTTCATGCACGGGCAGTAGAGTACCAGCTGTGAAGGCTTCACTGCCGGTTTCCCTTACCACAAATGCCAGCGGCAGCACCCGTGAGCCGATGAAAACATCGGCTGAGGTGCAGACATTGCTGGATTCCAGGACAGGTAAGTGTCCTAAAAAGGGGGGGGGGGGGGGGGAGAGACTCAGCTTTAAGCCCACCAGGATTTAAAAAGTCCAAATGCTCCTTACTTACCATTGACTCACTACCTTTCCAAGCAACAACTGCCCCTTTGGTACCCTTTATGCAAAAAAAAAATAATGACAGTTCGATCTCCCCACTGTGCTCTTGTGTACTGACAAGAGGACTAAACCCCCTGCCATGAAACACCGATTAGCTTTTGCAGCTATTCCAGCATGCCTATTCGACAGAAGCCAGTCACGCCACCAGCACACACGGGCCAAAAAGTTGCCCCTTTCCTGCCGAACAGACCGTTTTCCGCTGACTTACGGCCCACATGTACCCAGCCTAAGGCTAGTTTTGAACTTCCCTCCTGTCTTTCTGTTCCTGAACAGTTTGAGGTCATGTCCCAATGTTTTTGGCCTTAGCATCATGTTGCAAATACTGACCTCCTGAATCTTATTCACATCCTAAGGACCATTTCACACTGTGCAGGAAGGGCATATTCCGTTCACCCATCAAAAGATAGCCTTGTCATAAAAATTGCAAGATTCCCCTATCAAACAGACAGTGTTGATGTGGTAAACCCTCCTACCAAGCGATTGTCTTCTGAAAGCAGTGGGGTGGGGGGGGGGGGGGTATTTGAGGTTACTACTAGCGTCTAAAGTGCCCGTTAGCAATAATTGATGGTAGAACCCAGCAGACTGGTTGCGCCCAAGTCGATCGATCTTCTTTCAGCCTGTCCATTCACCGTTCAAATTGTGTGTGGCCTGCCTTATGGCCCGTACACACGACCCGAAAATCGTACGATCCATCATCGTACGATCGTTTTCGTCCGATATTTGGATCGTGTGTACGGGCCATAAGTCGTCATCATCAACAAAACAATTGGGCCAGCTGAACAATCAGACCACCCACTGCCAGAATAAGCCTTCTTGTCTAAATGACCATGCAAATATCACATGCCAAAGCTTTGACATGGCCTGCAAACCGTTTTATATATTTATATTTAAGCTGGCTTTATTACCAGTTCATAAACAAGGCCATTTACATTTTGTCCAAAATCCATATTCAGTACTCATTCTGGTCTATACTGATCAATTTCAATTTAAGAGACGCTAAACTGCCGCTTAAGGCGCCAACCAATGAAATCAGAAGAAGAGCACAGGCTTTGAGATTTCCAAGGGTCATGCAGTCCCCAGTGACCAAGGCCGAGTTCTCATCACTGTGACGCTAATACATTGTCTAAATATAGAAGAGAACAAATAAATTCCACAGCTGACATTGTCCTCCTACCAGAGACTGTAAGCTACTCGGGCAGCATTCCACAGCATACAGTACATGGTGTACAAGCTGATCGAGATAAACAAACCTCTCTTTCAACATCAAGTCACCATGGCCATTAACAGTTGTAACATATTAGGCTGATTATTTTCCTTAATAGTCACTGAGTCACTACATGAGACTGAGCTCACCCAGCACACTACTTTCAGCTGATGTAACTGCAATGATCACAAACAAGTCTATGTCAAATCTATTTTTATAGTGTGGCTTTTAAAGCCAAATGTCATTTCCAAACAGTACTAGCACAGTAGTCAAAGCAAATTATGGGCATTTAGGAATCCAACAAGAGAGCTAGACTTGGGCTGGCCATACATTGTACAATTTTCCTTTAGGTTTACCAAAACTATAAAATATGATGTCAAACCTAAACACTTTTCATTTGTATGCAGGCAGTCCTAGGCACTGCATGGTTGAAATGAAATTGAACAAGAAATCTGAACAATGCATGGCCATGTGTCATTTCCAAGTGTCAATTCAAGATATTATCAGATGGAATGTGTGCAAATAAATGATAACCAGTGGTACCATTCTATATTAGACCAATACCAGACCATTCTCCCCCTGGGTTCTATGAAATTTTAGGGTTCATCCAGAGTTTTCTAGGGGGTTCCTTAAGCAATGGCTGATTGACATTCCATTGGATGGTGCCTACATGGTTCCAGGTTCAACACCACTTGCCAGAGCCAGCAGAATTACACCAATGATATTTTTAGCTGTCTGTAAGAGGGCAGCATTCTGGCCAAAATGAGGATTTTTCCCACAGACCACCAATTAACTGGTTTTAGCATTGATTCCCGAGAGAACTGGAAATTTATTATTTTAAGGGTTCTTCAATGCTGCCCTAGACACAGACAGGGGTTCCCCAAGACCAGATTGTCATTTAATGTTTTTTTGGGGGGGGGATCAAAAAAGGTTAGGAAAGGGTGACCTAGACACAACCAGGGTTCCCCAATTCTTTGTAATGGTTCTAGAGAAGAAAAAAAAAAAATTTTTTTTTACACTAGACACAGAGATCTGAATATTATTTCAAGTGTCCTTCTGAAGCAAAAATGTTGGGAACGTCTGCCCTGGACAGAAGCAGGGGTTCACCACATCCCCAAATGTATTTTGGGGGTTGTTCTGGATAAAAGAGGGCTAGACACATGTATGGGTTCCTAAAGACCTAAAAAATATTTCGAAGGGTTCTTCTGGGTCAAAGAGGGGCTGTCCTATACACAAGTGGGGGTCCTAGGACCTAAACTAATTTTTAAAAGGGTTGTTCTGGATCAAAGAAGAAGGGCTGCCCTAGACACAAGCAGGAGATTCCAAAAAGACCTCAAAATGATTTCAAGGGATTCTTATGAATAAAAGAAGGGCTGCTCTATACACAAGCAGGGGATTCAACAGACCTACACATTATTTTAAAGGGTTCTTATGGATAACAGAAGGGCTGCCCTATACACAAGCAGGGGATTCCAAGGACCTACGCATTTTTTTTAAAGGGTTCTTATGGATAAAAGAAGGGCTGCCTAAAGCTGGAGATTCCAAGGACCTACACATTATTTTAAAGGGTTCTTATGGATAAAAGAAGGGCTGCCCTATACACAAGCAGGGGGTTCCAAGGACCCACGCATATTTTAAGGGTTCTCCTGGGTCCAAAAAAAGACTACCCTAGACACAAGCAGGGGATCCCAATGACCTAAAAACTCTCAAGCAGGGGATCTTGCGTGTGAAATAGTTTGAGAATGCCTGCACTGGATACAAGGCAAGCTGAATCAGACCCCAACCTGATGTGCAGACCCCACACTATGCACACTATAGCAGTTACAGATCGGCTGGTGCCAGCACAGTCCTAGAAGTGCTAACACGACCTGGGTTTACCTGTAAATTCAGCTTGATGATCAATCAATCAATGATGATGTGCTGCACTTCTTTCCACCAAGGTTACGATCCGGGCTGTAGTAGGTCCGATCAGGGCACACATCCGACAATTTCGCAGATTCGTGGATACGATTTAGAATGGGAAAGCCGAGAAAGTCTAGCAGGACTGTCCTTTAAATGCGATCATTATCTCCGTATATAGTTCCCGGTGAGCAGAGCGATCAGCACGCTGAGATCTGGCATGGACTACACTGCTGTGTTTTCATGTGCACTTGTTTCTTGGTTTCAAATCGCATTCAAAGTACACTCCTCCTACACTTCTTCCCTGTCCTCCTCCCGCACTTCTTCTTCCCTGTCCTCCCTCCTGCTCCTCCCACTCTCTGATTCCTCCTGTATACACACACATGGTGAATCACTGAGCTCCAGTATAGACAGCTGCAGGGCAAAGCCTCCCCTTCCCCCCTCCCAGTTGTAGCCTCAGGGCCACTGGGGAGACTGGGAAATACAGCAAGACGAAATGGGAACAGGTCAAGGACTTCAATTCCTAGCTTGGGGAATTTCCTTTATTGCAAGGCAATGTGGCTTCTCAATAGAGGAGGCTTGCAAATTCGACCCAGGTTTGAGAAACGAGCTGGTAGATCCCATACACACGCTTGGGCTGAGTGTCTTTAATCATTTTTTTTTTTTTTTCAGTGTTTTGGGCTTGATCATTTTTTATTTGTTTGTGTTTTAGATTTGATCATTTATATATATATATATATATACTATTTTTTATATATATATATATATATGTATGTATATATAGGTGTATATATATACATTTGTTTTTGTGTGTGTGTGTTTTAGGCTAGATCTCTTTTTTTTATTTATTTGTTTGTGTTTTAAGTTTGATCATTATATATTTAAACTTTGTGTGTGTTTTTTTTTTTTTTTTGTGTGTTTTGAAAAAATGTAAAATAATAATAAGAATTAAAAAAAAAAGATCAAACCTAAAACACAAACAAATTAAAAATATTTGTTTTGTGTTTTAGGTTTGATCTTTTTTTTTTTTTTTTTTTTTTATTATTATTATTATTTTAGGTGTTGGAAAGTCTAATTACTAAAATAGAAAATATGCAAAAATAAATAAAAATGTGACTTTTTCAGGTGATCCCATTGGGGAAGAAACGCATAACTCTGCCCTAAAATGTAAATTATTGAATACAGGTACTCATATAATGCCGTCAATTTATGCAGCATTTTACATATACAGTATATCATATATTCACATCACTCCCTTCCCTAAAGGAGCTTGCAACCTAAGGCAGGGGTGCCCAACCAGTGGCCCGCGGAGCCCCCTGATGTTAAAGGGATTGTAAAGGTAAAAGTTTTTTCACCTTAATGCATTCTATGCATTAAGGTGAAAAATCCTCCAACGATACCCCCTGTTATACTTACCTGACCCCTCGAAAGTCCCACGCTCGCCCCCAATATCCTCTTCGCCATTGATTGGCTACAGTGGATGGATTGAAAGCAGTGCAGCCATTGGCTGGCACTGCTGTCAATCACATCCAATGACACAGGGGGGCGGGGCCGAGTGATACAGTCGGCGGCTATGGCCCGCAATAACTCAACACCATGCAAGCTCGCTCGCATGAAGGTGTTGAGTCCTTGCGAGGGGGAGCCGAGGGACCCCAGAAGACCAGGTTCGGGGCCACTCTGTGCAAAACGAGCTGCACAGTGGAGGTAAGTATAACATGTTTGTTATTTAAAAAAAAAAAAAATTGTATCTTTACTGATCCTTTAAATTGGCCTCAGAACCTGTGTAATTCATGTGTTTGGGTTTAAAGGGATGAGATGGCAACTCTATACAGTATGCATCCGCTAAAAATTGATACACAAACACCATGCATGATCGGGAACATGAAAGTAACCCGGAAGGAGATGGGAGAACATAAACAATGTTTGTACTGCGAAAATACTCCAACATACTAACAAACAGATCAGTAAAGTTCTCCGTTCGTTAAGAGAACAAGCGGAAAAAACACATGCTAATGAAACTTGCGGAGAGCAATACATGTATATACTTCTACAATACGAACGGAAATAGCCAAAAGGTGTGGCAGACACAGGGGACCCATGTATATGACATCACTTCCGATACGTAGCTACACAAACAGGAAACGTTTCAAGATTCGTATGACATTTAGTAGAGCGCAACAAAATGCGAACGATTATCTGATCGTATGTAGGAGGCATAACTCACATTCAGGCTGGGTTCACATATGTGCATCCAATTTGCATGACATGTGAGTGTGACCAGCTCCCAATAGAGCCGGTTCACACATGTCCGGGGCTGCCACGGTCCCCTTTCCAAAAAGGGTCCTGTGTGTGTTTGGGTTCGATTCAGGTGCGAATTTAGGCAAAAATGCGGACTGATTCGCACCTGAACCGGTGAATAAGGATGAGCTCCGGCGTGTCTGCACAGTCCACGTGCAGAGTCCACCAGGAAGTCGGTACCGCGCAGCGCTAATCACAGGCAGGGAGACATTTCCCGATCTTTTCAGCTGAGCATCGGACAATGTCTCCCTGCCTGTGATTAGCGCTGCGCGGTGCCGACTTCCCGGCAGGCTCTGCATGTGTAGTGTGCAAACACGCCTGAGCTCATCCTTACCTGTGAACAGGAACACACCAAACCTCATGCTTGAAACTGTGGCCGCAGCATATTTTTTTCACATTCTAGTCTCATACCGAAAATTAAGAGTTTAGTAAAGTTACAAAAATTATCAATACGGCAGAATAAAAATTTGGAAGTGATGTAATGTATTTTATTTTCAAATGACAACTGTACTGATTAAACAAAAATTAAACAAAAATTAAAACGAGAAACATTTTTGTGCTTGTCCCATCGGATAATTTTGTATGAACTCATGATTGGCTGCCGAAGGCTGTGTACTAATGATCAGATTGCCGTGTGATCGCTTCGAAAGCAGTATTTTTCAGAATTTTTTCTGATCGTGTGTATGGACCATAAGTTTAGGGTGGTTTATTGTGGTTTAGGGTGGTGTTGTTTTGTCAGGTCTTTCGTGTTCTTCATAAAAGTGTCACTAAATTCACATCATAAAAAACTATCAATAAATGGTGCATTACATGCTGTTCATATTCATATACTCAGTGACTATGAGATTTGTTTTCTGTATTCTGCAAAAATCCTGGTTGATTCTGCTGCTCTCTAGCTATACCTTCTGTTCATGCCCCCAATTCAGCTAGGGATTTTGCAGCTGTGGTGGCAACTCTGCCAATGCCCGGTGTTCAGTGAGTTTCTATCCTGAGCATGTCCTCCCTATCACATCTGAGCAGCCAATGTGACTATAGAATTACACATGCAAGTGTATACACAGTGGGAAAAATGACAGCCTACTCCCTCCCTTATCCTCCGTGCTCACTAACCAGCAAAGCACAATGGGGGTGGTATAGTACATGTAGATTGATGGAGGCTTCACCTCCCTCTCATTCTAAGACATTTGCTGGAGAGGCGTGATACAGGCGTGACTAGCAGAAATTCACCCACACCGTGTTATTGCCAAAAAAAAATAAAGATTTTTTTCAAATATATATTTATTTTTACTCTGTATTCCAAAGGTTGTTTTTTTTTTTTTAACATGTGACCAACAGCAGAGGGCTAGAAGCTCCTCCTTCTTGTGTTTCCTGCAGACAGGCTGGGAAAGAGCTGGGTCACGTGACAGCTGTATATCAATTACGAAAAAGGTACTTACCTGTTTGTTTTGTATTAAAATAATTGCAGTGCCATGATCCACATAGAGAAATAGAAGGGACAATGTAAATTGAACAGTGTATGTTTAGTATCACTTTAACCCATTGGGTACAAAGTGTCGGCCATACAGGAAGCCTACCCCATGGTGGGTTCTTTAGGCTATGCCATGTGATGAACAGCATCGCTTGCCCCAGCACACTTGAACAGGTGTATGTGTTTCATTAGGAGGGATATGCAAAGCCTATGCCACTCCACCAGTCTGCATGTCTCTCTTACCACTGAACACATAGCGCAGACTTCATGTGTGCGCCAATTAACTCTTTTCGGTCTGTACCAAGTGACCAGGTATTAGGTCTCCATTTTGTTATTCTGCTTCCGGAGACAGACAGCTAGGAAGGAAGCCAAATGCCGATCTCCCTCACTACCGGAGAACCCGTCACCTATCCAGGCACCATGCCAAAGCCTTCTGGTTACTCATAGCCACTTGATTGGAAGTTAACCTTTTGTTGCAGTGCTTTGAGCAGAGTAAACAACTTTACTGAACATTAGGCCAAGAAGGTACAATATGCGATGACATCCTTTGCCTAACAGAAATTAACTATGGCTGCCCCAGGTTACCCCAGGTTTGTATGGGTGTAACATTTGTGGGGAAAGTTCAAACTGGCAATAGCTCAAACAAAGGAATTGTTTTGGGAGTATTCCAATGGATTGGCGTTCCAGCGAGCTTCTTAGGACATAATTCTGAGTCTCTGTATATACATCCCAAGCCTGTTCCAGGGTCTCTACTTCCCTGTGTTTAGTTTTCTTTCTCCCAGTACTCCTTTATATCACACACAGGTGGGAGGCTGGGGCACAGAGAAAATACACAAGAAAAGGTGGCATGAACATTAAACCTTTCCTACTAACCTGGGAAGCCACTAAACTAACTAACTAAAAGTAGGCAACCTGCCTACACACATACTATGGCCAATTTAAACAGGAGTCAATGAACTTACTAGAATGTCTTTGGAGTGCGGGAGGAAACTTGAGTACCCAGAGCAAACCCACACAGACACAGGGAGAACATGCAAACCCCAGGCAGATAGTACCATGGTCTGGAATTCAAACTAATGGCCCTATTGCTGCCAGGTGGAAATACTATCCACTGTGCCGCCCCATGAAAATATTGCTATCGCACATTAGACCAGAATTTGCCCATTAGAGAACTTTGAAGTGAACCCAGAAGGAAGATTTCACTTCTGTCAAGGACATTCCCCACCACAGATGCACAGACACAAAGGGGCGAGGATGCTAGTGACATCATAACCTAATATGGCCAAATTAAATCAATGTCATTTTGGAACCCCTGGTTGAGGTTCTAAAATGTAGTACTATGTTTTTGACAATATAATCATACACTAATAAGGATGGATTTCATTTAAGGCTGAACTGTGAAGTACTGAAAAGTACAAACTGGGAACTGGAAGGTACAGATTCTGCAATGCTAGCGTTAAACGTTTGTCTTGGTTTATAGGATGAGGAAAAGCAGTTTTACTTACCCAATCCTCTACTCCTGCATGCTCCTCAGTATTATAGGACCAGTCCTCGCAGCCTCTTTTCTTCTAGTCTCAGGCAGTCAAATTAAGACCGATGCATGATCCCTAGCCCTGTGTTAGAAGTTAAGATGCTGACGAATGATCCACTTTCAAGACATAGGGGAGCACCAGCTGTTACCAGGGTACTGAAGGATGGGTAAGTAAAACTGCTTTTCTGGTCCCCTAGATCGGGGGGGGGGGGGTATACACTGAATAGTGGTGTCAGTGGGAAGAATAGTGCCTTGCATCAGTGGGAGAAAAAGTGCCCCAAAGGGCCAGATAGAGGCAAGCAAGAAAAGGGCCACAGTTTGGAGACCACTGCTGTAGATCTACATAACCCCTAGCCCTGTATTAGACGTGAGGATTCTGATGAACGGTCCACTTTTAGGACATAGGGGAGCACCCATCTGCCATGTGAATGAAGTATTGGGTAAAACTGCTTTTCTGGTCCCCTAGAAGTACGTAGGCTTTTAACCCTAAAGGGAGCATTTTATTTTTCCCAGAGTTGGAAGACTAAGGTGTGCTAACAACATATTTTCTTCTGCCTCAAACACTCATGTACTTTTTCATGGGCTGAGCTTCAAGCAGCACTACACTTAGGCGTAAACAGGTACCTTTGAATACAATGGAAATCTTGCTGAGCATTGAAAAGCTTCTAGAGACATTCTTTAAATCATTCCTTAAATTGCTGTAGGTTAATTCGGGCCTCAGAGAGCACCACATGGGAGCTTTTTCACACTACAGGATACAAGGAAGAGTTTCACTGGAAGTTCAATTTACATTTTAAATGTATATAGACATGCAATGGCTGTTGATGGCTCTTTGGATAGAGGACCTCTCCTGATCACCACAGCTTTGCCCAACAAGCTGGTACCAGGTGAACCCTGTTCTGCTCCTCATATCTACCCTATCCACTTACAGAAATGTGTAAGCTTGTCTGAGCCACACTTACTGTATGCCCTGTACACACGATCAGAGTTTCCGTCGGAATAAACTGTGATGGGTTTTTCCAACGGAATTCCATCCAATCTGTCCTGCATACACACGGACACACCAAATTCCTACCGTCAAAAACGCAGTGACGTACAACACTACGACAAGCCTAGGAAAAGGAAGTTCAATGCTTCCAAGCATGCGTCGAATTGTTTTTGAGCATGCATGCTTTTTTCCCCCGTCAGAGTTCCATACAGCCAAACTGAATTTTTCTGTCGTAAAAAAAAAAGAGAACATGTTTTCTTTCGAAAAGTCAGATGAGGCATACATACGGTCGGAATATGCGTGGAAAAAATTCCGTCTGACTTTTTCCATTGGAAATTCCGATCGTGTGTACAAGGCATTACAAGCAGTGCCAGATCAAGGTCCTTTGGCACCCAAGGTAAAAAACCCAAAGTGCTAACCTCCTACAATGAGTTGTGAAGCAGCATAGGTTGCATATCCTGCCCTTTCTGCAACCCTTTAGGAGGCCTACTTTGCCTACCCCTAAGCCCAGCCTTGTGTACAGACATGGCCAAAAGTTTTGAGAATGACACAAATATAAAATTTTCGCAAAGTCTGCCGCTTTTTGTCAGATGTTACTATGGTATATTGAAATATATTTACAAGCATTTCATAAGTGTTAAAGGCTTTTATTTACAACTACATTACGTTTATGCAAAAAGTCAATATTTGCAGTGATGACCCTTCTTTTTCAAGACCTCTGCAACTCGTCCTGGCATGCTGTCCATCAACTGCTGGGCCACATCCTGACTGATGGCAGCCCATTCTTGCATGATCAATGCTTGGAGTTTGTCAGAGTTTGTTTTTTGTTGTTCACCCACCTCTTGAGAATTGACCACATGTTCTCAATGGGATCAAGGTCTGGGGAGTTTCTTGGCAATGGACCCAAAATTTCAATGTTTTGTTCCCCAAGCCACGCAGTTATCACTTTTGCCTTATAGCAAGGTGCTCCATCATGCTAGAAAAGACATGGTTTGTCACCAAACTGTTCTTAGGTGGTTGGGAGAAGTTTTTGTACCATTATTTATTCATGGCTGTGTTCTTAGGTAAAATCGTGAGTGACTCCACTCCCTTGGCTAAGAAGCAACCCCACAAATGAATAGTCTCAGGATGCTTTACTGTTGGTAAGACACAGGACTGATGGTAGCGCTCACCTTTTCTTCTCCGGGCAAGGTTTTTTTCTGGATGCCCCAATCAGAAAGCAGATTCATCAGACCAGTCCTTTAGCAGTCCAATTCCTGTACCTTTTGCAGAATATCAGTCAGGTCAGAAATATGGGAACTTCCTTTGCTGACTTGTTTTCGTCTCTTGTTTTTCCTTGGCAATATGATTTTACTTTAGTCGTAAAACTAAAATATTGCTTTTAGCCAATGAAACTTTCTAAAAAGGCTGTCATACCAGTACAACCTTCACATTTGAGTTAACTAATTTCAATACATTAATTATGCCCTGTAGCACAACTGAAGAAAAGCATTGTGGCCAAAACAAATGTTTCCAACTGGATGCAGACAGACAACAGTTTTATCTTTTAGCGCCCCAGGCCAGGATTTCCACCTAACATTGTTTGCATTAGACTCCAGCTCATGGCTTGTATATGCCCATTCCCAGACGTGTATTACAGCTCAGTTTTAAATGGAGCATCTCAAGAAGAGACCAGATGCCAAATCTTAACCCTCCCATATGGCCCGTTCCTTATGCCGCGTACACACGATCATTTTTTGTGATGAAAAAAAACGACGTTTCAAGTGATGAAACAAAACGACGTTTTTCAAACTTCATTTTCCAAAACGACATTGCATACACACCATCGTTTTTCCAAAATGCTCTAGCAAAGCGTGGTGACGTACACCACGTTCGACGGCACTCTGTTCCATTGAAGCTCCGTCTCATAACTTGCCTCTGAGCATGCGCGGCTTTAAAAACGTTGTTTTCAACATCGTTTTGCCCACACACCATCACTTTTTATGACAGAAAAAACAACGTTTTGAAAAACGACACAAAAAATTCAAGCATGTTGGAATTTTTTAACCACTTGCCTACTGTGCACCTACACCCCCTTCCTGCCCAGACAAAATTTAAGCTTCCGGCACTGCGTCGCTTTAACTGACAATTGCGCGGTCGTGCGACGTGGCTCCCAAACAAAATTGGTGTCCTTTTTTTCCCACAAATAGAGCTTTCTTTTGGTGGTATTTGATCACCTCTGCGGTTTTTATTTTTTGCGCTATAAACAAAAATAGAGCGTCAATTTTGAAAAAAATGCAATATTTTTTACTTTTTGCTATAATAAAATATTTTTTCCTCAGTTTAGGCCGATACGTATTCTTCTACATATTTTTGGTAAAAAAATGCAATAAGCGTTTATCGATTGGTTTGCTCAAAATGTATAGTGTTTACAAAATAGGGGATAGTTTATGGCATTTTTTTTTTTTTTTACTATTAATGGCGGCGATCTGCGACGTTTTTTTATTGGGACTGCGACGTTATGGCGGACACTTCGGACACTTTTCTGACATTTTTGGGACCATTTACATTTATACAGTAAACAATGCTATAAATATGCATTGATTACTGTATAAATGTGACTGGCAGTGAAGGGGTTAACCACTAGGGGGCGGGGAAGGGGTTAAATGTGTCCTATGAGTGTTCTAACTGTAGGGGGGGTGACTGGGGGAGGTGACTATGTACAAGGAACACAATCTGTCTCTCTCTCCCTGACAGGGACGTGCAGCTCTGTGTTTACATACCGAGCTCCATGTCCCCGCTCAGTTACTGTTGCCGCCGGGCACTCACGCCGGGATCCCAGCAGAGCGGCGGGTGCGCGCCCGCCCACGGCTTTAAAAAGACATCACGTCATATGACGTGATGTCAGGATAATGGAGTCCTCCGCCCGCCGTCATTTGACGGTGGGCGGTGGACAAGTAGTTAAATGACATTTTAAAAAACAACGATTTTTTCCATCGCAAAAAACGACCGTGTGTACGCGGCATCAGATAAAGTATATGTTACTCTCTATATCAATTGTTGTCAACTTATGACCTAAAGGTGGCCTCAAATACAGCCTCACATAATGTTAAATATATGTAATGCTTCAGAGGACTATCACAAACAGCAGACCTAATAAAGGAAATGAGGGTTAGGCTCCATTCACACCAATGCGTTTTTTCATGTTTTTTGCAGAAATTTTTTTTTTGCAGAAAATGCAGGATCAGCAAAAGCAGCAAAAAGGGTGGCGCCATTTGAAGGAACGTCCCCTTTATAGTGCCGTCGTAAGTGTTGGACGTCACCGTACTTTGGTCGAGTGTTTTTTTGACTGAACGTGTGTATGCAAGGCAGGCTTCAGAGGAATCGCGTCAGAAAAATTGCCGGGTTTTGGCATGTCAGGAAAATCGGTCGTGTGTACATGACATTAGTCCTCATGCACACAGGCGCACACAGACTCTAAAACCCGGTGTGTTGTCATTTTCTGCTCCCCATCACAGAATGGTCCGGAAGTGCTGGGCGGCCAACTGCGCATGCGCAATGCGTTCCAAACGCATCTGCGATGCGTTCCAAAGCATTTACGACAGTGCACACCAGCGAAGCTGTCGTTCGACATCCAGGCTCTTTCCTTAACATCCCCGTCAATTGGAGGATGTTAAAAAAAGAGCCAGGAGGCCGAGCGAGCGCAGCGAGCCGTCCGAGCGAAGCGAGGACGTGAGGCCGACTGGCCACTTTCCCCTAAGTCCACGTCGCTATGAATGATGGCTTCGCTGGTGTGCAGTGTCGTAAAGCCATTGGAACGCATCGCAGATGCGTTTGGAACGCATCGCGCATGCGCAGTTGGCCGATGCAGCACTTCCTGAGCACTCTGTGATGGGGGAGCTGAATATGACACGTCACCGGCTGCAGCATACAGCCACTCCTAGTAATGAATTGCTCTATGCTAGCTGTACATGCACACAGATATAAATCCCTGGACAAGGCTTGTGTACCGTATACCATTACCCACATACAGCCATTATTTAAAATGAGAAGCTGTAATCTGTGTCTCCTGGGTATAGAAATACACCGGCAAATTAAATTGTACAGCCGCATTTGCTCATGTACATAAGGCATAAATGTTTTTTTAGGTCACAGACCTAAAACAAGCATGCATCGAGTTAACAGAGAATCCTTACCTACATACTGTACCTGAAATTCATTAACTTTGAGAATGAATAGAATCCATTGTATCAGAAAGATAGCCAGGCATCAAGTTTTTTTTTCACAGAGTTGTTAGCAATGGTGTCCTCCCTATTCTCCCAGTACAATTTTTCTTTAATGCACCTATAGAGTTTAGATCATGTGGCTAGCCATGGAGAACCACAGACTATAGGCATAGTCCATAGACCATTTATAGTAATGCTACAAATTATTCAATAAATGAGTGTGTGTGTGTGTGTATATACAGTGTATTACAGTATGTGAGTGTGTGTGTATATATATATATATATATATATATATATATATATATATACACGTACGTACGCCCGGCACAGTGTTTTTACGTCGTTTGCGTAAGCGTATGTCCGGCGTAAAGTTACCCCTGCTGTATGGAGGCGTACGTAATGTTAAGTATGGACGTCGGGACAGCGTCGAATTTTACGTCGTTTATGTCGTTTGCGTCATATGTTCGCGAATAGGGCTTTGCGTAAGTTACGTTCACGTCGAAAGCATTGACTATTTGCGCCGTGATTTCGCGCATGCGCAGTGGGATACCTCCACGGACGATGCATGCACAGTAAAAAAAAAAACGTCATTTACGTCGGGTCACGAATAATTTAAATAAAACACGCCACCTCTTCCCCATTTGAATTGCGCAGGCTTACGCCGGCCCATTTACGCTACGCCGCCGTAATTTAGGAGTCAAGTGCTTTGTGAATACGGCACTTGCCATTCTAACTTACGGTGGCGTAGCGTAAATGATATAC
Organism: Rana kukunoris; assembly: GCA_029574335.1. Taxonomy (NCBI): domain Eukaryota; kingdom Metazoa; phylum Chordata; class Amphibia; order Anura; family Ranidae; genus Rana; species Rana kukunoris. The sequence goes on along the minus strand of CM056049.1, from coordinate 448,353,104 downwards.
GCTACGCCCGGCAGACACTTACGCCGGGCTTTCGTGGATCTGGCCCAAGGTCTCTAACATCCACCAGCTCTGTGATGTTCTCATGGGGGAGTGGAAGAAGACTCCAGTGGCAACCTGTGAAGCTCTGGTGAACTGCATGCCCATGAGGGTTATAGTAGTGCTGGAAAATAATGGTGGCCACACAAAATATTGACACTTTGGGCCCAAGTTGGACATTTTCACTTAGGGGTGTATTGACTTTTGTTGCCAGCAGTTTAAACATTAAAGCGGATCTCCACCCTAAAGTGAAGATCCGCTGATCGGAACCCTCCCCCCCTCCGGCGTCACATTTGACACCTTTCAGGGGGGAGGGGGGTGCAGATACCTGTCTAAAGACAGGTATCCGCATCCACTTCCGGCCCGCAGTCTCGGGCAAAAGACGGGCTTTTCCCGTTTTGTGCTGGGAACTCTCAGCTCCCAGCACACAGCGGGAGCCAATCGCGGGCGCAGCGCGACTCGCGCATGCGCCGTAGGGAACCGGGCAGTGAAGCCGGAGCGCTTCACTTCCTGGTTCCCTCACCGTGGATGGAGGGGGGAGCAGCAGGGAGACGAGCGATCGCTCATCCTCTGCTGCGGACGGCGCTGGACTCCAGGACAGGTAAGTGTCCTAATATTAAAAGTCAGCAGCTGCAGTATTTGTTGCTGCTGGCTTTTAATATTTATTTATGGTGAACCATCCGCTTTAATGGCTGTGTGTTGAGTTTTTTGGAGGGAACAGCAAATTTACATTGTTATACAAACTGTACACTCACTACATTGTAGCAAAGTGTCATTTCTTCAGTGTTGTCACATGAAAAGATATAATAAAACATTGACAAAAATGTGAGGGGTGTACTCACTGAGAGAGATACTGTGTGGGTATATATATATATATATATATATACAATGTGTGTCTGGAATTTTGCAATACATGCACAGTAAGCATAGTAGCAGTCTACAAGATCTACCCTTGAGGAAAAAGGGAACTTGGTGAAAGCAGAAATGAGAAATGGTCTTTCTATGCACACATACATCTTCCTGAAAATTTGCATTTTAAACAGATAATGACCAGCAGCTGAAATGATTTTTATAAGCAAGGGGAATAATGACAAATCAGATTAAGATTTCCAAGGCAACGGGTTTCAAAATGAACAATGTTTTTATGACAGCATTGCCTGAAATCATTCTTTAGTTTACATGCCAGAAATCATGATTTTTTTTTGGAATGACACCTTGTAATAGTACAACATTGGGAATTTCTGCAGAATGTTATTGAATCATTGAGAAAGACTGACTGAAAACTGAGTAATACAAAATGGACAATTTAGATTGTCATGCCATATGCAAACTATTTTGTTTTTATGCTATAAATCATGGGTCTTCAAAATATGGCCCTCCAGTTGTTCATGAACTACAATTCCCATCATGCCTAGTCATGTCTGTGAATGTCAGAGTTTTACAATGCCTCATGGGATGTGTAGTTCCGCAGCAGCTGGAGGGCCGTAGTTTGAGGATCCCTGCTATAGATAAATGACAGCTGGAATATGGTTGCCATGGGCCTTTCAAACTGAATTCCATCAATGCCAACAGTGCTAGGGTGGCAGGGCCACAAGACACAGCACACAGCTACGCACACATTGCTGACTTTAATACATTTCCATGTGGTTCTAGGTTTCTGCACTGCTTGCCAGCACAATCTGTCCGGGCCTTTATTGTTGTCGTCTCTTTATAGTTTGTGCATTGGTGTTAGTGGAACAGTGTACTCTGTTGCCACACGATCGGAATTTCCATCGGGATAAACTCTGATGTATTTTTCCGACGGAAATCCGTTCAAGCTGTCTTGCATACACACTGTCACACCAAATTCCAACCGTCAAGAACGCGGTAATGTACAACTCTCCGACGAAGTTCAATGCTTCCAAGCATGCGTCGACTTGATTCTGAGCATGCATGTTTTTTTCTCCGTCGGAGTTCCATACAGACGAACGGAATTTCCAATAGAATTTTTTGTTCTCTTTCTAAGTTCGTCGGAATTTCCAAAGGAAAAACTCCGCTGGGGCACACACAAGGCCGGAATGCCCGATAAAAAAATCTTGTCTGACTTTTTTCATCGGAAATGTACAATTGTATATGTTTACAATTCACCTACTCGCATCCATACACCTGGTCCTGAACTATTAGCAGAGTAGGGTGAGACTCAGGACCATCTTTATCGCAGGACAAAAGGGGCAGTCACCCTTTGAGCACACGCTGCTCGGGGGGGCTGTTAGGGGGTGAAGAGAGGGAGGGCAAGAGGGCGCGACTATTCGTTTCTAACCGCACGCTCGAGATCGCTCCCCGGAGCTGAAGAACGGGCAGAACCGTATGTAAACACGGCTTCCCCGTGCTTCACTGTGGCGGCTGCATCGATCGAGTGATCCCTTTTATAGGGAGACTCGATCGATGACATCAGACCTACAGCCACACCCCCCTACAGTTGTAAGCACATACAGGGAACACACAAATCCTACAGCGCCCCCTGTGGTTAACTCCCAAACTGCAACTGTCATTTTCACAATAAACAATGCAATTTAAATGCATTTTTTGCTGTGAAAATGACAATGGTCCTAAAAATGTGTCAAAATTGTCCGAAGTGTCCGCCATAATGTTGCAGTAACGAAAAAAATCGCTGATCGGCGCCATTAGTAGTAAAAAAATAAAAAATAATAAAAATGCAATAAAACTATCCCCTATTTGTAAACGCTATACATTTTGCGCAAATAATCAACCAATCGATAAACACTTATTGCAATTTTTTTAACCAAAAATAGGTAGAGAATACGTATCGGCCTAAACTGAGGGAAAAAAATAATGTATATATGTTTTTGGGGGATATTTATTATAGCAAAAAGTAAAAAATATTGAATTTTTTTCAAAATTCTTGCTCTATTTTTGTTTATAGCGCAACAAATAAAAAACGCAGAGGTGATCAAATACCACCAAAAGAAAGCTCTATTTGTGGGAAAAAAATGTTTGTTTGGGAGCCATGTCGCACGACCGTGCAATTGTCTGTTAAAGCGACGCAGTGCCGAATTGTAAAAATGCCTTTGGGCATTTAGCAGCATATTGGTCCGGGGATTAAGTGGTTAAGGTGTAGTGACACCATATGGAAAATCTACCTATCTGTCCATATCCTTGGTGCACCATTTGTGGTTGTGCTTTATACATTGTAATAATAAATCTAGCTAAATAACTGGGAAAAGAGAAGGGCAGAACAAGACCAATAGACCATTGCCCAAGAAAATGTTTTTGTCTTGATTTTTCTATTTGAGGCTTTTTAATGAGAACCAAGGCTTTATCCTTTCTGTGATGGAATATATTGCTTACATGTTCCAGCTGAGATCATATGTTCTCCACCAATCACAATTACTATTGTGTTTTCATTTAGTGAAATGAGAAAATCAAAAAGTCTATACATAGGCATTTACCGAATCTAGACAGTTCTTCTGTGTTGGCTCTCTAAAATCTAAAATGTATACTTTGAAAGATTGTTCTACTAATATTCAAGCCTCCATTGAAAAAACGTGTGTGTTTTTGACAGAGGTTAAAGAAAAGGACTCTGCAAATGGCCAATTCATTTTCTCCCTTTTAGGCTCAATCGTAAAAAAGAAGGCTTACAAACATAGGAACAATCACTTATACCCGAAAGCAAGTGAATGGAAAGGTTTATGTGCTCTTGTATTTGTAGGTACCTTTAGGCTGCTTGTAGCTGGGCATAATTCTTACCATTTACAAGGTCATCATATAGCCAGCGTTCCCATGCAACCAATGCAATATCCAGGAAAACCATGTTTAACAGCACAGTTTTAGATATCCATGATTTTTTTGCTGTCAAGCAATGATTCCTATTACCTTTCTGTAACATTATTTTCTTCATTCTCCCATAATCTATACATTCTATTGGGCCAGCACCCTAAGCACCATGGCTGATACACTTGAAAGCCTATTCTATAGAATTTTCTTAACATTTTTTTTTTTGGATGATACACTTGAAAGCCTATTCTATAGAATTTTCCTGACATTTTTTTTTCAGAGGTAGGTCACCAGTTCTTTTCACAACTCTCCCTAATTGCTGGTGTTTGGGACTGGCATGCAGAATGTGATAACACGCGCATAGCCATTTTGCAGATATGGTACATACTAGGGCCAGTTTAGACAGGATTACATTAAATCACTGGTATGCACTGGTATGTCTTGTTAGTGTAGAAGGAAACCTACATGAACACAAGGAGAACATGCAAACTCAAATCATGGTTGGGTACACCATTACTTTCAAACCTCAATCAAATAGATATAGAAGGGTCCTCAAGATAGCCATGTACTTTATATCTGGTATATGGCTTACTAATTTACTTTACTGTGAGACTGTTGTCATTATGAAAAAACATTTACAACCACTCTACACCAACCTGAGACATTTGGAAAACATGGAAATGCTAAATAGATGATGTAACTGAATACAAAACTTGATGATAGTAATTCTAGGAATTCATCATGTAGACTTGAAGTTTTACCAAACTAATAGGCTGTAACTACATCCTCTTTTAAATTAGTCCTTAAAGGGGTGTTCCACCCAAAAAAACGACCTTAGCTTTTCCCACTCCTCACCCCCATACATGCCACATTTGGCATGTAATTTTTTTGGGGGGGGAGTGGGGGCTTCAGTAGGAGTGGGACTTCCTGTCCCACTTCCTGCTTCCGCCGAGGGGCTGGTTAGGCGATTAAGCTTAATCGCCTACACCAGCCCCCTCCCTGTAGGCGATCACATGGGACACTGACGGGTCCCATGCGATCGCCTCTCCAATCAGCGGCGAGCCGCGCCGCACACGCATGCGCAGTACGGCTCGCGCATGCGCAGTGGGTGCCCGGCCGTGAAGCCGAAGGCTGTCACGGCTGGGTGCCCACAGTCAGGATGGAGACGCCGGCCGGGCAGGGGGGAGAGGAGCGGAGCCCCGGTCGGCGCGTCGCTGGAACGCAGGAGCAGGTAAGTGAGTGTTTATTAAAAGCCAGCAGCTACACTTTTTGTAGCTGCTGACTTTTAATAAACACAACTTAGGGCTGGAACACCCCTTTAACTAACCTATGACCTTACCCTGGCAGAGGTCAGCATACTAACACCAAAAACAAATATGGACAATGGCGGTGGCATTCCAGAGGGACTGTTTGACAAACACCTAAGACAAGCTGCTATCAGACAGTACTTCTTTGCAAGATTAGCATTCAAAGAATAATTAATATTATCTAAATGTTCATTTACATATACTCAACCTATAACATGTTGTTTGACAGACCTAATTTTCATCACAGTTTCCTTTCAGGTATGATACATGAGATTGACCATGTATTGGCTGCTTGATCTAATGGCTACCACAATCAATGCAACCTTCTGGCTGTAGGCTTGAGTGTCTAAAAAAAGAGTGTCCAGTGCATGTTGGTAGCACTGCAGCATGATTCAAGTATATGTAAACCATAACAATTTACTTGTTGATCCCCTTTGGTCTGGTAGATATAACATTGAGAGTGTTTTGTTAATTACATTTTTTCGAAGTATGGCTCCCATGGGTACACCACACTCACCAATCATTACCAATGGCTAGCTATACCTCCTTGTACGCAACGAACCCTGGAGGAGTACTTGTGGAGAGCCCCAATGTCCTTACATCCCTTCTCTATGTTCTCATCTCCTCCCTATTTTTTCTCATAATTTCTATACTTACCTCCTTTCTCTAGCTCTTTCTGCAATACCCTTACCTCATTTTTGTTTCCCTATTTCTTGTTATATAGACTGTTTTTCTTTTCTGGGGAAGAAACCACACTCATTTATTTACCCTAAACTGGTACTTCGCCAAAAGCTAAACGTCCCCCAAGATGCAAATATGTTTGTTATTTTTTTTAACTGGAACAAAAAAAACACCTCCTTTACCATGAACGAAAATTCATGCCGCATACACATGATCGGGCATTTGCCCGGCCAAATCATATCGGAATTCTATTGGAAAAAAATATAACATGTTCTATATCTAAACTCCGATGGAATTCATCGAATTTTCAGATGAAAAAATTCAGATGGGGCTACACACAATCAGAAAATCTGAGATGGACTTTTTCCATCGGAAATTCCGATCGTGTGTACGGGGCATTAGATTAAAAGTTCTCGAGCTAGAAATGTTATGTATATAAATACTGCATCCTGGACATATTATTTCTTGTAAGCCTGTTTTTTAAGCATGTAGCGTGACCCTATATTGTTCACTATTGATTTTTCTTTACCCGATTTGTTACTGTGTTACCAATTTTTTTTATAACAATTAATGTTCTTTAAAAATATTCAATAAAAATGTATTGAAAGTAAATGTGTATTGGTATAAGTGTCTGATGATCCTGCCAGGCATCTACTTTGATAACTTCCTGTTCTTTTTACCTTTTGCTATGCTTTTATCCAGTAAAATTGGCCCAGAATATATCTCTCCTATGGTATGAAGAAGAGGCAAGGGGAAAGTGTAATGTAGTCCTGTCTTAGGATAACAGTGCTGCTCCTCCATAGATATGGTATGGTGCGAAGTGTGTTACTGGCAGGGTCACCAGTTTAAAATATAAGGGAAAAAAAACTCTAAAGAAGAAAGTAAGGAAAACTAATGGTAACTAATGCAGTCACAACATCTAAGAGCTGTTAAGCTGCCATACATGACATTTTTGTTCTTGAGTTTAAATATGCTTTAACGGATTAAGAAGTGTTATTGACCTTAAAGAGTCAATACCCACCACAAATAGTGAAGTGTTTGCTTCTCTTTGCAGAGGAGTGCTGACTATAGCATCTTTCAAGCATTGCTTGCAGGATCAAAAACACAAAGACCTGATATTTTTACATGCACTTGCATATATATGTATTTACTTAAAGGCTGATTTATTTTTATACGCTTTTTGACTCATCTGTTTTAATGCATACTTACAATAAGACACAGAAGACAACAAGAAACAGAAAACTAGATTGTAATACAATATAGTGAAAACCAGCTTGTACTCATTTATATTGTAACAATAGATCAGTATGCTGACTGATATGAATACGCTGTAATCAATCTGAGCCGTAAAGGCAAAAAGTAAAAGGAAATGTAAATCACATTGTTTGTTCATACCATTAAAATAAGTTCACACCTTTGTGTGTCTCTGCTGGCACATTTGCGCAGGCACAGCAGCCCAATGAAGACAAAGAAAAATGGATAGCCGCAAGACCCTGATGGGTGGTCTTTTTTCAATAGACAGCAGTACAAAAATGGGTCACAGCAGTGGAACAAGGAACAGCATGGTGTTGCAAGACCATGCAATTTTGTGCACGCGAGCCCACTTGGAAAACGTGACAAGAGACTGCATTTTCTGATGGTGTTGCAAGACCATGCAATTTTGTGCACGCGAAAACACACTGCATTTTCTGATGCATGGGGGTGCCATTAAGCTTTATTAGGGTATCATTTTGGGGTGGTGAATACAACTTATGTCGTTTCAGCTACCAAAAGCTGCCACGATTTCTTTGCAACTAGGTTCCAACATTTTAAATATCCCCTGACTTAAACTATATACACATTTTTGAAGTATCTACAGCCGTGGCCAAATGTTTTGAGAATGACACAAATATGAATTTTCACAAAGTCTGCTGCTTCAGTGTTTTTAGATTTTTATGTCAGATGTTACTATGGTATACTGAAGTATAATTACAAGCATTGTATAAGTGTCAACGGCTTTTATTAACAATGACATGAAGTTTATGCAGAATCAATATTTGCGGTGTTGACCCCTCCTTTTCAAGACCTCTGCAATTCACACCGGCATGCTGTCAATAATCATCAGAGCCGCATTCTGGCTGATGGCAGCCCATTCTTGCATAATAAATGCTTAAAGTTTGTCAAAATTTGTGGGGTACTTTTTGTTCACCTAAATTGACCACACGTTCTCAATGGGACTAAGGTCTGGGGAGTTTCCTGGCCATGGACCCAGAATTTCCATGTTTTATTCCCAAAGCCACTTAGTTATGCCTTATGGCATCATGCTGGAAAAGGCATTGTTCGTCACCAAACTGTTCTTAGATGGTTAGGAGAAGTTGCTCTTGGAGGGTCTTTTTGTACCATTCTATATTCATGGCTGTGGTCTTAGGCAAAATTGTGAGTGAGCCGACTCCCTTTGCTGAGAACACATGAATGGTCTCGGGGTGCTTTACTGTTGGCATGACACAGGTCTGATAGTAGCGCTTATCTTTCCTTCTCCGGACAAGGTTTTTTCCGGATTCCACCCACAATCAGAAAGGGGATTCATCATAGAAAATAACTTTACCCCAGTCCAATCCCTGTACCTTTTGCAGAATATCAGTCTATCCCTGATGTTTTCTTGGGAGAAGTGGCTTCTTTGCTGCTCTTCATGATACCCAGGGCTGGTGCTACCACTAGGCAAACTAGGCAGCCACCTAGGGCACACTTCTGCCTAGGGCGCCCAGCCACTGGTGTTCCTACTCTCTTCTCTCAGAAGCAAGCAACTACGTCTCAGCATCAGCAGGCGGAGGACTGTGTCTGTGTCCCGACTCTCGAATGAATTGAAGCAAGCAAACATTAATTGATAAGCATTGGTAGGCTGCATTTGATGGGCGCTGGTGAGGGTGCATTTGATGGGTGCCTAATTAAAAAGGTGAGGTATACATGGGCAGGGTAAAGGGGGTGGGGCCAGGGGGGCAGCAAAATGAAGTTTTGCCTAGGGCAGTGATGGCGAACCTTGGCACCCCAAATGTTTTGGAACTACATTTCCCATGAGGCTCATGCACTCTGCAGTGTAGTTGAGCATCGTGGGAAATGTAGTTACAAAACATCTGGGGTGCCAAGGTTCGCCATTACTGGCCCAGGGTGTCAAAAATCCTTGCATCAGCCCTAATGACACCAGGCCATCCTCCAAATGTCTTCACCTCACAGTGCATGCAGAAGCATTCACACCTGCCAGCTGCCATTCCTGAGCAAGCTCTGCACTGGTGGTGCCCCCATCCCGCAGCTGAATCTACGATAGGAGATGGTTCTGGCGCTTGATGAACTTTCTTGGATGCCCTGAAGCCTTCTTCACAAATGCAGAGGATTTTTTTTTTTCGTGGAAAACTTCATAATATTGTGGAGTATATGCATTGCCATCATAAAAACTAGGGCAGCAGAGTTTGTGAAAATTAATATGTGTGTCATTCTCGAAAAATGTATGTAGGGCAAATAACCACATTTTAAGTTCTCACACAGGCACATGAGGGGCATACATTCAGGCATTTTCTGCACCTAGGAAACACAGGTGTTGCATACAGCCACCCATACAAATGCATGTTTGCGAGTAGCTCTACATGGTTGTATTCTTTATGCTGGTGCCCATGTAAACACATGTATAGAGATATTCCCTATTAACTGGTTCCCGACTGCCCACCGTCATATTACTGTGGGACGGTGGCGCGGTCTCGCGGGAGCACGTAGCTCTACGCCCTCTCCTTTTCAGCCACTAGGGGGCGCGCACGCGCCGCCGGCGGCCGGCGCGCGCGCCCCCCGCACGCCCCCAAGTCCCGCGCACGTGCCCGGTGGGTACAATAGCCGCCGGGCACCCGCGATTGCTCGTTACAGAGCGGGGAACGGGAGGTATGTGTGTAAACACATACCTCTCGTTCCTGTCAGCGGGGGAAACGCTGATTTTCTGTTCATACAATGTATGAACAGAAGATCAGTGATTTCCCCTAGTGAGTCCACCCCCCCATACAGTTAGAACACAAATAGGAACACACTTAACCCCTTCCCTGCCCCCTAGTGTTAACCCCTTCACTGCCATTGGCATTTTTATAGTAATCCAATGCATTTTTATAGCATTGATCGCTATAAGAATGCCAATGGTCCCAAAAATGTGTCAAAAGTGTCCGATGTGTCCGCCATAATATCGCAGTACCGAAAAAAACGCTGATCGCCGAAATTACTAGTAAAAAAAAAATATTAATAAAAATGTCATAAAACTACCCCCTTTTTTGCGCTAACCAATCAATAAACGCTAATTGTGATTTTCTTTTTTACGAAAAATATGTAGAAGAATACGTATCGGCCTAAACTGAGGAAAAAAAAAAGTTTTTTTATATATTTTTTGGGGATATTTATTATAGCAAAATGTAAAAAATATTGCATTTTTTTCAAAATAGTCGCTCTATTTTTGTTTATAGCGCAAAAAATAAAAACTGCAGAGATGATCAAATACCAGCTCTATTTGTGGGGAAAAAAGGACGTCAATTTTGTTTGGGAGCCACGCCGCACGACTGCACAATTGTCAGTTAAAGCGACGCAGTACCGAATCACAAAAAGTGCTCTGGTCTTTGGACAGCAATATGGTCCGGGGCTAAAGTGGTTAATAACTCAATAAGATGGTCTCAATAATATGGACGTATTGTGTGAATGCATAAAATCTGCATTAGAGGAATACCTCCATATGATATATGCATGTTTGTGTGATTCTGACATACCCTCAGACCGCCATATACAGACATTTACTTCTATCAGGGTTGCACTGATACTGAGACCGGTATTAAATGGGCTTAAATCGCACTGCAAAGAATCGCATGTGATTTGAACAGGAGTGCGGTGCGATTCCTGTTCGAATCACATGCGGTTTCCCATACCAATCCTGTGTGAACCCAGGCTTGTTAGTCTGGGTTCACGCAGCAGCAGTGCAGGAATTGCGCTGCATTCCTGTTCAAATCACATGCGATCCTGCAGCAGTGCGATATGAGCCCATTCATTATGTATGGTCTCAAATCACCCCACAAACGTATCACTACTCGGTATCGGCGAGTATTTGACTGAAAAAACTGGAACTCGTACTTGCCGGTAAAAAAACAGTATTGGTTCAACCCTACTTTCTATAGGCAGCTGTATGCAAAACCTTAACAGGTGGGGAAAAATTGTACGCCATTGATGTGCTTGTGTGCATGGGTCATATTTCCAAAAAATATTGTCGTTATTGCTGTTATATGGATATCCTATAACTGACAGGTATTCTTTCTTGTCTTCTTATCTGCACTTATGTGATCCTAAAGTATGTAAAGTCAACATATTTTTAAAGATTTGAATAACGTATGGTTGTGTTAGGCCGCGTACACACGATCAGACCGGTCCGATGAAACTGGTCTGCAGACCAGTTTCATCGGACCAGTTCGATGGTGTGTACAGCCCATCGGACCATTGTCCGTCGGAGTTTTAAAACCTGCTTCAAAATCTGTCTGATGGACAGGTTCGATGGTTAGTAAGCATCGGACCAAAAACCCGCGCATGCTTAGAATCAAGTTGACGCATGCTTGGAAGCATTGAACTTTGTTTTTTCAGCACGTCGTTGTGTTCTACGTCACCGCATTCTGGTCTGATCGTATTTTTGGTCCGATCGCGTGTACACACATCAGACCATCAGACCACTTCAGCCTGGTCCGAAGAAAACGGTCCGCCAGACCAGTTTCATCAGACTGGTCTGATCGTGTGTACGTGGCCTTAGAGCTCTTGTCAGATTTCTGTTGCTGTCCATGTCCCTTCTGGGGAAATATATCCTCACCCTGACCAATAACGCTATCCTCACTGGTGACCAATAACTCCAGTACACAAAGGGATGGAGGGGATATCATCTCACTTAGAGATCTCCTCTTACTTCCCCTTGTATAGGAATAAAGAAGAAGCATACACTTTGAAAAAAACTCATCTTCATACTCACTTCTATGCTGTAGCACTAGAGTGATGCTGTAGCATTGATTGTCAGTCACTGCTCTCTGTTCTGCTCCTACAGCTCTCACTGGAGTCCTGGACAGGTGAGGGGCTGGAGCAGTTTGCCTTGGCTCTCACCACACATTGGGAGGCGGAGCTGTAAGTCGTGTACCGGGGTGGGCTCTCCAAGATACAGCGAAGTCACGAACGAGGAAAACAACTTTGACACCAGCGTTTGTGAAACAGTTCTTTTTTTTTACTGTAACAAGGTATTAAATCGAAGCCGTAGCTGAGAACCCCTGTGCTGCACAGCAAGATGCCCCCGGGTGGATACCGAGGCAATTTGCCGCAATTTGCCTATTGGAGGATACAAATAGGACTGTCCCTCCTTACCTTTTATTACCCTTATCAGAACGCGAACGATTGCTTCGTTTCGGGGTCATCTGCGGTACAACACAGCAGCTTACAAACGTATCACTTCTATGCAATATTTACCCCCTTCCTTTTGCATAACCGGTATGATAACACGTGTGTACGTTTTTCTTCCTTAGTGAAGACACTAAACAGGTTTGTAGTTTGGAAGATTGCTCTCCATATGCAATGTCTCTTTAAGAAGCAGGATACTTAATCTGATGATAGCAGTACTTTTGGCCTGATACACTGTAATGACCCTGACTAACTAACTACAGGCCTAATCTTTTGGCGCCAAACATCACTAGGTGGTGCGTGCACAATATTACTGACTCGGGTCTTGAAACTGTAGTCGATGATGTCTTCCAACCGATAAATGAAAAGTCCTTTCAGAAACCATGAGGTACTGCAGGTGAGGTAGTTTGCCGTGTCTCAACTCCTATCAGCCTTCCTGATAAACGATCCTGTTTTCCTCCGGACAGGCTCTGTACTGGACGGTGATTACTCAGCTGCCGTTCCTGAAGCTCTAGGATGTACGGTTTCCCCTGGATGTGACCAGATTCAGTTTTCACACAGTCCCACAAAACAAGTCTGCTCCATCACTTCCTGAATCTCCTTCTCCAGTTCAGCTCCACCCCTTCCTCAAAAAAACAAAAACTTGCAGTCTGTCAGCAGTGTGTAGAAACAGTGGCCTTTTGTGGTTAAACCTCAGAATGGCAATTATACACAAAGGGCCAGATTTTCAGCGGCGCTACGACGGAGTATCTCAGATACCCCGTCGTATCGCCGTTTTTTTTGCCTCGTATCTATGCGAGTGATTCCTAGAATCACTTTGGCATAGATACGGCTGAAGATCCGACAAGTGTAATACCATTACACTTGCGGATCGTAGTTTTAATGACAACTCCGGCCACTAGGTGGCCTTTACGTTGTTTTCTCATTTGCCTATGCAAATGAGGCTACTACGCCGATTCCAAATCTTTTTTTACGCTGCCCCGTCGTCGCGTACGCCGTTTACGAACGCGTAAGGTTACCCCTGCTAATATGAGGGGTAACCTTACGCAGTACCGTCGGATGCCGTCGGGTGCCGTCAGATGCCATGTTAAGTATGGCATCGGGTCAGCGTCGGCTTTTTCCGTCGCTTACGTCGTTTTACTAACTCGTTCGTGAATAGGGCATTGCGTAGTGTCGATCACGTCGTTTTGACATCGCTTTCCGACGTGAGCTGGAGCATGCGCACTGGGCTTTTTCCCCGGCCGGCACATGCGCAGTTCGTTCGACGTGGGGGCGCGCTTAATTTAAATACAAGCCGCCCCCTTTGAATTACGCGGGCTTACGCTGGGCGATATACTCTACGCCTCCGCAAACTACGGAGCAAGTGCATGGAGAATACGGCACTTGCTTTGTTACGTTGCGGCGGCGTAGTGTAAATAGCTTACGCTACGCCGGTGAATTTGTATGAGAATCTGGCCCAAAGAGTGAACAATAAAACTCAGAAAGGCAATTATACACAAAGAGTGAACAATAGGATCTGCTTCACAATCTCACAGAGCCAGTTGTCAATCAGGCAGTTGGGTGGATCTGGACAATATCATTGGGATCTTTCCAGAGCCTGGAGCGGCTCTGCCCCATCAGCTGATAGTGGGCAGTAGCCCATTGTCGGCTGACTCCTGGTCGCTGGAGAGCAAAAGTAAGTATACTCCTGTGACCCACAAGAAAAGTATGACCAAAAAAGCTTTGACCATATTTCTCTTTTAGGCCCCTTTCACGTGGGTGGACCGATCAGTACACACAGCACCGCCATTAGGGGGGTACAGCCCATACACCTGTAGGGGGCCCAGGCTTCCCTATGAGTCAGAGTGGGGATTGCTTCTCTGGACACTTTCCCTGCTCTGGCACCACTTTTTTCTGATCAAAGTCTCCTTGGAAGAAAAGCTGCCAAAGTTTATTTTAGGATTTGTCTTTTAGGGATTGCAGTGATAAGGAGAGGCAGAGGATGAAGAGACAGCCAGTGTGACAGATATCTCCCAAGCTAGCACACAGCCCTATCTATATAAACATCCCCCAACCACTCAGTCCAAATAATGTGTAATTTATGACCATTCACTCAACCCTGTGTTTATGTGATGAGTTTACACTATTGATTGTACAGACTCGCTTGGATAAAACAGGGTTAAATGAATTGTGACTTTATTTCACATGGTTATACAGAGTGTTAGGGTGCTGGATTATATAGATATATATTTACACCTTTTAACAGGAGGATGTTTTGTTTAAGTACCAATTATGTATTGTTATATATATTCGTACATAGGTGAACACAATAGTTTTTTTTGATAACAGACATCACTATATGACTACTTCTCAGTGCCCTACTCCCCCCACCTTGCATCACCCCCAGACCACTGCATACATCCAGCTGACGGACATCACTCTGACCCTCATCTGCCCAACATCACTCCCTGGTCACCCCACAGACTTCCCCATTCTGCCACTGTCATACCCTCCACACTCCTCTCCTCTTCATCCTGGAAAGATTACACTGGATTGGATCTGGGCTGTACTGATGGTGCAGAAGTGATAGAAGGGCTACAGAGGGAGTACACTGCAAGAGAGGACCAACATAGAGGGGAGAGGAGACTGGAGAAGCACTACATGGGACGAAGGAGATGGGACAGATAGAGGAGGATATGGGATAGTGAAAATGGGACTGCAGAAGGAGGAGGATGTGGCGTGGCAGAGCTGGGACTGGAGGAGCGGGAGAACATGAGATGGAGGAGATGGGACTGGAGAAAGAAGAGGACATTGGATGGAGGAGGAGGACATGGGATGGGGGAGATGGGACTGGAGGAGGAAGACATGAAACTGGAGAGAGCAGGAGGACATGGGATGGAGGAGATAGGACTAGAGAAGCGAGAGGGCATGGGATGGGGGAGATAGGACTGGAAGGAGGAGGACATGGGATGGAGGATATATTAGGTTGTAAGAGTATTAAAATAATATGGATTAGGTGGGATAGGCAGTGGGCGGGCCTTGAGGAATGTTTTTGGTCAGGACCGGGGGGCAGACCTAAAGCTGTGTAAGGGGCCCAAACATTTCTGATGGCTATCCTGGGTCCACCTGTCTGTTTTTTGGGTGTGCGCCATTGGACCAACTATTGCCCTCTATTAAGTGGCGGATATCAACAGATATATGTCCGTTGACACCTACCAACATCGGATCCAAACTTATACATCAAAATCAGATGGATGGGGGATCCGTTTCCTATCCGTCTGGTGGATCAGATCCATTTAAACAGATTGGTTTAAACAGACAGGCGGTCCATTTACATCCAATCGACCATAGAGGACAGCGGAGTGATCTCTGCATAAGCGGAGTGGACACAGACAAGCCATTCGCCTGCTTAGCAGGGTTTAGGGGACATATTCCCAGCTGAGCAGGCAAGCTCCTGGTAGAGTCCATACAAAACACACACCACAAAGGAAATATGCATCTAATGAAGCTACCAGTTTAGAAAAAAAATCTATTTATTGGACGTAAAAATTATAATATGACAGAGCAGTGTAAATCTTCTCAAAAAAAGTTGCTTTTACAACTGGGGGTTCCCCTCCTAGACCCACTCCCACCCCTATTCCTCCCCCCACCACAGCACACACCTCAAATGTATTTATTTAGGGTACATATAGCACCGTCAACTTACTCAGTGCTTTACATATACATTGCACATTTACATCAGTCCCTGCTTAACTTATATTCATACATACACATAGTGGGGTTAATTTAGACAGGAGACAATTAACCTACCAGCATGTGTTTGGAGTGTTGGAAAGGAAACCCACACAGGCACAGGGAGGACATGCAAACTCCAGGCAGGTAGTGTTGTGGTTGAGATTTGAACTCTAGGTAAAAGTGCTAACCACTACACCACTGTGCTGCCTGAATTGGGTTTCTTTCTGGCAGAGTCCACCCCAAGTGAAATGGGCCTTAAAGGGAAAATCTTTCCAACGGAACACAGACAGAAACAAAGAAAATCTGACAAGTGTCTTAACAATACCCCACTATCCAAAACTAAAAACTGATCTTTCCTTGAAAACACTTATTTCTAAATTAATTCAGATTCGCTATTAAATTGAGTAGCATGTGAGCTCAGCAATAGACTTTCCAACTGACACTATTTCAGGTACAGAACGCTACACACTTTTATATAGGACATGCTAATTCAAAATGTTTTTTATTAAAGAAAACTGTTTGATTAAACTTTAAACATTACATGATGCATAATCATAATGAGGGGCAGTCGGAGTTAAAGGCCCATGTTATGCTGGTGAAAGGTGGGCAGATGTCTCATGGGGCACAGCAGATGGTGAGGCATCTGTCCAACATTGTACACACCTTTGTGCTGCAAGGACTCATCACAATCTTGTATCTAAAACCAGCTTTGATTTCTGAGTGAGAAAGGGTTAGGAACTCTTTCAGGTCTGTATTGCTTTTTGTGTCCCTACTGTCGCCTGTCAACCATGGCTTCTGAGCATGAGGCTTCTGGAGTTTACAAATATGCTTTCATATCTTGCTAGTGAATAGTGATGAGCGGAATACGCCATATTCGATTTCGCGATATTTCACGAATATATAGAAGAATATTCGCAAAATATTCGTTAATATCGAATATTCGTGATATTTTATCAAAAAAAAAAAAATTTGCGAAATTTCGCTAATGCGAATGCGAAATTGATTGCGAAATTCTCGTCAACACGTGAAAACGGAGATCATTTCCTGGATTACTAAACTAATATGCACTAAACACTAACTCTACTTACACAAACTTATATGACTAAACTAAAGCTAATTTTTTTTTTTTTTATACACAAAACACAGAAGGGCAGAGAAAGTATTCGCGAATAATTGTAATACGAATATTCGCATTGCGAATATTCGGCAACATAAAACGATCGCCTCAGCTTCTCGGCCCAGGGTCTCTAATCATACCAGCAATGCTTTTAGACGTCGATGGAGATCACTAGGATGTGATCTGTTTTAAAAATAAATTTGAAAAAATATGAATATTCGCAATATCGAATATTCACCGCGATATTCGATTTATTTGCGAATACTCGAATATGCAATATTCGTTACGAATATTCGCAATGCGAATATTCGTGAGCAACACTACTAGTGAACTCCGTAGGAGTCCACATTCACTGAGCTCTGAATATCTGGCCCACAGATTTCTGGCTGAGCATATTTTGATAGATCCGTTCATCTCTGACACTTATGCCGCGTACAAACGACCATTTTTCGGGTTCTAAAAAATGACGTATTTTTTTTATATCATTAAAAACTATTGTGTGTGGGCTTCAGAGCATTTTTCAGGATCTAAAAAATGGCCACATTTTTTTCCGAACATGCTCTATTTTTTCACAACGTTTTTAACGTTGACATTTTTAAGGGCTTTAACGATGTGAAAAATCCGCGCATGCTCAAAAGCAAGTTATGAGACGGGAGTGCTCGTTCTGGTAAAACTACCATTCGTAATGGAGTAAGCACATTCATCACGCTGTAACAGACAGAAAAGCGCCAAATCGTCTTTTACTAACACAAAATCAGCTAAAGCAGCCCAAAGGGTGGCGTCACCTGAATAGAACTTCCCCTTTATAGTGCCGTCGTATGTGTTGTACGTCACTGCGCTTTGCTGGAGCTTTTTTTTTTTTCACGATCGTGTGTAGGCAAGGCCGTTTTAATAATTGGGTTGAAAAAAACGTTTTTTCTAGACCATTAAAAATTTTATTTTTTAGAACCCGAAAAACGGTCGTGTGTACGCGGCATAAGACTTTTTTTTTTTTTTTAAATCAATGTCTCTAGAAGACTTTGCCAACTTTCTCATCTTGATATTCCTCCCTTGTTCATAGAAATCAATCAGACATCCCCTTTCAACAATTTATTGTAGAGAGATAAAAGAAAGATGATCATGGTAGAGGTGATATTTATTTGTGTGCTTTGCATCTGTTTATCCTAGATGCAGACAGTAGGTAGATCAGAATAGAACAACATACCTTTCTTTCTTATCCTAACCAGTTTATTTCCCTTTCTTTATATAGGCCTGACATCTCAAACACAGCCTGACAGAATACAGTGATCACCATGTGAATGGTAAATCACTTTCCTGCTGACAGAGTCTCATTTATTGCGACAGCTGACAACTTTTCATGAAACGTGAATATGCATTAAAATATTGAAGAACGTGTTTGACTTTCGCTGAATCCCACATAATGCAGTGCATGCAGACTTTAAGGAGCCTGATTAAGATCTGAGCCTACAGCTTTTCTGTGGGAAATAATATAAATGAAGATAAAGGCCCATACACACGGTCTGACTTTTTGCCAACAAACTTCAAAATGAGCAAGTTTTCAAAATAGTCCGACCGTGTGTACGCTCCATCGGACAAACTTTTTCGGGTTTCATTGGACAAAAAGCTTGGTCTGCAAATGGACAAACTTTACGTCAACAAGAGTCCGATGGTGTCTAATCCGACCGTGTGTACAGCAACCAATCGGACTTTTGTACAAAGTACAAACGCGCATGCTCAGAGTCAAAGACCAGCCGGAAGCGTTCTGTCTGGTAAAACTAGCGTTAGTATTTGAAAGAGCACATTCGTGACGCAGCAAGTTCTGAAATCAAGAAAAGCGCACATTCTCTTCTTCTTTATAATGTGATAATATTAAAAGCTGCTTTGCTGGTGATACTGATGGAGTAAAAACAAATGTCTTTACTTTGAATTAGTGTATTTTGGTTATATGAAAGTTAGAACAACCCCATTGCGCGACATGTCTGCCTGACGAACGGACGTTCAGAAACAAACAAAATTGCACGAAACTGAAAATCGCAAATGCACACAGACGAAACCTCTACTAACTCTCGATTAGCCGAAGGAGCCCAAAGGGTGATGCCGGAGAATTTAACTTCCTCTTTTAAACTCTCGTCAGTACGTTGAAACGCCACTACGTTCGTGTTTGTTGCCGAAAAAGTCAGAGTGTGTGTATGCTATGGGTGTGACCGGCCAACTCCCTTCGGACAAAAATCGAAGGAAAAGTTTGTTTGAAATCCGATCCTGTGTACAAGGCTTAATTGACACTGTGGGCCAGGACTAAGCTGAGGCAACATTTATTTCAATCGGTTTTAAAAGAGAAAAAAACATTAAAACTCCAGTCAACTGTTAGAAGCTATGCAAGCAATTGGATTGATTAAAAAAGAACTTCCTGGTGGTGTTCCTCAAAGTGGAACCTAAAGCTGGCCACATACTGTACGAAATTCAGCTGGTTTCTTTGGAAAATCATTAAGTGGCACCCGCCTCACATCCCTTGACTGAAAATCCAAAGAAGTCAGAAGGAAAATTGTTGTCCAAAAAGTGTCTGAATCCAATCATATGCAACCACTGATTGGGTATTTTAAATACAATAGGCACACTGGGAGGTTTGCCAATCTATGCTGTATAATGTGCCTTGAAGGACTGCTGGACGAAAAAAGTCTATATGTGTAATTCCAGCTTTTCTGAGTGAAATTAACATTTTTTTAATCAGTTGCTATTTTTTTTAACTCTTTTTTTTATCCGTTGTTGCGTCTCAGTGTTGCTGGTCTTTAGACTCTTTGCAGCAGGTTGTTCAGGGATGGCTGCACATTCTTAGGCCGCGTACACACGACTAAATAAATCCGATCAAATCGGTCTGACAGACTGTTTTGATCGGATTTGTCTGCTGGGCTATTTTGGTTTGATCGTGTACACACGATCAAACCAAAATCCCTACCGGCAGACAGCGCGGTGACATGGCGGTGACGTTGACGCCGCCACGTCACCGAACCGGGAAGTAAAATACTTCCACGCATGTGTCGAATCTATTCGACGCCTGTGCGGACGGATATGTCCGCTGGTTAGTGTACTAACCAGCGGACATATCGGACAGACGGGTTTCCAGCAGACACATTTTAAAGCATGCTTTAAAATGTGTCTGCTGGTAAAACCTGTCTGCTCGCCCGTACACACGACTGAATTTGTCTGCTGAAACAGTCCGTCGGACCATTTCCAGCAGATAAATTCGATCGTGTGTACGCGGCCTTATTCAGGGAATTAGGCCTGGTTCACACTGCAGCAACTTTGAAGCCGTCATTCCAGCGCGACTTTGGCACGACTTGCGTACGACTTCTTTCACAGAAGTCAATAAAAGTTGTGCCAAAGTCACACCAAATGTAGTGCAGGAACCTTTTTTTAAGTCAGAGTGCCTCAAGTCGCTCCTATTACAACGGTTCCATTGTACTTAATGGGGCCTAACTTGCAATGCGACTTGTGCTCTCAAAGTCAGAATGCATGTCACACTAGTGTAAAATTGACCTAATTTCTGATTCTTTCTGATGGTGATGACAATATTGGACCTTACCTGCATAATGTATGTTGAAATGGCCACTTTAAAGGGGTTGTAAAGGAAAAAAAATGTTTTCCCTAAATAGCTTTTTTTACCTTAGTGCAGTCCTCCTTCACTTACCTCATCCTTCCATTTTGCTTTTAAATGTCCTTATTTTTTCTGAGAAATCCTCACTTCCTGTTCTTCTGTCTGTAACTCAACACCGTAAAGGCTTTCTTTTTGGTGTGGAGAAAGCCTCTTGAGGGGGTGAGCAGGAGTGTCAGGACGCCCACTAACACACAGCTCCTTTCTCTATCTGCAAAGTTGAGAGTATCCTGACTTGCCTGCTCGCCCCCCCCCCCCCCAAGAGGCTTTCTCCACACCAGGAAGAAAGCTTTGCATTACGGTGTGTAGTTACAGACAGAAGAACAGGAAGTAAGCATTTCTCAGAAGAAATAAAGACATTTAAAAGCAAAACCGAAGGATGACGTAAGTAAAGGAGGACAGCACTAAGGTAAAGGAAGCTTTTTAGGGAAACATTTTTTTTCCTTTACAACCCCTTTAATATCTTCCACAATCAAATGTAGTAGGAAACCAAAGCAGAACCACAATTGTCAGACAAGGACAGAGCGTTGTCACCCTATAACAGGAAGTGCCTGAACAAGGGCCTTTATGACAGGCCATTCACTTTTATTAGAAGACTGGGAAAGTATTTTTTTCTAACATATAAATCGAGCCTCTCAGTTCAGATACAAGAGATTCAGGTAGTATTGATTGATTACAAAATATGTTACCTAGCGATCCAGTCCATTGTTGGCTCTGTGGCAGGAAACATGGCACAAAGTTACATCTGTGGTGGGTTATGCGCATTCGAGACCATTTTGGAAGGCTGTATTTCGACCTACTGCACATATTACAGGCAACAGGTTACCTAAACTACCGGAATCTGCCTTACTTTTGATCTTTCCAGGATTGCCACAGACAGCCATAAAGGGCCTAACATGTTTTATTTTTGCTGTAGTCGGGGTTATCATACCTAGATATTGGAATTCTAATGTTGTACCTAGCATTAAAGAATGGATGTCTGAATTAAATTATATCATGCGTATGGAAAAGCTCACAGTGAGTCTACAGGAGAAATATCCAAAATTTAAAATTTTAACTACAATTCAAGCCATCTAAGGCTTGACATATAAATCCTGCTGCTGAAATTGGGTGTCAGTATTCCCAAACAGTGCTTGCATCTGATTGGATGCAGGTGCTGTTCAGCTGACAGCTTTAAGAGGGGCACCAAAGATTTTTTTTAGCTAAATAGCTTCCTTTACCTTACTGCAATCCTGGTTTCATGTCCTCATTGTTCGTTTTAGCTTTGAAGTTGCTGTAATCCTTCTCTGATCTCCACACTTCCTGCTTGTCTGTTACTTTATGAAAAAACTCATGGGAGCTTCTCTCTGTGGTCCCTGATCAAGGAGGTGTGATTACTGTGTGTCTAAAACCCCTCAGAACCAATCAGATTCATTTTAAAAACAAACACTGCCCTGTGTTTGTTTGTTTTTGTTCTGTGTGTCTCTGTACTTCACAGAAACATGAAACTAGATTAAAAACAAAACTAAAACTGCAGGCACATTTTATGATTGATTTTTATCTATTTTTAATTATTTTTTAAAGCAATCAGTTAACTGTTATGTCTCTATACCCTGTAAACAGCCATTTCAGCAAAAACGTGTTTTTCCTTTACAACTCCTTTAACCCAGATCCTTTATCAAAAAGCAATAAAAAAAATCAATGTTTCACGATCTGGGTTTTGCCAACAGGGCCACCCATAAAGCAAATTTTTTTTTGATTCAGCATGAATCGGCAGAAATGTGATGAATGTACTGCCAGCCTTACACGACTTCAATAGTAGCAGCTATTTGATATTTAAATTAGCAATGCTCAATGGTAAGAGTACTTTTGGTCTATAAAATTGTCAATTATCAGAACACTAAAATTAATGGTGGCAAACACTGGTAGATCTCATAGACAACTAAGGATGGGTTCACACTTATGCGGATTGGGTGTGGGTTTCCCCGCATCCAATTCGCATGACAGGAAAGTGTGACCAGCTCTCAATGAAACTTGTTCACACACCTTCTGGACAGCCGTGGTCCAGATTTGGAAAGGGTCTTGTGCATCTTTGGCTCAAAAGCAGGTGTAAATTCAGGCAGAAATTCGAAAAATAGAAGATTTGATCCCCCACTTGGAGTGGTTCATCCCTACAGGACATTATTAATATTAGGGATTCTAACATTGTGGAACTATCAAATTATGCCTATGCCAATATCATATATTCAACTTAACCTACCCCTATACTTGTTTCAGGCAAATTTTCATTTAATACAATTGAAGTGAAAAACCTAGTTTATTACTCTACATTCAATGAATTTTAGAGGAATGTATTAATTTGAACATAATTAGTTGCTGAGCAAGTGAGCATATGAAACCACACATAATCAAAGATAACTTGATAAGACTAAATTATCTTGAGCACTTGGACTGGTATTGTTCTCAATACACACAAACAGACCTACTAAGTACATTGTATTCTTGATTCGCTGCTTGCAATGTGTGTGAAAGATATTTCCTTAACACCATTCATTTGCTTGAAGATTTTTTAAGCAAACATTTCTTAACTGATTCATTAAAAATATTATCAACCCCAACTGATGATCTGTTTGGTTTTAATCACTAAACTACAAAAGGTTTCTTACCTTAATCATGTTAGAACACAAATCACTATCTTCTAACAGTCTGCATTTTGGGTTTGCTCTCCTAGTGGTTCAATATGGAATATGACTATAGTGGATAAGTGCCATCATCCCTATTAAATGGAAATGGGGAAATCCCTCAAAGGGTGGGACTATTGCAGCACTAAAGTCAATAAGTAGTAAAACATATTTATGGTCGTGGCCCTAAGACTGAGACCGATATGATCAAAAAAACACGCGACAAGACATACAACATAAATAGAACTGAGGTGTGCCTTGGTGGTCTGGTCAGTGTATCAAAAAAGGGGGCATACCCAAGATAAGTAATGGGTAATTGTGGGGAAGGATGTGTTTGAGAAGAGCCCTGAAACCGACAAAGAGCATGGGCGAGTGGGCTGCTTATATACCCCCTCGGGCCCCACCCATAAATTCAGGCAACCATACTGGCCTTCTTACTTATGATCGTGGCCCTAAGACTGAGGCCGATATGGATCACATAATAGACATACAACATAAATAGACCTGAGGTGTGCTTTGGGGGTCTGGTCGGTATGCCAAGAAAAGGGGGCAAAACACTCGGATAGGGTAATAGTTCTTTATTGGTTCAGTAGTTTATTGAGCTAGCTTGGTGAAGGCTTGTG
This sequence comes from Rana kukunoris, assembly GCA_029574335.1. Taxonomy (NCBI): domain Eukaryota; kingdom Metazoa; phylum Chordata; class Amphibia; order Anura; family Ranidae; genus Rana; species Rana kukunoris. Next base: position 448,329,126 of record CM056049.1, on the reverse strand, counting down.
CCATTTCCAGCTGATGATTTTGAATGTACGTAGCAAAACAAGTGGACTTCCATCTGTGTAGCTTCTTGATCACATGGTCAGGTACCCAGTGATGGTAATACCGCAGAAGCTGCTCCAATCTGGATGGAGCATCCCGAGAAACCGTTTGGGGTCAAGGCCCAAGTTGTCTAGAAGGATCCTGGGTAACAATATAAAGGTAAAGGGAGGGACCAAGAGTAGGGAAAGGGAGGAGGGGGGAAGGGGGAGGAGAAGTGGGGATAGCGATCTCAGGGGAGATCCAGAAGAAAAAGGGGTTACTGTTGGCAACAAATTAATAGTCTGGATTTTACTACTTTGGTACAACAAAATGTATTAAAGTATCAAAGTGTATTGGTACAAAAAGTTTTTTTAGCCTTTAAAAAGACCAATTTAGTTGTCTAAAAATGAAAACCCACCATGAACATATATTACTAACAAGACACACAATGGACGACATAAAATCACGACACTAGTCCGGACTGTGGGGGTTCAGTCATCACTAACTCAGCACTATATTCTCAAAATTAAAGAGATTTAACCTAGATTGAAGATAGGAAGATAATAATGTGTACTTGGTTATATGGACATAAATATAATCAGGGGAAAACTATGTATCGCCTGATGTCCAACCATATTGTGCCGAAAATAGGGCTGTATGTGTTGGCTGAACCCGTTATGTGCAGAGAGAGGGAGAAGGAGAGGAGGCAAGTGTAGTATTCTAGTTGCAGCGTAGTTTCTGGTTCTGAACTAATATAGAATTCTACCTTTAGTTATGTCCATAAAATTATGATGATCATGATTGTAAATAATGTGGTTAAATTCATATAGTTCATTGTTGATGATTAAGAAATGCTGGAAAAAGAAAATCCTGTTGGTAAAGTCAATCCTTACAGTGTGTTTAGGACTTTTGTCAAACAGTATACTATTGCACTGTATAGCTGGTTTGTTATAGGCAATTCTATGACCATCCGTGGATTTGCAGATTCAATTCAGATTGAAAAGCAGAGTTATGCACAATAAGTATTCTGTACATTACCATGAGTCACTGGCGTTCATCCAGGGCTGAATCATGCCGCTTGTTGCGCTGTACGTTAGTGCAGTAATACAGACCTGTATTAGGTGAGCAGCAGCAGTTTCTTCAGATGATGGTCAAAGTTATGAATAAATGCAGTCGGTGTTGTTGTTCACCCTCAGCAATGTCCCTACGTTGTAAGGTATCCTTCTGGGTTCGGGTGAACGGCTCTTCAAACCAGCTGTACGCGCTGTATCAAGTACAGCGTCTCCGTCCTTCTCGTTCACACACGATCGTAGCGTCACGTAGCGTCACGTGACCAGCGTCGGATGGTGACGTTGTCACGTTTCGCCGTACCCAATGGCGTAGCTTCTTCTTAGAAGGATCCTGACATGTTTTATGAACTGGCTGCCACACAGGGGACCATTCGAAAAGAGTAGCAGCGGGCTACTACCAGATTGGTTGGGTAGCTGGGACAGTAGTCAGTCAAGTACCTACACTGGGCACCAAGCGTTGTTGGTTTGAAATAGGTTGATGTCAACCATGGGACAATTTTTGGGGTTTTGGAGACTGAAAGATGCAGTGAGTAGTGGTCCTGAAGGCAAGTTAGGTGACATCTGAGCAGTGTTTGACTGGTAGTGCAGTTAACGTTAAGTTCACTAGGTCGCAGAAAACCATAGAAGGCCAAGTAGATGGCCGCTTGGATGACCAGGCTGGGAAAAGCCCAAATGGACAATGGGTAAGGATTTCAGATATGCTTCTGAAGATGGCACTCATGACAGGTAGGCCTTTGCCGCTGACTACGGGCTGGTGTTTCTGGATGCCCCACAGGAGGTACCTGGGCCGTAAACACTGATGGTTTACTAGGGTGCTGTAAGGACAAAAAGTGCTGGACGCCGGCTAGGTATAGCCTGATGGTCATGAACAAAGGGGGAGTATAGCCTCATGTAAAGATTAATAATAAATAATAATAACGTGCCATCATCCCAGTTTTGGTAGAGAAAGGGGGAGAGTGGGGGTAAGGGAATAGTAGCTAAAGCTAAGCCCAAAGCTACCCACTCCCCCCCCCTTCTATAGCCTGGTATTGTAAGAAAGGGCCAGCTGCGTGTGGCAATATGAAATGAAGACTAAGATGTGTCTAAAGTCACCTATTGCTGCTCCGAGCAAGGGGCCAAAAACTTGCTGTAGCAAGCTCTGCAATAGGCCTTCAGTGTGTTGCATGCTAGGAGAGGTTGATGAGCAAGGTTGCATTGGCGAGATGCAACTTCAGTCCATCGTTAGCAATAACCAGAGTGGGACAGGAGTAGTCGTAGGGTCAGCTCCAGGCTCCTGCTGAAAAAACAAGGTGAAGTTGAAATGGGACAGCGCATCTGCTGCAGAATTGCATTTGCCTGGATCATGCTTTCAGTGAATATTAAACTGGTGATAGAGTGACTACTGCATAAGCCTGCGCAGGAAGAACATGGTGGGAAGTGCCTTAAAGTGATTGTAAACCCACCAGCAAAAAGACAAATGCAAGACAAAGGCATAATGAGCTAGTATGCATAGTAGTTAATTTTGAATTACTTACCTTTGATCCAAGCCCCCACAGCGGTCCTTGTACACCGCCCTGGCCGGCGATATCGCTCCCGGAGTTACTTCCGGGTATTGCGGGCTCCAGCGCTGTGATTGGCTGAGCCAATGACGTGACTCCCGCGCATGCACGTGGCAGCCACCTATAACAGTACACAAACTACATGTACATGCCATTGCTTCAGTGCGCATGTGCTGTTGACCTCGGCAAATGCTGATACAAGGGATATCTCCTAAACAGATTTAGTATATATCCGGGGTAGCTACAGGTAAGCCTTATTATAGGCTTACCTGTAGTAAATAGTGGTTGTACAGGGTTTGAACTACTTCAAATCTGCCTTTATTGATAATGTCAGCCGCAGCCTGGTTATCAGTGGTGAAGACCACCAATTGTTCTGTCCAGGTGTGCCCCCAATACAGAGAAGCTGCCACGATAGGATACAGCTCAAACAGAGTTGAAGATTGTGTGAAACCAGGAAAGAAATGCCATTTCAGTTGGTGAGGAACTTGTCCCACATACCTAGGTCTGCTATTGCTGCTGGGTCTAGTCTGAGAACTTGATGTGGGTCTTGCACTGGTGTGAGAAAGATTAAAAGCTGTAATATAAAGGACCGCCCTTGAGGAATGATCCTCATGGTGAAATTAAGCATCCCTAATAAGGATTGCAACTGCCTCCTGGTAGGAATTTCCGACAGCAAAAATTTGAAAGCTGGTTCTCACATTTTCCGGTACAAATGTTCTTGTCGGAAATTCCGATCGTCTGTATGCAATTCCGACCCACAAAAAAAAGAAGAGCCACACTGATTATTGAACTTAATTTTTCCCGGCTCTCTTGACGATCGAAATTTCAAACAACATTTGTGTGACCGTGTATATGCAACACAAGTTTGAGCCAAAATTCTGTTGAAAAAAGTCCACGGTTTTCTTGTCGAAATTTCTGATCGTGTGTATGCAGCATTATCGTACCCCTAAACAGGCAGTATATGGGATAAGGACAATGTCCCTTTGACTCGTAGGTTCTGTAGGGGAAACTAAAAAACGGCATGGGAGACAACGAATGGTAACAAATTGATACAACATAAATGTAGCGCCCATGTACTTCCAAGTATGGGTGCTAGTAAATTTAAGGGGATGATCAGAGTGTAAGTGACTCTGATCTCAATTCTGATTAATGTAAGGCTCTCTGTTTCAGCTTGGCTGTGCTGTGGGCTCATCCTGCTGTGCCTGGGGTGTTGTTCCACCCCGGGGCGACAGGTGGCAGCAGTGGAAGCTGAGGTTCGGGTGTTCTCTCCAAGCGACCAATTAGGAGGCTTGGGCCTCTCTGGGCATGCTGGGAGAGGGTACTTATGAGGCAGACGCCATTTTAGGTGGTTCTTCTTCTTCTGGAGGGTGGCACCCACCTTTAGGATGAACACATCACCATGCCCCTAGCGTTATGGCCTACCTGGCCTGGGCATTGTTGCTACGCAGTGTTCCTGGTTCCTGGGCCGTTTGGGCCTGGGGCATCCAGACAGGACAGGGACTCAGTGATCGACTGAGTTCCTACAATGAAGATCCCAAGCAAGTTTAGCTGTTCGGTGAAGAGTCCAGTTGAGGAGCACCATTGAGAGGCTGGCGGTCCAACAGCACTGAGACGAACCATCGGGGATCAAGGTGCCTGACACTGAGGGATTGATTCCTCTCTCAGTCGGTACCTGTGCGACGTTGAAGGAAGGTTCGGGCAACGTTCTACTCAGGAGGAGTTCCTCCATTCCTATACTCAGGGCCAGTGGCAGAGGCTCTTCCCTGACGGTCATTTAGAAGAGTCTGTGGCAGAGACATCCTTCTCAATTTCCGAGTGATACTCTGGCTGCCAGGTCTGTGAGAGAGACCTGTCCAGGTACGCTATACCCACTCAAGCTGGAGTGGTGAAAGAAAACGAATTGTTGTCGGAGACAGAACTGTTTCCATATCCAAGGCCTGAATCTGCTGTTCTCCTTCCAACCTTTGTCTATCCTTCACATCACCTGTTACCTGTTTTTAGCCGGCTGGGTAATAAAGAGCGCATATAAAGAGACTTCCTATTTGCGGACATTGCTTTACTGCTATTGCATTCATCGTTCACCCTAGACATTTCACCAGAGCCATGAGGTAACATGCCATCCCATCATATCTCAGCAGCTCCTTCGGGAGTACCGCTTAATAAAGAATGTGGTAATGAATCTAACCTTCCACACTGAGCCGTGTGAGTTTGCATCGAACTGTAGCAGAAGTGAAACATATCGGGAAGGTGTGGCGTGGTGCTGTGCAAAACAATACGTTTGGTGTAGTAACATAGATGAGAGAAATAGTGCATGCGAATGATTTGTAAGTTTCACTGTGGTAACCGAATACATGGTACGGGTAACATTACGAGTGACTACGAATTGCGACAGTGGCCGTACAACTGGGTCCACATCAGGCTGTAGCGGGTATGCAATGTATCCGAAGAGTGTGGTGTGGCGCCGTGCATGATGCACAAAAATAACTTTGATTTGGCAAATAACGGGGAAAGCAATCATGTATGAACTATTTGTAAGTTTCGTGCCGGGAACCGAACACATGATATGGGGGATACAACACATGGCAAGAAATAGGACATGATACGAATGCAATCTAACGACTCCTACCTGTGACAGCGATCTTTACAGAGACTTGATCGTCAAACCACGAATAAGCAACCGCAACACACTGTATTCGGGAACAACAGACTCACAAACACAAAGTGAGCTGATGAGTTGGCCTGGTGATGTAACGAATCGCTCACTGGAACCGACAAAGAGCATGGGCAAGTGGGCTGCTTAAATACCCCTCCCCCGGGCCCCTCCCATAAATTTAGGCCACCATACTGTACTGACCTTCTTTCATATAATATATATAGTAAAAAATATACAGTATATCCTAGTGGTTCATGTAGTCTAAAGCTGGCCATACATCAGTAGAATTTCATTTGAAAAGCTATATGATTTGATAACGATTATTTTATTTGCTAATGGTTAGTGGGGTCAATTAAGTATTAATTTTCAAGCATAATGACGAGACCAGAATGCAAAAAAAATTCAAACGAAGAAAATACTGTGAATGTGGTTTTCATTCACGAAATTTTTTTAAATTGTAAAAAAAAAACTGATTATGTCTGGGATTTCATTCAAAGAGCAGGTCTGGACAAATTTGTAAGTGCTTTCAAACTAAATTGGTTGACTTCATGATACAAAAGAATGTTCTGACAAAATTTTTTCAGAATTTCGATACAAACATTCAAACAAAATTCTACTGGTGTACGGCCAACTTAAAGGGTCACTAAAGGAAAAACATTTTTTTGCTGAAATGACTGTTTACAGGGTATAGAGACATAAAAGTTAACCGACTCCTTTTCAAAATGATTAAAAATAGATAAAAATCAATCATATAATGTGCCTGCAGGTTAGTTTCACTTTTGAACTGGCTTCATGTTTCTGCAAAGTAGAAATAGACACACAGAACAAAAACAAACAAATCCAGGGCAATGTTTTGTTTTTAAAATTAATCTGATTGGTTCTGGGAAGTTTTAGACACACAGTAATGACAGCTTAAACCATCGTGAGAAAGCTCCCAGTATGGTGGTTATAAGGAAACAGACAAGCAGGAAGTGTGGAGAACAGAGCAGGATTACAGCAACTTCAAAGCAAAAACGAGCAATAAGGACATGAAACCAGTACTGCAGTAAGGTAAAGGAAGCTATTTAGCTAAAAAAAAAATTTCCTTTAGTGATCCTTTAACGCTACCCATAGATAGTTTGGCCCAATTTCTCTGTAAAAGTTTTGTACATATGTTGGAAAATATCTTTTGACAAAAACATCCCAAAACAATGAGATAAAGCTAGATAATACTAAAGTGATGCTTTTAGTAAGTGGAAGTGAACTTATACAGTGTCTGACATTCTACTGATGTCAAAAATGTTGTTCTGTCAAGGGAAAACACCTAAAACTCCCAGAAGGTCAAAAGATCAACAATAAAAATAAAAACATTCCAAAAGATTAAGCTGCATGACCATTTTTGCTTTTTGTAATCAATGCCATATGAAAAGGTAGCACAATGGTCACAAATAGTTCCAGGCCTCTTTCTTTGGAGGGGGGGACATAAGTTCACTATGAGGAGAAATGGTTATTGAAACTTCCTAATGCATTGGCCTATTCCTGTCATAATTGACCTTACAAACCAAAATGCAAAAAATTGCATGAAGTGGGAAGGGGAAAACCACAGGCAGCAACTGTATAGCTTTTCAGTTTTTGCATTACAGAGCATCCTGGGTTTCAGATCTCCTGGAAAGTGCTATAGGAAATCTGAAGCAGTGTGTAGGTTGGCAAAATGGCATTTATTTAGTTTGTCTCTCTCTACAGATACAGTTTTAAGTAGGACATTATTTTTTTGTGGGAGAAAGGTTAGACCCTATCAAAGAGTATCCCCACTGGGGAAATATAGCCTTACCTCATGTCCTGACCCACCTTTGACAGTTGTCACCCTACATGCCCCCTCACCTCCTGTTTTGTAACATTTTATAGAAAAAAAAGGAAATGTTACCCCGGGGGGCTTTGTATTGCAGCACAAAATAAATAAATACATGTTATTTAGTTAATACAAAAGTTTTAATGTAGTTTTATGTCTCACAAGGAAACATATCTGATATATTTTTTAACCAAAACACAGTCAAGTAATGGCAATAAAAACACGTACATACAAAATTAACAGCATATTGATTGAGCCGTAAGGGCAAACCTGCAAAAGCATGGCATAATAATATAACAATGGTACACATGATGAATATAATAAACCCAGACGAGTTTTGACCTTGTAGAGGGCGGTCATCTTCAGGGAGTAAGAAGGAGATGCTCTAGAATGAAATACATCGTATAGGTGAGATTGTTAAAATGTCTCTCTCTCTCTCTGACAGCCCCCCCTCTCTCTCTCTCTCTCTCTCTGACCCCCCTCTCTCTGACAGCCCCCCTCTCTCTCTCTGACAGCCCCCTCTCTCTCTGACAGCCCCCCTCTCTCTCTGACAGCCCCCTCTCTCTCTCTCTCTCTCTCTCTCTCTGACCGCCCCCTCTCTCTGACCCCCCTCTCTCTGACAGCCCCCTCTCTCTCTGACAGCCCCCTCTCTCTCTGACAGTCCCCCTCTCTCTCTGACAGCCCCCCTCTCTCTCTGACAGCCCCCTCTCTCTCTGACAGCCCCCTCTCTCTCTAACAGCCCCCTCTCTCTCTTTCTGACAGCCCCCCTCTCTCTCTCTCTCGCTCTCTGACAGCCCCCTCTCTCTGACAGCCCCCTCTCTTTGACAGCCACACCCTCTCTCTCTCGATGACAGCCCCACCCTCTCTCTCTGACAGCCCCACACTCTCTCTGACAGCCCCCTCTCTCTCTCTAACAGCCCCCTCTCTCTCTCTCTCTCTGACAGCCCCACATTCTCTCTCTCTCTGACAGCCCCACCCTCTCTTTCTCTGACAGTCCCACCTTCTCTCTCTCTCTGACAGCCCCACCCTCTCTCTGACAGCCCCCCTCTCTCTCTCACTCTCTGACAGCCCCCCTCTTCCTGACCCCCCTCTCTCTCTCTGACAGCCCCACCCTCTCTCTAACAGCCCCCTCTCTCTGACAGCTCTCTCTCTCTCTCTCTGACAGCTCCCCTCTCTCTGGCAGCTCTCTCTCTCTGACAGCTCCCCTCTCTCTGACAGCCCCCTCTCTCTGACAGCCCCCCTCTCTCTCTCTCACACACACCCCTCTCTCTCTCACACCCTCTCTCCCTCTCTCACCCCCCTCTCTCTCTCTCACCCCCCTCTCTCCCTCACCCCCTCTCTCCTTGTCAGCACTGGAAGTAGCTTTACTCCAGTCTGTTTATCTCTTGTTTTAACTCTTTCCTTACCATCATCTGCCTATACATTGATGTATAACAGAATTACTTAACTCTATCCTCTTAAAGTGGTATTAAAGCAAAATCAAAATATTTATTATACTGCAGAAAACCAATTTATAGATGGGTGGCTGCATTCGTTTTTTTTTTTTTTTTTTTTTTTAGGGGCAGACCCAGTGGGGGCGGCAAAATTAGGTTTCGCCTAGGGCAGGGGTGTCCAAACTTTTTTCAAAGAGGGCCAGATTTGATGAAGTGAACATGCGTGAGAGCCGACCATTTTGCCTGACATTCTTTGAACCATTAAAAGTCGGTCTAAGTGTGTTCGTCCGAGCACTAATACATGGTCCAACAAGAATTTTCTTGCATTTGTGGCAGTGTGTGGTGAAGATATGAGGTCAGGCATGTTATTTGGATATATATATCTTTTGTGGCCCCGAATAATCCCTGAGTGCCGTTCAGGACTAAGGATGAGCTTGGGCGTGTTATTTGGATATACCGTATTTATCGGCGTATAACACGCACCCTCACTTTAGGAGGGAAGTTTCAGGAAAAAAATAAAATTTTAAGTAAAGAACTGTGAAGCAAAATAAGGGTGAGTGCCCATCAATGCTGCCTAATCAGTGCCCATCTGCAGCCTCACCATTGCCTGAATGCAGCCTCTCTATTGCCACGAATGTAGCCTCACCATTGCCATCAGTGCAGCCTGATCGATGCCCATTTGCAGTCTTGGAGGGGATGGGGGTGGGGGTGGGATGAGCGGCAACAGATTACATACAGGAGAATGTCCTGTTTACATAGCAAACTCTTTAATACAATATCCCGCCTCCTATGATAGACAGAAGAGTGGTCCAATGGCAGCCCAGGAGACAGAACTTCCTATTACAGATGCGGCCGAGTAAACAGGAGATTCTCCTGTAGGTAATCTGATGGCACTTGGCCCCCATCCCCTCTGAGGCAGTGCCGATAAATACAGTATATATATTTTGTGGCCCTTGTTGAAGCGGTAGACGCTTTATTGTGTGTTAAAGTCAAAGCAAGTGTAAATGAGCCCTAAGTGATGTATGGGTATGGCAGTCCACAATCCTAATAAAGGCCCTGCTATTAGTTTGATGTTTGTTGGAGTTGTAAGTTTCTGAGAAACTGACAGCTCATACAGACTAATGTAAAAATATGTACTGCAGGTATCTAGCGTTTCCATATTTTCCAGATACTCTTAGAATCCACTGCAAAAATGTCTGGAAAAGGCAGAGCTCTCAGTTTTGAACATAACAAAAATTCCAACAGCTTTATTCAAATGTAATTAAAATCGTTATTATCCATAAAAATTCCACTAAGTATTGCAAAACATATCATCAAAATATAAATGGATTACTCACATCTTTGAAAATAGAGAGGTATGAGAGGTGCTAAGAAGTCTGCAGCTGTTAACACCTTCACAGATTGTTAATGCCAGCATAGTCAACCTCGTAAAATACAGGCTAGCCTACTTACTTAGAAACTCCAGTGAAGTTTAGGGTTTTGGCATATGCTATTACCAACAATACATTGTTAACCACTTCAGCCTCGGACGATTTTACCCCCTGCCTGAACCAGAGCACTTTTTGCGATTTGGCACTGCGTCACTTTAACTGACAATTGCGCCATTGTGTGACGTGGCTCCCAAGCAAAATTGACGTCCCTTTTTTCCAGCAAATAGAGCTTTCTTTTTGTGGTATTTGATCATCTCTGCAATTTTTTTTATTTTTTTTTGCGCTATAAACAAATATTTTTTACTTTTGCTATAATAAATATCCCCAAAAAATATATAAAAAAAACAATTTTTTTCCTTAGTTTAGGCCGATATGTATTCTTCTACATAATTTTGGTAAAAAAATGATTGGTTTGTGCAAAAGTTATAGCGTCTCCAAAATAGGGGATAGTTTTATGGCTTTTTTATTAATATTTTTTTTTACTAGTAATGATGGCGATCAGCAATTTGGGACCATTGGCATTTATACAGTGAAAAGTGCTATAAAAATGCACTGATTACTGTGTAAATGTGACTGGGAGTGAAGGGGTTAACCACTAAGGGGCTAGGAAGGGGTTAAGTGTGTCCTAGGGAGTAATTCTAATTGTGTGGGGGCGGGGCTATGAGTGACATGTTACTGATTGCTGTTCCCGATGAGAAGGAACAGATGATCAATGACAGTGTCAGTAAGCAGAACAGTGAGATGTTTGTTTACACTTGCCTTGTTTACAAAGGCATCCCCTCGTTCTGCCATTCCGTGACCTGTTCGCGGGACATCAGCAGACATCGATTAAGCGCCCGCTAGGCGGCAGATTCAAAGCAAAGTATATATATGTTGCTTTGCCTGCCTGTGCCATTCTGCCGACGTATAAGTGTAAGGCAGTCGGCAAGCACTTAATAACCACATTTTCACATTACTAAATTCAATGACGAGGTATGAAAGACTAGCTCAGTGACTGCGTAGCATTAGAGCCCATGACCAAGTATACCTGCTTTCTCAATCAAAAAAGTGTCTAAAGTATTACCCATGATTACCAAATAAGTGGGTGGAGTAATCTTTTTCTCATTACTCCATGCGGACAGCAACTTCATTGAAAAGACATGAAGTGTATGGTTTTGGTACAGCTTTTGATTTTTGTTTTATACCTATGATGACAGTTTTTTTTCCCCCCGTGTATGAAGTGTATCAACTGAGACCATGGAAAAAAAGTACCTTAGCTAAAATACCTTAATTGGTAACATCGGCTCTGGCAACATGGAACTGGTAAATGGCTCTGGTGGCTTTACATTAGTATTGCAGCAACACATACTGTAGGCAAAGATAAATTCCTTACTTGGTATTTAAAAAATTGACTTTAAGGGGTGGGTCCCCTAAAAATAAACTTTTAACAGTTCTCCTCTTAATTACATCTAGAATCGGCTGGTATTTAAAAAAAAATCCTGACGGTCGGGGTAGGGCGTGCCTACTTGATTGACAGGCATCCGATCGACGCATACAGCGCGTCACGAGATGCTGAAAGAAGCCAAACGTTGGTGCGCATGCGCCGTATAGAGCAGCAGCAACGTTCGACTTCTTTCGGCATCTCGTGACACGCTGTATGCGTCGATCGGATGCCTGTCCCCAACCATCATACCGGAAGCGCCGGTGAGACTACATGCCGAAAATGGTATGTACGGACGGATTTTTTTTAAAATACCAGCCGATTCTAGATGTAATTAAGAGGAGAAATGCAATGTTAAAAGTTTATTTTTAGGGCAACCACCCCTTTAAGATACTTCTTTTGTGATGGAATAATAAGTATATTTATATTGTACTGATCTCCACTAACATGTACATCTGTTGCTAGAAAACTTTACAAGGTTCAAGCAATCCAAGAAATTTACTGGGACCATGCATTTACGTAAAGTGGATGTAAACCCAATTCATGAAATTTGAGCTGGGCACTTAAATCTGCAGTATTTTTGTTATCTCTCTTCAAAGAGATAAGTCACATAGCTCGCTCCTGACCTATTCCTCTGTTATCAGCCTGATAACTCCTGAACAGTTCTCTGACACACCAGATAAAAGCCGCCTGACATTTATGTCAGGTAGAGGTTGCTATAATTAGCAGGGAGCTGGCCCTGCTACAAAACACCTCTGAGAGTCTCTGTCTATGATGAGAGGGTGTGTGTGCCTTTTCTCCAATCAGCAATGTTAGCTATCTTAGCTGTATACCCAGACATCACACTCTGTGTTAAACAGGAAGAGAAATGTTCCTAACATGATCTGAACTTTCTAAACAGTATATAAATGTGAAGACAGCAGATACAGTTGTATTCAAAATTATTCAACCCCCACTGAAATTGATTGTTTTGGCCAGTTTGACATTGATTTTGATCATTCAGTCATCCTGCTTACAATTAAATCAAAGAGGCGCGTGTAGGTCAGACAAATATAACATAACATTTATAATGAAATAACCACAAATGTCTTTTCTGTGCTCACATCATTATCAGTTTTATTCAACCCCCAAGTGACATTCAATCTTAGTACTTAGTACAACATCCTTTTACAGTTATAACAGCTTTTAAACTTGAAGCATAGCTTGACACAAGTGTCTTGCAGCGATCTACGGGTATCTTCGCCCATTCGTCATGGGCAAAAGCCTCCAGTTCAGTCACATTCTTAGGCTTGCGCACAGCAACTGCTTTCTTTAAGTCCCACCAGAGGTTCTCAATCGGATTTAAGTCTGGTGACTGCGATGGCCACTCCAAAATGTTCCAACCTTTAATCTGCAATCATGCTCTAGTTGACTTGGAGGTATGCTTGGGATTATTTTCCTGTTAAAAGGTCCAACGTCTCCCAAGCCTCAGGTTTGTGACGGATTGCATCACATTGTCATCCAATATCTCCTGGTACTGAAGAGAATTCATGGTACTTTGCAGACGCTGAAGCTTCCCTGTACCTGCAGAAGCAAAACAGCCCCAAAGCATGATTGACCCCCCGCCATGCTTCACAGTAGGCAAGGTGTTCTTATCTTCATAGGCCTTGTTATTCCTCCTCCAAACATAGTGTTGATCCATGAGCCCAAACACTTCTAATTTTGTTTCATCAGTCCAGAGAACACAATCCCAAAACTTCTGTGGTTTGTCCACATGACTTTTGGCATACTGCAGTTGAATCTTCTTATTCTTTGGAGACAGCAAGGGGGTGCGCCTGGGAGTTCTGGCATGGAGGCCTTCATTACGCAGTGTGCGCCGTATTGTCTGAGCAGAAACTTCAGTACCCACATCTGACAAATCTTTTCTCAGTTCCTCAGCAGTCACACAGGGACTTTTCTCCACTCTACGCTTCAGGTAGCGCACAGCAGTCGAAGTCAGCATCTTCTTTCTGCCACGACCAGGTAGCGTTTCAACAGTGCCCTTTGCCTTGAATATGCGAATGATGCTTCCTATGGTGTCTCTTGGTATGTTTAACATATTTGCAATCTTCTTATAGCCGTTGCCCTTCCTGTGAAGAGTAATCACCTCTCCTCTTGTCTTCCTGGACCATTCTCTTGACTTCACCATGTTTGTAACCACACCAGTAAATGTCTAGAAGGAGCCGAGTACCACAGTCATTTTAAAGCTGCCTAATTGGTGCTTATTAGGCTTTATTGCTGCTCCCTGACATAAGACCACAGGTGTTTTCAAAAAATATGGGTGAAAATGTGTCTGCGTCTTATAAGTCCGAATAATTGTACATCAGGCACTGCCCCCCGCCGCCGCTGGCAACATCCTCCCTGCCACTGCTGTACTACCACCCCCGCCACCAATTGATGTCATTTTAGTTGCATATGGTTCTTTAACCACTTTAGCCCCGGACCACATTGCTAGTCCAAAGACCAGAGCCCATGTGTTCCGACGGCTGCACAGAGTCCTCCATTATACCGAATACAGTAAGTGTCCTGCGACGTGCAGCCCCCATTTACTTGTGCTCTGCTTTCCTCGGGCGGGAGCTGGGCTTGGATATGCTGCTCGGGATTTCAGCGGCCCCAGGGTCTCCTGCAGCCACCCCTCGCCTCTCTTCTCTGCTTCCTCCCTCAGCCTCCCGAGTTTAGCACAGCCGATACCGTATTCTTCTACATGGCCCCGCAGTGTAGCCTACCTTGGTTTGCCCTGCACAGTGAAACTTTCCCCCACGCGTCTGTGCCCGGGAAGAGGGGCGGGAGTCATTTATAGACTCCCCTCCCCTCCCCACTCTCCTCTCACCACCAAGCCCTCCTACTATACCGGCAAGGGTTCTGTTAACCCCTGTCATGGCCGGCCCTGCGCTGATGCAGGCATTCTTTTGCTCCGGGCCTTTCTTGTCTGCAATCCCTGTCCATGTCTGCAGCTCCCGTCCCTGTCCATGTCTGCAGCCCCTGTCCCTGTCCATGTCTGCAGTCCCTGTCCATGTCTGCAGCCCCTGTCCCTGTCCATGTCTGCAGTCCCTGTCCATGTCTGCAGTCCCTGTCCATGTCTGCAGTCCCTGTCCATGTCTGGGGGCAGCCCCTGTCCCTGTCCATGTCTGCAGCCCCTGTCCCTGTCCATGTGGACTGCAGCTCCCGTCCCTGTCCATGTCTGCAGCTCCCGTCCCTGTCCATGTCTGCAGCCCCTGTCCCTGTCCATTGTCTGAACAGTCCCTGTCCAAAATCTGCAGCCCCTGTTTCCCTGTCCATGTCTGCAGCCCCTGTCCCTGTCACATGTCTGCAGCCCTGTCCCTGTCCATGTCTGCAGCCCCTGTCCCTGTCCATGTCTGCAGCCCCTGTCCCTGTCCCTGTCCGCAGCCCCTGTCCATGTCCATGTCCACAGCAAATATTTTAGTACACCATTTGGTTCAGAATATATTTTTTCTTGTTTTTCTCCTCTAAAACCTAGGTGCGTCTTATGGTAAGGTGCGTCTTATAGAGCGAAAAATACGGTAATTGGTGCTTATTAGGCTTTATTGCTGCTCCCTGACATCCACAGGTGTTTTCAATACCTGTTTGAAAACACTTCAATGAACCTCTGTTCTTCAGAGTGGTAGTCTTTAAGGGGTTGAATAATTATGTAAATGAAGAATTCACAAAATAAACATTTACTACTGTATTACAAAACCAATTGATGTCATTTTAGTTGCATATGGTTCTTTAAGAACTCCTTGTAGGATTTCATTTTGAATACAATTACAAATGTACTCTAAATTCCCTAAAACCCTTTACAGCATTGGGGGGTTGAATAATTTTGAACACAACTATATCCATGTTAAATCCCATGTAGGGGGATTTGGTTAATCTCTGTGTATATTTTGAGGCTATTCACTTCACTGGGTGGATGGAGGGTTTACATATACTTTAATAATTGGGACAACTTATTGTTTAAGTAGAGCACTGTGTAGTAGTTATTATTTGATTTTAGCATTGTACACTTTTGAGGTTAGTGAAACTGTTGGAAAAAGTAGGTATTGCTCAGAAAATTCCTTTGACTAACTTGAACTTAGTATATGAAATGAAAAAAATCAATGACACTGGCAAATGAAGCAGTAAATTTCAAGTGTGGCACAGTAATGAAGCATATCATGTGGAACCGTGGGTGCAAATTAGAGTATAATGGCTACATCATGTTGGCATAGAAGTTAACACACTGTTTATCTGCATCCACTTAAATGATACTTATACAGTACATTGTCCACTTTACTTTTAACTATTTACTATTTAGCATTAACAATGCTCAGAGGTGCCCCAATACGGCCCCTAATAAAATCACTTCCAGACACTGTGACATTTTAAGAGCATTTCCTGTTTTCCGAGGGGGGGGGGGAGTCTTTCCCATGATACAATGCCCTGTGCCCTCTTTACAGTCTAAGTCCACTACTGATTTTTGATGAAGATGAGTCTCTAAACTTATACTTTTAATGTGATAATGATGTCCTTACATATAAAACACAAACACTGATGACCAATTTCCTAATGATGATGATACAGTTTTTATTTTTTTTGCCTTTTTGGTCCTTCAAAAAACAAAAAGTGCATTCAATGCACCTATTTCTCCTACCAACACTCTGGCATTGGGGTTCATCCTCTTCTAGGTTGAATGACACTGAAGAGTTGATTTACTGAAGGCTAATGCCCTGTACACAGGATCGGTTCATCCGATGAAGCTGACTTTCATCAGTCTTGCCTACACACCATCGGTTAAAAATCTGATCGTGTCCAACGCGGTGACGTAAAACACAATGATGTGCAGAGAAAAATGAAGTTTAATGCTTCCGAGCATGCGTCGACTTGATTCTGAGCATGCGTGGATTTTTGATCGATGGATTTCCATACAGACGATGGGATTTTTCTATCGTTTTTTTATCCATAGGAACATTTAAAAAAATGTTCACCATAAGTACATTTTAAAACAGGTTATATATTTTTTTTCACCGATGGGAAAAAAACTGATGGAGCCCACACGCGATCGGTTCGTCTGATAAAAACAGTCCTTCGGTCCGTTTTCATCAGACGTACCGATCGTGTGTACAGGGCATTACAGTCTGTTTACTTTGCTAGAGAATGTTTCCCTTGATTAGTGAATGAGATGAAAATTCACTTTGCCAAGTATACCCAATCAGGTGTGAGGAAAAAAAAATATATATATATATATTTTGTTTGCACATGATTGGATGATGGAAGTGAGCAACACTTCCCCACATTCACTAATCAAAGGGAAAACTCCCATACAAAGTGAACAGCTTATTTGCCTTTAAGGCCGCGTACACACGATCAGACATGTCCGATGAAACTTGTCCGACGGACCGTTTTCATCGGACCAGGCTGAAGTGGTCTGTTGATCTGATGTGCGTACACACCATCGGACCAAAATCCCCTCAGACCAGAACGCGGTGACGTAGAACACAACAATGTGATTAAAAAACGAAGTTCAATGCTTCCAAGCATGCGTCGACTTGATTCTGAGCATGCGCAGGATTTTGGTCCGATGATTTTGTGTCCTAACCGTCGAACCTGTTCGAGGGACAGGTTTCCAGCGGACATGTTTTCAAGCATGTTTTGAAACTTTGGTCCGCTGGAAAATGGTCCGTTAGGCCGTACACACAAACGAACATGTCCGCTGAAACTGGTCTGCGGACCAGTTTCAGCTGACATGTTCGATCGTGTGTACGCGGCCTAAAGGGTTTGTAAAGGATTTTTTTTATCTTAATAGCTTCCTTTACCATATTGCAGTGTTGTTTTCATGTCCTCATTGTTTGTTTTTGCTCTCAAGTTGCTGTAATTCTTCTCTGATCTCCACACTTCCTGGTTGTCTGTTTCCTGAGGACCACAGTACTGGGAGCTTTCTCTCTGGGGTCACTAATCAAGGAGTTGTGATTACTGTGTGTCTAGTTTCTAGTTTTCCAAACCATCACTGCTGTATGGCTCTGTATGCTCTGTACAGCAGAGAGGCAGGAAACCACATGCAAAAACGAAACTAGAAACTGCAGGTACATTATATGATTGATTTGTATCTATTTTTAATCGTTTTTAAAAGGAATCAGTTAACTATTATGTCTCTATACCCTGTAAACAGTCATTTCAGCATAATTTTATTTTTATTTTTATTTACAACTCTTTTAATAAATCAACCCCTGACTCCATGTGAGCAGTGAGCATAGGCTGTCAAGGACAGGATACTTGGGGGGGGGGGGGGGGGTGTCATTAAAGTGGTTGTAAACCACTTTTTTTTACTTTTACCTACAGGTAAGCCTATAATAAGGCTTACCTGTAGGTATAAAGAATATTTCCTAAACCTGTATGGTTTAGGAGATATTCTCCTCACAATGCGCCGCTGATTGCAGCGGCGCATGCGCAGGGGGAATCCACGGCGAAAGGACCGGCATTCGCCGGACCCTCGCCGGATTTAAATCTCCCGTGTGCGGGAGTGACGTCATCGCCGCTCCAGCCAATCACAGCGCTGGAGCGGCGATACCCGGAAGACACGCCGAGTCAAGATGAGATCTCGCTCGGCGTGCACCAAGTAAGTTCCCTACACCTCGTTCCGAGGTAAGTATTTCATAATGAGCTAATATGCGGTGCATAATAGCTCATTATGGCTTTTCCCTTGCAGGTCTAAAAAAAAAACGCTTTAATGAGACTGGGCCTAAAGGTGAATGTTGCAGAGACTGCAAGGCTACCATAAGACTTAAAACCAGTATTTCCTATTGTCTACAGCACTATACATATTTCATTACTCTTTGCACTTAAAGGGTTTGTAAAGGATTTTTTATTTTTTTTTATTTTTCTTAATAGCTTCCTTTACCTTAATGCAGTGCTGTTTTCATGTCCTCAGTGTTCGTTTTTTGCTCTCAAGTTGCTGTAATTCTTCTCTGATCTCCACACTTCCTGGTTGTCCGTTTCCTGATTACCACAGTCCTGGGAGATTTCTCTCTGTGGTCACTAATCAAGGAGGTGTGATTACTGTGTGTCTAAAACCCCTCAGCACCAATCACTTTCGTTTTACAAACCATCACTGGCTCTGTATTGCCTCTGTGGCTCTGTACATCAGAGAACCAGAAACAGCATGCAAAAACGAAACTAAACTGTAGGTACATTTATATGATTGATTTTATCTATTTTTAATCATTTTTAAAAGGAATCAGTTAACTATTATGGGCCAGATTCAGGTAGAGTTAGGCTGGAGTATCCAGTGATCCGCCAGCCTAACTGTCACTTTAAGCCGGCGTTTTTGTTTTCTGTAAGCAGAAACCAAGAAACGCCGGGTTGCAGTTCCGATGCGATCGGCGCAATTGAATTTCGCCATCGCATCGTTACTTCAACTTAAAAATGGCGCCGGGGGCGTTCCCGCTGATTAACGCTGAAAAAATATGTTAATCAGCGGGAGTTGGAAATTCACGATCTTTTTCGGGCGCGACGCAGTGACTTTACGACGTTTCCGGAAGCGATACGCGACGTAAAGATAAAGCAGCCCCCTAGTGGAGTATCCTATGTTAAGTATAGGCGTCGTCATCGCGTCGAAAAAAAAATAATCGCGTCGCTTGCGTAAAACGTTCATGAATGGGGATGTGACGTCATTGACGTTCACTGACAGAATTTGGAGCATGCGCACTGGGATGCATTGACACTTGACGCATGCGCAGTACGTTCGCCGCGGGATCGCGCATAGTTTAAATAATACACGCCCCGTACCCGCCCAATTTGAATTCCGCCGGCTCATTTGCGATGCGCTGCCGCAACTTTAGGAGCAAGTGCTTCATGAATAACAGCACTTGCTCCTAAAATTTCGGCAGAGTAACGTAAATGAGAAGCGTTACTCCAGAGTAAAGATGCTCTCATCTACCTGAATCTGGCCCTATGTCTCTATACCCTGTAAACAGTAATTTCAGCAAAATTTTTTTTTCCTTTACAACTCCTTAAATTAAAGAACTAGATTGTCTTCAGCTTTACATTTGTTTCACTCCTCAGAAAAATACCAGGATAAAGCATTTTCTATGATTTGCCCTTCCTGAAATATGCGATATTAAATTTTTATCCAGACATTATAATGAAATCAGAATTGTTTAAATCTGTGTTCATTTTTTTTTTTTTTTTTTACAGATGTGTTTGAATAGGGGCATAGATTTTTCACATGGGACACATTAAGAGAAAGCAATTTAAACACTAGAATGCAGGCATCTGGATGTTTTCTTAAATGCATAACATTTCATGTTATGAAAGTAGTGTAATATATTAAAATTGCATTATACAAAGTATGAGTTTACTGCTTGTTTGATGCTAATTTTATATTAATCGTCTGAGTTTTGTTTTTAATATATGTTGGTTGTATGCTAACACACACCATTGTGCAGAGCAAGTTTCAAAAAATAGAAATGGATACTTTAAATGGAATGCAGATTAAATTACCCTGTTTCTTTGGCCATGTGTGCCTATTAGAACGTGTGGAATTTGTTATATTCCATATATCCCAGAGATACTATACATTTGGTAGAAGAGTTACACTAATTCACCTTAAAATGTCTATGTCTGCATTAAATGAAGAATAATTACATTTGATGGTACTCTCAATCACAATGTCAAAAAAAATGACCTTTGGTCAAACAGCTAAATGTGCTCATATGTCGCCAGGCTGCTGACATCACATCCAAGGTTGTGGTGCCCAGTGGCAGTCTCTGGGCTTTTGGATGTCTGAACAAATACTCTTTTTTTTTTTTTACAGCTAAATAACCTACATAAAATATACTAAATGCACATTTCGTTTTATTAGAAGATTTTTGTTTAAATATATATTCTGATAAACGGGTCTCTTTAAGGCTAATGCCGCGTACACACGGTCGTTTTTTGTGATGAAATAAAACGACGTTTTAAAAAACGTCATTTAAATTGATCGTGTGTGGGCAAAACGTCGGTTTTTGTCTTCCAAAAAACGACCAAAAAAAAATTCCAACATGCTTGAATTTTTTGTGTCGTTTTTCAAAACGTTGTTTTTTGTTTCACAAAAAGTCACCGTGTGTAGCAAAAACGTCGCGACGTTTTTCAAATGCCCAGAAGCTAGTTATGAAGCGAGCTTCAATGGAAAAGAGTGGTGAACGTAACCTCGCTTTTTGTGAAAAAAAACGATGGTGTGTAGGCAACATCGTCTTTGAAAGTGACGTTTCAAAAACTTCGTTTTTTACTTCACAGAAAACGTCGTTTTTTTTCATCACAAAAAATGATCGTGTGTACGGGGCATTACAGTGGTATCACCACCCAGTGCCTTCTTTAGGGGGGTGCGGAAATGCTGTCCACATCTGGTAACAGCGTTCTGGGAGTTCCGGTGGACTAGGGTGACCACATTTCCAAACTACCATTCAGGGACACCCTTTCTTCCCAAAAATCAGCTTGTGCTGTAACGAATCACAGCACAGTGAGTGGACACAAGAGGGAGGATTTATGATTTCTCCAATCACAAGCTGGGGGGGGGGATTGTGCTCCTCCAGGAATTCCCGGCCAGGACAAGTACCGTCAGAGAGTAAAGCGATGATGTGGCAGCCTTTTTTGGGGGCATCAGATTGGCCCGGGGGGGGGCGGGGGGGGGCTCTGTCAGTTTCATTTCGGGACACTGTATTGTCCTGGAATGAATGTGCCCTGGACAGACCTGCAAAATGTGGGACTGTCCCAGGCAATCCGGGACAAGTTGGTCACCCTACGGTGGACTGCTCAGCATTTTTTTTGCATTGCACTATACTGTACAACTGCTGATGTCAGACAGGCAGACGTGGCACTATAATGCTATTACTGCAGCATCTATTCTGTCTGTATAACAGGGGAGTTCAGAGCCAAGAGAACACTTTTGCTTGGCTCTGCTCTTGTGATGCAGCTTGTGATGCAGCTTCTCTCTGAACTGCCACTGCAACTGGTATGTAGAGGGAGGAGATCTCACTACAAGGGAGTTTTTAATAAGGGGTTAGTTTGGAGGACAGAGGGATTCTGCACTGGAGGGTCTGTAATGAAAGCTTAGGGGTTAGGCTGAGATTGGGGCCTGTACTGTATATGTGTGTTGTGTATATAGTGAGTAGGTAAATGTTTTATTTAATTGTGGCCCTTTAAGTCCCTTCCACTGTTAGCACAACTTGACCACACCCATAATTTGGTGTGGCGTGTTGCGCTGTGTGCTTGGTCTAATGAGCCAGGTATGCTAGGTATGCCACTATCATCACCCCATTGGCAGCCCCTAACAGGACAGTGAGGGAGCAGCAACCCTCTGTTAAGTCATCAATTAACACCCCTTTCTCCTCCTGTCAGTACATATGTCAGCATCAGAGCTTGATTAGTTCTTAATGTTGCCCGTCCTATGTCCAGGCTGATTGTTGCTATGATAGGAGGCTGAAATTTAAAGTAGAACTAAACTCTCACGAAAGACTACAGAATTATATAGAACACTATTATTAAAAAAGATTGCATTTTGCTGTTTAAGAAATACAGTTTCCTCTTCTTTATTTTTTTCATGTTTTCTCTCAATACATTGCGAATAGGGATGAGCTCCGCGTTCGATACGAACGTATGTTCGACTCGAACATTGTCTGTTCATACGTTCGACGAAATTCGAACAAAACAGGGTCGTTCGCGCCAAATTCGAGTGACGCGCAACGGCCCATAATTCACTGCGGCATTGCGCGCTGATGATTGGCCAAACATGCACTATGACCCTGCATGCTTGGTCAATCACAGCGCACAAAAAATGGAGAGCCATAATTGGCCAAAGCCAGGGTGGCTTTGGCCAATTATGGCTCAGGGCTTTAGAACACGCCCCACACTATAAAAGGCCACCTGCTGGGCGGCCTCGTGTAGTGTGTTGCGGTTGTTAATGAGAGCAGTCAGAGAGACAGAGAGATTGTCTTTTTATATAGCTAGATAGAGCAGGCAGGCAGGCTAGTCAGTTTAGCCTTAATTTACAGTGTGCAGAGGATATATATACATCCCTAGGAGTTGTACATATATTTATACACTGTATAGCTTAGCTAGATCAGCTCTTCCTAATTTACTGGCAGGCAGGTGATTGTGCTATTTAAAGACGTTATCACAGGTATAGACACCCAGCAGGTACAATATTTAAAGGAATTTCACCCTAAAACTACTCTGTCCCATAGCGCCAGTATGCTATTGTTTTTTTTTTATCGCTGTACTTACTGTTAAATAAATAATTTTATTTTCTTCCACCGCGGGTGAATGGCGCGGCTATGTCACGTCACGCCTTCCGAAAATAGACGATTTAGGACTCGGCTCTTTCCGGCGCTATACGGCGCCTGCGCACAGACCTAGGAGCTGACTGCGCAGGCACTGTGTATAGCCGAGTTCTATAGCTATGGCGCGTCACAGCCTCCGAAAAAAGTCCAAAATAGAACTCGGCTATATACGGCGCCTACCTTTAAATATTGTAACTGCTGGGTGTCTATAGTTTGCCTGTGAAAACGTCTTTGAGAACCCGGATCTTGTTTTATTTATTTATTTTTTATTTTTTTAAAGTGTATTTTTGTGCGTGAACTCGAGAGAGAGGAGCCGGACTGCAGGAGTTGGGAGTAGGCAGACCCTCCCCCCGGAGGCAATCGCCATCCTTCTCCATGCCCCTGGTGGCATGGCGGGTGTGAAGGGGGGCCTGCCATACCTGCTCCTCTTGGGAAAAAACGGGACCCCAATGGGGCAGAGGGACTCCCCCTTGAGGGAGTGAGGGGGCCTAGCCCACCCAGCCAGCCCCGTAGGTCCTTCGCCTCTCTTTATTTTAAGAGACCGCATGGCCAAAGTCATGTGTTTTAAACCAATTTTGTGTGCGTGCAAGTGTGGTGGTTTTTGTGGGGGGGGGGGGGGGGCGTACTAAGCACAGGTTACCTTGCATAGCAACCCACCGGGAGCCGGGCTAACTTGAATATTGGTCTTTAAAATGATCGTTTTTGAATTCGAACGTTCGAGTCCCAAAGACTTCAATGGGGTTCTAAATGTTCGCGCGAACGGTCGGTCTGTTCGACGGTTCTGGTGCGAACCAAATGCAGGGGGTGTTCGGCACATCCCTAATTGCGAACAACCTGTAGGCTCTTTGTATGAAGTCTGTGTGAAAGTTAGTGGAGATCACTGGAGTAGCCATGCCTCTTACACTGAGTTCTGGCTTCTATAAAGATCCCACAAGTATGACACACACATACTTACATTGATCCAAGCTGAACCAATATAACTACACAAAAATTGCCATACCCGGAATTACCCGGAATTCATCTATTAAAAACTGTCACACAAATAAGGTGAGTGGAAGGAATCAACAACTCCAACCAACCCCCAAGATCCCACCACTGGGACTGTCAGAATACGCTGATCAGTGGCTGCAGATCAACAAAAGTTTTCCAACATGTCTCTTTGATAGAAGTCAATCAAACTATCAACTTCTGTCAAGTGGGAATGGCCACACACTGATCAGAATTCAGCTGGTCCCTGAACAGGCAGAATTTAAATGAGTGTATGGGCGGTTTAAGTGTTTTGGTTTAGATACTTTAACCACTTTGCATGCAGGCCAATTCTGACACTTCGCTCCTACATGTAAATATCACCATTTTTTTGCTAGAAAATTACATAGAACCCCCCAAACATTATATATGTTTTTTTTTAGCAGAGACCATAGAAATTACTGCAACTTATTACCTCGCACGGTATTTGCGCAGCAATTTTTCAAACGAGTTTCATGCTTTACAAAAAGCAAAACAGTAAAGTTAGTCCAATTTTTTTGCATAATATGAAAGATGAAGCTTACGCCGAGTAAATAGATACCTAACATCGAACACGAAGCTCATCCCTACTGATGAGAGCCTTTCACAGCTATGTAGGCTCCATTAACCCTTGGCAATTCAGGACTGATGTCAGTTCACTCAAAAGCGATGTTTTTTTATAGGTGAGGCTTAATTGGCTCAGTAGGCACCTGGGTTCTTATATGTCTTATAATTCAACATTAAAATTTCCCTTCAGTAATCCTCTCTTTTGTCCACTCCACATAAGCATTTGGAGTGTTTCCACCCCGTTTTGCATTCTCCAAAATAATAAAGTGGTTGTAAATGCTCAAGTTTTTTTTTACCTTCATGTATTCTCTGCATGAAAGTAAAAAAAAAACTTCTCTGTGAAGCAGCCCCCCAGCCACCTCTAGTACTTACCTGAGCCCCATTGGGCTCCAGCAATGTGCATGGGAGCCGCGGCTCTCTGGGAAATCTCCTTTCTGATTGGCTGAGACAGCGGCGAGAGCCATTGGTTCCTGCTGCAGTCACTCACAGCCAATGAGCCAATGAGGAGAGAGAGGGAGCGGGGCCGAGCTGCGACTCTATGTGAGAAAGAACATGCAGAGCAGTGGTTCAGGAACGAGCCAGCTTGGTGCCATTATAGCAAGTTGCTTGCTCTAGAGGCCCTCAGCAGGAGGGAGGAGCACCAGTGAGGGACCCAAGAGGAGGAGGATCGGGGCTGCTCTGAGCAAAACCATGGCACAGAGCAGGTAAGTATGACATGTTTGTTATCTTAAAAAAAATGGCTATAATATAACTTTAAATATTTTATAAACCCAACATATAAAGTGGGACCTTTATAACAACCACAACAGCTGGGTAAATTCAGGAACACAAGGACAGAGATCTTACTAATAGAGAAAATATCAGGTGGTTAACTTTTGCACCATCTACCAAACAGTAAAATATAAGTTTTAGGTGGACTGATATCCTAATTTGAAAAAAGGAACATTCCTCTCTTTTTTTTTGCTCATAAAGCTGGTTAGTTTGATCAACTGGCATCTATGAGCGTTTGTCAGTCTGTTAGAGTACATTCTCAACACAAGTGTTTTTTTTATTTAGCAACTGTTCTGAATGTACTCTACCCATCACATGACTGTCAGGCCGCGTACACACGAGGAGACATATCCGATGAAAAAGGTCCGACAGACCGTTTTCATCGGATATGTCTCCTGGGATGTTTTGGTTTGATGTGTGTACACACGATCAAACCAAAATCCCCGCGGACAGACAGCGTTGTGACGTAGCGGTGACGTTGACGCCGCCACGTAACCAAACCAGGAAGTAAAATACTTCTACGCATGCGTCAAATCCATTCGACGCATGCGGGAGATTTCGGTCCGCTGGTTAGGCGTACTAACCAGCGGACATATCCGACAGACAGCTTTCCAGCAAGACAAGTTTTAAAGCATGCTTTAAAACTTTTGTCTGCTGGAAACCTGTCTGCTAGGCCGTACACACAATCGGATATGTCCGCTGAAACTGGTCTGCGAACCAGTTTCAGCAGATATGTTTGATTGTGTGTACGCGGCCTCATGGAACTCTGAACTATGAATGCAACCAGATGTCAAATCTCCAGGGATGAAATAGAATCTCAGATTTCATGCAATTTCTAGAAGCCATTTATTTTGTTTTATACATTACTCTGACCTATTATTTTACATTTTCATCCTTCAATGTAAACCCCAGGGTTTTCTCTGTGATGGACTTGTTGGGTAACCAGCTCCACCTCAGTTGTAAATGTTATATAATCGTTTACTGAATTAGAAAACGAAGGAATGTGCACACTGGACCTACAGAGACACAATGCAAATAAAAACATTTCAATGTCAATTTCCATGGAAAACTGAGAAGGATTTCCAAAATCTAGAGGTTACCTAACGAGAGAAGAAAGCAGACAGTGCTTTTTTCGGGCTTCATTTGATTGACAATTTAAAGGAAGTTATCTAATAATGGACAAACTACTGCTCTGATGGCTTAAAGAGTTCTGTAAAGAACAAGCCTCTTTCAGCATTGTCAGGAAACGTATAGCCCACACTAGAGTTAATCTGAGGAAAGAGTAAGTAATTACCATTCCACTTTCACGTGGGCACCATCCAAGTCAGGTGAAAGAGATAAAGACTAGTGAACGCATGTTCTCTGCTCACTCCTCCATGGACTGAACACGGAAGCAACATTTATTACATCTGTCACTTTCCTCAGCCACTGTGATGGGGAATACGGTAATAGAGCACGCTTTGTGCCCCATTATTTTCAGCAGAAGGCAAGGGAGACATCAGTGGTCTATTAGACCACTGAGATAGACCACTGATGTTTCAGTAAAAATAACTTGTCATTACAGCACGATGTAATGACAGGCTAATGGCCCCCTATGTGAGAACAATAATGTTCATTGTAAAAAGTAAAACAAGTTTAACCACTTTACTACCGGCCACCGTCAATTGACGGCGGCACGATAGCTCTGTTGTTCTGAGAGGACATCATATGACGTCCTAGTCTTGCAGAGCCACTAGGGGGCGCGTGTGCTCCCGCCACATTACTGGGAACCGCGATGCTCGTGCCCGGCGGCTGCGATGGCCGCCGGACACCCGCGATTGCCCAGTAACTGAGCAGGACCATGGATCTCTGTGTGTAAACACAGAGATCCACATCCTGTCAGGGAGAGGAGACCGATGCTGTGTCCCTTGTACATAGGGACACAGATGGGTCACCTCCCCTAGTCAGTCTCCTCCCCCTACAGTTAGAATCACTCACTAGGGTACACATTTAACCCCTTTCTCGCCCCCTAGTGTTAACCCCTTCCCTGCCAGTCACATGTACACAGTAATCAGTGCATATTTATAGCACTGTTTGCTGTATAAATGTGAATGGTCCCAAAATAGTGTCAAAAGTGTCTGGTGTCCTCCGCAATATCACAGTCATGATAAAAATCACTGATCGAAGCCATTACTATTAAAAAATAAATACAAAAATAAAAATGCTATAAATCTATTTTGTAGCAGCTATAACTTTTGCGCAAACCAATCAATATACACCTATTGCGATTTTTTACCAAAAATATGTAGAAGAATACGTATCGGCCAAAACTGAGGAAATTATTATTATTTTTTTATATATTTTTGGGGATATTTATTATAGCAAAAAGTAAAAAATGTATATACATTTTTTTTAAATTGTCACTCTTCTTTTATTTAATAGCAAAAAAATAAAAACCGCAGAGGTGTTCAAATACCACCAATATAAAGCTCTGTTTGTGGGGAAAAAATTATTAAAATTTCATTTGGGTAAAATGTAGCATGACCACGCAATTGTTATTCAAATTGTGACAGCGCTAAAAGCTGAAAAATGCCTTGGGCATGAAGGGAGGTGAAAGTGCCTGGTATTGAGGTTGTTAAACATATAAACATGCTTGTTATACTCACTGTGGAACTTAAGGGGTTTATCCTCTGTTTTTTGTAAAAAAGATTGATGGATGATCCACCTCCCATAACAGCATGAGGACACAGGCTTAAGTTAAAATCTCCTCCTACCTGAACACTCAGCACTCACTTTGGACACATTTTGTGGGAAACAGTGACACTAACACAGTGATCATTGCTAAAAAATATGCACTGTCACTGTACTAATGACACTGGCTGGGAAGAGGTTAAACATCTAGGGCGATAAAATGGTTAAATGTGTGCCTAGCCAGTGATTTTGAAACAAAATCTAGCACATCGCCACTGTCAGGACAGAACTCTGCCTTGTTTACGTAGGCAGAGCTCAATCCAGTCTGTCTCCTTGCCAATCAGCGGGGGCCGGCCGTCATTCATGGGCCAGCACCCGCTGATCAGCTTCTGCTGTGACGAATCACAGCAGAAGCGGTGCGCGTGGGCTTCCTACCCTGAACAGCAGAATAAAAAAAAAATATATATATATATGTGTGTGATTTGGCCACCCTGTAGCAGTAAAGCTACAAAGTAAAGCTACAATGGGCCGGTCGCCAAGTGGTTAAAGACGTGGCGGCAAGCTTGCCAGGCCACTCTTTAACAACCAGCTATTGTTAAGGACACCAGTGACTGCCCACTCCTAAAACGTGTGTATCTGTAATTCACATTAGAAATGTTTCTAAATCGCAGCTGAACAGCTACTTTGGAAATTTGCACTGAAATCAGACCTGAAAATCGCATCACATTTGTGTGAACTTGGTTGCTCTGGCAAGTGCTCTACTGTTACATCACCATGACACAAAAAATAGGTATCGGCAATTGGTATCAGCAAGTACTTGAGAAAACGTATCGGTACTCACACTCAGTCTTAAAAAAACGATATCAGTGCATCCATAACTTTCTCTTTAAGTTGTTACAAACCCTTTTGCCATAGGACGATAACATTTGTAAAATGCTTTAAATATATTGTATGAAGTTTGAAAACAAGCATGAGGCATCCAATGGAGATTTCTCATGTCATCTGACATTTAAACTAAGAAGAATTTTCAAAGTAGATTATCTGTTGATGATCAGTTTCATGCTACTTTGTGTTAGGCTCCAGTGTTCCAGGATATGGAACAAATGGCTGCGTTTAGATGTCTATAAGTGATTCTTTTTTTATGCAGCGTGGGAGTTTGGACAGAGGCCATCATAGTTTATAGATTAGCTAATAGTTTTCTGGCTAAAAATGAGCAGTTACAGTAACAGGGTCTTCCAGTAACTCAAACAAAACATATTATTTATACTGTTTATGTTTAACAGACTAGAAATACTTTTTCTTTTTTTTCTTTTGCCCTACATTTCTTTTTTTCTGACATTAAGTAATATGAATCTCAGAGTTTTTCAACAAAACAACAATTTAGCAGAATTTAAGCTTCCAATTTGCTGATATATTAATATTTTGCAAACTAGACAAATATTAAAGTTACAAATCTTAAAGTAGAACTAAAGGCAAAACTGTTTTCTTATTTTAGATAAAGTAAGAGAAAGTCATAACTCCTCTGCCACCATCTTATACAGGTATATATAGGGTGGTGGCATCTGCAGCATATAAGAGCCATACTCCCTGGATTTCTTGGAATTACTCCATGGAAGGTTGACCATATTACAGTATATTGCTTTATAGAATGTTGGCCTCTTTTGAGGTTCATTTTGGTCTTTGGTTCATCCATCCATGTTACGGTTTGCCTTGAATCTCTATTTACATATCTGTATATATTTTTAACACGTTTGACAGACAGATATACATAAATAAGCTTCCTGAAGAAGCAAGCTCTTTCATGTGAAACGCGTTGAAGAGTATAATCAAGATGTCATGAGTAGTGTTGCTCATGAATATTCGCATTGCGAATATTCGCTACGAATATTGCATATTCGAGTATTCGCGAATAACTCGAATATCGCGGCGAATATTCGCTATTTCGAATATTCGTTTTTTTTTTCGCAATCAATTTCGCAATCAATTTCGCATTCGCACTAGCGAAATTTCGCATTAGCGAAATTTCGCGTTAGCAAAATTTCGCAATTTTTTTTTCGTGATATTCGTCATATTTTATAAAAAGAAAAAAAAAAATTGCGAAATTTCGCCAGTGCGAAATTTCGTCAATGTGAAATTTCGTCAA
The DNA here is from genome assembly GCA_029574335.1 of Rana kukunoris. Lineage (NCBI taxonomy): Eukaryota > Metazoa > Chordata > Amphibia > Anura > Ranidae > Rana > Rana kukunoris. Next base: position 448,299,267 of record CM056049.1, on the reverse strand, counting down.
TACGAAATTTCGCAATTTTTTTTTTTTAATAAAATATAGCGAATATTCGTAAATATCGAATATTCGTGATATTTTATCCAAAAAAAAAAAAAAGCGAAATTTCACATTTTTTTTTTGTTTTTATAAAATATCACGAATATTCGATATTAACGAATATTCGCGAATATTCTTTTAAATATTCGCGAAATATCGCGAAATCGAATATGGCGTATTCCGCTCATCACTAGTCATGAGTGCAATCTTTTATTCTGAAATTGCATAATGGAAAGTAAAATATTATAATGAAGGGTTTAACCCACTGTGTAACTGTCTTTATGAAGTTTTTAAATTGTACAGTTTTTCACTATAAGTATCACCCAGTCCCCTATTATGGCTTTTTAAATTGAATATTGGAATAAAATGTTATTGTTTTTACATAGAAACTTTTCTTGGTTTGGTACTGTTAGGCCACGTACACATGATCAGTCCAAACCGATGAAAACGGACTGAAGTTCAGTTTCATCGGTCCAAACCGACCGTGTGTATGCCCCATCTGTTGTCCTTCGGTCCAAAAATGCGATGGTTAATATGCAAAAGCATCGGTTCAAAACCTGCGCATGCTCAGAATGAAGTCAACGCATGCTTGGAAGCATTGAACTTCATTTTTTTCTGCACGTCGTTGTGTTTTACGTCACCGCGTTCTGACACGATCGGTTTTTGAACTGATGGTGTGTACGCACATCAGACCATCAGTCTGTGAACCGATGAAACTGAACTTCAGTCCGTTTTCATCAGTTTGGACTGATCGTGTGTACAAGGCCTCAAAGTCCTATTAAGTTGTGTGATTTCGTTTTTTTTTTTTCCTTTATGAAAATATAATTGTAAAGCATTTGGAACCATTAAATCTAAAAAACAAATAAAGAGCCCTTATCCCCCCCTCCCCCCCAACATTTATGATCTATGAAAATAAAAGCCCAACTTCAGCCAACTGTATTGCTCTTATGCCGCATACACACGATCACTTTTTGTGATGAAAAAAAAAACTTCATTTAAAATGATCGTGTGTGGGTAAAACATCGTTTAATGTCTTCTAAAAACGTCCAAAAAAAAATTCGAGCATGCTTGAATTTTTTGTGTCGTTTTTCAAAATGTCGTTTTTTGTGTCATAACAAATGATCATGTGTCGGCAAAACAATGTTTAAAACATTGTTTTTTAAACCCACACATGCTCAGAAGCAAGTTATGAGGCGGGAGCTTCAATGGAACAGAGTGCCATCGAAAGTGTCTTACGTAACCGCGCTTTGCAAGAGCATTGGTGTGTACGCAACGTCTTTTTTTAAAATGAAGTTTGTTTTGTGAGATGTTTTTTTCATCACAAAAAGTAATCGCGTGTACGCGGTATTAGCCACTCCGCCACTGGGGTACAGCGTAGTGGTACAGCGTAGCAGCAGCAATTGTGAGGAAAGAACTGGTATTGAAAAAATGCAAAGACAGTTCATAATAAACCCGGTAGAAAGACAACCCCTTGGGAACATTCACAGATTCAGCAGGGGAAGTAGGGTTCAGCCAAACTGACAGCGCCTGTTAAGAGTGGAAGAGTGTAGGCCCTTGCCGCGCCGCGTCGCTGTACCGCCGCTTCCTATAAATGCTGCAGCCTATAGCGTGGCCAAGCTCCTCTTCCTTCCTCCTGCAGTCCGTCCGGCCGGGTACCGTAACCGCGTGGTTCAGGAGATTCAGTTCCCTGTTCTGGGCCGGACTGACAGGAAGTGCACACTTCCTGTCAGTCCTGCCGGGAACATCAAACTGAATCTCCTGCCGCGTGGACGCCAACATATGCCATTGTGTGGAATTCAGTCTTGTGAGGCTGGTAGGGGCTCTGTGGAGGATAGAGGTTGAAGTTATCATTGTAGAGTGAAAAGAAGTCAAGGTGTCTGCGCTGTGTTGAAGACAGAGGCCGTGGGCGTGGAGTGGGAGGGAATGTGATCCGAATGCACAAGGTGCATATACAAAAAATGGCCTCAGGGGGCAAGGAAGTGATCCAAGTGAGGGCAAATCTAAGTGATGCTGTAAATCATAAACCAACAGTATGATGAAAGATACATAAATATCTAGATATAAACACAATAAAAATATATAACAAAGATGCTGGCACATATAATAGGCAAATAATGGTAATCAATCATAAGTCCAAAAAAAGTGCGATGAATCCAGATAAAAGTAGATATGCAGGATAGTAGGACAAAGTCTAAGAGTGGTGGTCCCAACAGCCAAGTGTTTAGAGGATGCAGCAAGCTTCAAAGTGCAACACACACCTCCTGTGGCTCCTAGCAGCTCACCTCACAGCTATACCTCTAATAGCCTGATAGATCCAACCTTCCGTCCGATGGCACGGTCTATCTGGGGGTCACCTTGCAGACCACAGTGGCAGGTGGTGCATATGAGGGAACAAACAGAAGAGCAAATAGCGTAACTCTGTCAGCCTAATGATGGCTCTAAAGTGGGTGGGTATCAGATGCACTTACTCAAAGTTATAGGAGGATGAGCCTATCTCCACGAGCGTCAAGCTCGTAATTGTCCTGCTTCTCCTCTCTCTTAATCTCATATGTTCACGCTTGTAGTAGCAGGTGACTCAGGCAATGGTAATGGAAAAAGAGAAGGGAAGGAGGGAACATTGCATAATCCAGTCGGAACGCATTTATTAATAAAAAACAATCGATAAAAAACTCACATTTGAACAGCTCAAACGGTACATACATCCACGAGCAGCGAGCTCGTCTGGCATCCGTCTGGAAGTACAGTTGTCCAGTGCTCCAATCGCGACGCGTATCGTCACGTGAGGCCATTTTTTGTATATGCACCTTGTGCATTCGGATCACATTCCCTCCCACTTCACGCCCACGGCCTCTGTCTTCAACACAGCGCAGACACCTTCACTTCTTATCACTTGTTCATATTTGTCTATTAGGGTAGATCACCTGATTTTTGCAGCTGTGCTCCCCCTCCTCCCACTTTCCCCTTCCCTATCCACTGACAGCGCCGGAGTTCTACTTTATACATTTTTGCTATCATTGTAGAGTGTCTTGTGCGGGGGGGATAGCGGTATCCTGGATGGTATGGAGAGGAGTGTTGCCCATAAACGGTCATACTCTCTCCTCCACTAAAGTGCTGGTGAGTAGAGGAGAGAAGCCAACTAAGGCTGAACGCCGGGATGACTTTATTATACACAGCTGGCTGTCTATGTGCAATCAGTGCATGAGAAGCCGAAACACATTGTAGTAATAAGAAAACCCCAACCCCACCCTATCCACCCATCACCCTCACCCGCCCCTCATCATGACACACAGAGAAGACATCGACCACACTCCGGTAAATGGATCTACAAACTTCACTTTACTAGAAAGTAATATAAAGTATGAGAGTATCCTATGATCACTGGGGGAGGGGATAGATTTCTATATATACGCACTGCACATTTCAATATATTACACTATGTTGTATGCAGGCTAGAGATTGTAAGCAGGGTTGAGCGAACCCGAACTGTACAGTTCGGGTTTGTACCGAACTTCGTTTTTTTTGACCCGAACCCGAATAATTTGCTGAAAGTTCGGGTACGGGTTCGGAGTTCGGCTATGTAACGGCGCGCTGCACGGCAGCCAATCGCTGTTTGTTTTACTTGTGTGACCTAGAAGCCAACATGCCTACTAATGGCATGGCTGTGATTGGCCAGTGCAGCATGTGACCGAGCATGGGACCCAGCCTCTATATAAGCTAGAGGCACACAGCACAGCTCGTCACTCTGCTTTAGCTAGGGTAGGGAAAGGCTGCAGGCTGCTCTCAGGGACAGATTTAGATAGGATTGTGCTGCTTCAGAAATCAAATTACAATACTCAGCGATCTACATGGCATTAGGTACTGTAGGGAAAGGTTCCTGATGTTCTTCCAGGGAGAGAATTAGATAGGAGTCTGTCCTACTTCACAAACCTAATTGCAGCTGCACTGCATATTTCCCTGTCAGATACTCTGCATTAGATAATTGAGTGTGAAGGTTCCTGATTGTGCTTATAGGCAGAGAAATATATAGGAGTCAGTCCTACTTCACAAACCTAATTGCAGCTGCATTGCATATGTTCCTGTGACATACTCTGCATACTGCAGGGGCATTGCATATGTTACTGTCAGATACTCTGCATATTGCACCAGCATTGCATATGTTCCTGTCAGATACTCTGCATATTGCACCAGCATTGCATATGTTCCTGTGACATACTCTGCATATTGCACCAGCATTGCATATGTTCCTGTCAGATACTCTGCATATTGCACCAGCATTGCATATGTTCCTGTGACATACTCTGCATATTGCACCATCATTGCATATGTTCCTGTCAGATACTCTGCATATTTCACCAGCATTGCATATGTTCCTGTCAGATACTCTGCATATTGCACCAGCATTGCATATGTTCCTGTAACATACTCTGCATTACCTACTGCAGGGAAAGGTTCCTGATTGTACTTATAGGGAGATAATTAGTTAGGAGACAGTCCTACTTCACAAATCTAATTGCACCAGAATAGTGTCCCATCATTGGTATCATTTGCAGGAATAGTGTCCCATCATTTGTGTCAGTGGGAGAAATAGTGCCCCATCATTGGTATCAGTGGGAGGAATAGTGTCCCATCATTGATATCAGTGGGAGGAATAGTGTCCCATCATTGGTATCAGTGGGAGGAATAGTGTCCCATCATTTGTGTCAGTGGGAGAAATAGTGCCCCATCATTGTTATCATTGGGAGGAATAGTACCCATCATTTGTGTCAGTGAGAGAAATAGTGCCCCATCATTGGTATCATTGGGAGGAATAGTGTCACATAGTTTGTGTCAGTGGGAGAAATAGTGCCCCATCATTGGTATCATTGAATGAATGAATGAATGAATGAATGGATGAATGAAAACTTATATAGCGCGGCACATGCGAACTGAATCGCCTCTGGGCGCTTGTTGTTCATGTCTCCTTTGCTATTAAAAGAGAAAAGTCATGACCTTTTTCCTAAATGCTAGGTGGTTCTCCTCCAACCGAATGCTGGTTGGTAAAGCGTTCCATAGTCTGGGACCCTGGATCGCAAATCTTCTTTCTCCTTTGGACTTGAAGTTGGCTTTCGGAACCTGGAGCAGGTTCTGATTCGTGGATCGCAAAACGCGATTTGGATTATGCGCTTTTATTAATTCGCATAAGTAAAGGGGGGCGTTCCCATGGACACATCTATGCGTAAGACAGAGGGCTTTAAAAGCAATTCTGTCTTTAACTGGCAGCCAATGAAGGGCTCTCAGTGAAGGTGAGATGGATTCCCAGGGTTTTTTCCCAGTCACAAGTCTGGCGGCCGTATTCTGAACGACTTGCAGACGAGCGATTTGGTACTTGGGGAGGCCGAGGTAAAGGGCATTTGCATAATCCAGCCTGGAGTTTACAATAGCTCCCACCACGACCGCTAGATCTTCTTTAGGGATGAACGGAGTGAGTCTGCGTAGTAGGCGCAGTAGATGGTGAGATCCGCTGACCACTGACCCTATTTGTGCGTCCATTGTCATAAAGGAGTCAAAAATGACCCCTAGGCTTTTGACTTTGGCGCTAGGGGTGATGAGCTTGCCCAAAATAGGCGGGGGAGTCCACGCTGTTGAAAGTTGATTCCTACGCTTGGCGTGAAACAAAAGAAGTTCTGTTTTCGCTCCATTGAGTTTAAGATAACTCTTTGTCATCCAGTCCTCTATCAAAGAGAGACATGTCTCTAGATTGAGGTGGTGATCCTGTCTGTTGCAGATGCGGAAATACAGTTGCGTGTCATCTGCATAAGAGTGATAAAGCAGTTTTTGGCTGCTAATAATCTCAAAAAGAGGACGAAGGTAGATGTTAAATAGCACTGGTGACAGAGGCGATCCTTGAGGGACTCCGCATGTTACTGTGCGTTTTTCAGACGTAAAAGGTCCTAACTTCACTGTTTGCGATCGGTTTTCCAAAAAAGGGGAGAACCAAGATAAATCGCCTTCTGCGACCCTGGCTACTTCAGTAAGCCGAGTCAGTAACAGATTGTGGTCTACAGTGTCGAAAGCTGCACTTAGGTCCAACAGAACCAGGAGACAAGATTCTCCTTCGTCTGCGGCCTTGAGAACATCGTCCCATACTTTCAGCAATGCTGTTTCCGTCCCATGTCCGGGACGGAAGCCTGATTGCAATGGGTCAAGTAGCTTGTAGGTATCTAGATGCTGTTGCAGCTGTTGTACCACTACTTTTTCCATTATCTTAGAGAATACGTTGAGGCTTGTTATGGGACGGCGGTGGAGTGGGTCCTTGGGGTCCAGGGAGGGTTTCTTCATGATGGGTTGGATTATACCCTCTTTCAACTGTGAGGGCACTATGCCCTCCAAGAAAGACTGGTTGATAAGCTGCGTGATGGGAGGAGCCAGGATGTAGGCGCATTCCTTTAGCAGTTTTGTGGGGATAATGTCATTTGGCGCTGTGCCATTGCGCAGAGTACAAATGACATTCTTAGTGGACTCGATGGAGATGGGTTCTAGGGTGAACTTACCTGATATCGGAGAATTACTATGGGTGCTGTGTGAGAGGCTACAGGGGGGGCTGAGGGGAGAATAGTTTTTCTGAATGCTTTCACGGATTACCTTGATTTTATTAACGAAGTAATCCGATAGTTCATTGCAAAATTCTTGTGTGTCCGAACTGGGGGCTTCAATGCATCCTGGTTTCATGGTCTGGGTGACCATCTTGAAGAGTTTGCGGGGGCGGTTAAGGGCACCGTTGATAGCCTCCGAAAAATAATTTTTCTTGGCTTGGAAAATTCCTTTGTGGTATTTTCTTGTGGTCGCCTTGTAGATGGATAGGTTTAGCTCTGAGGAACATCTTTTCCAGGCAGATTCCGCCCTTCTGCGTTCTTGCTTCAGTAACGACAGCTGGTTGTTAAACCAGCTGCGGTCGTTTTTCCGAATGCGGGTTATTCGTTTCGGCGCTACCAAGTCGGCTGACTGTAGCATGGCCGAGTTTATGGCTTCCAATGTTTCAACGGCCGTTTGATGCGGCTGAGTTGTTTCTATTTTTTTCCTTAAAGTAGTTTTGAAGAGTTCCGAGTGGAGCTTCTTCTGGCATCTAGTCCAGTGTGTTGTCACTGGATTTGATGTTTTTGTTGCAGGGGGGATGGTGGAAATACTGAATATAATTGCATGGTGGTCTGTCCATGGCAATTTTTCATTTTCCCAAATTTTTATTTCCAGAGCTTGTCTGAAAATAAGATCAAGTGTGTGACCTGAAGCATGTGTGGGCCCACATACTAGTTGCTGTAATCCTAATCCTTCCAGGTGGTCAATACAGGCGTCGGCAATGGGGTCTTGTGAGGAGTTGGCCCAGAGATTGAAATCCCCTAACAGCAAAAGTTGTTTACTGTTGAGGGTATAAGTGGAGAAGAAATCCGTCCATGATGATAGCAGCTGCGATTTTGGGCCGGGCGGCCTATAGCAGAGCAGAATGTGGACGGTCTCCTTTGAACTTGCTTGCAGTTGCAGAGTAAGGGTTTCCATGAATGGAAGAGGGTTTTGGCGGACTGGTTTGGTGATCGTAAGATGAGTCTTGTGGATCACCGCCAGGCCGCCTCCTCTTTGCCCTATTCTGTTTTCCGTTATGATACGGTAATTTTCTGGCACCAGTTCTCCTAGAATGGTGTTACAGTCGGCTGTGAGCCAGCTCTCTGTAATAAAGAGGCAATCTAGATCCTTTTGTTGAATGAAGTCGCGGATTTCTAGTCGGTGTTTTACTGCCGATCTAGTATTGATCAGAGCACATGATATGTGCTTGAGCTGGGGTAAATGACTGAAATGTCTAACCGTCGATCTATGATTGATTCTCCATAGTCGCTCAGTTCTTAGGGCCTTTTTGGTGATGGCTGGCAGTATTGCGGCGCATTGCCTCAAACTCCAAATGGTTTCGGCAGAATATTGCCTACATGCCATGATCGCCAATACACCGGGGGGGGGGGTGGATTTTAGGGCAGTGGGGAGAGGAATTGGCTAAACTCCTCTCTCCTGGCTTGGTCCAGAGGAAGGCAAAAAACCCTGGCGGCGCTCGGCCAATGTGCTACGGCAGGGAAAAAATTCCTTCCTGACCCCTGTAAGAGGCGATCGGGTAACCCCTGGATCAAGCTTTTGTATGCTGGAGAGACAAGGGGAGGGCTGGGGCTAGGAGGGTGACCCTGTTACTGGTCTGGTGGGATGGCTGACTATACCAGCGGTGGGATGAGGGCTGACAGAGTGCTTCTTTAGATACACTTAGGGGCTGAGAGGGTGTACAATAGGGCCGGGTAACAGTCCTTCTGGGGGGGTTTCTTGGAGGCTGGGTGAGGACCACAGAGGCATGGGGAGCATGTGGAGGATAGAGAGGGGGGCCCTTGAGGATGATGGAGGTGTGGGAGAGCAGGGGGACACCAAGATGGATAAATGGAGATCCGTATTGCTGCTGCGGCTTTATCCTGAAAAGGACGGCCGTCAGCAGCTTAGGTGAAAGGCTCTTACCTGTAGAGAGCCAGGGAGCGGTGCTGGAGGAGAGGAGAGATCCGGGACACAGGATTTCCAGGGCTGGAAACTGGAGAAGAGGACTGAGCTAGCAGGGCTGGGAGCAGAGCTGGGAGGGACGCTGACCTGTCTGCCTCCTAAGCCTGCCTGGAGCTAAAGCACACACGCTCCTACTCTAGGAGACGTGCGCCGTGTGGAGCTCCTGTGGCTAATCCTCTGCCTTACTGACTGACTGAACATTGGGAGGAATAGTGCCCCATCATGTGTGTCAGTGGGAGAAATAGTGCCCCATCATTGGTATCATTGGGAGGAATAGTGCCCCATCGTTTGTGTCAGTGGGAAAAATAGTGCCCCATCATTGGTATCATTGGGAGGAATAGTGCCCCATTATTTGTGTCAGTGGGAGAAATAGTGCCACATCATTGGTATCAGTGGGAGGAATAGCCTCCCATCGGGAGGAATAGTGTCCCATCATTGGTATCAGTGGGAGGAATAGTCTTCCATCATTGGTATCATTGGGAGAAATAGTATCCCATCATTTGTGTCAGTGGGAGAAATAGTGCCCCATCATTGGTATCATTGGGAGGAATAGTGTCCCATAATTTGTGTCAGTGGGAGAAATAGTGCCCCATCATTGGTATCAGTGGGAGGAATAGTGTCCCATCATTGGGGAAGGTTCCTGCTTGTCAAGATTTTTTTTAATGTATTTTATGTTATTTTAAGTTATTTCCCTATCCACATTTGTTTGCAGAGTACTTGCCATGCTCTTACCAACATTTTGCTGCCATTTGCAGCCCTCTAGCCCTTTCCCTTAGTTTTTTAGAAACATTTTAGTAGTCAAAAATGTGGGTCCCCATTGACTTCAATGGGGTTCGGGTCAAGTTCGGGTCCCGAACCCGGACTTTTTTCCGAAGTTTGGCCGAACCCGCTGAACCCGAACATCCAGGTGTCCGCTCAACTCTAATTGTAAGATATCCTTAGTGTATCTCAACAAATGTAGTAATGTTGTTTTCGGCAGCATCCCTCCCCCTCCCGCTTTCCGTTCTCAACTTGAAAATGTCGCCCATTTTTTTGCTTGGGACCCCCAAATTCCTTCAAACGGCCCTGATTGGATTGCTTCCCCAGTGACTCTGGAAACGATAGAGGAACCAAATCCCTCTTGACTTCCTCTTTAACCACTATGCTGCTGTGGGAAAGTGATATCTGCAGTTGACAAAATAGACTGCGCCTGCCTAAAAACTTACACTCAGTGAGCGATGTCACCCTAGGGGTGGATGTATCATGGAAGGTTTTCTTTGAGTGCCCCAAGTGGGAGCTGCTGCAAACACTGTCACATTGTAGACCGTTATGCCACTGGATTGAACCCCCAGCTGGGGGGCGAGTCGGTGTTCCCTAAGAGACAGGGAACCTGAGGACTCTTAACTACCAAAGACAGACTGATGTTCTTTTAAGGATCTTTGACAAACATGGACCATATGGACTCTGTGCTGCGTCTTGTGAAATTTTTTCCCAATCAAAGACAATTGCCTCTGTACTCCTTGACTTGTGATTTGTTATTTTAACGTCAGAATACGATGTACAGTATTTCATATTTTTACATTTTGTATGTTTTGATAAAAAAAAAAGACAATTGCCTCTAAAGAACTATAGACATTCAGGTATGATTAGCATATGAGCACTAAAGTACATTGTACAGGAAATCATGTAAGACGCTGCTTGATAAGAACTGTTCCTTTATGTTGCCTTTCTTCAGTAAAGTTATCGTTACCTGTTTTATGCCTGGTCTGAGGTTTCTACCTTAAGTGGTGTATTGCATGGCGTATCCAAAGAACAGGGCTTGTAATATGGGGATTGTAGGATAGAGTGTATACAGTACACTTTAGTCCAGCATGTAGTTGCTGTCTAGTGTAGGATATATTGCTGTTGCTAGGGACAACTGTATATGTGTTATTAGCTCAAAGCAACCAACTAGCCAGGGAATGGGTGACTTGGTGTAGGGCATCAGTTACTCTGGTAGTGTAGGGCTGTTGTGCTCGTCCTCTTCACTAGCAGCCAACTGCCTGCATTTTGTGACCAGATCTGTGGCACAGAGTACCTAGGGACCTAGCCCTGGAGTCACAGGAAAAACATAGACGGGGCCCCTGACAGAGAGAGAGAGCAAGTGAGTACATATTTACAGGGTGAAGTTAATTTCCTATATCTTAGTAACTGCAGACATATCACTGGGAGTAAGGTGACAGGTATTGCTGAGTTGATGGATGCAGGCTCTGTGCCACTGGTTTCTAAATGATGCACACCTGGGAGTTGGTGCACTTTAACCATGGTAGTGTTTAGTGTGCTTAATGTTAACAGTACAGTCAATTGGCCTAGGGTTGTGACATTTTTCATACATTACCTATTTCAGTTCTGACTTGCTGTGAATCAATAATGAAAATCGGATGATTGTTGATCTTACGACTGGGTAAGATCAATTTCTCTTCATCGGATATCCGACGAAAAAATCCATCGGATTAGATTCCATCAGATATTCGATCGTGTGTACGAGGCATAAGGCTCGGTTCACGCTTAATGCTGATGCAGCTCACAGCAGGGGTCCTGTGCGCTCTGGTTCACTGTTTCGGGTCCGATTTCAGCCTGAATTTTGGGCTAAATTCTGACAAAAAATGGACCAAAAAACGCACAGGGCTCCTGTGCAAATTCACACTGGAGCTACATCGGAGATATGTGAACCGGCTCCATTGAGAGCCGTTTACAATCTCCTGCTATTGCGAATTGGATATGGAGATTCCACATCCAGGGCCAGCCTTAGGTGTTCAGGCGCCCTGTGCAAGCTAATCCTGTGGCGCCCCCCCATCTTCACCCCTCACCCCCTTGTCACATAAAACATACACAAAGAGGCTGTCTGGGGCCCCTCTATCCTCTGCTGGGAGCCTGGGGAGCGACAATGAGGAGGAAGAGGTAAGGCAAGAGTCAGCGGCGCGCCTAGGTGGCAGTGCGCCCTAGGTGGCTGCCTTCCTAATCCGCCTAGTGCCAGTGCTGCACGGCCCTGCTGCGACTCACATTCTGCAAGCTGTGGTGGCCGCACGGCGCCCCTGTTGCCCATGGCGCCCTGTGCGGCCACACAGCTCGCACACCCCAAAGGCCGGCCCTGTCCACATCCAATTCGCAATAGTGTGAACCCGGCCTAAATAAAACCTAAAGCTGGCCATACGGTAGATTTTCAAACATTTGTGAGAATATTTCCAGTACATTTGATGACTTGAATGTCATTCACTACTACTTAGAAATTGTGTTTGCTTTTAAAATGAAATTTTGGCATGAATGCAATTTTTTTAATCAAAATCCACATTCACTTTTAGAAGTTTGAGGGAAAAAATCCATCCTGCTCCTTCGAAATTTTCTGGTCACTGTAGTTAAAAACAAACATTGATTTGACCCAACCAAAAATGAAAAAAAATGTATTAAACTAACGTTCCAAAAACAAAAAAAAAATTCTAACAAAATTTCACTAGTGTATGGCCAGCTTTAGTTAATAAAAAATTAAAATATATAGTTTTCCTCCTCACCCACAATGACCATCACTCCAAAAAAAGCAGATAAGGAATGTGCAACAGCATTCTCTGCAAGGTCTAGTTCAGCATGACCTAATGACACTGATATTTATGTAATTTTAATCATAGGTTTGCCATAAATACTTGCTTACTGCGTGCTACATGGTCATAAAACATAACATGTGATTACAATAATGTTAAAGTGGAACAATGCTTATGTGTTTAATCCACTAGTCAACCTTTATAGAACAGTTGTAAAGGGAGCAGAAACATAAATGTCACAACAAAAACTTTACAGACCAAGACTAAATTATAACTCAGCTTATATAACAGAGGTACTGCTAAATAAATTATCTGTCAGTATGAATAATAGAACTTCATAAAGCTTCATAAAAACCTTCTCTATAGTTAAAGTACAGTGCTTTGAAAAAGTATTCATACCCCTTGAAAGTTTCTACATTTTATCATGTTACAACCAAAAACGCAAATGTATTTTATTGGGATTTTTATGGCATAAACCAACACAAAGTGGCACAAAATTGTGAAATGGAAGGAAAATGATAAATGGTTTTTATTTTTTTTTTACAAATAAATATCTGAAAAGAGTGGCGTGCATTGGTATTAAGCTCCCTTTACTCTGATACCCCTATAAAAAAAAAAAATTATTGTAAAATATTAAGGGCTAATTCCCATGGGTTCTCTGTCATGTTTTGTGTCCCCTAATAATGATTTTAGTATATTTTTGTAAAAATATTGTTTTGATATATTCGGGTAGGGGCTGCCAGGTAAGCTATACAGTTCCCTGTGATTTATAACAGCAGCTCTGCTTCCAGGACTTTTGTTTATGTTGAAGATAGTTCTTAAAGGGGTTGTAAAGGTAAATGTTTTTCCACCTTAATGCATTCTATGCATTAAGGTGAAAAAACATCTGTGGATTAAAGGTCCCCTGAACTCCCCCCTTTACTTACCTGACCCCTCGAAAGTCCCGCGCTGTGAATGCGCAGGCTTCTTGTTAATCTTTGTCAATCAGATCCAGTGACGCAGCACGCCGGAGGATAGGGCCGAGCGATACAGTCGCCGCCTATGACCGCCGGCTGTATCACGGGAGCGCACCCGCAAGAACTCAACACCATGCTCGCTCACTCGCATGAAGGTGTTGAGTCCTTGCGGGGGGAGACAAAACAGCGGCAGAGGGACCCCAGAACACCAGGTTCGGGGCCACTCTGTGCAAAACGAGCTGCAGTTGAGGTAAGTATAACATGTTTGTTATTTAAAAAAAAAAAGAACTTTAGTGATCCTTTAATGACATGCGTTGGTTGCCCTGCTGCAGGATTTATTTGGGGACAATCACACGTGATGATATGGCATGATGGAAACGTTTCTGCCTGTATTTATCAACATTGGGGACACAGTTGATCCTGACTTTCATTTGCAGAAATGCAGCCCCAAACTTGCATGGAAACTCCACTTCCACCATTCTTCACTGTTGTCTGTAGACACTCATTATTATAGCGCTCTCCAGCCCTTCAGTTAACAAACTACCTCCTACTACAGTCAAATTTTATATTTTGACTCATCAGTCCAGAGCACCTGCTGCCATTTGTCTGCACTCCAGTTCCTATGTTTTCATGCATAGGCACATAGCCTTGTTTTCATGTCAGACGTGTGGCTTTTTGGCCACAATTCTTTCATGAAGACCACTTTCGCATAGATTTCTGTGGACAATAGATGGGTGTACCTGAGTCCTACTGGTTTCTGCCAGTTCTGTGCTGATGGCACTACTGGACATCTTTCGATGTCAAAGGAAAGTAAGCATGAAGTCTATGGTCCTCAATGTTGCCTGATCAATGGTGTCCTCAATGCTGAGAAATACAGGCAGATACTATAACATCATTCCATACCATTAGAAATGTATTTTGCAGCAGGATAATGACCCCAAGCATACAGCCACTGTCATAAAGAACTATCTTAAGTGTAAATAGAGTCCTGGAAGTTCTGTTATTTGAACATCTGTGTTTTTGACAATAATGTCAAGAACAAGAATAGTCTTATAATTCATGTTTGTTACACGTCGTGATGTTGTCTCAGTCTGCGGATTACAATTGATTGTACCACTGAATATTTAGTATCATCCTAACATTATTGATTACTTTTGTTCTTTCTCTTCTGCAAATGTGTAATGTTACGCTGTCTTTTAAAAATAAGGCCAATGTTACTGTCCATTTTTTAATAAATGGTATTGATAAAAATAGTTTTTATATAACTTCTTATGCTCATATGTTTGGTTGCCAACGAAATCCATAAGAGGTTTGTAACAAATTCCAATTGGAGTCCTGGAAGTGATGGTTTGGCCCCCACAGACCACTGATCTTAAAATTCATCAGTGGGGCTGTCTGGGATTACATGAAGAGACAGAAGGATTTGAGCCTTCATCTACAGAAGATCCGTGGTTAGTTCTCCATGTCATCCCAGACAGACTAGATGATGTTCCAGGACTTCTTGTTCTTCTTTACACTGAAGATAGTTCTTAATGACAGTGGTTGCATGTTTGTGGTTGTTGTCCTGCTGCAGAATGGATATGGGGCCAATAACATGCCTCCCTGATGGTATGGCATGATGGATAAGTATCTGCATGTATTTCTTAGCATTGAGGACACCACTGATCTTGACCAAACCTCAAACTCAATTTCTAGAAATGCAGCCCCAAACTTGCAAGGAACCGCCACCATGCTTCACTGTAACTGTTGCCTGCAGACTCATTATTGTACTGCTCTCCAGCCCTTCACAAACATACTGCCTTTGGTACAGTAAAATATATTTGTTTCCATGTGTTATGTATATTAATCTAGTTATCTAGTGTCTTCCTTCCCTAAATAGGAAGTAACAACCCCAGTTCCAAATGACCTCCAGCAAGGTCCAGTGAGGATTGAAGCGGTTGTATACCCTCATGGTATACTTGCATCTACAGGTAAGCCTACATTAAGGCTTACCTGTAGGTGCTTGCAATATCTCCTTAACCCACATGGAGCAAGCATGTGGCTGCCATCGTGCATGCTTACAACAGTATGGTGAGCGATGCCAGTGGATACTCACCCTACCATTTGATGTTCGGGAGGGAGGCCCGATTACCAGTTGACTTGGCCTTTGGGATATCTCTGGATCATACTTCTGCAGCTTCCCACAAGGGTTATGTAGACCGATTACGGAAGAGTTTAAAAACGGCTTACGAGAAGGCCCAAGCTAGCTCAGATAAGCGGGGGCAGAGGACTTGAAAGTCAGGATACAAGACCTACAGCCAGGAGACCGAGTATTGTTGAGAAACCTGGATATCTCTGGAAAGCATAAGTTGGCTGACCGCTGGAAATCTCAGCCATATATTGTGTGCAGACAGTTTCCTGACCTCCCTGTGTACCAGATTAGACCGGAAAGGAAGTGTGGCCCCCTGAAAACCTGGCACAGGAATCACCTGTTGCCCCTCGCTGAAGCTGTTCGAGTTCCTCCTATGACCACTCCTATGGATTTGCCTTCCACCTCCAGATCTTCTGGGCTGGTCACTAGATCTCAAATGACACAACCCGACCCAGAAGATGAAGAGTCCACAGATGAATGGATAGGGTCAGAGTGGTTATGGTCTTCTCAACAACCAGAGCCTAGCACTTCGTTCCTGCCCTCACCTGAAGTGACAAATAGTGGGACACTTTGGCCAGAGGGCCCTGAATTTGTGCCTCACAACATACTTACTGATGAGCCAGAGGAGGATGCAGATTTATCGTCTATTGAAGATTCCATGGAGGCCTCAAGCCAACCCGATAAGGAATTGACTGATTCGGAGGATATGGGACCTGATGTGGCTGACTCCGAAGACAAGGGGGTTGAACCTATTCTCCCTGAGCCTGTTGTGTTTGACTCAGACAAAAGTGAACTTGAGGTCATCCTTTCTGAGCCTAATGCACCTGATTCAGAAAGTCGAAATTCATCTCCCTGAAACACAGAGAGACAGAAGGGTAATCCACCCTCCTAAGGCCTCGTACACACGATCAAATCTATCTGCTGGAAACGGTCTGCTAGACAGATTCATATTGTGTGTAGGGGCAAACAGACGGATTTGGCCACCCGACAGATTTCAAAGCATGCTTTGAAATCTGTCGGCTGGGAACCCGTCCGCCCGACATGTCTGCTGGTTAGTATGCTAACCAGCAGACATGTCTTCTCGCACACGCGCCAAATGATTTCGACGCATGCGCGGAAGTGTTTTACTTCCTGGTGCGGTGACGTGACGGCGTCAACGTCACCGCCACGTCACCGACACGTCAGCGCGCTGTCTGCTGGCGGGGATTTTGGTTTGCTCGTGTGTACACGTGAGCAAACCAAAATGCCAGCAGACAGATTTGTTCAAGTCGGTCGGACAGACCGTTTTGAACAAATATATTTAATCGTGTGTACGAGGCCTATGAGACTGACTTATGACCAGTTAGGGGAATGCTCTGAAGAGGCCGTTATCACCTCCAAAAGATCCAATTCTCTACTTAGTCCTTCCACTAAAAATTTGGTGGAGGATAGCCCCAGCTCACCCCCTGGCACATCTGGGCAACACACCTCAGTGTTAGTAAGCAGTGGACAGAGTAGCTCGCTTCTACCTGACAATTGGTGGGGGGGATCCTCTGTCTACGTTATGTCAGAAGATGAGTTTTCTGGCTTTGAGTAATGTTAGGAATAATGCACAGTATTTATTGCCTTGCATGAACTAACAGACTTTTTCTCCGCATGTATTTACAAAAGCATGTATCAGGTTACATACTGTTGCCCTCTTTGGGGACCAAAGACTTTGAGTAGGGGAGTGTGTAGCGGGGTCATGCCATCATTGACTATTGATAGCGATGCAGACCTTATCCCCACCAGTGTTTCAGTGGTATTGGATTCCTATGTTGTATTTCCTAATAGCAATGCATTGTGGGACTTAAAGTACCAGGAGAAACGGACTCCATTTGTAGAAACAGACTACATTCCCCACAATGCTTTGCCTTCCTGGAGCACATGACACCTCTGCACAGCCTTATGGGGGAGGTTACTTAAAGGAAGGGAGGAGCTGTTTTTGGTCTCTTGGGATCTACGTTCTCCCCTCTGCGGAGCGAGGGAGAGCAGCTACAGCCAAGCAGTTAGGCCTGAAGCCTGAAAGGGGACCCATTCGGAGACCAAAACATCCGGAGAGGAACCAGACTTAGTGCCTGCAGTTTATGCTTCTGGAAGACCGGAGGAACTCACCAGCTGACCAACATAACAGTGGAGAGCCGTGCGACCTGGAGATCGTGTGTTGCGGAGCTGTGACTGTTTGGTGCGTTTTTCTTCCATGGAGGCCTCAGATGGACTGAGTCAGCTCGGGTGAGAGGGCACCTGCCCAACTTTTAATACTACCTTAGTGTATAAAGTTAATAGTTCTCCATCAGATGGAGCTACATGTTGTGTGCTGTTTAACAGATAGGCCTAGTGTCGGAAGGTCACACTAGCCGGATTGATTGCCGCTAATTGGACGATCGCTCCACGAACATTTGAATTCCTCATACCCTTCTTTTTCACCAAGTTTAATTTCCCCTGTTTGGATTATAATTTAAATAAGTTCACCAAAGTTACCAACAGAGACTTCATCCCGTAAGAACATCTTGAAGCTGTTTGAACACACCCTGGCCAGGGTCTCTTGCACTTGTGTTTTATAGAACTGCCCACTAGGGGAAGCTCACGAGCATAGACTGCCCATAACAATTTTATTATTTAGGAATATTGCCAGCTTAGTTTAAATTCTGTTTTGATTGCTGACTCCTGCAAAAGGTCTTTGCACAGTTTTTCCACATATACCGTATTTATCGGCGTATATCGCGCACTTTTTTGCCCTGAAAATCAGGGCAAAATCGTGGGTGCGCGATATACGCCGATACCCGCTTTCCCGCGCCAAATTTTGAATACTGCGCCGACATATACCGAGCGCAGTACACTCGGGTATATTCGGCCAGTCTCGGCTTCTTCCGCGGTCACGTCCTGGACATACAGGACGTGAGCGCGAAAGTTGCCGAGCCTGCCCGAGTGTACTGCGCTCAGTATATGCTGGCGCAGTATTCAAAACTCGGCGCGGGAAACGAGCGGGGAGGACGCGAGGACATCGCGAGGACGCCGGACCCGCCGAAGAGGACGCCGGACCCGCCGAAGAGGACACCGGACCCGCCGAAGAGGACACCGGACCCGCCGAAGAGGACACCGGACCCGCCGCAGAAGGACACCCGAAGCCGCAAAAGGACGCCGAACCCGACGAGGCCGCCGATGGACGCCGCGCAAGACACCAAAACTGTAAGTACAAAATAACTTTTCTTCCACAGGATTGGGGGCACTTTGGGGGTGCGCGGTATACGCAGGAGCGCGTTATACCGCGATAAATACGGTAATTGTCTGCTCATGTTTAACTTGTTGTTCAGTCTTACTTTAACCTTTTACCATATACCAAGTAAAGCTATCCATTTGGTTTTAACAATATTTCCTGTGTGAGGTGTGTTTACTTCTGGAGCCGCAAGTTGAAGAAGGTAATCATACCATTGTTTTGTGTTGCATATTTTAAATGTGTGTCATTGTGGCCCCAACCAAGTGGGGGACACAATACTATTGCCTTTGCCTGGTGTGCCAGGGGGAAGCGCTTCACTAGTCATTCTAGCTCATTATGCTTTTGCCTTGCAGGTTTTTTTTATTATTATTTTTAAAGGGTTTACAACCGCTTTAAAGTCTTGGGGTTTATAGGATGAGATTTCCCAACCCCATGACATCAGTGGCCTAAAATGGAAAACATACAGTATGTTTTCTTATTAGGTGCTATCTTAACCACTTCCTGACAGCCGTACGACTTTGTACAGCCGCAGTGTGGTTCCCAATTGCCGGGAGGCCGTCTATAAATGGCCTCCGGCCTGCAGCCACTGGGTCGCGCAAGAGCGCAGCCGCCGACGGCGTGCCGCCGCATTACTGAGATGCCGATGCGCGTGCCTGGCACCCGCGATCGTCCGTTACAGAGACAAGAATGTGGATCTGTGTGTGTAAACACACAGATCCATGTCCTGTCAGGGAGAGAGGAGACCAATCTGTGTCCCCTGTACATAGGGACACAGATTGGTCACCTGCCCCAGTCAGTCCCCCTCCACACACAGTTAGAACACCATGCAGGGTACACATTTAACCCCTTCCTCACACCTCAGTGTTAACCCCTTCAATGCCAGTCACATTTATACAGTAATTAGTGCATATTTATAGCACTGATTGCAGTATAAATGTGAATGTGCCAAAAATGTGTCAAAAGTGTCCGACGTGTCCACCATAATGTTGCAGTCCCAATAAAAATCGCAGATCGCCACCATTACTAGTACAAAAAAAAAAAAATAACCATTGTGTCCCCTATTTTGTAGGTGCTATAACTTTTGCGCAAACCAGTCGCTTATTGCGATTTTTTTTTACCAAAAATATGTAGAAGAATACGCATCGACCTAGACTGAGAAAAAAAATGTTTGTTAAAAAAGTTTGGTGGTCTCAGCCCGGCTCCAGGTGGGTGTGCTTTGCAAGGTACGCCTGTGCTTAGTACGCCCACCCCCCACAAAAACCACCACACTCACACACACACGAAATTGGTTTAATACGCACACACTTTGGCCTTGCGGTCTCCTAAATAAAGAGAGGCGAAGGACCTACGGGGCTGGCTGGGTGAGCTAGACCCCCTCACTCCCTCATAGGGAGAGTCCCTCTGCCCCGTTGGGGTCCCGTTGGGCCCCAGTTGGGCTCCCAAGTGGAGCAGGTAGGGCGGGGTGAGTGGGAGGCCCCCCTTACACCCGCCATTGCCACCGGGGGCATGAAGAAGGATTGCGATTGCCTCCGGGGGGAGGGTCTGCCTACTCCCAACTCCTGCAGTCCGGCTCCTCTCTCTCGAGTTCACGCACAAAAATACACTTTAAAAAAAAAAAAATGGGATATTTATTATAGCAACAAGTAAAAAATATTGTCGCTCTTTTTTTGTTCATAGAGCAAAAAATAAAAACCGCAGAGGTGATCAAATACCACCAAAAGAAAGCTCTATTTGTGAGAAAAGAAGGACGCCAATTTTGTTTGGGAGCCATGTCGCACTACTGCGCAATTGTCAGTTAAAGCGACGCAATGCCGGAAGCTGAAATTTAATCTGGGCAGGAGGGGGTATATGTGCCCAGTAAGCAAGTGGTTAATAAGAATTTGAAAGTGAACTGGTATGTGGAGCTCTTTTGGTGGAGAGATGAAAATGTGGACTGTTTCCAACTCCAAATATGTTACAAAACTTCTAATTTTAAGACCCGAAAAAGCGTATGGTGAGGATTGGTATAAATTTTTTCACACTTTGGCCAAGCATTTGTTATATCTGATATAATTTCTTAAATGGTGTCTGTAATTTTTTCTATTCAATGCATATAGGTTTGCCAATTAAGACAAAGTGACAGGTTTTCTTGAAATTGTATTAAGTAGACTAACCCTCTAAAAAGAGCAATACTTCTTACATAGGAAGAGAATTTGCAGGACTAAAAATTGAAGAGATATACTGTATGGGGGTAAATATAAAAAGACTGGAGAGTGCAAACTCTGGTGCAGCTGTGCATGGTAGCCAATCAGCTTCTTCAATTAAAGCGTAACTCCACTTTTGTCGAGAAAAAACAAACAAGCGCGCAAACAAGCAAGGATTATAACAAACTTTGTTGCATATTCCTGCCTTTTGTTATTCTGAAGAAATTCCTCTGTTTATCTGTGCCTCTGTTCTGGGTGGGTCTGTTGGGAGTGGTTTCATAATTAACTGTCAGGTGTGCAGCTGCTGAGCACTAATGAGGAAATCTGCTGGGCCTGCATACCTTTAGGCCCCGTACACACGACCGAGAAACTCGACGAGCAAAACACATAGTTTTGCTCGTCGAGTTTCTCGTTCGGCTGTCCAAAAACTTGTCGAGCCAAATTTTCCCATTGCCGTTGAGGAAATAGAGAACATGCTCTCTTTTTGGCTCGACGAGTTTCTCAACGGTTTTCTCGGCGAAAAGTGTACACACGCACGTTTTTCTCGGCAGAATACATCTCCCATCAAGTTTCTTAATGGATTCTGCCGAGAAAACCGGTCGTGTGTACGGGGCCTCAGACGTGTTCCTATTGAAAGTATCTCTCTAAAAATGACATTTCAGGGATGCCTGAAATCTGACTTATGTTTGTGGGGTGTGGTCAGTACATCCATATTGCAATGCATTCTCAGAAAATTACAGTGGATGCAGATTGAAAAGAAAAGGTAATTTTTAATAACATTCATTTACAATATGATTATATGCGCTATATTATTTTTTCTTTATTTGAAAAAGAAATTCCCCACGAAAATGGATTTACCCTCTAAGCTTTGACAAAAGTTGTAGTAAATCAATCTCAGGCTTTCTATTTTCATGGTCCTATGATTACTTAAAATGTTACACCACCCCCCCCCCCCCCCCCAACACACACACACACACAAAATATGCATAAGAAAAAGTTGTATGCATTTTTAAACATGTTTTTTTTTTTTAACAGTCAAAAACAAAATGTCATATAGTAAACATATCAAATTTAGTTTTAAAGTAGGAAATTAAAAAAAGCCTCTGCTCTCCAAGGCCTCTTTCACAATGTAACTTTCCTGTACAAATCTCATGCTCTGTGTCCAAAATTAGATTAAACTCTCTACCACAATTAGATTATCCATGACAAGGGCATAATCCCACTAGATTACATTTAGACAAAGAATGATCATAAATAATATGAAGAGTAGTTAGAAGTAACTTTGAAAACAGCTATGATGTGTGTGCTAGATATTGAATTAAAAATATTCATGTCCCATCCAAGAGAGGACAGTAACTTCCCTTTTGCATGGTGCAAAGAATCCTATAGCTCCATCTTTATTCACAAGGAATTTTATCATTCCTAAAATGTCAAGTATACAGAAATAGTATTAGTTTAAAAAAAAAAAAAACTCAACATTTTATTTAAAAAAGCAGTCATACAGTACAAGTGATACTACATAAAGGTGTTTTTTTTTTTTAACAAATGAAAAACTGACTTTATATATAAAATGTAGGTGTGATTTTCCCCATATTAAAAAGTGCCGATCAAAATAACTCTTCCAAATATTTTATTGAGAATAATACAGTACAAGTAATCAGACAAGATATTTGTAAGAATACAAGAGGAGCGATCAAAATATCAAGAAGCAACATATGCGCAAAACATCTCCATTATTCAACTCAATACAAACACTCACAAAAAAATTAAAGTGCATATCTCTTTAAATGCGCATAGAAAAAAATGTCTATGGGCAAGATCTTTAGAAATTTAGATCAAATTGTGCGAATGAAAGTGTCAAAATCCACTCCAACACAGGTGTCTACTTCAGGGTGTCCACCAACCAATGTGTACAAACATCTTAACGGATACATATGATCTCTAATTTATAAGAGATCAGCAGCACATCATAAGCATACTGTGGCCTGCACTCAGTGTGAATTATCCAGCGACCGTGGGGGGTACTCAGGAACGAAAACCCAGACATGCCATGGAGGAAGGACAGTGGGCAAGCCAGCGTAGAATTTTGTAATACCACATATAATTAATAAATGAGTAACACTCACAATGTGCAAGAGAGATCAGATTAATACAGTGCTTCGCCGCGATGCAGCCATTGGGTGTGATGATGTCAGAGAATTTTTAATACTAAATATGATACAAGTGACTTTTCTTTTTCTTTTTTTGTCAAATTTGTTTATTAGGTTTAAAGTAAAGAAAAAACAGTAGATACAACTGACAATAAAAGATTACAGAAAAAGAAATATGGTATCATGTAATAAGAGAGTATTTGAAACACAGAAAGATCTAATAAATATTTGTAGATCCTATGAGAAATATTAAAGGAATCATTAAAGCAGGTTATAGTCAAACCAATCATGTTAGTCTATTGCATTTGAACTCATATAAAATATTATAGAATATTATGATATAAACGGAACCAGATATAATTATGATATGAATTATAGCTATGGAGCAATTGTAATTTTAGCAATGAATCGGTTCAAAAACTGTCCGAAATAGGGGGGAGAAGGATCTTATTCATGTTAATTATTAAAACAATAGGAGCAAAATTAGATATCGTATTTACATATTCACATTTACCATTTTGTATAATGAGATAGTTTGAGCTATATATTTGAAGATGAGAGAGATAAAAAGAAAGAAAAAAGGACAGAATGTGGAGTATAAAAAGTGGAAAGTGATGAAAACAGTAGGATAGGAAAGGGAGTACAGGATAGAGGAAAGGCTCTGGGATTGTTACATAATAGAGATAGTAATAATATTGATGAACTGTATCCAGAATGTTACTGGCTTACAATATCTTACCAAGGTCTCAATAGAGAATCATCTGGGTTAGATGAGCTAGTATAGGTCACCCATGGGTTCCATATTGTTTCATATACAGTATGTCTATGGAATCATTGGTTATGGCTTCTGATTTTGAGTGGAGCATTGCTTGGTGTACTCTATTTATCGTTTCAGAAACTAGAAGCGTAGCTGTTTTCCAAGCTTTGGAGATGGTTTGCTTTGCGGCTGTGGTGATTTGTAGGAACAGTTTAAATTGAGCATAGGAAATACAATCCGGTTTTAAATTTAAGAGTGCGGTAGTCGGATCAGCAGCAATGGATTTCTTGAAAATTGCTGAAATCATGAGGAATATTTCTTTCCAGTAATTTTTGTAACAGGGCACTCCCAGAAAATATGTAACTGTGTTCCCGGATCACCACAGCTGCGAAAACAAAGCGGGGAATAATGGGGAGCAAATTTTGCTATTCTAACAGGAACCAAATACCAGTACATGAGAACTTTATAATTTGTTTCCATAGCAAGTATATTTTGGGAGGACGTTTTAGTATTTGACCATACTTTATGCCAGGTAGATATATCTATATTGAAACCAAGGTCGTTCATCCATTTTTCAGCATATGAAGGTAATTTTGTGGTAAGCTTAGTACTTAGTTGGCTATATAGTATTGAAATGAGGATCTTGTTTACATATTCGTTCAAACTGCATCATGTCACTCAATTTATTTATACCTTGTAAATATGGTGCAAAGAAATTTTTGTAAGTAGCGAAAAATTTCAGGTGCTGTAAGTTTATGACTTTCACGTATTTCTGGAATTTTTTTAAATGAGGCAGATGTTAAAAAGTCACAACATTGTGTTAGACCCACTGAAATCCATCTTGTGAAGGTTCTAGGAAATGTGAGGGCTGTGTAAAACTTTGAGTTTCTCATAAAAGATATAAGGGGTACATGTGGGGATTGTAAACCCTGGGTAATTTTAAATCTTTCCCAAATAGTGATTGTATGTTTAGTAATCTTATTGTCGATTATTTTGTGGTTAGAGGAGGTGGACCATATGAGATTTGGTATAGAGATTGGCTCGCTATCAATGGTTTCAATTACTACCCATAGTGGAATTTCATGGCTTACATGGTATTTGGGAATGTTTGCTATTTGCGCAGCATGAAAATAAGTGGCAAAGTTTGGGAAACCTAGACCTCCTTTAAGTTTAGGGAGGTATAGGGTGTGTGGAGAGATTTAAGATTTTAAAGCGCTCCATATAAATGATTGTGTTTTTCGTTGTAGGCTTCTGAGGAAGTAGGCTGGAATAGGAATGGGTAAAACTCTAAAGAGATATAACATTTTGGGTAATATAGTCATTTTTATAACATTTATTTACATTTATTTACCTAACCAAGATAAGGGGAGAGTGGACCATTGCTTTAAATAATTAGAAATTTTCCGTAACAGTGGAGGGTAGTTAGCGGTGAAAATATATTTTAGATCAGGGGTAAGTTCAATACCTAGATATGAGAGATGTGTCACGGACCATGTAAAAGGGAGGGATATCTTCGCTTGTTGAAGTATATCTGGGGGCAAAGAAACGTTTAAAGCTATAGATTTTTGCATGTTTATTTTTAATCCAGATGTATGGGCAAAATGGTCAAGTTTGTTTATAACGTTGGGAGCTGTAATATTGGGGGAGGACATGAAAATTATAATATCATCAGCAAATAAGCAGAGTTTATGATGGTGGCCAGCCAGTTCTATACATTTAATTGATGGATTTGTTCTAATAGCTTGAGCTAGGGGTTCGATGAGTAAGGCAAATAATAGTGGGGAGAGGGGGCACCCCTGGCGAGTGCCTCTGTTAATATTGAACATAGCTGATTTATACCCTGCATACTTGATGTATGCCTTTGGGATATTATATAAAGATGTGACCCAACTAAGGAAATGTGGTCCAAAGGCCTATCTTTGTAAAGTGAAATGTAGGAAGGGCCACGTTACCGTGTCAAAGGCTTTTTTGATGTCTAGTGACAGTTAACACATAGAGATTCTTCTTTTTTTGGCTGCTTGGATCAGCAACAAGGCCCTATGAACATTATCAGTTGCTTGGCGCATTGGGATAAAACCAACCTGGTCGTTACTTATTAAGGTACCTATTATGCTATTCAATCGGGTTGCAATCACTTTCGCTAATAATTTTATATCTAGATTTAAGAGCGATATAGGTCTAAAATTAGCACAGGAAGAGTCATCAGATTGTGGCTTAGGAATCATAGATATAATTGCCGTTAGAATTTCAGATCTGAATGATTGGTTATTAATGATGGAGTTGAATGCTTCTAACATCATGGGAGTTAATGTATGTGAGAATTTTTTATAGTAAAGGGCTGAAAACTAGGGTTGAGCGAACCCGAACTGTAAAGTTCGTGTTCGGTACGGACTTTGGGTTTTTCCCCAACCCGGACCCGAACCTGAATAATTGGTGAAAGTTCGGGTCCAGGTTCAGAGTTAGGGGAAAAAATGCACGGAGGTCCCCCCAAATTCAATAACCAGACCCTTTAGGTCTGGTATGGATATTAAGGGGAACCCCACCGTCAATTTGAAAAAAAAATGATGTGGGGTTCCCCCCAAATATCCATAACCAGACCAGACTTTTTTGTTAAAGTTCGGGTTCGGGTCCGAACCCGAACATCCAGGTGTCCGCTCAACTCTACTGAAAACCCATTCAAAATGACTTTGGGATAGAGTAGGGAGTTTTATTTGTGAAAAAAAAGTTTCTGCTGAGGATTGGTCGAAAGAGCCTTCTTTTTTATACAAGGAGGTGAGATGTTTGTGGAAGGTATGAAGGATATTGACTGGATTACTTGTATATTTATCATGGGAGATTTTCAGTCGGATTGGTTTGGATGGGTTGTTTAGTTTTGTAAGTGCACGTGCAAGGAGAGTGCCAGGTTTATTGGCTTTGATGTAGTATTTTTGTTTAGATTTACGAAGAGTTTTATCTACTGATTCTGATAAAAATAGGTCTAGATTTAGGCTAGCTTTCTCGAGTTGTGTTTTATTCTGTGGTGTAGGGCTAGATTGGAATTTATTATGACAGTTGTTAAATTCAGTTTCAAGTTTTTGTTGCAGTTTTTTCTTTTCTTTCCTTTGATGTTATGCTTGACGTAAGCAATACCCTCTAAGGACAGGCTTATGCGCTTCCCATAATGTTAGTGGGGATATATCTGAGGATTTATTATTTTTTAAGTATTCTTTTAGGGCAATTTCTAGGTCTTGAGAGAGTGAAGGGTGTGATAAGAGAGAGAGTTGTTTATTTGCCACATTGAGTCTTGTGCTTTTGGAAGTAATGAGTTAAAGGTAGAAATTATAGCGCAATGATCGGTCCATGTATAGGGTTTGATATATGAGGTGAGCAATTCAGGGGACATACAAACAGAAATTAAAATATGATCAATACGGGAAAAGGATTTGTGAGGGTGAGAATAGAAGGAGTAATGACGTTTGGATGGGTTAATTTCACACCAAGAATCTGTTAATGAATGTTGTTGAAGGAGTCTCTGAAACAATCTAGATTGAGAATTAGATGTAGGGGGAATGGTGATTTATCTAAATAGGGATACATTGTTTGATTGGAATCTCCACAAATCAGGAGTGTGCCTACTTAATGTGTCTCAATAACTTGAAGAAGGTGGGATAAAAATGATGTTGGTCTTTTGTTGGGTGCGTAATATGAGACTACTGTGATTGGGATATCACATAGATTGCCTATAAGTATGAGTTAGCGACCTTCTGGGTCTTTGATTTCTGTTTCTAGGGAAAAGGGTGTAGTTCGGTGAAATGCTATTAACACTCCTCTGTGTTTGGAGTTGGCTGAGGCTGTATAAACCTGGGGGTAGCTTGCACCAAAATATTTAGGGGTGGAGGATTCAGTGAAATGAGTCTCCTGGAGGCAGACTATGTGTGCTTTTGATGCTGAAAGTGACCTTAAAACTCTAGTACGTTTATGAGGTATGTTTAGACCTTGTGTATTTAGGGTAAGTACATTCAAGGGAGCCAGCTACAAACATGTATTTAGTTAGTGACTAGTTATTCCTCAATTAAGAACATAAGATAAACAATTAACCTTATAAATTTCAAAACTAGAAATGGCATATTTCAATTCTATTATGATCATAGGATTAATACACCTCAGGGCTGCTGTAAGGAAAGGAATAGGGTTAATAACAAGAATATTAGTTTAAATACACAAACCCTTGTAGATACAACTTCTCTCTCTGCATAATATATGAAGGGGAGGAAAAGAAAGGGGGAGGGAGGGGGTAGAGGTAGTTATAGGAGAAGGGGGAGAGACATGATGTTACAATGAAGAGAGACTTATTAGGGTATAACAAGGCGGTTTGGCAGAATGATTTTAAGTGTACTGATACTTATCTTCTATGGATAGGGAAAATGTGAATGAATTAAGGCATGGCTAAATTAACCATGGAGCTTGGGGGATATACAATGTGAATTACTCAGTTAAGTCAGTCCATTGTGTCCTGCTGGTCAGAAACTGGAGGATTGAAACGGCCTCTCTTTGGGGTAGCCTGTCTGTTTCCATCATGTTCAGAGATTGATGAATGTGGAGGAGAGTCAGAAAGGGCACGGCGTCGCGTATTTGCAGATGACTTATTATAAAGCTGAAGTTTTTGCAGCATGTTCTTTAGTTCTGTAGTGGTTGTGCTGGAGTATTTGGCTCCTTGATAAGTGAACCTAATTGAAAATGGAAACCCCCATTGATATGGGATGTGGTGGAGCCATAATTTGATCTTTGGTGCGGAAAAAGTGGAACTTAGCAATTATATCGTGAGGGGGGCCATCAGCTTTGCGTGGCCCTAAAGCTCTGTGGATTCTATCCATTTCCAATCTTTCTATAGGAATTGATGGTGTTAGTTCTTGAAAGAGGGCTGTCATAGACGATTGGAGGTCAATGATTGACTCCGGTATACCTCTTATACGAAGGTTTGAGCCGCAAGCCCTGTTCTCAAAGTCCTCCAAACGGGCTTGCATTGATGCATTTTCTTCTTTTAGCATTTCAAATTCATTGTCATGGGTTGCTATGCTTGTTTCAATATCATCCATCCGGTATTCCAGGTCCGCAGTGCGCTGACCTATGTCTCTAAATTTCTTTAGTCAGAGTCTCTGTAATTTGTTCAGAGGACACTTTCAAAGCTTTTTGAAACATTTTCTCTATTTGTTTCAATATTTTGGGTTGTAATGTATCAGTTTGTTTTGACTGGCTTAAGGCACTGTGTTCATCATCAGTATCAAATAAATCCTGTGATAAATGCTGTTGTTTCTTGTCAGAGCGGGGTTTGACTGCCTGAGGAGAATTTGACAGTGCCATTTTCATATTCCCTTTGAGCTGCTTTTCTTTGAGGGTTTTAGCTGCGGTTTTTCCACGGGTTACTCCAAGAACCGTATTGTTTTGATCCGCGGGCTCTAGGGAGTAATATGGTGTATTTTTTTTTGTAGTTACCCTGCCATTCGAGCGTCTGTGAGAGCCGTTAAGAGCCAAGAGGGACAGAGCTTCAGCAGGACACATCCATTGCTGCCCACTCCCCTCAGCTTCCTGACAAGTGACTTTTCTTAAAGGGGTGGTTCCCCTAAAAATAAACCTTTAACATTGCCTGTCTCTTCTTAATAACATGTAGAATCGGCTGGTAGTTTAAAAAAAAAAGTCCGTACGTATAATTTTCGGCATGTAGTCTCACCGCCGCTTCCGGGTATGATGTGTGGGGACAGGCATCCGATCGACGCATACAGCGCGTCACGAGATGCCGAAAGAAGCCGAACGTTGGTGCGGCTCTATACGGCGCACCAACGTTCGGCTTCTTTCGGCATCTCGTGACGCGCTGTATGCGTCGATCGGATGCCTGTCATTTAAGTAGGCACGCCCATCCCCGGCCGCCAGACCCGGAAGCGACGGTGAGACTACATGCCGAAAATGGTATGTACGGACGTTTTTTTTTTAAACTACCAGCCGATTCTACATGTTATTGAGTAGAGACAGGCAATGTTAAAAGTTTCTTTTTAGGGGAACCTCCCCTTTAAGCCTAGGTGATGTTATCAGTCTGCTGCATGCAAGAGGAATTGCACAGGCTCCACAATTGTTATCACTATATCATCTCTGAGACAGCATTCCAGTCCAATAAGTAGGTACCCTGGAAGAATACATGAACAAAAAAGGTGCCATCCTTTGGAAGGCAAATGCAGAAATACACATTATTGAGAGGAGTACCGATCTGTGTGAGAGGTAACAAATGCCCACAATATGTAGCATGCATGCACTTGACACAAAAAAATATATCTGATCCTAGGTCCACTTTACAGTTGTCAGATTTTAAAGTTATGAGACAAGTGTTCTTGCATACTTAAAAATCTTTTTTCTTAACAATTTCCATCAATATTCCAAGTAATTGACAAGACATCAGTGTTGCCAGTAAGGCTTCATACACACGACCATTTTCTTCGACAAAATCCATTAAAAAAAATGCTGGCAGAGCATTTTTGCAGAGGAAAGCGGTCGTGTGTATGTTCTCCTTTTTCTCGTCGGGAGTCTCAATTTCCTCGTCGTGTTTCTCGTCGGGCTGGATTATGACGAGAAACACGTTCGAGTGTATGCTTAGAAACGTGCGCATGCTCAGAATAAAGCATGAGATGGTAGGGCACCTTTGGTAAAAGTAGTGTTCGTTATAGAGATAGCACAAACTGTTAGACTAAAAAGCGCGAATCGTCTCTCACCAAACATTTACTAACACGCGGTAACACGAGATTAGCAAAAGCAGCCCCAAGGGTGGCGCCAATGGAATGGAGCTTCCCCTTTATAGTGCCGTCGTACGTGTTGTACCTCACCGCGTTTGAGAACGACGAGATTTGGTCTTGACAGTGTGTTTGCAAAGAAAGCTTGTCAAGATTCTTGACAAGCCTGTCAAGAAACTCGTCGAGGAAAACGACTTTTCTTTTACGACGAGATTCTCATTGTGTGTACGAGGCCTAAGAGGAAAAGGATGCCAATAAAAAATATGGCTGTGACGCTTGGCTTGGAATTGGGCTCTGAGCCATCCAGGATCATCCAAGTGCCTACTACAGTGTGTTCAGGTGGTACCGGCGGGGGTGCCTGAGCATGTCACTGTGACGCTTGGCTTGAAACTGGGCTCTGAGCTGGCCAGGATCCTCCAAGTGCCTACTACAGTGTGTTCGGGTGGTAGCGGCGGGGGGCTGGTCTGGCACAGACAATGTCTGAGCATGTCGTGTTATGTCATGGTGCAAGGGAGTCGAGCGGAGCGGGCAGAGCCTCGTGTGTGGGTCTGTGGGATGGGAGCAAGGCAAGCCAAGAGCGGGACTGTCAGTGCTATTTAGACTGGAAGGGACTGAGAAGACCACCTGGCATGGATAGAGACTGTCACTGTGACTCAGGAAGTGTCAGTGATCTGTGCTGCTGCACACTGCTGTCAGTGTAACCATGGGAGTCCATTTCATGTGCGTGTGTCACCTCTTCTAATTTCCTACCCCTGAGTCCTGTCCCTGGGCCACTTATTTACTATATTGAAAATAAAATAAGAAATATGCTTTTTTCCCTAATGTCTATTGCTAATTGCATATTGTACTTATTTTGTAGCCTAAATACTGAAACTACAACTGTAATTTTGTAACTTTTGGAAATGCCAGTAAATTTTGGGTGTTGTGTCAGGGTAGGTAGGTTGACAAAACTGCAAGACATTAGAAAAAACTTTACAGGACACAATTCACTTAATTGCCTAAATGCATACTGTATATATATTTAACTAATTAACGTTAAAACGTTTTCAAAACACAGAGCGGTATGTTTGGCCTGGCACAGCAAAAATGACAGTATATTTTTTATTGTACCAATTGGCAAACAATGTGACAATAGTTTTCTTTCACAAGCACCCTCAGAGGAAACATCTTGAAATAAAAAAATTATCTTCATAGAAAATGCGCTATTTAACCACTTCAATTCCAGGCCATAGGGAAATGACGCTATGGTCATCCCCTCGCCGATGAGACTGGACGTTGCACAACGTCCTGTCTTCACGGCGTTCTAGGGCGCCGGGCACCCGCGATTTCCGGCAATCACGTCAGGAGTGTGGATCTGTGTGTGTAAACACACAGATCCACCTCCTGTCAGCGGTGAGGAGATTGATGTGTGTTCCCAGTACAGAGGAACACACATCGATCTCCTCCCCCTGTGAGTCCCCCTCCCCCTACAGTTAGAACATACTTTAGGACACATTTTAACCCCTTCAGCGCCCCCTAGTGTTAACCCCTTCCCTGCCAGTCACATTTACACAGTAATCAGTGCAGTTTTATAGCAATAATCGCTGTGTAAATGTGAATGGTCCCAAAAACGTGTCAAAAGTGTCCGATATGTTCACCGCAATGTCACGGTCACAAAAAAAAAAAAAACGCAGATCGCCGCCATTACTAGTAAAAAAAAAAAAAAAAAAAATACCATAAATCTATCACCTATTTTGTAGATGCTATAACTTTTGCGCAAACCAATCAATATACGATTATTGCGTTTTTTTTTACCAAAAATACGTAGAAGAATACGTATCGGTCTAAACTGAGGGGAAAAAAAGTTTAAAAAAAAAAAATATTGTGATATGTATTAAATAAAAAGAAAAAAATATTGGCCCAGATTCACAGAGCGATTACGCCTGCGCAACAGGAGATGCGCGGCGTAAGTCGAAATGTGCGCGTGCGTTTCGATGCACGGCATCCACAGAACGAGATACGCAAAAAATCTACTTTTTTTTGTCCCGCGTAATTTTGTTAGACTGGCGCATCCGTCCGCGCAAAAGTGCGCTAGACAGACCATTGATTTGCTAGTCAAATATGCTAATGAGGGACTTACGGGGATCCACAAAAGAACATTGGGCAGCGCAGGCGACGCAGTGTGCGCAACAGCAAAATGTCCTGTCTAAAATTAGAGCATATAAAAGCTGGTCTAAAAAGAGAAAAAAAGTCTACTTGTTAGATAAAGCAACACTGTTAGTGAGGAGCTCAGCAGTCACACGTGTTGCACAACAATCTGTATGCCAACATGCCAGGGGCATCGTCGCACATAGCTATACTACTGACTTTAGATGAACAAAGAAGGATGAGGGCACGGAGGATGGCACGGAGGAGGGCACGGGAGAGGATATACCGCACCCGCATAGACCTGTTTGGCATGAGTGATTCTGAGGTGTTTCGCAT
Source organism: Rana kukunoris (assembly GCA_029574335.1). Taxonomy (NCBI): domain Eukaryota; kingdom Metazoa; phylum Chordata; class Amphibia; order Anura; family Ranidae; genus Rana; species Rana kukunoris. The sequence continues at coordinate 448,266,494 of CM056049.1, read as the reverse complement.
CTTCAGATTCACCCCTCATGTCATCCTGGAATTAACCACAACCCTGCAGGAGGACATCACCAGCCGAACACAACACTCACATGCAGTGCAGCCACTGGTCAAGGTCATGGCAACACTCCATTTCCTTGCCAGTGGCTCTTTTCAGCGTACAAGTGGAGTGGTGGCTGGGATGTCACAATCCTCCATGAGCAGATGTGTGCACCAGGTTGTCCCTGCAATCCTCAGACGCATGGCCAACCAAATCATCAAACCCACCACTGAGGACCTGCGGCTGAAGGCAATGACAGATTTCTACAGAATTGCCAGATTCCCACGCACTGTGGGGGCCATTGATTGCACACATGTGGCACTCCAGCCCCCCCATGAGACAGAGCACATGTACCGCAATTGGAAGCATTGGCATTCCATCAACGTACAGGTGATAGTCGATGCCCAAGTCCTCATATGGCACGTCCGTGACAAACACCCAGGGTCCAGCCATGACAGCTACATATACAATCAAAGCCACATCCGAATGGAATTCGATCAGAACGTGTATGGGGACACCTGGCTGGTTGGTGAGTGACATGGGTGGCAGGCATGACTATCCCCTCCCATGATGCACACATCACAAGGGGCACATGCATGACTAACATCCTCCTGTCTTTTCCCTTACAGGTGACTCTGCATATCCACTGGGACCCCATCTCATGACTCCTATGCGGAACCCCCAAACCCCAGGAGAGGAAAGATACAATCAAGCACATGCCCAAACACGAGCAGTGGTGGAGCGCACCTTTGGCCTCCTTAAGTCATGTTTCCGATGCCTGGATAAGTCTGGGGGGACCCTCTTGTATTCCCCAAACTTTGTGTGCCAGATCATCGGTGCATGTTGCATGCTGCACAACTTCGCAGAAAGAAAGGGCCTGCAGATTGACCTACGTGATGACCTGACCCCTGAACCAGACAATCCCCCCCTAACCGAGGGTCCCCCGTCTTATGAGGGAAGAGCAGCCAGGAGACAGCTCACATTGGGCATCTTTGCACGTTAAACACACACATTAATCATGGCACAATGAGAATGCATGCATGCACACCACTGTGGTCCCTAGCACATACACCCCACATCCACATCAAATTGGATTGGCACCAGTCCACCATGCTGGACTTGTGAGCAGCAACGCCACGCCAAGGCTCCAATTATGTCACTGTACATTCATACACCATTCACACGGACCTGGGGATCACTTCTCCCTGGTCCTGGGGAACCCTTCTCCACCAAAATTGAGGGTGACACCCCTTTTCCGGCAGGAATGTCACCCCCACATTCAAACAGCATTCACAACCCAGCAAAATCAAACATTTTCCATCAAAAAAAAAAAAGAAGGGAAAAATTTTTTATTGCCCTTTACGTGAGCCACGCCTGGGGCGCCCCCGGCCACGGCCCCGGCTCCTCAGGGGAGACTCATGGGGAGGGGGAAAACCGGGGAAGGAGGAGCAGCCCCTGATCTCTGCCCACCTGGCGGCCTGCCCTCCAAGGCCACGGCTATTCTGTCCAGGGCAGCACCAAGTGTTGCCGTGTTGGCCTGGATAGCCTGGGTAAGGGCCCTCACATCCTGCCCAACGCCTGCTGATGTCATCTGCAGTTCGTTTAGGCAGGTTGTGAAAGCCCGGGAGTGGGAGTCCAGGTTCCCCAGCGTATCCTTGATGGAGGACAGGCTCTCCTCCATCCGCACCAATGTCTGGCTGACCTGTCCCAGATGGCGGGTCTGGAGGAAATGGTCCCTGCTCAGAGTGGCGGGCAGGAGATCGGCCAACCCCCTGGTGTTCTGGGATGAAATCCTGCCTCCAGCTGATGCTTGTGGCCGGGGAGAAGGGGAGGCCCTTGGGAGAGGAGCCATGTTGGGGGAGGAGGGGGGGGGCTCCCCCTTAGGGAGGGCTGCCTGCTGCCAGCCAGAGGGGAAGAGTCCTCAAAAACCAAACGTCCAGTGTCTGACATGGACTCCTCCTCCTCATGATTCTCCTCCTCCTCTTGAACCTCCTCCTCCTCTTGAACCTCCTCCGCGGACTCCGGCCTTGTTGTGGGGGCCTCATTAGGCTGCTGTCCTGGGGATGGTGCGGTCAGGCCAGATGTCCCTGCACCCTCCTGCACATCTGTGGATGACACAAAACATTCACAGGTTGGAGGATCCACACACTTGCCACATATTCCCTTTCACCCCCTCCCCCACACATGCTACACACCTGATATTAAAAAAAAAAACGTACCTGCCTCCGGACTTGAGTCAAAGCCGGGCAGGCCCTCAACTTCATGCCGATGAAAGGTCAGGGCCACCGCACGCTCCTCCGCTGTCAGCCTAATAGGGCATGGTGGGCCCCCTCCTGTGCCCCTGGCATGGGCATGCATTCTGGCCAGCTTCTGTTTGACCAGACGCCGGAGGTCATTGATTTTTTTGTCAATCCCAGACTGGGTCCGTGTCTCCCCCTCCCCCGCTGAATTGACCTGCTCAGTGATCATATCCAAAATCTCCCTCCTCCTGGCCGGGTTGGTGTTGGCACTGTCTGGGCCGTGGAGGAAACGCCCATAATCGCTAATGGCCCGGGCAAGAATTCTTTTTTCCCCCACAGTAAAATTGAGCTTTCTCTTTCTCTCTGTCATACTTCCCAAAAAACTCACTCCCAGTCAGCAAAAATCACTCACAAAAACAAGCACAACCAATCAAGCAAGAACACACACAAATCTAACACCCAAAAAATCACACTAGCACTCAGCAAGAAACAGTTACAAAAACAAACAGCAAAAAAACAGAAACGAAATGAAATATATCAAACAAACAGTCTCTCAAACACTTATCAAAAAACACTTTCAAAGATCTACTAACAAACACTTGATCACACAGAACACTAATCTGACAACTACAAAACACAACGCAACGAACAACAGGACAAAAGCACTTGGTTAAATGGGAAGGGACAAAGGGATGTACTTTTGCAATGCAAGTGCGTTTGTCTCTGTCTATTTATGCTGTTTGCGTAGTTCACAATGTTGCCCTAGTCCATTTCCAATTTCACTGATTGCGCCGCTCCCGAGTTGTGAGCATGCGCACAGCGGAGCTAACCATGGTCTCCTTCAAGCGCGCATGCGCGAGCCGGCCGGCCCTTCATTTGCATGGGGTCACGGCTCATTTCAATGTAACACGCCCACGTCCTTCCCAATTTGTCTTACTCCGCCTTACGCCTATGAAAAAACGTTACGCATGCGCAATTTTCTGCGCAAAAGCTACGAGAATAGGGTGATTACGCGGCAAAATTGCGCAAGTCTAACGTAAAGGCGGTGCGCTACGCCGGTCCAATAATGCGCAGATGTACATGAATCTGGGCCACTGTGTTTTTTTTTAAATTGTCACTCTTCTTTTTGTTTAAAAACCGCAGAGATGATCAAATACCACTAAAAGAAATCTCTATTTGTGTGGGGAAAAAAACATAACGATTTATTTGGGTACAGTGTTGCCTGACCGCGCAATTGTCATTCAAAGTGCAACAGCGCTGAAAACTAAAAATTGGTCTGGGCAGGAAGGGGGTGAAAATGCCCTGTATGGAAGGGGTTAAAGGCCCTCAGAATCTCCATTTGCTTGCAATTCGGTATATAAAAAAAAGAAACATTCTGGTTAATCAGTGAGTAAAGAGTTGCTCTGTGTGCCCTTCCAATAGCAATATTCACTTTCTTTACAAGAAGAATTGAAATACATTTTGATAGAGAAATAATTTGGCTCCTGGCCTTTCACTGTTTTAGAAAGTCATTTTAAATGAATACAGAGATGCGTTCATGTCTTTAAAGCAGACCTTCAGTTATTTTTTTCATCTTTCCATCTATTAAATCTTCTGCCCTTGTTGTTTTAACTTTGACTAGTAAAACATTTATTTTTCTGCTAGTAAACACCTTATACAGCCCACTTACTTTTCTTTAGTGGGGGGTCTATACTGAGGGAGGGGATCTGTACTTAGTGGGAGGGTCTATACAGAGGAGGGATTATACATTGTGGAGGGAGGGTCTGTATTGAGGGGGGACTATACTTGGAGGGAGTTCTGTATTAATGGAGGGGGGTTTATACTTACGGTCTATACTTAGTGGAGGTGGGTTCTACTGAAGGAGGGGGTCTATACTGAGGGGTGACTATAGTCGGTGGAGGGGAGGTGACACCATGTTTTACCGCACCAGGTGACTCCGACCCTAGTGATGCCACTGTGATGCCACTGCTCCTGATTAAAAAAAAGGCACAAGCTTCTTTGTCAATTAGGACTGACCTGTTCTGCTGTATCTGTGACAGGAAGCACAAAGAAGGGAGAGCTGGAGCTTCATGATTCAGCTCAGCTCACAGAAGGAGAGAAGATGAGGGTTGTTAACCCTGCAGTCTCTGCTTGTGTAGTGTAATCACTGCACAGGCAGAGACAAAGATGTGAGATGTCTTCTGATCTCCCGTATGACAAGGTTACACCTGGCAGGAATCTGCGGCTATTTATATACTGTATATGGAAAACTGCTGCGTTCTCTTTGTTAATTAATAGCAGACCTGCACTTGTTTCTATTTCACTTTGACAGTTTCCTATGCCATTATAATGGTGCATGAAGTTTAGTTAGTTCCCCATCATTGGTCATAAAATGGCCCAAAATATAATAGCGTGTGAAATTTTAGATTACTTCTATATCTAGAAGTGACACAGAAACATCCAACTTGCGAACACCTTCTATGCATGTTGCACGTTGTGTTGAGTCTACAGCAAAACACAGCATTGTCCAGTGATTCCACCACCTCTGCGCAAACAAGGATCTCACCTTTCAGTGGCGGAGTTACATGCATAGCAGGTTCGATTTTCCGGTTGTGGCCAATGCTATTGACTTATTCTTGATGAGTGAATCATATAGTTTTGTGATGTTTAGCAGTGTGATTAGAAGCTAGGCATGTGCATTTCGTTTCGTTCCGAATCGAAATTCGGACGAATTTTCCATTATTCGGACATTCGGATGCATACGAATTTCCGAATTGCTATAATAACGAAAAATTTCGACCGTTTTCCGAATTCGTTCATTTTCGACCGAATTTCGAAAAAAAAAAAAAAAAAAGTCGAAATCGATTTTTTTTTTCGAATTCCGAATCGAATACCCGCGGACTAAATTCGATCGGAATTCGAAAAAAAAAAAAAAAAAATATTTTCGAATTTAATTCGAAAAAAATTCTATTAGAAAAGAGACTATTTGTTTTCTAATCTGGTTGAAATATTTTCGATTTCGACCGATTTTTTCGAAATTCGGTCGAAAACGAACGAATTCGAAAAACGGTCGAAATATTTTCGATTTCGACCGTATTTTTCGAAATTCGGTCGAAAACGAACGAATTCCGAAAACGAATTCAACACATGTAACGAACCTAACTTAACGAAATTTATTAAATGACGAATTGAAACGAAACGAAACGAAACGAATTTTTCACTTTTGCACATGCCTATTAGAAGCACTCTTTCACGTGAGTGGCTTTCGCTTTTTACAGTTTTAATAAAATTTGTATGGTTTTATGCTATGTTAAGTTTTTTTATTTTACTATGGTTCACGAGTGATGAATTGTGAAGAGTAGATGTTTTAAAGTTGGAGGCAAGTTGTAGTGTGTGCTTTTAATTCCTCCTTCTACTAAATAGTGGTTGCTGTAATGCAAATATCTAAAGATGGGAAGATAGGATCAGAGAGTGGACGAACATTTTAATTACCTTCTTGAAGTATAGGGGTCATTATGTCCTTGTGCGTTCCCTGCTTGCACAGAGGTGGTGGGATCACTGAACAATGGTTGCTGTGTTTTTCTGTAGACTTAACACAATGTGTAACACATATAGATGGCGCTTGCAAGTTGGATGTTTCTAAATAGGGATGAGCCGAACACCCCTGGGTTCGGTTCGCACCAGAACCTGCGAACAGACCAAAAGTTTGTGTGAACTTTAGAACCCTGTTAAAATCTATGGGACTCGAACGTTTGAAATCTAAAGTACTAATTTTAAAGGCTAATATGCAAGTTATTGTCCTAAAAAGTGTTTGAGGACCTGGGTCCTGCCCCAGGGTACATGTATCAATGCAAAAAAAGTTTTATAAAATGGCCATTTTTTCAGGAGCAGTGATTTTAATAATGCTTAAAGTGAAACAATAAAATTGAAATATTCCTTTAAATTTCGTACCTAGGGGGGTGTATAGTATGCCTGTAAAGTAGCGCTTGTTTCCTGTGCTTAGAACTGTCCCTGCACAAAATGTAATTTCTGAAGGAAAAAAGTCATTTAAAATCACTCACCTTAGGGTCTGGTATGGATATTAAGAGGAACCCTGCATCAAATTAAAAAAAAATTATGTGGGGTTCCCCCCAAATATCCATTCCAGACCCCAAGTCTGGTATGGATTTTAAGGGGAACTCCACCCCAAAAAAAAATTTCAAATGCCGTGGATCCCCACACATTTTTATTTTTTTTGTTATGAATGACTTTTCTCTGTATTGCCGGTAGCCGACAATGCATTATAGCCGCAAGTTATTTTAAATTACTTTTTTTCCTTCAGAAATGACACTTTGTGCAGGGACAGTTCTAAGCATGGGAAACAAGCGCTACTTTACAGGCATACTATACGAAATTTAAAGGAATATTTCACTTTTATTGTTTCACTTAAAGGAATTATTAAAATCACTGCTGCCAAAAAAGCTGCAGTTTTAAAACTTTTTTTTTGCATTGATACATGTCCCCTGGGGCAGGATCCAGGCCCCAAAACATTTTTATTACAATAACTTGCATATTAGCCTTTAAAATGAGCACTTTAGATTTCAAACGTTCGAGTCCCATAGACTTTAACAGGGTTCTAAAGTTCACACGAACTTGCCACGAACACCCCAAATAGTTCGCTGTTCGGCGAACAGGCAATGTTCGAGTCGAACATGAGTTCGACTCGAACTCGAAGCTCATCCCTATTTCTGAGTTACTAATGAATATAGAAGAAATCTACTGATTATTCCATAATATATTGTTGGGATAAATTTTCACATATTCATTTATTGATGCTATAATTTTTTTTGTATTATTATTATTTATTGACTATTGATTTGCCACATATTTTACTTAGAGTACCCTATATCGATTCCTGTTTTAAAATTTGAATGTTATTTGACAAATGTGGTTATGGCAGCACTTGTTTTATATGCATCAGGTGGAGGGTAGTGCAAATCACAGAATTTCCTAAAGTTTCTTAATTTGCAAATGACCATAGCTATGGTCACAGCACTTTAATTGTATAACACCAGCATTGTGATAACAATACAAACATTAGTTTTAGTCACCAATCCACTATAGCCTTACTTGAATTTTGTGATTGCTGCCTGTCTGCTTTCTGTATTCCCTGCATGCTTTGCAGCTTCTCCTCTGCTGTTTATTTTCAATCTCTAAGGGCTATATATCCCATGGTTCCTTGCTGTAAAGAGGGAATCCTGTACTGACTCCGACCCCCAAAACTCCTCCTTTCAGCACCTCTGTAGTTCATAAGGCAGGCTATGTGAATTGTGTGACACAGCAGCACAGGACATGGTGAATATGTGTCACAGAATTCAAGGAAGTAAATGTGTTTGGATCTTCAAAAAGTAAGTTTACAGACTTCAAGATCATTCAGATTACTAGAAGCAGGCTAGAAATTATTGAATTTAAAACCGCTGGAAATCCCGGTGGGAAAATAGAGAGCAGTTTCTCTATTTTCCCGCCGTGATTCCTGGCAGTTTTCCTGTCGGGAAAACTGCAAGGAAGCATACACACGGCCATTTTTCCCAGCCAAAGGCTCTCTTGGCAGTTTTTCTGGCAGGAAAACCGGTCGTGTGTATGAGGCATCAGGCTATTTTGCTGTCGTTCACACCCCTAAATGGCAGTGGCAAGAGACCTGGATGGCCATACTTAGGTGAGTATATCTGGCTTCACCATGGAAGAAAAGTAAAAAAACTTGCAGGATAAGTTAGAGGTGGTGGGAGTTTATTATTTGCCAACAGTGGAGCATTAATGGAGGCTGAGTGGCTAGCACTATTATTTTGCAATGTTTGGGTCCAAGCTTCTGTTTATTGGCATTTTCTGCATAGAGTTTTCTCCAAAAATATACGGGCCTTTAACAAGATTTTGAGTGTTTTTAGAGATATTAGACCTACGTTCCTTTCCCTTAGGGGACACGGAATGGTTTTGTGTAATTTTTAAAGTGCTGCTGTTGGGTCTATATAAATATTGCAAATATATAAATAAAAGAATCCCAGTTAATGGACATTTGTGGTTAAATGTTTTTAAACATGTCAAGTAAACTAGAACCAATATTCAGAACAATGGGTGTCATACTTATGTTCTCAATTTCTTTTGGTCCTTTGCTATATATTTTTTTTTAAGTGTGACTTTTCAACAGCTGATAAAACACAGGCACTGGGCATGCAACAAATCATGCAAATAACTGACTGATGCTTTCCAAGGCAATCATTTAACTTTCATTTATAGCTCTCATTTCCTTTTTCCTTCCAAGCTTTCACTGATATATGGTCTCACTTCTCTCCCTTCTCTGGTTACTATGCCATATATCAAAGCAGGGCCTTGTAAGTATACTGACCTCTGGAAGACAAGGTCCCAACCCTAGCACTTTTACTCTAGAAAGAATTCTGTTCTAATTAATATATCAAAGTAACTGTGGGTGAGGGCAGTTTTTTTAGGACAAACTCCGTAGAATATATTTAAATGGATGTCTAAGGTTGGGAGAGAAATGAGAGGTTAACACATAGCATTTGCACTTTATGCACTTTAATTCAAAACTTGTCTTTGATGAAACTATCCAGTTATATGATATTGCTAGGTCATTTCTGTCCTGCTATGTACTGATACACTAATAAAGTAGCCACATGCAAGGACAACATTTAGTTAAATTATGTATTAATTACATATTTATCAAATGTATTTCAAATGCTGCCATCTGTCTTTATAATAACATCTTAAAATAACACAAGGAATTAGGTTAAAGCTGCAGCTGAGAAAAATCAGGCTTCTTGCCCTGTCAGACAGGGCTGGGAGGTGTAGCAGAGCGGTGTACATTTTAGGTTTGGATGGACAGAAATACAAATCCTTTGTTGCGTAAAACAGCCAGCCATTTCCCTGGAGTTCAGCTTTAAGTGTAGAAATGCCAGCATTGTGCGTTACATTTATCATTGAATATATTTTAGGCACATTAACCACTTACCAACTGCCGCACACACTTATACGTCAACAGAATGGCACTCCTGGGCACAAGGACGTATATATACGTCCCCTTTAAGGAAGCGGCATTGTGGACGCACACGCGCCGCTGGAAGCCACATTGCACGACCGCTCAATTGTTAGTTAAAGCAACGCAGTGCCGAATCGCAAAAAGCGTCCCTGTCTTTGACCAGCAAAATGGTCCGGGGCTTAAGTGGTTAAGGACCTCACTGGTAATACCCATTTATGATACCTAATAATACCTAAAATAATGAGATGACACAAGTTACAGACCTATAGGCACTAAATGGTGGTAACACCCTCTAACTATATAAGCTGGGGTGCAAAAGAAGGAAACCACTGCACACCGGAGGGATCAGTATTATCCATGTTTATTGTGCAGGATATACACAAAAATGACTTTGACAGTCCCCGCCCTAGGACCACCTATCCAAAGCATTTCATCCACTAGGGCTTAATTGTAGAGATTAGTCTCTATGAATAACCCTTATTGGTGAAACACGTTAGTGGATGGTTTTAAGGAGGTGATTGTTAAAGTATTTTTTGTGGATATCTTGCAAAATTAACATGGATACTAGTGATCCCTCTGGTGTGCAGAGGCTTCCTTCTTCTGCGTTCAGTTTGTGAGCATTGATGACTTGTTTTCCCCGGGCACCTGGTTTTTCATGTGGGGGTGTGTTTGAGCGGCATGGAGCATGGCCAATATTTTGTCAGTACAAAGAGAGGTGGTGGGGGTAATGGCGCTGTCACTATTAGTTGTTTCCTGGCCAGTAACCGACTCAGCTGGGTGATTATAGGCTATAATGGGACAACTATTCCCCAAAGGATACACATACGTGCAAATCACCGTGCAGGCAAGAGGATTTTATGGTGGTATTGGATGTGTGTAGATATTGATGGTAATGCTTATGTAAACCACCAGGGGTGTGGTAATATGATATGCGAGTATAACAGGTTGAGCTCACCGTGTTAGTGGCTAATGAAGAGTATACAGTACATACACAAGATATCTATACACAACATCCTAAGTATAATATATAATACAAGTTGAAATAAAAGTCCATATATTAAAAAACGTGTGACATAGGTGGTACAGGTGCTCCTATATGAATGGATGGTAGACAATATAGCCAGTGACTTTCGCAGTGGGTCCGGTGCGCCCCCTTGTGGATCCCCACTCACCAGAAGCACTCACCCCTGCTGGGGTAAAGTGCATAAAAGTAGGCGCGTTACTCCAAACTGCCGTGGATTCTTTCCTTGAGTTACTCCAATCCTTGGTAAGTCACCTGGACTCCTGCAGTGTGTCCTTAATGTATGTGCTTGATAGTATGAGGTTCAGTGGATATTCTGATTTCCTCCAAGTCAAAACAAAAAGGCTTCCATAGCGTGATAAGTTTAAAAAACACACTATTTATTGGCACTGTACACCAATAGTTAGGTACAGATGCAGTATTACAAAAAAATTTCACACACAATATTTTGTCAGAACTAACATTAAATAAATGTATTTCAAATGTATATCTATCTATATGGCTATAGTTGTACTTAAAAGTAGCAGTACACAGGTCAACATTGTTTCACAGTATTTCTTGATAAAGTAACGTTGAACAATTCCACAATCTTCCTAGTTCTGCTACCCAAAGAAAGTATGTAATACCACATAAAACAGTCAATGGTGGCCAGCGGAATTTTATTTCATCTGTACTTGTGTAGCAACTGCACAGGTTCAGCTTTAACCATAATGCCGCGTACACGCGATCGGACATTCCGACAACAAAAACTTGGAATTTTTTCCGACGGATGTTGTCTCAAACTTGTCTTGCATACACACGGTCACACAAATGTTGTCGGAAATTCCGTACGTCAAAAACGCGGTCACATACAACACCTATGACGAACCGAGAAAAATTAAGTTCAATTATTCCAAGCATGCGTCTAATTGATTCTGAGCATGCATAGGATTTTTGTGCGTTAAAATGTTTACACACGGTCGAACTTTTCGACAATAACTTTTGTTGCCGGAAATTTGAGAACCAGCTCTCAAACACTTGTTGTCGAAAATCCCGACAGCAATTATCCAATGGAGCATACACACGGTCGGATTTTCTGCCAAAAGAAAATACAGCAGTACTTCTCTCTTTGTGGCTGATCCCTGCACGAAGCAACAATGATACATTAGGACAGGGATGTCCATTTTTTTTTTCAAAGAGGGCACAGGCGTATAACATGCACCTTCACTTTAAGAAGGAAGTTTCAGGAAAAAACATTTTTAAGTAAAGAACTGTGAAGCAAAATAAGTGTACATCAGTGTCCATCAATGTAGCCCACTAATCAGTGCCATGAATGCAGCCTCACCATTGCCATGAATGCAGCCTCCCCATTGCTATGAATGCAGCCTTACCATTGCATGAATGCAGCCTCCCCATTGACATGAATGCAGCCTCAAATGCAGCCCCACCATTGCATGAATGCAGTCTCACTATTGCATGAATGCAGTCTCACCATTGCATGAATGTAGCCTCCCCATTGACATGAATGCAGCCTCAAATGCAGCCTCACCATTGCATGAATGCAGCCTCACCATTGCATGAATGCAGCCTCCCCATTGACATGAATACAGCCTCAAATGCAGCCTCACCATTGCATGAATGCAGCCATCAGTGCAGCCTGATCAATGCCCATCTGTAGCCTTGGAGGGGATAGGGAGGGGGCGGGACAAGCACCAACAGATTACAAACAGGAGAATCTCTTTTTTATCATTTCTTCCTGCAAATAGAGTTTTCTGTTGGTGGTATTTGATCACCTCTGAGATTTTTATTTTTTGCTAAACAAACTAAAAAATACAAACATTTTTGAAAAAAAAAACATGTTTTTCTTTGTTTCTGTTATAAAATGTATCTTTCTCCGTTACTGACTGGCACTGATGAGTCAGCACTGATGGACACTGATGAGGCCACAGCGATGGGCACTGATGAGTTGGTACTGATAAGGTGGCACTGATGGGCACTGATGAGGAGGCGGTCTGATCTATATAGTTGTATATAAAATGCATTATTTATCTTTCAAAAGGTGTTTTTTCCCAGTGCCGAACCTTTCATACATTTTCTAAATTGTTACAAATGTAAACTTCAAAAGCCAATATAAAGGAATAGTAGTGGAAAAAAAAAGTACACGTGGGTTTAAACAATCTTTTTTTTTGTATAGTTCTCCCTTAAAGGGGCATGGCAAGGTGGTGTCCTATGCCTTCATACATTTGCTAATAGGTGTTCTTCTGTCCCATATTGAAAAATTGGGAGGTAGGCAACTCTGGTCTTCCAAAGATACAGTGCAGTGATGAGCATTATCACCCTAGGTCAAAAAGTATGCTAGTGGTAGGATTGCCAAGTAAAAAACAGTAAAAAAAAACACAGAAAAACAAATGCTGTCACCACATCCATGAACTGGATATTAGATTTGCGATTTGGGGTTTAGATATACTTTTAGGTAGGAGCACCAAACAGTTTTTAACTATTTATACATTAATGCCATGTACGCATGATCGGATTCTGACCGTGTGTAGGCCCCATCTGACATTTTCTGTCGTAATTTCCAACAGCTAACATTTGAGAGCTGGTTCTCAAATTTTCAGATGGAAAAAGTTCTTGTCGGAAAATTCCGATCGTTTGTATGCAATTCCAAGGCACAAAAAAAACACATGCTCGAAAACAAGTCGACACGCTCGGAATCATTGAACTTAATTTTTCTCGGTTCGTCGTAGTGTTGTACATCACCGTGTTCTTGATGGTCTGAATTTTGTGTGACCAAAAAATCCAGTTTTCTTGTCTGAATTTCTGATCGTGTGTACGCGGCATAAGAAGAATTGGTTGGATTATTCCAGAGTATAGCTGTAGTTGGGTTAGTAAATAAGTGGTTAGCACTGTGGTCTTGCAAAACTGTGGTCCCGGGGCCAGTTTTCACCGTGGTTAATATTTGCATGGAGCTTAATGTTCTTCTTCTGTTTGCATGGGTTTCCTCAAACAATCCAAAAACATGCTGGTATGTTAATTGACTTTTACACATAAGTAGCTCTAAAATGTGTCTGGCAGGGTAACTGTGCTACGGTCATTAGGATATATGTTTCCCTAGGAGTGACTGATGTGTGTCTCAGTATGTTTTGTCTGTAAAAACATTCCAGAATATATTTCGTAATAATTTTTTTAAATAAGCCACTTGTAATAGATGTCTTCATACAAAATGCATTGTGAAAAAAAACTTTTTTCTTTAGTGTGTAGTTTATTTCTTTAGTATATTATTTTGTAAAATGCAAGATATGGATGGGCCACATTGAAATTCTTTGCAAGAGGTGATTGCGCAATTAGGGTAATTACTTCCATGCTGGGAGAAGTAGTCAAAATCACTACAGGGACACTGGTAATATGAACCTCTACAAAAGACAGACCTATATCATATTTTAAGGAAAACAAAGTGTAAAAAATTAGACCTATAGCACTTTTAACCTTTGTTCCCAGGTTAGCTGCCTCAGGAGACTGAAACATAAACATTACTGGCGATAGCTCATTAGGATGCTTACTTGAACAAATATTTTCCTGCAAACAGCTTGTTTAGTATGGGTCCATTTGTACTGATTAATGTGTATTTAAACAGTAGATGGTTACATGAACAACACAAATTGTTCCAGTGTTTAAATGTTCAAATGTACAAAATATTGTCCTAAAGGGGTTGTTAGGCTGGGTTCACACCTATGCGAATTGAGTGCGGCTTAAACCGCATTTAATACGCAGAACATTTCTAAATACATTGTTTTCAATGAGGCTGGTTCACATATGTGCGATGCATTCGCACTGCGCATTGCAGAAAAAACGTGTGCAGATTTTATGCCTTGCGGTGCGGCTCAGGTGCGAATTCAGTCCCATTATCTTCTATGGGTACGCAGCTGATTCGCAGATGTGTTCAGTTCTCTTCAGGAATTTCTCTCATTCAGCTCAATACATTTCTCCCCCACTCTCCTCTCACTCGGAACTTCTCCCAGGTCTCCAAATTCGCAGCAAAAACGGAGCTAATCTGCTGAACACTTCTCTTATCTATCTGCAGAGATAAGAGAGCTGAAATACACACTGCACAAGTGTGAACCCAGCCTAAAGGTTTGTTTTTTATCTTCTAAATTGGTTCCTTCAAGCTAGTGCATTGTTGGTTCACTTACCTTTTCCTTTGATTTCCCTTCTAAATGTTTTTTTCTTTGTCTGAATTTCTCACTTCCTGTTTCTCCTCAGTAAGCTGTTTTGGCTGACTAACCCCCAGCCAGATGATGGGGGCAAGCTTACTGAGGAGAAACAGGAAGTGAGAAATTCAGACAAAACATTTAGAAGGAAAAGGTAAACCAACAATGCACTAGCTTAAAGGAACATATTTAGAAAAAAAAAAAAACTTTACAACCCCTTTAATGTGGTTAATGTTATGTACAGTGTATTATCTACTAACCTCAAATCAGCCCATTAAAAACTGTATCTGTATGTGGATTTGGTTTACCCATCTCCACATACTTTACAAGTTTAAAGTGGTGGTAAATGCCTTTTGCTTATGTTTTACCTACAGGTAAGCCTATAATAAGGCTTACCTGTAAGGACTGTAAATATCTCCTAAATGTGCACCATTTAGGTGATATCACCGACCCATGCGCTCTGAAGGAACAACATATTCGTGCCATTCCTTCAGAGCTTGGTGGTGTAAGCCATGACTCCCACACGCATGAGTGAAGATGGAAGCCCTGTCAGAGGTTACAGCATGCCGCTGGAGGTCTTAGTTTTAAGGTACGTTTTACATAATGTGATAGAATGTAATGCATTACAACATTGCCTTGCAGAAGGAAACATTTTTTTTCCCCTTTGAGTTTACTACTGCAAAAAAGTAATATATTGCAGTGTTCCAGCCCTTATGTAGCGCCCCTGTACTTCCAAGTAATATATTGCAGTGTTCCAGCCCTTATGTAGCGCCCCTGTACTTCCAAGTACGGACGCTATTTACATTTAGTGGGAAAAGATCAGAGTGTAAACTTACTCTGATCTCAATTGTGATTGTTAGGGCTCTCTGTTCTGGCTCACTATACTGTGCTTGTTACACCCGAGGCCGCAGGTGGCAGCAGTGGAAGCTGAGGTTCGGGTGTTCTTTTCCAGCAGCCAATCTGGAGGCTAGGGCCTCGCTGGGCATGCTGGGAGAGGGTACTTATGGGGTAGACGCCATTAGGTGGGGTCCTTCGTCGTCTTCTAGTACCTGGTGCGGCACCCACCTTTAGGGTGATCGCACCTCGCCGCGCCCCAAGCGTTATGGCCTGCCTGGCCAGGGCGTGGGCGCTACGTGGAGTTTCTGGTATCCGGAGCCAAGCTGGTCCGGAACACTTTGAACACAATGGGGACCCAGTGACTTACTGGGTTCCCATCTTTGGAGATCCCAAGCGAGTTGTGCTGTTCGGTGGGGAGTCAGTCTGAGTAGTGTTGCTCACGAATATTCGCATTGCGAATATTCCTTACAAATATTGCATATTCGAGTATTCGCGAATAAATCGAATATCGCAGTGAATATTCGCTATTGCGAATATTCGTATTTTTTCAAATTTATTTTTAAAACAGATCACATCCTAGTGATCTCCATCGACGTCTAAAAGCATTGCTGGTATGATTAGAGACCCTGGGCCGAGTAGCTGAGGTGATCCTTTTATGTTGCCGAATATTCGCAATGCGAATATTCGTATTACGAATATTCGCGAATGCATTCTCTGCCCTTCTGTGTTTTGTGTATAAAAAAAAAAAAAAAATTAGCTTTAGTTTAGTCATATAAGTTTGTGTAAGTAGAGTTAGTGTTTAGTGCCTATTAGTGTAGTAATCCAGGAAATGATCTCCGTTTTCGCGTGTTGACGAGAATTTCGCAATCAATTTCGCATTCGCACTAGCGAAATTTCGCGATTTTTTTTTTTTTTGATAAAATATCACGAATATTCAATATTAACGAATATTCGCGAATACGTTCTCTGCCCTTCTGTGTTTTGTGTATAAAAAAAAAAAAAAAAAAATTAGCTTTAGTTTAGTCATATAAGTTTGTGTAAGTAGAGTTAGTGTTTAGTGCCTATTAGTTTAGTAATCCAGGAAATGATCTCCGTTTTCGCGTGTTGACGAGAATTTCGCAATCAATTTCGCATTCGCACTAGCGAAATTTCGCGAAATTTTTTTTTGATAAAATATCACGAATATTCAATATTAACGAATATTCGCGAATACGTTCTCTGCCCTTCTGTGTTTTGTGTATAAAAAAAAAAAAAAAATTAGCTTTAGTTTAGTCATATAAGTTTGTGTAAGTAGAGTTAGTGTTTAGTGCCTATTAGTTTAGTAATCCAGGAAATGATCTCCGTTTTCGCGTGTTGACGAGAATTTCGCAATCAATTTCGCATTCGCACTAGCGAAATTTCGCGAATTTTTTTTTTTTATAAAATATCACGAATATTCAATATTAACGAATATTCACGAATACGTTCTCTGCCCTTCTGTGTTTTGTGTATAAAAAAAAAAAAAAAAATTAGCTTTAGTTTAGTCATATAAGTTTGTGTAAGTAGAGTTAGTGTTTAGTGCCTATTAGTTTAGTAATCCAGGAAATGATCTCCGTTTTCGCGTGTTGACGAGAATTTCGCAATCAATTTCGCATTCGCACTAGCGAAATTTCGCGAATTTTTTTTTTTGATAAAATATCACGAATATTCAATATTAACGAATATTCGCGAATACGTTCTCTGCCCTTCTGTGTTTTGTGTATAAAAATAAAAAATAAAAAATTAGCTTTAGTTTAGTCATATAAGTTTGTGTAAGTAGAGTTAGTGTTTAGTGCCTATTAGTTTAGTAATCCAGGAAATGATCTCCGTTTTCGCGTGTTGACGAGAATTTCGCAATCAATTTCGCATTCGCACTAGCGAAATTTCGCGAATTTTTTTTTGATAAAATATCACGAATATTCAATATTAACGAATATTCGCGAATACGTTCTCTGCCCTTCTGTGTTTTGTGTATAAAAAAAAAAAAAAAAAAAATTAGCTTTAGTTTAGTCATATAAGTTTGTGTAAGTAGAGTTAGTGTTTAGTGCCTATTAGTTTAGTAATCCAGGAAATGATCTCCGTTTTCGCGTGTTGACGAGAATTTCGCAATCAATTTCGCATTCGCACTAGCGAAATTTCGCGAAATTTTTTTTTTTGATAAAATATCACGAATATTCAATATTAACGAATATTCGCGAATACGTTCTCTGCCCTTCTGTGTTTTGTGTATAAAAAAAAAAAAAAATTAGCTTTAGTTTAGTCATATAAGTTTGTGTAAGTAGAGTTAGTGTTTAGTGCCTATTAGTTTAGTAATCCAGGAAATGATCTCCATTTTCGCGTGTTGACGAGAATTTCGCAATCAATTTCGCATTCGCAATTTTTTTTTTTTTTTGATAAAATATCACGAATATTCGATATTAACGAATATTCGCGAATATTCTTCTATATATTCGCAAAATATCGCGAAATCGAATATGGCGTATTCCGCTCATCACTAAGTCTGAGGAGAGCCCGGAGGCAGGCAATCCAATAGGGCCTAGACAATCCATCGGGGATCGAGGTGCTGTACACTGAGGGATTGTTTCCTCTCTCGGTCAGTACTCTGGCAACATTAAGGGAAGACTCAAGAGAACCTTTACTCAGGAGGAATACCTCCGGTTCTACACTCAGGGAAGGCTGGTGGCAGAGGCGCTTACCTGATGGTCATTCAGAAGAGCCTGTGGCAGAGGCATCCTTCTCAAGTTTGAGTGATACTCTGGCTGCCAGGTCTGTGAGAGGGGCCTGTCCGGGTATGCTATACCCGCTCAAGTTGGAGTGGCGCAGAAAGACTGATTGTTGTCGGAAGCAGGACTGCTTCAATATCCAAAGCCTGAGTCTGCTATTCTTCCTCAACCTTTGTCTATCCTTCCCATCACCTGTTTGACTGTTTTTACCCGGCTGGGTAATAAAGAGACTTCCTATTTTGCGGACATTCCTTCATTGCCACCGTGTTCACCATTCACCCTAGACATTTCACCAGAGCCATGAGATAACATGCCTTTCCAAATCTAACCAGCGGCTACTTCGGGGGAGCGCTACACGTATATGCTAATATATATATATATATATTGCCAGAAACTCAGTACTTGAAAGCACAAAGAACCTGAACCTTATCTTTATTGTGTAAACCACTTGCCTTCTGAAGGCCAAAGATATACAGTCTGGACTTTGAGTGGTTAAAACAAGGCCATGGCTGCAGTAGCAATAATTTTTCAGCCAGCTCTGGACTAGTCAGTAAAAGTGATCCAGGTGGCTGTAGGGCTGTCCAATTGCTTTTATAGTGCTTTGACAATTGGTTAGTACACATGTGATAGCAATAAAGTTAAATAAAAAAATAGTTATTTTTTATTATACTAAATGTAAAAAAAAGGTTTAAACAATGCTTGCACATATATCTAAAAAAATAAGTAGACAGAGCGCAGTGATTTAAAAAAAAAAAATATTTATGAATAAGCAGGATTTGTGTCGCTGAGCCAATTTTGAATACATTGTTAGTATAGACACCAATAGCTCTGGTCTCAGTTTGCTGTGTGCAGAGTTACTAATTTTAGCAATTGTCTTTAAAAAAAAAAAGGGAACTTCCATAATGGAACAGCCGGAATAATAAATCTGCAGCTGGTCCGTTTGGTTACACATACAAGGGCTTAATGAACTGCATCATTGTTTATTTGCTGATAAGATCTGTGGTGGTCCTGGGACCACCACTGCTCCACCAAGATTCTTAGCTGATGAAAAGAAAATACGGTACTAATGTCCTCCACCCACATTTTATGGCACCTGACTAGTAAATGCCTATATAAACATTTATGTGTATTCATCATTTAAATTTTAATTTTAACTGCCATGTTACATGCATACAATTTAAACGTATCTAAAACTTACATTTACATCCTGGCTACCAAAGTAAAAAATGTCCCTAGAACAAATTAGTGACTAGGTGCAGTAAGCACATAATAACAAAGTAGATGAAGAGCTTCCACCTCTCTGCACGGACGATTTGCTCAGCCAACCTACCTTTACTTCCTATGTGTCAATATCTAATTCTCAATAGCCCCTGTAGTTTCTAATTTCCCAGTAAGTCACTGATACCAGAATGTTTACATCCATGACTTCTGACTTCAGCTACGAGAAGTATGGGCAGTGTATTGGCGCCAAACCACCGGGCGGCTCTTTCGCTTTGGGGTAGGCGCCCGTCTTCCCTATCTCCTTGTGTGCATGACGTAGGCGGGGGTTTTGGACGGCGGCGCCTATATATGGGGGCGCTACCTTTGGGTGGTTCAGGCATTCAGCTCATTGCACTTCACAGCCTACATGCATCATAGAGTGATCTAATAGGTAATTTTTTCCTTAAGTCTTTCTCACTGACACACACTCAGTTTCACATTATTCTTTTCCCCTTTTCACGCACCTTTTCTTTTCCTTTCTATCTTTTCTTTTCAAACACTATTTGCTTAGTAATTTGCACTTCACCCTCTTCTCATCTACAGTCATAATTTTTGACCCATGTCCATACGTCACTTCTTGCCTGATGCCTGTCCATCCTGGGTGCGCCCCTCTGTGTGTGGGGAGCCGTCTGTCGTGCAGCACCCTGCCTCAGTCCCTGGCAGGTGCTATTTATGCCTATTGGCGTCTGTCTGGGCTTGACTTCCATGCCAGCTACATAGGGATATGCAGTAAGTACCAACTGGGACTTTCACTATTGTTCACAGTCTCCAGAATGTCAGATGCCCTAAAAATTGTGCTTTTGTCTTTACAAAAACACAATGCATCGTTGCTCCCGATGAGCGACTGAAAGTCGTGAAACGCATAGAGCTAACAACTTCATGCTCCAATTATATGTTATTACAATACCGCACATTGCAATTTGTGTCTGTGTATCCATTAAAGTTAATGTATTTTAATCTTATCATTCCTTTGTTTTTCTGTTGACATGAACTAGAATATATCTATTTAGATATCCAATATTGTGTATTTATGATTTTCTTTGAATAATGTAATATAGTCATGTACGATACATTATGTCAAAGTATCAAAAGATCATAATTTACAATGAATATTAGATACTTTAATTATTCTTTATCATTTACTTCATTTAAAGTCCTGCTCTCCTTCGCTTTTCTTGACTTATGATTGTGTTGTAAGGCTCCCTTCACACTAGCCTTGTTGGAGCACTTTCGGGAGGCGAAGCTGCCACTCCTGATGCCTGTTTCTTTTTTATTTATTTTTTTATTTTAATTTTTTTATTATTATTATTATTGCTAAATAGCAATTTTGCATTGAGGACAAATGCAGGAAAAGTATTTGGCTTGCAGTTGTGGAGGGGCCACGTGTACCTATAGGTGAAACTTGAAAAATTAGAAAACGTGCAAAAGTTAATTTATTTCACTAATGCAACTTAAAAGGTGAAACTAATATATGAGATAGACTTATTACATGCAAAGCAAGTTAGTTCAAGCTGTGATTTGTCATAATTGTGATGATTATGGCTTACAGCTCATGAAAACCCCAAATCCACAATTTTAGAAAAATTAGAATATTGTGAAAAGGTGCAATATTCTAGGCACAAAGTGTCCTTCTCTAATCAGCTAATTAAGCCATAAAACCTGCAAAGGGTTCCTGAGCCTTTAAATGGTCTCTCAGTCTGGTTCAGTAGGAATCACAATCATGGGAAAGACTGCTGACCTGACACTTGTGCAGAAAACCATCATTGACACCCTCCATAAGGAGGGAATTGCAAAAGAACTTGGATGATCCCAAAGTGCTGTATCAAAACACATTAATAGAAAGTTATGTGGAAGGGACACCGCATTGAGGCAGTTATTGCTGCAAAAGAGGCCCAAACCAAGTACTGAGTACATATGCACGCTTATACTTTTCAGAGGTCCAATATTGTTCTAAGTACAATCCTTGTTTTATTGATTGCATGTAATATTCACATTTTCTGGGAGATTGTGGATTTGGGGTTTTCATGAGCTGTAAGCCATAATCATCACAATTATGAGTCTATCCCATATATTAGTTTCACCTTTTAAGTTGCATTAGTGAAATAAATCAACTTTTGCACGATATTCAAATGTTTTGAGTTTTCCCTGTACATGCAAGAGTTTGACAGGCGATGCTTTCTGTCAAATTCACATTTTTTCAAATTGCTGCAAAGTATCATGGCTGCTTGTAGGAGGGCAGTCATGGGACAGTAAAACCTTGCTTGAATGTTCATTCCTTCCAATGGCCAGAGTAAATGATTATTCTGGCCAATGTAATCAATAAATGCTCAAACACTTGATGTGCCCAAACAAGCTTAAACAAGTGTGCAAAAAGAGGGCTTTATGCATGTTTTCTAAGCTACTTTTTGCTTGCTAGGAGCAAAGGTGTCCAGTATGCATGAGACCTAATGACATAACTTAAGGGTAATGTAGCGACAGGCCATCCATTTGTCAGGGACAGAATTTAGCATCAGGAAGAGGTTTCAGACGCGTAGGGAAAGAGCAGGGACATGCCATCCTTCCTGGAAGCCTCCCCATTTGGGTATGGACCGGCCAGGCTGTATTGTGCCCCTCAAGATAGACGCTGTCGGTGTACCCGAGACCCACTGCTATACTCCCGCCTGGGTAGCTGTGCTTTGCTGAAATTTTAATTCAATACAGTTCTGAACCTCCTCACACGTGTCTCAGACTAGTACCCTTTTATAACTCACTTCAGGACCAAGAGTGTAGTAGCTTAAAACTGGCAAAACAGAGAAAAGTTTTAGGACTAATTCACAGTGTTCCATTGCAGTGTGTTAATGCACGCATGTTATGGCATGTGTTTAAGTGTTAAGGATACCCATTCATTATAAAAAGCAACTTGTGTGTGTTGTTCCTTCTACATTCTAAAGTGCCAACGTGCATAGTATAAAGTTGCATAACGACCTCTTCTGAAGGATTAGGACTACGTTGGATGGAAAGCGCCTTGAGGCGATTTAGTTCGCATGTGTAGCGCTATACAAGTTATTCACTCACTCATCATATAATGATAACATACTCTAAAGCCTCATACACACGATCAGACTTTCTGCGGACAAATGCCGCGTACACGCAATCAGAATTTCCGACAAGAAAACCGTGACTTTTTTCACACGGAATGTTGGCTCAAAGTTGTGTTGCATACACACGGTCACACAAATGTTGTCTTTGACGTACAACACTACGATGAGCCGAGAAAAATTAAGTTCAATGATTCCGAGCATGTGTAGGAGTTTTGCGCGTTGGAATTGCATACAGACAATCAGAATTTCTGACAAGAACTTTTGCCATTGGAAAATTTGAGAACCAGCTCTCAAATTTTTGCTGTCGGAAATTCCGACAGAAAAAGTTCCGATGGGGCCTACACACAGTCAGAATTTCCGACCAAAAGCTCACATCGAACTTTTTTTGTCGGAAATTCCAATCATGCGTATGCAGCAAAAGCCTCTGACTTTTGTCCGAAGGGCGTTGGCTGTGGAACTTGTATTGCATACAAATGGCAAAGAATTGTCGGCCAACGAACACAAAACTAGGTGTTTTTTCAGATCTTTAGCGCCACCTTTTGGGCAACTTCTGCTAATGTTGTGTTATGGTGAGCATTGCGTCTGAGAATGCGTGTTTGTACTTTGGACTTTTGTGTGATGGACTTGTGTACAATCACACATTTGTTGGCAGACAATTTTTATGCATGCTATCCCACATTTGTTGACAGAAAGCCTGAAAACAATTGTCCGATGGAGTGTACAAACGGTCAAATTATCCGACAACAGCCTGTCATCACACAATTCCTGTTGGATTATCCGATCATGTGTACGAGCCTCAAGAAGGTACTGTAAAGGCCCGTTCACATGATCGGATAATCTGATGGGAATTATGTGATGACAGGCTGTTGTTGGATAATCTGACCGTTTGTACGCTCCATCGGACCATTGTTGGCAGATTTTCCACCAACAAATGTGGGATAGCATGCTTTATAATTGTCTGCCAAACAATGTCGGATTATCCGATCATGTGTACACAAGTCCGTCACACAAAAATCCAAAGTACAAACACACATGCTCAGAAGCATTGCTAACCATAACACAACATTAGCAGAAGTTGCCCAAAGGGTGGAGCTAATGAGCTGAAAAACCACGTCGTTTTGTGCTTGTTGGCCGACAATTCTTTGCCGTTTGTTTGCAATACAAGTTCACGGCCAACGCCCTTGGGACAAAAGTCAGAATCTTTGTCCGCAGAAAGTCCGATTTGTGTGTACGAGGCTATAGTGTAAACTCTATAGTGTAAAGTGCATACAATAAAACAAAAAAATGTGGTTTATCTTTAAATGATATTTAAAAATGCTAAAAAACACTCAAACCAAAAAAAACATCCTGGGGAGCCACAAACTCACAGGGTCTTTGTCAGCAAGCCAGCTGTGGTAGACTTTAAATGGTCCAGTAGTAAACAAATTATTATAAATTAAAGTAAACCCAAGCCAACCAATATGTTTTTATTTCTCTCAACCTTAGTAAAAACAAATTTTCGGTTTTTGCAGCATGATGATGATTTTACAGGCTAGCTCAGTGATCATGGCAGAAATCCCTATCTGAGGGCCACTACTAGAAAAAGTAGACCTATTGGATAGTCATAAGTGATCATGGCAGAAAAAGAGATGGCAAGGGGCAGTGGTAAATTTCCCTATCTGAGGGCCACTACTAGAAAAAGTAGACCTATTGGATAGTCATAAGTGATCATGGCAGAAAAAGAGATGGCAAGGGGCAGTGGTAAATTTCCCTATCTGAGGGCCACTACTAGAAAAAGTAGACCTATTGGATAGTCATAAGTGATCATGGCAGAAAAAGAGGTGGCAAGGGGCAGTGGTAAATTTCCCTATCTGAGGGCCATTACTAGAAAAAGTAGACCTATTGGATAGTCATAAGCGATCATGGCAGAAAAAGAGGGCCACTACTAGGCCTATTGGATAGTCATAAGGATCATGGCAGTGGCAAGGGGCAGTAAATTTACCCATCTGAGGGCCACTACTAGAAAAAGTAGACCTATTGGATAGTCTAAGATCATGGCAGAAGTGGCAAGACCTATCTGAGATAGAAAAAGTAGACCTATTGGATAGTCATAAGCAATATATTTAACTATGGTCACAGGCAGTACACAGCACTTCTTCAAGCACACAAATAATGTATATATATCTATAATTTCCCACTGCAAGTGCAGGCAACATCAGTTACACCAACATTCACTTAAAGGGGAACTTTTGGAAACACAAGTCCTCATAAATGTATTCAGAGAATTTTCTTAGGCCTCCTACACACAACCGAGAATCTCGTCCGGAAAAACCCGTTGTTTTCCCTGATGAGATTCTTGGCAAGAAACTCTTGCCGCCCAAGAGTACAGACTTTCATTTCAAAAGAACCACGGTTCTCTTGAAAGGAAAGAATGCAGAGACGTCATCGCGTACGACGAGCATGCGTTTGTCACATTCGATGCCGTCGCGGCCATCTTGCTTCACCCTCCCTATGCCGTGGAAGCTACCGTGCATGCGTCTAAGTCATTTTGAGCATGTGTGGGTTTCCAAGGCGACAGGTAAGTATGCACACTCTCGGGTTTCTCGTCAGGAAACAGACCGACAAGAATCTTGACGAGAAAAAAGAGAGCAGGTTCTCTTTTTTTCTCGTAGAGATTCTGGCCAGATTTCCTGACAAGAAACCTGAAAGCCTCATACACACGAACGGCAATCTCGACAAGAAGCGGTTTTCTTGCTGGTTTTTGCAGAGAAAACCGGTCGTGTGTACGAGGCTTTATACCAGTTAATATTCTACCTAAATGATTTATTATGCACAATGTCATATGAACCAAAATGATTCCCTTCCTCCATCCATAGAGGAAGCTTGCTTTGGACTCGTTTGTAATCAGCACAGTACTGGGCTGGCTATAGAGCTAAATTTTACATACATTTACTACAAATTCTAAGAGCAGTCTTCCTATAATTAAACTTGTCAGACTATAAATAGCACAAGAAGTAAGAAGCAAGAAAGAAGAAAAGAAACTTCTGAATGTGACATGTAATGAGATATTTGTCATCCAGCATAAAAAGAAATTGAGTTTAAAGCAAAATTTCTGAAACAATATAAAAAAAAAAAAACGTTAAAGCAAGAAATAAAACACAGACAATGAGCAATTATAGCTGGAAAGAAAAGAAAAACACAGATTCAATAACAATGAATTACCGTACATAAAACCGTGTAAAGAATAATACAATATCCATTTGGTTATTTCATGTAATCAATAGGCATAGTAAATATATTGTCTTAATAAAACAAATCAATAGAACAATAAAACATATGCTGGGGTAGGGATTACTATTAAATGTTGTTCAAGCCGTTTTATCAGCTTTTAACTATTTTCAGGTAAAGTATACATCATGTTCATGCTCATCCATCCTCTAAAGCAGGTTTTAATAACATTGGCTTACTAGCCTTTGAGAATGCCTTACAATGAAATACAATACACCTCACTAAGGAGTTTTTTTCCCCCAGAAATAAAAGGAAAAGGTAGAGTAAAATCTTCCATCAGCTTCTTTTTTTTTTTCTCACATTCTGCTCCAAATTATTACCCATGGGAGCTTTTCCATCAATTTATGATTTTAAAATCTATGTCAACCTTCGTCTCTATTCATTCTGTCCCTACTCTGCTGAATGGCTGCTAGAATGTCCTTCGGTGTTATAGTCGCATGACTATCTGCTCACGAGAGAAGCTGGCATTGCATGCATTGTATATATATATACAATATACATTGTATATATATATATATATATATATATATATATATATATATATATATATATATATATATATATATACATTGTATATATATATATTTATTTTTTTTTCATGTGGACTATTTTTAACTCCCACCCAAAGTTGATGCTATATGCCACATTAGTTAAGTTCAGACTGTTTTCATCATGCCTTTTTCTCTTTTAAAATATCAAACATTTTTTTGTATAGTACATTGCCCCTTGTCTTCCCTACACCCATGGCTTTTTTCAGCAGGAACTAGGGGGAACTAGGGGGAACTCAGTTACACCACCTCTGGCTCAGGTCTTCTGCTCCCTGCTCACCACTATCACAGAAGTCCAGCTTCTGTGTTTACAAGTGATAGCTTATCTCCCGGTAGCTCCCACAGGTCAGATCTCCTGAGCAGATCCCACTGAGTGCCGGACAGGGACAAGGGAGATACAGAACAGGTGCCCAGCATTCAGTGCAGTCATGGGCGGGAGAGGGCGCATGGTAGGCTGCACCCTCTGTGGTCTCCATTTTTTCCCTGGTGGTCAGCTGTTGATGCTCCTACTGCATGATCTCCCTTGTAAGCGTCTGTAGTATAGTCCAGTAAGCTGGGAGGTACTACAGCCGGATGGGTGCTTCAGCTTAATATTGCACCAAAGGTAAAACACATGGCAAATGTTAAAACTTTTAAGGTGGGGGGGGGGAGAAGATGAGGGCAGTGGAGGGTGGGGTTGTATGCAGAGGGAAGAGCTTTTATTTG
This sequence comes from Rana kukunoris, assembly GCA_029574335.1. Taxonomy (NCBI): domain Eukaryota; kingdom Metazoa; phylum Chordata; class Amphibia; order Anura; family Ranidae; genus Rana; species Rana kukunoris. Next base: position 448,239,574 of record CM056049.1, on the reverse strand, counting down.
TTGCCATTTGGCAGGTATGTCTGTGTGGTTGGCATGGTTGAGTTCCTGCACCTATGCTCTGAGAAAAAAAGCCCTGCCTACACCCCAAGCAGCTAAACACCTAGGGTTGCCACCTGTACGGTTTTGACCCGGACAGTACGGGTTTAGGAGGCTGTGCCCGGGTTTCCCTCTGCCTCATACCCTAAGGTGACCAGATTTTTAAAATGAAATCCGGGGACATATTTTTTTTTACTAGTAATGGCGGCAATCAGCGACTCTCTGCCCGTCGCCGCCCGCCTCACAGCCTGTCAAGTCTTACTCTTCGGCCCCCGGCTACTACTGGGTGGGGAGCGGAGGAAGATCACTCCACCAGGGAAGGCAAGGAGATAGGCAGGTGGCTGGCCAGGATTTGAGCCAAGGCAGAATAACATGAGAGCGAAGCTGAATGGGCATGCGCCCGAAACTGAAGAAATATTCCCTCCGCTCCGACCAGCACATGATCATCAGAAAGGGGCATGGATAATGGAAAAAATACACCCCCCTATGCTAGTAGGCATGGTGGAGCGGGGGTGTGTAATTCTAATTTTTTAGTTTAATTCTGCACAGACTTTCTTCTTAAAATTGCCCCTGCCCCCTATTAAATCCAATCTGGGGACAAAACCAGGGACAGACTTGGTCCGGGGACAGTGTCCTCAATCAGGGGACTGTCCCCTGAAACTGGAGATGTCTGGTCACCCTATCATACCCGGACACCATTTCTAGCTGACAGGGGGTATCATGGGGCCTCCTTTTACAAGCCCCAGCACACAGGGGGACCCGGACAGCAGGGGGATCGGAGCAGCGGGAGGGGGAGGCAATTACAGAGCAAATAAAACATAAGGGAGAGAGAGGCAACAGGCAGCTGCTGGTACGGAAGTTTTTAATAAAACAGATGCTTAAAAACAATGCACACACTCTCCGGTTAGAGCTGTAGGCATGTCACAGTTGTGAAGTCGGCTGTCCCATTCTCCCCTCTGATCCACGCTGCTTTACTGAATCGCTGGAGGAAGCCAAGGATACAGATCCATGGGGGAAACTGCAGTAAGCTGTCAGCCTGGGATGCTGTGACCAATCAGAGCGTTCTGGAGGCTTAACCACGCCTCCATCATCAGAGGCTGAGAGTTAACATGAATTTCCCGCGCTCTGTTTCCTCCAGCGATTCAGTGATAACAACAGCGTGAATCGGAGGGGAGAATGGGACAGCCGACTTCACAGACTGACATGCCTACAGCTCTGACATGAAGAGTGAGTAGATTGTTTTAAAGCATTTATTTTATTAAAAACTTCCGCACCAGCAGCTGCCTGTCACCTCTCTCTTTCCCTTTTTGACTCCTCTGTGTTTGCCCCATCTCTACTGTAATTGCACCCTCCTCGTCTGTATTTGCCCCCCCTCATTGGAATTCCCCCCCTCCATTGTATTTGCAACCCCCTCCTCTGTAATTGTTCCCCCTCCTCTGTAATTGTTCCCCCTACTTTGTAATTGCACCCCCTCCTCTGTAATTGCACCCCCTCCTCTGTAATTGCACCCCCACGCCCACTGCTCCAAACCCCCTGCTGTCCAGGCTCCCCTGTGTGCTGGGGCCCCGTGATACCCCCTGTCGGCTGCCATGGTGGTATTGGAGGATTTGTGCTGGTAGGGGAAGTAGATTTGTAATAGAAGGGGATGGGGATAATGGCACCCCAATCGTGAAGCAAAACTTCTTTTGGATGACAGGCATCCCACAATTATGTTTATGTGATTTTGCCGCAATTTGTCGGGTGACAGTCACGGCAAAATCGCACCGCGGTTGGGGTGCCATGCCGTGCGCCGCTAAAGTGTTCGGGTTTGGCGTGAAGAAAAGGTGGCAACCCTATAAACACCCCCAAGTCACTTATTATTGAATGGCCATAGACAGCCCAATAAATAAACGACATGCTTATAATTTTAAACTATTTCTTGTAATTATTTAGCCATAATGAACTTTTAGAAGATTAGATTTAGTGCCTCTGAGAAGTCTCCCCAACTTGAAGATAATCCTCCATGTTAGCGGGTTTGATTGTTTTTCCTGCTAAAGGGCAGAGGAAAATGAAAGTACTGTAAAATCAGGGCAAATACAGCAGCATGTTCTGCTGCTCAGGCCACACAATGGCAGGTGAACAAACATCTCCTGACATGGATATCTGACAATATATAGCTACCTTGACTGATGCTAACAAAGTGTAAGGTAAACCAGATTCCTAGCACCAGAAAACCAGTGCAGGCTTATGCTTATATTTGTGCGTCAAATAAAAAGTCTTCAGATTATGCACTCAAACACATGAATAACGGTTCTATTTGATTTTAATCATATCAGTATGACACCAGTAGCAAAACTACTGTGTGCACCTCAGGGGAAGGATGGGGCACAAGGGAGCTTGAGGTGTGGCCCCTGTAAGTCAAATGAACATTGCTAGCATGGGAAAGCTTTCAGGAACCATTTTCGCTTTTCAAGTAATAGTATGGCAAGGTAATGGAATAATAACATTTTTTAAACCCTCCCCATGCCAGCCTTTAACCACCTCAATACAGGGCACTTTCACCCCCTTCCTGCCCAAGCCATTTTTTTGCGATACATCACTGCGTCAATTTAACTGACAATTGCGCAGTCGTGCGATGCTGTACCCAAACAAAATTGATGTCCTTTTTCCCCCACAAATATAACTTTCTTTTGGTGTTTTTTTGATCACTTCTGCAGGTTTTTATTTCTTGCGCTATAAACAAAAGAAGAGTGACAAGTTTGAAAAAACACAATATTTTTTACTTTTTTCTATAATAAATATCCCAATTTGTTTAAAAAAAAAAAAAAAAAATTTTCTCCTCAGTTTTGGCCGATACATGTTCTTCTACATATTTTTTGGTAAAAAAAAATCGCAATAAGCGTATATTGATTGGTTTGCGTAAAAGTTATAGCGTATGCAAAATAGGGGACAGATTTTTATAATTTTTTTTTACTAGTAATGGCGATGATCTGAGATTTTTTTTTTCGTGACTGCAATATTGCGGCGGACAAATTGGACACGTTTGACACTATTTTGGGACCATTCACATTTATTTAGCGATCCGTGCTATAAAAATGCATTTGATGTGACTGGCAGGGAAGGGGTTAACACTAGAGGGCGATCAAGGGGTTAAATATGTGTCCTAGGGAGTTATTCTAACTGTAAGGGGAGGGGACTTACAAGGGGAGGAGACTGACCGGTATTCCTATGTACAAGGAACACACCATCGGTCTCCTCTCACCTGACAGGATGTGGATCTGTGTGTTTGCACACACAGATCCACGGTCCTGCCATGTTACTGGGCAATCTGGTGGACATTGAGGCCGTCGGGCACGCGCATCGGGTTCCCAGTGACGCAGTGGGAGTGCGCGCGCACCCCCTAGTGGCTCAGGAAGGTGAGGACATCATATAAAGCCCACCCAGAACGAGAAGTTCACCACCCGGCCATCACAGTGGTTAAACAGAACTCTAGCAGCAAAAAAAAGAGTAGCCCATTAGAAGTTAAAAAACAAAATTAGATTTTGCTGCAGCTAGAGATTTCCCCCATACTACTTTTTTGCAGTCTAATGACCAGCATCATTTAGCCTCCTTCCTCTGAGCTCAGGTTGTATTGGACCCACGCCAGCTTGTTACTGGACAGTAAATTGAGAAACATCACAGTCATTTCTCTGACAGTTGGCTTTCTCCTCCTAACAGAATGCTTCTTGTCAGCACCTAAACTGATTGGCTCATTGTACTACGTCATCCTCTTAGGCCTCGTACACACGATCAAATCTGTCTGCTGGAAACGGTCTGCTAGACCAGGGATCCTCAAACTACGGCCCTCCAGATGTTGTAGAACTACACATCCCATGAGGCATTGTAACACACTGACATTCACAGACATCACTAGGCATGATGGGAATTGTAGTTCCTGAACAACTGGAGGGCCGTAGTTTGAAGACCCTTGCGCTAGACCGTTTCAGCAGACAGATTCGATCGTGTGTACGGGCAAACAGACGGATTTGGCCACCCGACAGATTTCAAAGCATGCTTTGAAATCTGTCGGCTGGGAACCCGTCCGCCCGACATGTCTGCTGGTTAGTATGCTAACCAGCAGACATGTCTTCTCGCACACGCGCCGAATGATTTCGACGCATGCGCGGAAGTGTTTTACTTCCTGGTGCGGTGACGTGGCGGCGTCAACGTCACCGCCACGTCACCGACACGTCAGCGCTCTGTCTGCTGGCGGGGATTTTGGTTTGCTCGTGTGTACACGCGAGCAAACCAAAATCCCAGCAGACAGATCTGTTCAAATCGGTCGGTCCGACCGATTTGAACAGACTCAATTTAATCGTGTGTACGAGGCCTTACACTCCAGTCCTCCTGTACAGAGACTGCAAGTGGCTGATGCCAGGTTACATTAAAGTGGAGGTTCACCCTCCAAAAGATTTCTAGCATGCCACGGAGCCCACCCACCCGACCGGCAGTATGCCGGTGTTTTTTTTTTTTTCCCTGTACATACCTTTTTACGGGCTCTCTTCCCCTCCGACGATCCCGCGTGACTGGGCATTTCCAATCACAGGCTGTGATTGACGTCCCTCAGCCCGGCGCATACAGCACATCACGAGACACCGAAGCAACCCGAACGTCGGTGCGGCCCTATACGGCGCCTGCGCACTGACGTTCGGGTTCCTTCGGCATTTCGTGATGCGCTGTATGCGCCGAGCTGAGGGACGTCAATCACAGCCTGTGATTGGAAACGCCCAGTCATGCGGGATCGTCGGAGGGGAAGAGAGCCCGTAAAAAGGTATGTACAGAAAAAAAAAAAAAAACACCGGCATACTGCCGGTCGGGTGGGTGGCCTCCGTGGCATGCTAGAAATTTTTTGGAGGGTGAACCTCCACTTTAATGTAACCTGGTATCAGCTCCGTGGCATGCTAGAATTTTTTTTGGAGGGTGAACCTCCCCTTTAAGATACTTATAATTGCATTTGAAAATATATTTACTGATGTATTAATGATTACATAGCATTATTGAGTTGTGCCTTTTATACCGGCCTAGATTTTAGCTTTTAAGTGAACCTGTGACTTTTCCCATTAGGGGCAGTTATTTTTTGATACCCTCTTCTTCTACAAACTCACACCATCCCTATGCACTACCATCTCTCGGTTAGCTTGCTGCAAGCCTCAACAGAAAGCCCTGCTCCACATCAGTCTATCTTGGTGCTCACCACAGGAACCTTCCTGGCACTGGGCACTTGTGCACCAAGCACTGCATTGTGGGTAGAAGAGAGGTCAAATGCTCTGTAACACTTGGAAGTATTGGGTATTTTCAAGGGCTGAAGCTGGTGCATAGAGCAATGGGGGTGTATAGGAAAGATATTAGATCTACTGCCATTTTTCTTATGTACCGTTTTCCTTAAAATTCTCAGTATTCATTGTTTGGAAACACCAGTACTATTAGTCTAGCTAGCTGCATTCCCCCGCTCCCAGTATTGCCTGACACCTGATAAATCTATGTTTTTTACTACATAAAGCAGGAAATTTAATTTGATCCTTGCGTGCCAGGGATACACAATGTAATTTTCTTAATGAAAGAGGCATTAAAAATTGGAAGTTGCTGAGCCTCATAAGGTTTATGCTCCAAGCATGGTCTCAGACTACTAATTCCTGTCAAACACCCCACCAGGAAGGCTGTCGCATCTGTGAAATAGCTGCCAGCACATTTGTGTGTTACCTTCCTGGTGCTAGAGAATTTTATTGCAAAGTGCAAGCCAAGCAGAAATAAAACCATGTGACACCAGGAAGCATTCCCTTCTAAACTCATTACTCCTCAGGAGGAGGTCACATTTACATAGATGAGTATGGACTGCCAAGCTGAATTTACTTTTTTTTACAGATATGCTCGAAAATGGGAGTCTGTTGTTCAGATTTATAATAGAATTTTGCAGAAAGCAAAACATATAATTACTTTAACGTATAAAATTGTGTTTCTGTAAAATTATAACGTGACTTTTGAAACATTCCCTTTCCATCATATTTATATAGAAGGGAAGAGAGCATGTCTTGTTACCGTTTACACAATATCCATTCAGTCAAGATCTTGCTACAAGGGCAAGGTTAAAGCACCTCTATTAGGGATTGCAGTTCACAGTCTGCTCAGGATTCCCATTGGCACAGTTTAAAATAATGACATCAAAGAACAGTGCAGCAATTCAAATTCTGATATTTACCCACTTGACTAATTTACTTGAACCATATGTTAGTATCCCCCCATTATCAGTCAGTGAACCAGCATCATTATTTATATAAATTAAACCTAGGTGCCCTTTTGCAAACTCTCCAATAAACTTTGATTAGTATATAGTTGTCAGCACAATGTAAAAAAATAATTAGAAAGTATCATTTAAGATCTCCAAAAGGTTCTACAAAAACACTGACAGCTCAAATAGAACTAAACTGCTGTACACCTCTATCCCTTACATAATGGGAATTAGAACTCTCATTGACTTTACACAAGCAACGTGAGAAATTGCTCATGTGTGCTCATAAGTCCTACATAGCAAAACGAATTCCAGGAGCAAATATACAAAATACTCTCTCACTGGTAAAGGGTCTCCGCCAGTCTACATAAGCTGAACAAATAAATTCTGGAGACGTGTTGTGACTTCAAAAAACAATGTTTCACTTTATCTGGGAATGTGATTGAATCAGACCCTTTTGGGCCATGGAGAAAGACACCATATACACCGTTACCTACTACTCCCTGGGAGAGGATCCAACCACCTACCTCCTTTACCTCAGTGATCTTCTGAATTCCACTTACAGAACTTCCTTCATAATACACCTACTTAATTCTGCTAATTTGTATATTGTGACTATTGAAGACTTGAACGCCTTCCTGAAAACACATAAAATGCATTGTCCATCTGACATTGTCCCTCTGGATATATACCATACCACGTAAACACATTACCATGAACTTAGGACCCCACACAATTATTGAGATGGGTGGGACTGTTCCTCCTAAAATGCCTTTTTCTGGATATGTGGCCCCTTTCTTTCCCTCTCCTTTCATTCCCACTACCCCTTTCTTCCTCCTAGTATTGCCCACCCTAACTGTCTTCCCCATCCACTCCTCCCCCTCCATTTTTTTCCTTTCCCAGCTCATTCCATCTTCCCTTATGCATCACCTAACCTCTACTGCCATCCACTAGAATTTCAGACACACCTAAAAAATGCCCACTAGTGCTCTCTGAGATAGCTACTGTTTTGCTTCCCTTCTTGATGTGTCTACACTCCACCTATTGCTCTATTTCCCCTGAGGACTTTCCATTGGTTAGCCGTAAAGGATCAAGTTACATTCAAGACCCTCTGCCTTACCCACAAATGCACACAAGGAAACGCGCCTCAATACTTATGCGAGAAGATAAAAAAACTACACCCCTAATCTGGCCCTCTGATCAACTAACCAAAACCTCCTCCACATCCCCAAGTCCAACTACAAATATAAAGGAGAACGAAGATTCGCAGTCCATGGACCACGGCTATGGAACGCTCTACCCACGGACATTCGCATGGAAGAAAACCCTCAGGCCTTGGGGAAAAAAATAAAAACCCACCTCCTCTGAAGGATCTGAGGACATTGGATACAAAGCGCCTTGAGGCGATTTAGTTTGCATTTGTAGTGCTATACAAGTTACTCACTCACTCACTCACTCACTCACTCACTCACTCACTCACTCACTCATTTCTTCATTTCATTCTCTTTATACACATTCTCAGCTATTCAGAGTAGGTATAATAGCCTATTGTTTATTAAACACTCTCATCACATGTTTTTAGTGATCCACCACTTGAGATGTGGTAAAGGATGCCAATTTAGTTAAAGTTGCAAGGCAATATCATTGTGCATAACTCAGTAACTTGGGTGCCATTTCTTTGTTTGCTAGAAAATCTGAGAATGGTCACCATTTTTAAAACTAATTGGTCCTCTAAAGCTTTCAATACAATTGTTAAAGCAGAACTAAAGGCAAAAGTTTTATTTCATCTTAAATAGAATAACCCGGTTCTAACCAGTGGCGCCTGGTGGTATTTTTTTATTTTTTTTTGAGGGGAGCGGCAAACAGTGATAATCAGTAAAGCCCTATCAGTGCCCATTAATGCTGCCTATCAGTGCTGCCCATCAGTGCCTCCTCATAAATGATGCCTATCAGTGCCGTCCATCAGTGCCTATCAGTGTCCATCAGTCCCGCTTATCAGTCCCCATTAGTGACGACTATAAGTGCAGCCTCATGCGTGCCACCTCATCAGTGCCCATCAGTGCAGCCTCATCAGCGTACATCAGTAAAGGGGAAAAAATACTTGTTTGCCAAAATTTATAACAGAAACTACAAAAAATATTTTTTTCAAAACTTTCCGTTTTTTTTTTTTTAATTTGTTAAACAAAAAATAAAAAAACTTGTGGTGATTTTTCAACTAAACTATGTGGTTTTTCAGCACTTTAGCACCACCCTTTGGGCAAATTCTGCTAATGTCTGATGGCTAGCATTGGTTCGAAGCATGCACGTTTATACCGACGGACTTGTGTACACACGTTCGGATAAACCAACGGAACACATTTGTTGTCGGACAATTTGAGAGCATGGCCAGCCAACATTTGTTGTGGATCATACAGACGGTTGGATTATCCGACAAAACACATCCTTTGGACAATTGTTGTCGGAATATCCGATTGTGTGTACAGTCCTAAAGTACGACAGCGCTGAAAGCTGAAAATTGGCCTGGTCAGGAAGAGGGGTATGAGTGCCCAATATGCAAGTGGTTAACTAATTGCCGACCGCCCGCCGTCATATTACTGTGGGACGGTGGCACTGCTACGCGGGAGCACGTAGCTCTACGTCCTCCCTTTAGCAGCTTGTAGGGCGCGCACGCGTGCCGCCGGAGGCGCACGTCCCCCGAGTCCCATGCGTGTGCCGGCGGGTATGATCGCCGCCGGGCACCCGCGATTGCTCGTTACAGAGCGGGGAACGGGAGGTATGTGTGTAAACACATACCTCTCGTTTCTGTCAGCGGGGGAAACGCTGATCTTCTGTCCATACAATGTATGGACAGAAGATCAGTGATTTCCCCTAGTGAGGCCACCCCCCCCATACAGTTAGAACACACCAGGACCACACTTAACCCCTTCCCTGCCCCCTAGTGTTAACCCCTTCACTGCCAATGGCATTTTTATAGTAATAAAATGCATTTTTATAGCATTGATCGCTGGTCCCAAAAATGTGTCAAAAGTGTCCGATGTGTCCACCATAAGATCGCAGTACCGAAAAAAAAAAAAACGCTGATCGCCGCCATTACTAGTAAAAAAAAAAATAATAATAAAAATGCCATAAAACGACCCCTTTTTTTGTAAACGCTATAAATTTTGCGCAAACCAATTAATAAACGCTAATTGCGATTTTTTTTAACGAAAAATATGTAGAAGAATACGTATCGGCCTAAACTGAGGAAAAAAAATGTTTTTTTATATCTTTTTGGGGGATATTTATTATAGCAAAATGTAAAAAATATTGCATTTTTTTCAAAATAGTCGCTCTATTTTTGTTTATAGCGCAAAAAATAAAAACCGCAGAGATAATCAAATACCACCAAAAGAAAGCTCTATTTGTGGGAAAAAAAGGACGCCAATTTTGTTTGGGAGCCACGTCACACGACCGCGCAATTGTCAGTTAAAGCGACGCAGTGCCGAATCACAAAAAGTGCTCTGGTCTTTGGACAGCAATATGGTCCGGGGCTAAAGTGGTTAAAGGTAGCAACCATAATTCTAATCCTACAAGTGATCTTTAAAGGCGGTGCCCATAATTCTACCCTTACAAATATCCCTTAAAGGCTGTGCCTATAATTCTACTATTACATGTAGTGCCAATAATCCCACCCTTACCAAGCTCCTTTAAAGATGGTGCCAAGAAGTGTATGGATGAACCCCCTGATGCACACTGTACAGTTGCTGTTGCACATGCCTGTTTTGATGATTATAGTATTAAGAAAATATAACTATACTTTCATTTTAGGGGGGAACTGCAAAGTGCATATAGTATGCAGGTTGTGCAATACTATGAGAAACCAAACTAACCACATTAGAGAACAATGAGCAGTGCATGTATTAGATATGCAGAGCATAGTCATTCTTCAGAAGTCACCAGAATGTGTGGAATCCATACAGAGCTGTACCTAAAATGAATCCTAAGTCAGCACAATGTTATCATTCCAAGCACAGTCTCCAGCATTAGACAACACCTCACAGCATCATGTCATTTTTAACTTTGATGTATGTGATGTAATACAGTGAGTCAGTCATTGCTGTATGCCCAAGTACAGACAGAAAGGATTAAACTTATAGTTTTCTGTCTGTCACCTGTTTTAGTGGTCCTTTGATTACACGCGGCCTGTCTCGTAATCGGCATGAGCAACCAGATGGTTCTTTACTATGCAGGGACAGCTGCGGCTCTTTTGTCTCCGTCTCCACATAACCAAAATGATACTGGAATGCAAGGCGTGATAGCGTGTCTGCATACAGCACACTTCTTGCATTTCACATCAAGCATAAAACAAAAATAAATTACTGAAATATAAAATGCCATAATACCACCATCAAACACTTTTGTCTAGCAGAATGCTAGAAAAAGTAGCGCTAAAATGCAGAGAGAAATGTAAAGTTTATCTAAACGGAAAAACAAAAATGTAATTTATTGCAGCTTTACAGTCCATGCATGTGTAGCGGGGTCGTCCTGTCAAAGCCTTTACGACAGGTCATCCCCACTGGACTTACATTCCCATTTGTAAATATGTTAAAGATAGTTTAAAAGTTATGCATTGCGGGACTACAAGTAGTGGAGATATGGACTCCATAGACTCCAGAGAGAGACGGACTACATTTCCCGCAATGCTTTGCCCTCCAGGAGGATGTGAGGTCTCGCTAGACCGGTGGAGGAGGTTATTTAGGAAAAGGGAGTGGCACCTTTTTCGCTCTCTGGGACCCGCCTTCTCTCCTGTGCGGAGCAGCTGATGGAGACTGCCGTGTCTTAGGCCAGAAGGGGGCCTAGATTTGGGGAAGAACCTGCCATCCAGACGGAAGCAAGACCTCAACTCCAAGCCAGTATTTCCGGAAGATTGAAGAGGCTGTCCAGCTGATAACAGTAGCAGGGCCGGGATCCTGTGTGTTCTGGAGCGACACCTGAGCAGCGGGTTCCCTTTTCTTCTTCTTGAGGAGGAATCGGATCGGCCTGTTGGGTGAGAGAGCACTTGTTTAGCCTTTGACTACCTGGTTATCATAGACACCCAGGGCCAGATCCACATAGATGGGACGCCCGCGTGGCGTGTCCCATTTACTCTGCGCCGCTGTAAGTCGTAAGCGGCGATTTCCTTATCCTGAAAGAAATGCTGCTGTAACCTACGGCGGCGTAGCGTAAATGGGCCGGCGTTCGCGGGTCTAATTTAAATTGACTAGGGGGGGCGTGTTTTATTATAATTATGAATGACCCGACGCAAACAACGCTTTTTTTTTTACCTGAACATGCGCCGGCCGTGGACGTATCCTAGTGCGCATGCGTGAAATCACGCCGCAAATAGTCAATGAAACAACGTGAACGTAACTTACGCCCAGGTCCATTCTGGATCGGCGTACGCAAGCGACGTAATCGACGTCCAATACGACGCGGTCCCGACGTCCATACTTAACATTGGTTGCGCCACCATATAGCTGGTCTACATTTACGCCGGAGATACGCTTACGCAAACGACGTAAACTCCGCTCGATCGTTTGTGGATCGCCGTATCTACCTCATTTGCATATTTTACGTGGACACGCCCCTAGCGTCCAGCGTAAATATGCACCTTAAATACGACGGCGTAAGCCGTCGTATCTTAGCTAGAAGCTGGCGTATTTTTGTTTTCTGGACGGAAAACAATGATACGCCGGCGGGAAATTCGAATTACGCCGGTGTATCTATAGATACACCGGCGTAATTCCTTTGTGGATCTGGCCCCCAAGCCTAGTTAACTGTCTCAGTGTTCATAGTGGTGACTGACGCTGACGAGCGATCAACACCGCCACGATCTACTGCCATAGATGTTCTGTTGTATGATTTCTTTCCTATAACCGTTACCTGTGGATTGCAATTTAAAGTGCACCTACCGGCCGCTACGTTGAACATTGACTAGTCTACAGGACTGTCCGTTAGGGACGCTCGCGAGCAGAGGCTGATCTTGAGTTTAGGCGGGTGGTACCTCACTTAGGTATAAAATTCTTGTTAACTTACATTAATTACTGGTTCTTGCAAATGCCCTTGCGAATCAGTTTGGGTTTCTTTTGATTGACTGTGGTTGTATTTAAACCTTATGCCTGTCATTTCTAAGTTCCCTATAGTAAACATACCCCTTTACGGTCAATCATACTTACTGTGTGGAGTGTATTTCTTTATTTTTCTCGCCTGGAGGGGTCGTATGACCCCAGCACGTAATTTTTTGTCATATTGCTATTGTATACTGCGTGTCTGTTATTGTGACTCCAACCCAGTAGGGGTCACAATATCCCACTACCAGACTTCTGATGTGTCAAGGGCGGGTTCGAGCTGATTAAACAGGGGTGAGCTAAGCTAAAGAGAGTAGATCTCAAAATCAACCAGCGGCTCCCTCGGGGGTAGCGCTACACTTTTTTTTTACATGGTAATCCTGCGAATAACACACTTCATTGCTGTTTAAATCAAATTCATTTGTTTGGAGGAAACCATGGTGGCAACTACAACTACAAAAAATATAACAGCTTTTCAGGAAAAAAAAAATGTTTGTTTACCTTTTTCCCACTGGCATAACCCACATATGCTTAAAGTGGAGTTCCACCCAAAAATGGAACTTACACGTTTTGGAACCCCCTCCTCCGGTGTCTTATTTGGCACCTTTCAGGGGGAGAAGATACCTGTCTAATACAGGTATTTGCTCCCACTTACTGGCATAGATCACCTCGGTGATCTACGCCACTTCTGGCACCTACTCTGTGCCCCCGCTGAATTCTGGGCGACACACAGCTCCCAGAACACAGTGGGGACCAGTGAAGAGGCACAGCACTACTCGTGAATGCGCAGTAGGGAACCAGGAAGTGAAGACACAACGCTTAATTTCCCGATTCCCTCACCGAGGATGGCGGCGGGGGCAGCCGAGAGCCGAGCGGTTGCTCGGCCTCAGCTGCTGACATCGCGGGCACCATGGACAGGTAGGTGTCCATATAAAAAAAGTCAGTAGCTGCTGTATTTGTAGCTGCTGGCTTTTTAAAAAAAGATGTAAGTGGGACCTCCACTGTAAGCACAGCAGACAGGCCTTAAAGTGTTATTAAACCCAGGAGCCTGTATTCACTATATCTGGTCTCTCACACCAAGGGGTTTAAAAGCTCAAATTACACAGTGAATAAGTCAGAGGAATGGCTTCTCGGTCCCCTTTCCAGGCAGATACTTATCCATCATGGAGTTGTGTGAATTGCTCCAAATCTATTCTGCAACAGGGCAACGACTTAAACATACAGCCAATGTCACTAAGAACTATCTTAAGCATTAAGAAGAACAAGGAGCCCTGGAAGTAATGGTTTGACCCCCACAGAGCCCTGATCTCAACATCATCAAGTCTGTCTGAGTTTACATGAAGAGACAGAAGGTTTTGACTCAGCATACGTCCATAGAACATGTGTTGTTAGTTCTCCAAGAGATTTGAAACAACTTACCTGCTGAGTTCCTTTAAAAACTGTGTGTAAGTGTACCTAGAAGATTTGATGCTACTTTGAATGCAAAGGGTGGTCACACCGAATATTGATTTGATTTGGATTTCTTTTCTGTTCGTTTACTTTTTTTTTTTTTACTTTTTTTTTTTACATTAATAATAATTAAACAAAAAACGATTAAAACTTTTCAGCATTTTTTCACACCTGCTTAAAACTTTTGTATATACCAGTATATATATATATATATATATATATATATATATATATATATATATATTTCCGTTAATGAATGAATGACATTTTGATACACACTACATTGCCAAAAGTATTGAGATGCCTGCCTTTACACGCACATGAACTTAAGTTGCATCCCAGTCTTAGTTTGTAGAGTTCAATCTTGAGTTGGCCCACCCTTTGCAGCTTCAACTCTTCTGGGAAGGCTGTCCCCAAGGTTTAGGAGTGTGTCTATGGCAATGTTTTACCATTCTTCCAGAAGTGCATTTGTGAGGTCAGGTACTGATGTGGATGAGGCCTGGCTCGCAGTCTCTGCTCTAGGTCATCCCAAAGGCATTCTGTCGGGTTAAGGCAGTGTTTCTCAACTCCAGTCCAGGTCATGTTTTCAGGATTTCCCTCAGATGAAAAGGCTGTGGGAATTACTAAGGCAGTGAAACTGATCAAATCACCTGTGCAGAATAATGGAAATCCTGAAAACCTGACCTGTTGGGGGGCCTTGAGGACTGGAGTTGAGAAACACTGGGTTAAGGTCAGAACTCTGTGCAGGCCAGTCAAGTTCCTCCACCCCAAACTCCCTCATCCATGTCTTTATGAACCTTGCTTTATGCACTGGTCCAAATCATTTGGTGAAGGGGGATTATGGTGTGGGGTTGTTTTTCAGGGGTTGGGCTTGGCCCCTTAGTTCCAGTGGAACTCTTAATGTGTCAGCATACCAAGACATTTTGGACAATTTCATGCTCCCAACCTTGTGGGAACAGTTTGAGGTTGGCCCCCTCCTGTTCCAACATGACTGTACACCGGTGCACAAAGCAAGGTCCATAAAGACATGGATGAGCGAGTTTGGGGGGGAGGAACTTGAATGGCCTGCACAGAGTCCTGACCTCAACCCTATAGAACACCTTTGGGATGGATTAGAGCAGGGACTGCGAGCCAGGACTTCTCTTCCACATCAGTGCCTGACCTCACAAATGCGCTTCTGGAAGAACGGTCAAACATTCCCATAGACACACTCCTAAACCTTGTGGACAGCCTTCCCAGAAGAGCAGAAGCTGTTATAGCTGCAAAGGGTGGGCCAAATCAATATTGAATTCCATGGACTAATGCCGCATACACACGATCAGGCTTTTGCCTGGCCAAATCACATCGGAATTCCATCAGAGAAAAATAGAACATGTTCTATATCTAAATTCCGATGGAATTTATCAGAATTTCCAATGAAAAAATTCTGATGGGACTACACACGATAGGAACATCCAATGGAAAAAGTTTGTCTGACTCTTTCCATCGGAAATTCTGATCGTGTGTACGGGGCACAAGACTGGAATGTCATTAAAGTTCATGTGTGTGTAAAGCAGTGTTTCTCAACTCCAGTCCTCAAGCCCCCCCAACAGGTCATGTTTTCAGGATTTCCCTCAGATGAAAAGGCTGTGGGAATTACTAAGGCAGTGAAACTGGTCAAATCACCTGTGAAAAATAATGGAAATCCTGAAAACCTGACCTGTTGGGGGGCCTTCAGGACTGGAGTTGAGAAACACTGGTGTAAAGGCAGGTGTCACAATACTTTTGGAAATATAGGGCCAGATTCAGGAAAGAAATAAGCCGTCTTATCTCCAGATAAGACGGCATATTTCAGCGCCTGGCCCTCCTATCTATGCGCCCGATTCATCGAATCAGTTACACATAGATTTCCATAAGATCCAACAGGCATAAGTCTCTTTCGCCGTTGAATCTTATTTTCATATTTTAGGCTGGACGCTAGGTGGCGTTCCCGTCTAAAATATGTAAATGAGCCTATACGCCGATTCCTGAACGTGTGCCCGGCCGGCGTATCTCCTTACGTCGTTTACGTAAGACTTACGCACGACCTAAAGTTATCCCTGCTATAGTTGGCGCAGCCAATGTTAAGTATGGAGGTCGGAACCGACGTAATTTACGTTGTTTGCGTACGTCCATTCACAATTCAGCTGGCCGTCATTTATGCTGACGTCGCTTTCATTGACAAGTAGCGACGTGATTTGGAGCATGCGCACTGGGAACCAATGACGGCTGGCACATGCGCAGTTCGTTCGGCGCGGAGATACACGCCCCCTACCCGCCAAATTTGAATTTGGCCGGGTGATTTACGCTACGCAGCCTCAACTCTACAGGCAAGTGCTTTATGAATAAAGCACCTGCCTAAAAAAGTTGCGGCGGCCTAACATAAATGATATACGTTAGGCCAAGTTAAAGATAGGCTCTCCATCCTGAATCTAGCCCATAGTGTATATATATATATATATATATATATATATTTTTTTATTTTTTTTTTAAAGGTAGGAAAGAAATTGAGATGGTCAAGGTTAATTTATAAAGCAGTGAATGTGGTATTCGTTTTATATTAAAAGACATTCACTAGAAAGATTTACCTACAGTGAATCTTTAGTGAATGTCACATTAAATATGCCCTTGGTTTCCCCACCCAGCTTGTTTACAGAACACATGTTCTGTGTAGTAAAACAACAGAACAAAGCAAGTTACCTGGAATCAATCACTTAACACCGTGCTCCATCTGCAGCCAATTTTGAGGTTTATAAACTAGCACTGATGGCTCAAAGACCCATAAATATTCGGCATAGCATTCAACTCATTTTAGATCAAATAAAATACTGGTGTGTATTTGTTCAGCCACATTATAAGCTAGTGGTGGCATTTCTTAAGGGAGATTTAAAAATCTATTCACCTTGTTAAAAATAAGAACTGCTCATTTTTGAATAGTTTATATTTTTATTATAATTCATTTACTGTATATGGAAGACTTGTAAGTGTCCTTAATTGCTTAGTGCAGTCTACTTTTTTGGGGTGATTTTTGGGGTGATCTCAGTATTTTGTGCACTTTACTCAAGTATTACTTAAGTATTACCCTGTATGCCAAGTGCTCCAGTATGCCACAAACAACACATTTATTCAGAGGCACATTTACAGACTGCTAAATTAATGCAGACAGGACCGGACTTACCTTTGGGCTTGACCGGGCTCAAGCCGATGGGCCCCCCTCAATAAGGGACCCTGGGCTCAATCACATGAACTCCCCCGTTTGCGGCAATCTTGGCAACCCCCTCCCTCAATTTCGCTGAAATCCCCTCCCACAATTTCGTGGCAATCGCGGCAATCCCCCGTCTGCAGCAATCGTGGCAATTTCGGCACCCCCCTGCTCAACAACTTTTGCGGATGGATGTAATCCTCGGTAGCCCCAGCCCCCCCCCCCCGCATTACAACTTCGATGCTCCAGGGGGCCCCTTCACTGTGTAAGGGGTCCCAAAATAACTGAAGACGGCCCTGGGAAGAGGTAAGAAGTCCGTGCAGTGGCTGCCCCCCTGTGCTCAACAACTTTGATCGGTCGGTCGGCAGATCAAAGCCCCCCCACCCCCCCTCAACAACTATGATTGGTCGGCGGTAACAACCCAACCCCCCGCTTCTCTGCTCCAGGGGGCCCCTTCGATTATTAAGCCCAGGGACCCCCACCACCCTAAGTCCTGCCCTGAATGCAGATGATTACATTAGCAACAGTTAGTATAGAAAACATAGTTTACACATACTGATTAGCCTTTAGGTATTATTCAGATAAGCTTTACAGTAAATGTGGTACCAAGTATACATGTGTTATTAATACATCCATGTGCAATGCCTTTACCAGTAGGGTGGGCAAATCTGCTTGGGTTTCACCAAGGGCTCAGTGGATCCTGTTTCAAATTTGACAAAGCCATACTTAGCGTCCAAACCCACAGAAATTTATGAAGGGTGAATAATGTTAGTAAGTTCTGTAAATTTTTAGAACTAATGACAAACTACTGTTAAAAGGGCCTGGGAAGCTTGGCACTTTCACTGAGGAATTGTATTATTTTTTTTAAACATTGAATTTGACTTGCATACAGCAGCAGCACCCCATTACCAATCCGTATTTTTCGCTCCATAAGAAGCACATGGCCATAAGACGCACCTAGGTTTTAGAGGAGGAAAACAAGAAAAAAAATATTCTGAAACCAAATGGTGTATCAAAATATTTACCAGTGCCCATGAAATGCAGCCTGACCTGTGCCAAATAAATGCAGCCTTACCAGTCCCATAAAATGCAGCCTGACGTGTGCCCATTAAATGCAGCCTGACTTGTGCCCATTAAAGTGGTTGTAAACACTCCCCCTGAAGTTACACCTACAGGTAAGTCTAGATTAAAGCTTACCTGTAAGTGTTTGAAATATCTCCTAAACCTACACGGTTTAGGAAATATCTGCCAAAAGGTATACACTGTTGTCTACAGAGCATGCGCGCTGTATACAACGGCGCAGTGATGATCCCATTCATAAAAACGACAATGCCGTATTTGCCTGCTCCCGCGCGTCTTCATTGCTCCTGCCAATCACAGCGCCAGAGCGGCAATACCCAGAAGTAACCTTCCGGGTATCTGTGGAGAGATGTCTGCGGCTGGAGGGGAACATGAGGATGGCTTCGGGGGCTTCCATCTAAGGTAAGTAATGCATAATGGATTCCTGGCGGGAATGTGTTTGTTTTTCCGAGGGGAAAAAAAAGCGCATCCTCAGAATCAAGTATGAGACGGGAGCGCTCATTCTGGTAAAACTAGTGTTCGGAATGGAGATAGCACATTCGTCACACTGTACGAAGCACGAAGACTGAAAAGCACAAATCGTCTCTCATCAAACTTTTACTAACACGAGGATCAGCAAAAGCAGCCCAAATGGTGGCGCCGTTTCAATGGAACTTTCCCTTTATATTCCCGTCGTAAATGGTGTACGTCACCGCGCTTTGGACAGACGGTATTTGGCCTGAACTTGTGTATTAAAGGCAGGCTTGAGAGGAATCCCATTGGGAAAAACTTTTTCCTGCCGAGAAAAACAGATGTGTGTACGAGGTATGAGTTCTCTCTGGTTCATAACTGTCCTGTTACTGGCCAATTTCTATAAAATTCTTAAGACACAATTGGAAAGGCCCAGCAATAGACCTAGCTTTTATGAAGCAAAGGCTAACTTCGATCATGCTCCATGAAAAAAATGGGTGTCCTACAAGACAAACAAACCTGTGTTTAAAATCATATAGACCCCTTGGCTTTCTTATCTACAGGTACTGGACAATCAGGGTTGACATTGGACCGGTGGTAGGGTAGATAACTGAACGTGTATTGTCCCACTCCTCTGTACTTTTCTCTGTTTTTCTTTCTTTTCTTTTTCTTACTTGATTTTTCTATATCCTTCCCCAGGTGCAATATTGGTCCTCTAGTGCAGGGGTCTCCAAATTGTGGCCCAAGGGCCAGATGTGGCCCTTTGCTAGTCTTTATCGGGCCCTAGGGGCAATATTACTCCCAATGATGCACTTATTCCTCACGCTTACACCAACAATGGGTCACTAGTTCTTCCATTAATACCAATGATGGGATACTATTCCTCCACTATTAGTAGTACTACTTCTCCTCCTACTGACCACCAACCCTGAGGCCATATTTAATCTCACTAATGGTGGGCCTGGGACATTTTCTACCCCCACTGGCCACAATCCAGTCATGACTAAGCATTGTATATCGATGTGAAACGTGTCAGCTGTATATCCCATATGCTGTTTTTTGCTTTTGTAGTGTTTGTTTTTATTAGAATTAAAGGCCTACATCATTTTTTACATTATACCGGAGTGCGGCTGTCCATTATTTTCCTCCTTCCATTTGTGCCTTGTGCATTGCCTGCACCCATCGGGGATCTCTTGAGCCTACACTCCCCTCCGAGGTGAACTCATCTGGAGCGGCGGTCTTTCTTTCTTATTGTTATTTTGGACAGCCAGGAGGTAAGTTCTTGATAACTGGAAATAGGCTAAATGATGTACAATAGCCAGGGCTTTTTTTCTCAAACATTAGGTGCTGGAACTTAACCACGGCCCCACAAAACCCCTCCCCCTACACACACCCTCCAAATCACATAAAAATATGTTCAGTCAAATTTCAAGAAAACAGTAAGAGGGTCTTAAAGAGGGTTGCCCAGAGGCGATTTAGTTTGCATGTGCCGCGCTATATAAGTTTTTCATTCATTCATTTATTCATTCATTCAAAGGGGCATTAAATACCAGGATTGCATTACATACAGAGTGCAGAGTTCAGGAGGAGTAACATACAGAGTGCAGAGCTGTCACTTGTAAACACAGAAACCAGACTTCTGTGTTTACAAGTGATCGTGGTGAGCCAGAGGTGGTGGAACAGAGTTCCACCAAGTTCCCCCTGAAAAAAAAGCCCTGACAGTAGCTATCGTTCAACCTGGAGAACTAAGAACAGATAGTGGTGAAAAAGAAGCACTATGAGGGACAGCTGTGGATTGAAGGTAAGTATTGTAGTAACATTTTGTTTTTATATTTTGTCTCTTAATGAACCAATTTTTCAATTTTTTGGGGGGCTAAAGTTCTTAATTGCTGCTACTAACGACCGCTTATTATGATTTTCTAGCAAATAAGTGTGCCTGAAGCATACTGCAAGAGTCTTGAGCTCCAACTTTGTTTCTTGATAGAGATCCCAATCCCTTATATTCATTAATAGCAATCCCACAGAAATAGCTTAGGCAGGAGGGCTTTTAGTTTGTGAGGTCAGTTGGAAGGACAATACAGGGAAGTGGAAAATACTTTAATCACATCATTTTTTTTCTTTCCTTTTATTAAGCAGAAAATGATGCATTTCCACAACAGCCTTATACATAAATGTTAAAAACTAGAAGGAAGTGTCTTTATCGCCAGCAGTAATGAGCCAGGTGATTCCTTATGCTTTCTGAAATATGACGTTGATAAATGACAGTTGCATTCTAAATAGACCACATCTCCTTTTCCCCTGTTTTTAGAAAATAACATCCAATATAGCTTTGTAGAATTGCACAGAGTTTATTGGTTAATAAAACATGGTACACTGGTTTGTGGAAGCTAATATGATGCTCATTTTTTTATATTGCTGATAGCCTTCATGTTTCTACACTTCATGATCAGTTGACTACATCATTATTTTGATGTGTTATATACTGCACCCACATATGAGTCATTAGGTCTGTTAGTAAAAGAAAACTCATAATTTACGGAGAAAATTGCTTTCTAGTGCAATTTACTAATGGACTCCTAGCCATTTTTCATAAATAACTGTTCAGATTACAGGAGCAAATAGGATTTTTTTCAAACTGATCTAAATAGTCCAGTGGCAATATTAATGGTGATGCATGTATTTCTCAATATATGTAAATGCTTAAAAAAAGAAAAGAAAACAATAACATAAAGATTTATGTAGTGTCAAATTTTCATAAACCCTGTGACTCTTGTAACAGAAAGTTGTGTGTGCACACCGTACTTTGCATGACCCATTAATGTCTTTGACTTTGGTATCCTTAGGACATTTGCGCCCTTTAAATTTGTCAGTGTTTTTCTGTACATAGGCAACAGTGTATTATCTCTCTTGTCCTTACTCTACCTCTTCTCAATCATCAAGGGATATGTTCTCAGTTTACATGCTTGTGGGGTTAGCCTTGTCACTTGAGTACAAGTAACTGCTCCTGCACACTACACCACACAGAACATTTGTTTTTCTATAAATGGTCCCATTATCATCCATTACCAGCATGAAAAATCCAGTTTAGCCAGTAATGATCAGCTTCAATTTAAGGAAAATTGTCTGTTTGTGAAAAAAGAAATAGTAACCACTTTAAAAAAAAAGTGACACACAGGAGCATTAATATTTACATATTTTTTTCTTTTACATATTTCCTTTATTTATGACTAAAAAATATGTTTAAAGATATTGTTTTCAAAGTAAATATGAAAGTTTGCAAATCAGTGTAATGGAGGTTATTTACTAAAGCTAGTCAAGCTTTAGACTCCATTTTAACACACACTTATGCCACACTAGCACTGCAAGGCAGACCCACCGGTTGCCCTCCCGGCTGTAAAAACAGAGCAGGGGAACCCCCAGGGAAACTCACCACCCGACCCAGTTGTAGCTGTGCATAAGCGCTGACAAGTGCTGAGAAGGCTGTGCTGTCCCTCAGGAAGAGATTTGCAGTCTTTTGCTGCGGTATTTCAGGCACAAGAGGCTAATTCTAAAATGGCCACCGTATGCCAGAAAACAGAATGCGGGCTACAGGAAAATGGCACAAAACACGCTAATGTAAAACACAATGACGCAGTAGACAGTGACACAGCAGCACTCCCCACACCAAATCAACTGCCCCTCAGAACACGGACCCTGGTAGTGACAGAACCCAAGGAGAGAGCCCCCCCCAACAGCCGCCAACCAGTATGGGGGAAGGAGGGAGAGAGGAAAGCAGGGCGTACCCCCAGTCGACCTCCCAGGAAAGCCATACCACCTTTTTTTTTTATGTCATTAAAAACGATCGTGTGTGGGCTCCAGAGCATTTTTCACAATGTAAAAAATGGCTATTAAAAATTTAGAATATGCTCTAATTTTTCACGTTGCCGTTTTTTACAACGTTAAAAATGGTTGTGTGTGGGCTTTAACTGCTTGCCGACCTGCCGCCGTCATTTTACAACGGCAGGTCGGCACGCCTGGGCGAGAGCCTGTAGCTCTACGTTGGCTCTTTAAAGGCCACTCTAGGGGGCGCGTGCACGCAGCCGGCGGCGCGCCCCTGCTTGCCCCCGAGTGCAGTGCGTGTTCCCGCCAGGCTCGCGCGATTGCTCGGTACAGAGAAAGGACCGGGAGCTATATGTGTAAACACAAAGCTGCCGGTCCTGTCAGCGGGGAAACGCTGATCTTCTGTTCATACAATGTATGAACAGAAGATCAGTGATTTCCCCTAGTGAGGCCACCCCCCCCATACAGTTAGAACACACCCAGGAACATACTTAACCCCTTCCCCGCCCCCATAGTGTTAACCCCTTCACTGCCAATGGCATTTTTTATAGTAATCCAATGCATTTTTATAGCACTGATCGCTATAAAAATGCCAATGATGCCAAAAATGTGTCAAAAGTGTCCGAAGTGTCCGCCATAATATCGCAGTACCGGAAAAAAATGCTGATCGCCGCCATTACTAGTAAAAAAAAAATATTAATAAAAATGCCATAAAACTACCCCCTATTTTGTAAACGCTATAACTTTTGCGCAAACTAATCAATAACCGCTAATTGCGCTTTTTTTTTACGAAAAATAGGTAGAAGAATACGTATCGGCCTAAACTGAGGAAAAAAAAATGTTTAATATATTTTTTGGGGATATTTATTATAGCAAAATGTAAAAAATATTGCCTTTTTTTCAAAATTGTCGCTCTATTTTTGTTTATAGCGCAAAAAATAAAAACCGCATAGGACTGCTATAATGCTAACGAGAAAAAGTAGTATTTGTTTAAACTATTGTATTTCCATTTTCTGTGGGAAAACAAATATAATGCAGGTTAGAAAAAGGGGGTCAAACATGGTACTAGCAAAGTGCACATAAAGTGCCTGGTGAGTGTTTTTACACATGTTGATACTGCCACGGAACCTCTCCCTTTGGGGACAACGTATCACGCATGGTAACGACAAAATTGTTGGGTCACAGTCCGGTAAACCGCATAGAACGTAAATTGATCTCGTCCTCTTCCTCAACAGTAATTCCTTCTTTCTCACATATAATATTATGGAGGACACAGCATGCTTGTATAACTAGTTAAGCATTCTCCAGGCTCAGTTGAATTGTTGTATGGAATATGCGTCACTTGCTGGTCAAAATGCCAAAGGTGCATTCAATAAGGCGCCTTGCATGACTCAACCGATAATTAAAAATGTTTTTGGGGGTAGTTAGATTGTGCCTGGCATAAGGCCTTAGGAGTTGCTGAGAAAGTGCAAATGCCTCATTAGCTACAAGCACATGTGGCATATCTGGCCCTACAGTTCCTGGAGGAGGTTTGTCTGATGGCAAATGAAAGTGGCCCCCAGTACTCTTCTCCCCATTTGTGATGCTGTAAACACTCTTGAGTCTGCATTAGATCCATACGCCCCAATATCTACAGCTACAAACTTATAATCACTGTCACAGATTGCCATAAGCACAAGGGAAAAGTATTTCTTGTAGTTATAATATTGTGAGCCAAATCCAGGTGGCATCTGAATTCGGATGTGTTTCCCAGGGCTCCAACACAATGAGGGAATTGGGTTTTCTTCCAAAAAACATTTGCAATTTCTTGCCACATGCAAGTATCTGGAACAGGCATTGCAGTACACCGAAGCTTCTCCCATATTGCTTGACAGGTGTCATGCACAATTACGGAAATTGTAGAGGTTCCCAACAAAAAATAATGGTTTAGGGACGTATAGGATAGTCCAGATGCCAGAAACCTAGGAAGAGTAGAAGAAATTATGAAAGGAATCCAACATTACACTAGACATAATCAAGCAGAAAGGCTGGCTGGCTTACCTCAGGGTAAGTAGAAGTCGCTCCTCTGGTGTTTATCCTTTCCAAACGGGGATGCAACTTTTCCAACAAAAATTGAAAGGTTGGAACAGACATTCGCGTAAAATTGAATTTTTTTTGAGGGAAACGTGGCAGATCTGCATAGTGTAGAGCAAAAAAAACGTCAGTTGGCCTCTTGAGCAGCATGGGATGTGTCCAGCACCTGCGTCTTCTCGCAGAAATCTTCCTGGTCCTGCTTTTTTGTCTCCTCAAATAGGATAACATGACAAATAATGTCACATACTCAAAAAATCTCCCCAAATCCATTGCTGGATAATAAGCACGAACACTACAGCAAGGTATCAGGAAGCACAAAGCGAGCTGAAACCACAAAGCAGCATGGAAAGCACAATGCACGCTGGGGAAAATAAAGAATCATGGGAAAATTCATGGAAAGCTGATTAAACAAAGTTCTAAAAAAAAAAAAACGGATGAAAAACTGACAAAAACGGATGAAAAACGGACGAAAACGGATGAAAAACGGATGTCAACTGATGACAACGGATGAAAAACGGATGACAACAGATTAAAAGCGGATGAAAACGGATGAAAACTGATGTTTACTGACAACAACTGATGATAAAAAAACGTGACTGAATGGATCTAATGTACGGTCCGCACGTGTAAAAGGGCCCTAACAGTAAGGCCCCTTTCACATGTGCGGACCGTATGACCACATTTTCATCCATCCGTTTGCAGATGAAAACGGGACTTACATTGGTCCCTATGTGATTACGGGTGTTGGCGGATAAACATCCGCCGACACCCGTAATTGTCCGCATCCGCAATGATCCGATTTTTCGGACGGAAGAATGTCCTATTTTTCTTCTGTCTGGCGGATCGGATGAATACGAACATATGGTCCGTGTTCATCCGATCCCCCCATAGGGGAGAGCGAAGGAAAGACAGGGCGGTCTCTGCACAGTGTGCGGAGACCGCCCTGTCAGCCGACAGCTCAGCGGAGATTTTACGGAGGATCCCCGCTGAGCTTACGGACACACACAGAGCGGATCAATACTGATCCGCCACGTGTGAAAGGGCCCTAAGTACTGGGCCTTTTAATGTGCAAGTGGAATAAGGCAGTCTTGTCGCTTCAACCTTCATTGGCTCTTTGGTTTCACAGGTTGTAATATCATGTTGACTCAAAAACAGTTCCATAACATCATCTTCTGTTCCACCAAGTACTTTTCTCATTTTTTCTCACAGGTGCCCTTGGCATTGTCAAGGTCTGCAGTGGAAAAATAGTGCTTTATGTAGTGTCCCACCAATTAAGATGATTAGCACTTCCACCCCAATTACTCTGTATGTTGTTAGCTGTCAGCCATGCATTATAGGCTGAGACACTCACCACTTGAAGTGACAGGTGCACACATATGTAGCAGTGAAATCAACAAAAGATGGGGCACTTCTAATGCCGCGTACACATGATCGGAATTTCAGACAACAAATGTTCGATGGGAAATTCCGACCATGTGTAGGCTCCATCGGGCATCTAAGTGTAGGACAGCACAGTGGTTAAGTGGTTAGCCCTTCCACCTAGCAGCACTAGGGTGATCCGGTCAAATCCCAACCATGACACTACCTGCATGAAGTTTGCATGCTCTTCCTGTGCTTGCAGGGGTTTGTTAAAATGATAACGAAAATACCCGAAATTCAGATGAAAATGCATTCTGACGAAAACAAATGCACATGTCTAGTGCCTACATATTATAAGGTATGTAAAGTTACCTGAAGATGTTTTTTTGTTGCCTATCCAGAAATCCCCACAGGAACCTGTAGATGCTTGTTGTTGCCTATCTGAAACTAAAGCCCTGTACACACGATCGGATATCTGATGGAATCTAATCCGATGGATTTTTTCGTTGGATATCCGATGAAGCTGACTTTCATCAGTCTTGCCTACACACCATCAGTCAAAAATCCGATGGTGCCTAAACGCAGTGATGTACAACACTAGGGTGAGCCGAAAAAAAATTAAGTTCAATGCTTCCAAACATGCGTCAACTTGATTCTGAGCATGCATGGATTTTTGACCGATGGAGTTCCATACAGACGATCTGATTTTTCTATCGTTTTTTTATCCATAGCAAAAATGTAAAACATGTTCTATTTTTTTACACCGATGGAAATAAAACCGATGGGGCCCACACACGATCGGTTTGTCCGATGAAAACAGTCCATCGGTCGGTTTTCAGCAGACAAAGAGATCGTGTGTACAGGGCTTAAGTGTGGTTACTTGATGCTTTCTATTGCCTATTTGAAGGTACTTGCAGGTACACACTAACAATATTCACAATAGAGGACAGTGCAATAAAGCTACTGCACCACTTTTCTGGTGTTTATCCCTCTGAATAACTGGTTGGTCCAAATTCATGAAGCACATGCCACACCGTTGGTTCTGATGTGAGCAAATTTCAGGTAGTTCTAAAACGTGACACTTTATCATTGTGGTGCAATCAATGCACCAAATTCAAATTTATATATGGACAGTTCATATCTTATGAATGTGGAGTTTAAGACCAACTTTTGGCATACATAGAGACCCTGACACAGACAAATTTTGTCAGTGTGTCTTATTTATTTATTTATTTATTTATAAAAATGCTTTTTGGGAGCGCAGTCATTACACGAAGGCCTCGATGCGCTCATAGAACCACAGATACATGTAAAAACACATCATACAATATAATAATCACTTAAAAATCACATGATAACATCAACAGCTAAAACTGATAAAACTGCTAATATCTAACCCTAATTAAGACCATACGCCTGAGAAAATAAAAACGTTTTTAAAAACTTCCTGAACTTTAACAAATCCTTCTCCCGTCTTAAATGTAAAGGTAGAGAGTTCCAGAATAATGATCCTCGTACATCCAGAGTCCTCCCTCCACATTTAGTTTTCCTAAATTTAGGGACCGTCAAATTACCCTGATCAGCAGATTTTAACGATCTGCTGGGCACGTAACAGGTAAAAAAATTTTGCAGATACCCTGGGCCTATCTTATGGATGGCTTTGTGGACCATACAGCCCACTTTGAACGAGACCCGTTCAGCAACAGGTAACCAATGCAAGGCTTTTAGAGATGGTGTGATATGGTCCCGACGGCCCACTCCCGTTGCTAACCTAGCTGCCGCATTTTGGATCAACTGAAGCTTATGCAGAAGGGCTTTTGAGCACCCCATATATAACGCATTACAGTAGTCCAACCGACTGCCAATGAAAGCATTAATCACGTGGACTCTGTCTACCTCATCAATGAAATCCAATGTAGAACGCAGGAGTTTCAGATGGTAATAACACCCGCTTACCACCTGGTTTACCTGCGCCTCCAAAGACAGTTTGGAATCTAAAATGAATCCCAAATCCCGGACCTTAGTGCCCGGGACCGGGTAAGGCTTAAAGGAAACCGGCCAAGATGGAAAATCCGTCGAACTGGCTTTACTCTGAGTACTAATGATGATACATTCCGTTTTTGAGCCATTAAGTTTTAAATAATTTGATCTCATCCAGGACTGTATTTCCTCCAGACAGGCTGACAAATCCACCTGAACTTCCTTATTTTTTGGCAACTTAAAATAGATCTGCGTATCGTCTGCATAGACGTGAAAGCTGACGATATGGTGCCGAATAATATAGAGCAACGGCCTTATGTAGATATTAAGTAATATCGGCGATAACGCCGAACCCTGAGGAACCCCTTGAGGGCATTCTAAAAGTGATGCAGCATTGGCCAAATTCAAGTACAACTTCCAGACACGCACATTAATTTGGCACACTCTGCACCACTTTTATAATGCACGCAAAACACTTTAGCAAAATCTGTCACTCTTTATGAATTCTATTTAAACAGCTGAACATTTTGTTTAGCCCAGCACACAAATTGCTGTCAGTCAGTAGAACTTATACAAAGTACACACAACACCTGGAAGGCCTTACATAGCCCCAGGTCATCTCCGACATACAGCTACTGTAATCCAAATTGTTTAGTAATCTTTCTTGGATGAGTGCTGCAATAAAAACAATTTTACTCATTACTGGAATACAGGGGTTTGTTTGCTCATGAATTGAGGATTATCTACAGCATTACTGTAAGGCCTCGTACACACGACCAAAAAACTCAACGGAATCCATCAAGAAACTTGGTGGGAGAGCTTTTTTGCAGAGGAAAGCGGTTGTGTGTATGCTTTTCATCTAGAAAACAGTCGAGGGACTCGATGAGGAAAAAAGAGAACAAGTTCTCTTTTTCCTCGATGGGAGTCTCAATTTGCTTGTCGTGTTCCTCGTCGGGCTGGTTTTCGACGAGAAACACGTTGGTGTGTATGCTTAGAAACCCGCGCACCTTCGGTAAAAGTAGCGTTTGTAATAGAAATAGCACATTTGTCATGCTGTAACAGACTGAAAAGTGCAAATGTCTCTTACCAAACTTTTACCTAACGCGCAGTAACATGAGATTAGCAAAAGCAGCCCCAAGGGTTGTGCCAGTGGAATCGAACTTCCCCTGCCGTCGTATGTGTTGAAGTCACCGCGTTTGAGAACGAGGAGATTTGGTCTTGACAGTGTATACGCAAAGACAGCTTGTCAAGTTTCTCGACAAGCCTAACAAAGAACTCGTCGAGGAAAATGATGTGTCTTTTCCGACGAGTTCCTCGGTCGTGTGTACGAGGCCTAAGTTTCATTTACCTAGAAAATAGAGTGGAGGAGAAACACAACACCCACAAATAAGCAGGTCAGCTCTATATTGAAAATGAAAACTTAACATATTTATTTTTATTCATTTATTTCAGGTACTTATATAGCCTATAAAGGAATATGTGATCATTTCAGATAATAACAGTAAGAATCTATTAGAGAAGGATCTTTCAATGTAACTGAAAGGATTATAAACCAATTGCACTTATGGCACATTTAAATGAAATAGTAGTGCAGATAAAAACAATTCTTCAAAGGAATCCCCATTCAGCACACTGGCTTTAGATGGATTAAATGTAATGAGTTTATAATCTGCTCATTACATGTAGGCTGCTGAACATGTACCTCCATAACCCAACCTGATTCTAGCACACCTTACCTAAAAAAGATTGAATCATTACTATGCTGTTTATCACATCATAGAACAAAAATATCTCCATAATTTATATCGGATTTTCTTATGTAGCTTAAAGTATTGTATTAATGTTGTACTCCAGGAAAAGAAAAAAAAACACTGATTCATGCAGTATGTGTTAATTAAAGTGTTACTAATCCCAGGACCCTGCGTTCAATATATCTGGTCTCCCAAAGTACACATGGCACGCATTGCAATGCAATTAATTTAGTAATATAAACTGCTAAATACCAGGGCTTTTCCTGATTAAAATTTTCGTGTTCGATTCATTGATTTTTTTAAATCGATTAATCGACTAATTTTGATTAATTATAACGCACATACAGATCCAACTACTTTTAGCTGATCTCCTTGCAGGTTGATTCCCAGTGCAGCTAACAACCACTGGAAAAATGGATAGCAGGATACAAAAAACACACAAAGGCAGTGCTCGTTGGGAATAGCATTAAAACTTTTATAGTCTTCAAGTAGGTAACAAAATAAATATTGCACTGGAGATAAAATCGATGTAGCTACATAAACTGTAAAAATGGTGCGAGTAATACCAAACGGTAGCAAAATCAGTCACAAAAACATGTATCTAAGCATGATACTGGTATAAAAATGTGTACAAAGATACCACTTCTGAATCCAGATGAGGAGAGGTTAACATCAGTTCGTCAGCATGTTGAATGTCCCATGAAGGGAACTATCACAACTCCCAGTGGATGGCTGTAGAATCCCAGGTGGATAGAGGGAAGTGATAGAGGGAAGTGTAACAGCCCTTTCGTGTGGCAGATAGTAAGGTATATGAAGGCACAGCAAAAGGAGCCCTACAGATGGACACGTCCGTGACGTCACCAGATCTCCAACGGAACTCCCTGAAGACCCAGAAGCCGGCGGAGAGGTGAGTACCGATCAAAAGAATTTTGATTGATAAAAAAAAAAAATTACGATTAATCAAGGAATCAATAGTTAATTTCCACAGCCCTTTTTTATCAGCAGTATATGGCAGTTTTAAAATAAAAAAGAGAGATGCGCCAAACTAAGTGCAGTATGTCGTTTTAATCAGTAATACATTTGTACAATAAAGTAACTACTCACAAACATGGAGTAATATAGGCATTGGTGTGGCTAAGAGGCCGGGGTCATCATACGAGGTTCCACCGAAAAAGGTTTCTTCGTCCCAGCGCTGCACCAGACTTTGCACTCCTCACTCAGTTTTTAGTAAATCAACCCCACTGGGTGTAAAATAAGGAAACGCGTAATCCGATTGGCTGGCCGGGTCCCTCGCGTCACTTCCGGGGCGACAACGATACGCCGCGCTCCACGGTGGAACGCACGCTACATCAGACGGCTCTTCCTGGTTTCCTGTGTCCACTATACTATACCACACTTGCGGCTCACAAGCCTGGGACGAAGAAACCTTTTTCGGTGGAACCTCGTATGATGACCCCGGCCTCTTAGCCACACCAATGCCTATATTACTCCATGTTTGTGAGTAGTTACTTTATTGTACAAATTTATTACTGATTAAAACGACATACTGCACTTAGTTTGGCGCATCTCTCTTTTGTATTTTTTGGCTCTTCTAGACGCTTGCTTCTGCTTCAGGTGCTGCCGCTAAGTTCCCACATTTATCTAACTGCTGAAACTGGACTGTTCGGAGTATTTCGTTACCATATGGACTTATACTGATTGATGTTTATTTCAACTTTTATTTTTAGATTAGGTTGCTTGCTCAAAATGATTGTGCGCCACAAATTTATTTTTTCTATAGCAGTTTTAAGAATTCTATCAGTGTCCGGGCGAGCACTCGTTAAAGCTTATAGGAGGAGTTCTCATTCTACTCTGGCTATCCTATAAGACTGCAGGAGCCCTGTCCCTCCATCTGGACAGTGCTGATTAGCCCTGTGCTGACCACATGCTCTCTCAAGAAACTCTCCCACAATACAGAGGATTAACCACTTTGGTTCCACAGTGAGTATAACAAGCATGCTTTACTGCATATACAGACTGATTTTACTGTTGTGGGTTTAGTAACACTTTAAAAAATAAATTGCATTTTTAAAAGCAACATACATGAGTATCTGAATTTGACTTGATATTCACATTTTTGCAATTCCCGTTAAAGCAGAGTTCAGATTGGAAGAGGGAGAAGTAGCACAGGAAGCTAATCTGTTGTGTTGCAATACTTGTGCTCTAACAAGAAACATGCTGAAAGGAGGAGAGAATAGAGTAAAAGAGAGATGAGCTCATCAGACTGTTCTTTCTCATTTACTAGTGTTCATTCACAGACTGGATGCAGGTACAGAACCTAGTTGTATTACTTAACTGCAGTAAAGTCAGGTCTCCAGGGTGGCTGTACTGTCTGGCAAGCTAAACCTCAAGAATGAATAGACAGGAATAAAAATCCTTTCTTTTGGCAGCTAAAACCTTTCTCACATATACAATTTCATCCCCTGTTTGCCTGGAGTTCAACTTGAATGTCCCATGCATAACCACGCTCACGATGACCACTTTTGTAAGAATAACAATACTATTAAAATTAAGGAAAAGAAAAACCTAAGCAAAAAGGGCAACTCAAGTTAAAAATTAAGTTTTCAAACATGAATACATAATTATACCTCTGATATGGAGGAGTGTGTCACTTTCAGTCAATAGTGCTGTGCTTCGGGATTGGCCCTCTGCTGTCACATGTGTGTCCTGAGCCCTGTGTAAGCTCCAATTAGAGTGACCTCTACTTCTAAAGATCCTGCTTGCCTGCTGTTATACTGATCCAATTGCTTCATTACTTTGTGTGTCACTGACCTGGAACAAATGTAAAATAAAACTGTTCTGATTTCATAAATTGTCTGTTTCTACCAGGTCGTTAAATCAGAAAACATCAGAATTGCCGTCAATTATACACACACATTCACATATATATTATTGTACAGTGCATCCGGAAAGTATTCACAGCGCTTCACTTTTTCCACATTTTGAAATGTTACAGCCTTTTCCCAAAATGGATTCAATTCACTGTGTTCCTCAAAATTCTACAAATACCCCATAATGCGAAAAAAGTTTGAAATATTTGCAAATTTATACAATTTGTACATACAGTACTTCACAAAAGTGAGTACACCCCTCACATTTTTGTAAATATTTTATTATATCTTTTCATGTGACAACACTGAAGAAATGACACTTTGCTACAATATAAAGTAGTGAGTGTACAACTTGTATAACAGTGTACATTTTCTGTCTGTCCCCTCAAAATAACTCAACACACAGCCATTAATGTCTAAACCGCTGGCAACAAAAGAGTACACCCCTAAGTAAAAATTTCCAAATTGGGTCCAATTAGCCTTTTTCCCTCCCTGGTGTCATGTGACTTGTTAGGCCCCGTACACACGACCGAGCTTCTCGGCAGAATCCAGCGAGAAGCTCGCTGGGATCCAACTTCTGCCGAGAAGCTCGATCGTGTGTACGTTTTCGCCGAGCAAACTGACGAGCGAGGTGTCGAGCCAAAATAGAGAGCAGGTTCTCTATTTCCTCGACGGGCCATTGGGACTAATGGCTCGACACCTTTTTCGACAGCCTGGTCGACGAACTCGACGGCCGGCCGAGAACCTCGTCGGGCGGAACGATGGGTTTAGCCCGACGAGGTTCTCGTATGTGTTCTCACTCTCACTCTCTCATACTGGTCACTGGAAGTTCAACATGGCACCTCATGGCAAAGAACTCTCTAAAGATGTGAACATAAGAATTGTTGCTCTACATAAAGATGGCTTAGGCTATAAGAAGATTGACAAGACCCTGAAACTGAGTTGCAGCACGGTGGCCAAGAACATGCAGTGGTTTAACAGGACAGGTTCCACTCAGAACAAGCTTCACCATGGTTGACCAAAGAAGTTGAGTGCACATGCTCAGCATCATATCAAGAGGTTGTCTTTGGGAAATAGATGTATGAGGGCTGCCAGCATTGCTGCAGAGGTTGAAGGGGTGGGGGATCAGCCTGTCAGTGCTCAAACCTAACCTGCACACTGTTTCAAATTGATCTGCATGGCTTTCGTCCCAGAAGGATGCACAAGAAAGCCCACAAACAGTTTGCTGAAGACAAGCAGACTAGGACATGGATTACTGGAACCATGACCTGTGGTCTGATGAGACCAAGATAAACGTATTTGGTTCAGATGGTGTCAAGCCTGTGTGGCGGCAACCAGGTGAGGAGTACAAAGACAAGTGTGTCTTGCCTACAATCAAGCATGGCGGTGGGAATGTCATGGTCTTGGGCTGCATGAGTGCTGCTGGCACTGGGGAGCTACAGTTCATTGAGGGAATCATGAATGCCAACATGTACCATGACATACTGAAGCAGAACATGATCCCCTCCCTTCGGAGACTGGGCCACAGGGCAGTATTTCTACATGATAACAACCCCAAACACACCTCCAAGACGACCACTGTCTTGCTAAAGAATCTGAGTGTAAAGGTGATGGACTGGCCAAGCATGTCTCCAGACCTAAATCCTATTGGGCATTTGTGAGGGATCCTTAAACAAAAGGTGGAGGAGCGTAAGGTCTCCAACATCCACCAGCTCTGTGATGTCCTCATGGAGGAGTAGAAGAGGACTCCGGTTGCAACCTGTAAATCTCAGGTAAACTCCATGCCTAAGAGGGTTAAGTCAGTGCTGGAAAATAATGGTGGCCACACAAAATATTGACACTTTGGGCCCAATTTGGACATTTTCACTTAGGGGTGTACTCACTTTTGTTGCCAGCAGTTTAGACATTAATGGCTGTGTGTTGAGTTATTTTGAGGGGACAGCACATTTAAACTGTTATACAAGCTGTACACTCACTACTTTACATTGTAGCAAAGTGTAATTTCTTCAGTGTTGTCACATGAAAAGATATAATAAAATATTTACAAAAAATGCAAGGGGTGAGATACTTTAAGTATTTGTAGCCTTTGCCATGATACTCAAAATTGAGCTCAGGTGCATCCTGTTTCCACTGATCATCCATGAGATGTTTATGCAACTTGATTGGAGTTCACCTGTGGTAAATTCAGTTGATTGGACATGATTTGGAAAGTCACACACCTGTCTATATAAGGTTCCACAGTTAACAGTGCATGTCAGAGCACAAACCAAGTCATGAAGTCCAAGGAAATGTCTGTAGACCTCTGAGACAGGATTATATTGAGGCACAGATCTGGGGAAGGATACAGAAAACTTTCTGCAGCATTGAAGGTCCCAATATGTACAGTGGCCTTCATCGTCCATAAATGGAAAAACGTTGGAACCACCAGGACTCTACTAGAGGAGGTCGCCCAGCCAGACTGAGTGATTGGGGGGAGAAGGGCCTTAGTCAGGGAGGTCACCAAGAACCCAAGGGTCACTCTTACAGAGCAGAGCTTCTCTGCTCTTTCTAGAGCAGGCTGCCCGCCCAAACTGAGTGACCGGGGAAGAAGGGCCTTAGCCAGGAAGGTGACCAAGAACCTGATGGTCACTCTTACAGAGCTCCAGCGCTTCTCTATGTAGAGAGGAGAACCTTCCAGAATGTGGAAGAATGTGAGAAACTGCCCAGAAATAGGTGTGCCAAGCTTGTAGCATCATACTCAAAAAGACCTGCGGCTGTAATTGGTGCCAAAGGAGCTTCAACAAAATATTGAGCAAAGGCTGCGATTACTTATGTACATGTGTTTTTTTTTTTTAATACATTTTGCAAAGTTTTCGAACAAACATCTTTCATGTTGTCATTATGGAGTATTGTTTGTAGAATTTTGAAGAAAATAATGAATTTAATCATTTTTGGAATAAGGCTGTGTAACGCCCACTGCCGTCGCCATCACCTCTAAATCGGAGGGGCGCAATTACTACTAGCCGCTCCTAGTCTGACAGCTTGCACTCCATACTGAAGAGTATCCACGTCACTTCGGTGCGCGGGTCACTGCATTCCACCTTGGAACGCGGAAGTGCGCCCCTGCGTGGCGCGACTCCTCCTCTCCAGTGC
This sequence comes from Rana kukunoris, assembly GCA_029574335.1. NCBI lineage: Eukaryota > Metazoa > Chordata > Amphibia > Anura > Ranidae > Rana > Rana kukunoris. The sequence continues at coordinate 448,204,025 of CM056049.1, read as the reverse complement.
TATTTAGACACCCAGAACAGTCAGCATGGCGTTCCACTATTAAGTTAGAACACCTGCTGACTCCTGGGACTCTGTGCCACCACCAACCCTTTCGCCCTCCACGTACCCATCATTTGGAACGGACCACAAGGACGCCCAGCGCTGCACAACAACCTCTACTCAATCGCAAGTAGCCTGTGTCAACCACACCTGCCATTACTAACCGTACTGCTTTGGGAACTATCAACCTGATATTTGTGTCTACCTGGAACTGTTTCCTTAACCAGTAATGCATAGTCTTCTCTGATCCACACCTGTCTTTACTAACCATGCTGCATCGGGAACTATCTTGCTGATACTTGTGTCTACCTGGAACTGTTTCCTTAACCAATAATGTATAGTCTTAACTGATATCCACAACAAATGGACTTTAGTTTCACCCCATGTAAGGGTATGAATCAATAACCCCTTTGCAAACATCTATTAGTTATCTATTAGTAGAAATAAAAGAAATGACATTTAAAAAGACAATGTCCCCACCCAATCATAACCTCATCTAACAGACAGTAGGAGAAGTGAATTCCTATGTCAAATCACTCATTTTCCATACTGCTGTGACTGACAGGTCTTTTGGATTGTCAGCATTGAATGCGGTTATAGATTTTTTTATTAAAGTTTCAAAAGATATCAGGGGAAATTGTGTAATAAAGTGACAGTATTCATGCACGACAGCTTTCCTCCTTTTCTGTTTGACATGTAGAGCCTATTATTCAGATGATTTGAAGAATGTCTTACAAAAATGACAACTGTTCTGTTTCATCAAAAGAACCCTGTAATCATTAAAGAAATGTCTTGTTCAAGTTGTAAAGAATAAGTCTAGTGTGAAATACTGAATGCCATCCAGCTATAAAACTGTGTTTTTTTTAGAAAATTATTTTTATCATCAGAAAAGAAATTGAGTCCTCCTAAGAATGTTCATGTCAAAAGACAGAGTTGGGAACAAGAAGCTTGTATTATAAAATGATCTACAGGAAGAACTCCTCCTGTTGTGATAGGACCCTCCTCTAGGCAGATAGATGCCTTTGACTAGTTCCCACTTTGGCATCTTCCTCCTGACCTGTGTTCATCGTAATTAGGAATATAGCTGGTCTAGGTACTATTTTATATTAGCTATTTTGCTGGAGGCATCACCAGGCTAAAAGACTGCTACGCTTACACTGCCTAATCAAAACGTTGCAGTTAGTCCTTGAATCTTAAGTCTTGTCCTCTTTGGGTTCTTCTGCTATTCTGGCAATAACTCCAGACTGACGTTGGTTCATGTCTGCTTCATTCCTTGACCGTCTCTCTGTAAAATGACTCCATCTGCCTTTGCCTCTGTCAACCTTTTCCTGCCTTACTATGCTGCGTCACATGCCTGACACAGGGGTCCTATGTGACCCTGAAACCTTGCACCTTTGTTATGAGATTTTTTTGTAATAAAACTTTTTTGGATGTAATTGGACGATTCTTGATGTGCTGGCGAATATGTTTGATTGTTTGATGTCTCCAGGACCCAGCTGGTAATCGTTGCAGCACCCACCATTTTGTACGAGCCATTTTACCAGGAACATGTGCGATTGGAATATTGATCAGATTACAATGCTGCCTGATGAGACCTTCAGCTGTTTATGGACCGGGCTTTTGCCTGCCATCTCAATATTTTGGTTGGTTGCTTGCAATTCAGTATTTTGGTTGGCTGCCATTCAATTTGCTGGGTTTTCTTGGAGGCAATGATCTGGTAGAGGCATACTGCACCCATCAAAATCCTCTTAAAGGGATCACTGGTGAATGCCAGACATTCCTTACACTCAGTTCCATATAATATCTCAAACTTGACACTGCTGACAGGGAGGATCTCATCACTGTACACTTCTACAATTCATACTTGGGATTGGGGCTTGCTGATTGTTGCATGTGTTTTGGCCAAAAATGTCTCATCTGATTTAAATGCATGTCAATTTCATGTCTAATTACAGTTTGGATCAACCTGGAAAATGTTGTTTGTTTTGTAATTATATAAGCACTTAAATAACTATAGGACATGTATTGTGAACTGAATTTAAAGTAGTTATGAAGCCAATACATTTTTGTACCCATTTCCACCCCCCGCATTAAAGAAAAATGTTCTTCTACTTGTATCACCCCCTTAGTCCCTAAATACTTACCTGAGCCCAACTCTATTCAGAAGTGTGCCTGTCTGCAGTGGCGCTGGCATTTGTTCCTCACCTTAAAGGACACAGAGGCAGCAATGGGAGCTTCTGCCCTCTTCTGCAGTCTATCAAATTCTGTGAGAAGTGAGCAGGGGGCAGGGTTGATCTGCACTGTGTGTGTCATGTAAGCCCCCATAGCAAGCAGTTTGCAAGCCCCCATGTCTTCCCCTATAGCAAGCAGTTTATTATAGAGACAGACACCAAGGAGGAGGAGCAGACGGTGCTGGTGAGGTACCCTGGAAGAGGAGGTTCAGGTAAGTATAGCATGTTTTTTCATTTTATTATAAAAAAAAAACCTTTACAACTGCTTTAAGAAGACTGGGCAGCATCTTACCATATATGCTGTGTTAACATCATATTCACTGACACGTTTACATATAGCTTGGACACATAGCGTAATTTGTGGAATTTTCAATGTTTCTAAAGGTCATAACTAATTTAAAAATATGTTAGAAAAAAACTTAGCATCAAACAATTTAAGCATAATAATATATATATATATATATATATGTATATATATATATATATATATATATATATATATATATATAATACTACAGTGTATAATAATACTAAGTGCATTTGAAGCCCATTGTTTTTGGAACGTGGTAGGGAAGGTTTGGAACCTCTTTCAGGTGTTTGTCGCCATCTCTGTTATTAATCTCTTTATTCATCTTGGTAATAATTATCACTGGGACAGAAAGTGAATGGTACTCCAAAATGATAATTTGGCCCCAAAACAGCAATAGAATTGGTTTCAAAATCTTCAACTTGGGAAACTTGTTTTGATGGCAGCTGCCTAAGGGGACGATATCCTTCCTTTGAAGAACTTTACTCTTACTTTTTGTTGTATTTGTAGGACAGGAAGTGAAAGATAAGCTCTCCAATGACACACACACAGGAATTCCCAATTCAATCCAAAACAGAAAAAAAAGTTTTTATTTTAGATATATCCTAAGGATGGAGTGGTTCTGATTTGGTAACCCCATCCTGAGTATAGTTATTACAATAAATAGAACACTCTAAGCAGGTCATATACTTTTGCGTGGGCCTTGTAAAGATAACATGAATGTGAGATCATCTGATTCCACTGAAGATGACTTGATCTCAGGTCTATAGGTAGCTATACATAGCAAATTAATTTTTTGGTCTGATTTCTCTAGAAATTAAGAAATGCGTTTTGTGATTAAACAACGCACCATCATTTTCATGTACAGTATTATAATGATTTAAAACAGTTATCTGCCTTCATTTACCAAGGAACACAGGAAACATGTCTTGTTTGACACCTTTCCTCTACATCTGCTGCAATCATGAAATACATATGCAACTTTGTGCCCATTAAACTTTTCCTGTTTCCTCTCCAATGACTGCTGTACATACTGTACATATCTGCATTGCAGCACCCATGATCCTTGTATTAAAAGGATGGGCGCTTCCTCCTTGAACGCTGTGGGAAAGCCTGAGCCAACAGCTGCAATAATAAAATTGAGATTATACAGAGGAGCAAAGATTGTATATTTAAAATACCAGTTTTTGGTGTCAGAAGCATAAAAGGTTTATGTTGCATTATATTTCAATAACCACTCTTGTGCAGCTAAGCTTACTTTTTTCTTTTACTATTTGCTAATGTAAGAATAATGGGTTATGAAAATAAAGTTAAACTGACCATTCAAAAAGGTTTAGAGCCATTCCTCTGGGACGATCTCTTTTCATAATATGCATATCATTGTGAGAACAAGGAGGCTGTATCTATAAGTATTTAAAGCAATATGGAGGTTTCCTTTGCTGACTATATTCTAGAAGCGCTAAATGCCAATGGCTTCAAGTCTCTGATACAGAGAAAATCCCATGTTACTGCGTGTTAAGTAAAAGTTTGGTAAGAGATGAGTCGCGCTTTTTAGTCTGTTAAAGTGTGACAAATGTGCTATCTCCATTACGAACGCTACTTTTACCAAAGGTGCGCTCCCGTCTCATAATTTATTCTGACTATGCGCAGGTTTCTAAGCATACACACAAACGTGTTTCTCATGAACAGAGTGCAATTGTGATGCGGGATGGGAACCACACAGGAATCACTGCAAATCCTGCACTGCATCAGTGTGAACAAGTGTTCTATCAAATTACTGCTACCCATCAGAAAATGCCATGAAAGTGACGCTCCAAGCGGAAAAATAGTTACTGCGCATGCGCTATGCGTTCCAAAATGCATTCCACGGCGCATTTCATTCCAATCCCTAATGATCGTATGGGTAGTGGGAATCTGATAGAACACCCATGCGGACATCCAGCTACAACTTGATTTTCAGAGTAATTTTAGCAAAAAAGTAAGCCTATATACATACAGTGCCTTGCGAAAGTATTCGGTCCCCTTGAACTTTGCGACCTTTTGCCACATTTCAGGTGGGACACAATCATGAAGTGGAACGAAATTTATTGGATATTTCAAACTTTGTTAACAAATAAAAAACTGAAAAATTGGGCGTACAAAATGATTCAGCCCCTTTACTTTCAGTGCAGCAAACTCTCTCCAGAAGTTCAGTGAGGATCTCGGAATGATCCAATGTTGACCTAAATGACTAATGATGATAAATAGAATCCACCTGTGTGTAATCAAGTATCCGTATAAATGCACCTGCACTGTGATAGTCTCAGAGGTCCGTTTAAAGCGCAGAGAGCATCATGAAGAACAAGGAACACACCAGGCAGGTCCGATATACGGTTGTGGAGAAGTTTAAAGCCAGATTTGGATACAAAAAGATTTTGCAAGCTTTAAACATCCCAAGGAGCACTGTGCAAGCGATAATATTGAAATGGAAGGAGTATCAGACCACTGCAAATCTACGAAGACCTGGCCGTCCCTCTAAACTTTCAGCTAATACAAGGAGAAGACTGATCAGAGATGCAGCCAAGAGGCCCATGATTACCTAATCTATGTATAGTGACCATGGAGTGATTGACAACATGTGTGCATTCAAACAAATCAAATCAAAAAATGGTGAAATATAATTCCAATATAACCCAAATGTGAGTCCATTCATATGGAGCATTGACAAGTGTATCCCATATATGCAGAGGCGGCTCTCTAATTAGGCATATTAGGCGCTTGCCTAAGGCCCCGCGCTCCCAGAGGCCTCGCAGCCGCCTAATTTGTCTAATGTGTATGTAGGAGTGGGGTGAGAATGTACCCCGATCGGCCGTGTTTATGCCCGGAAGTTTTTTCCCCAGGCAGGGGGCGGACTGACCTCTTTATTACTTCCTGCCGTCAGGTACCAGGGACAGTGCATTGCAGCTCCTCCGTGTACTCGGCTCCTCCCCTTTTGCCGAGCTCTCCAGATCTCCTGCAATGTGCAGAGCGCGGAGGCTGAGCAACTCTCTTATCCACCTCTCCAGGAAGGGCCGCTCGATGATCAGCAATGGAGGAACCTGCCACTGCCTGTCGATCATCGTGGAGCTGTCTGCCGCGGCGCTTGATGGTACAGGTACAGCATGACGAGTCATGACAGACAGACAGTGCTGCGCGCGACACAGACACATCACGTGACGTCACCCCCCAGACCGAGGGCACCCCCGAAGAGCACTGCTGTCAGACACCCCACACACAGAGCCATGATCTGTATATGATACCACCTACTGACCACAAGTCATTCATCCCACCTGGCAGCCACCCACCTCTTCCAGCTTCCTGCTACCCCGTCATCATCACCATCCCACCTGCCAGCCAGACACCCACCCTCTTCCTGCCACCCCGTCATCACCACCCCCACCTGCCAGCCAGCCACCCACCCTCTTCCAGCTTCCTGCCACCCCGTCATCACCATCCCACCTGCCAGCCAGACACCCACCCTCTTCCTGCCACCCCGCCGTCATCACCATCCCACCTGCCAGCCAGCCACCCACCCTCTTCCTGCCACCCCGTCATCACCACCCCACCTGCCAGCCAGCCACCCATTCTCTTCCTGCCACCCCCCGTCATCACCACCCCACCTGCCAGCCAGCCACCCACCCTCTTCCAGCTTCCTGCCACCCCCCGTCATCACCATCCACCTGCCAGCCAGACACCACCCCCTCTTCCTGCCACCCCGTCATCACCATCCCACCTGCCAGCCAGCCACCACCTCTTCCTCCTGCCACCCCGTCATCACCACCCCACCTGCCAGCCAGCCCACCCATTCTCTTCCTGCCACCCCCGTCATCACCACCCAACCTGCCAGCCAGCCACCCACCCTCTTCCAGCTTCCTGCCACCCCGTCATCACCATCCCACCTGCCAGCCAGACACCCACCCTCTTCTGCCACCCCCGTCATCACCATCCACCTGCCAGCCAACACCCACCTCTTCCTGCCACCCCCGTCATCACCATCCCACCTGCCAGCCAGCCACCCACCCTCTTCCTGCCATCCCCGTCATCACCACCCCACCCTGCCAGCCAGCCACCCCCTCTTCCTGCCACCCCGTCATCACCACCCCACCTGCCAGCCAGACACCCACCCTCTTCCTGCCACCCCCGTCTCACCACCCCCACCTGCCAGCCAGTCACCCACCCTCTTCCTGCCACCCCCGTCATCACCATCCACCTGCCAGCCAGCCACCCACCCTCTTCTGCCACCCCGTCATCTCCATCCCACCTGCCAGCAGCCACCCACCCTCTTCCTGCCACCCCCGTCATCACCATCCCACCTGCCAGCCAGCCACCCACCCTCTCTTCCTGCCACCCCGTCATCACCACCCACCTGCCAGCCAGCCACCATTCTCTTCCTGCACACCCCCCGTCATCACCACCCCACCTGCCAGCCAGCCACCCACCCTCTTCCAGCTTCCTGCCACCCCCGTCATCACCATCCCACCTGCCAGCCAGACACCACCCTCTTCCTGCCACCCCCGTCATCACCATCCCACCTGCCAGCCAGACACCCACCCTCTTCCTGCACCCCCGTCATCACCATCCCACCTGCCAGCCAGCCACCCACCCTCTTCCTGCCATCCCCGTCATCACCACCCCACCTGCCAGCCAGCCACCCACCCTCTTCCTGCACCCCCGTCATCACCACCCACCTGCCAGCCAGACACCCACCCTCTTCCTGCCACCCCCGTCATCACCACCCCACCTGCCAGCACCAGTCACCCACCCTCTTCCTGCCACCCCCGTCATCACCATCCCACCTGCCAGCCAGCCACCCACCACTCTTCCCTGCCACCCCCGTTCACCATCCCACCTGCCAGCCAGCCACCCACCCTCTTCCTGCCACCCCCCGTCATCACCATCCCACCTGCCAGCCAGCACCCACCCTCTTCTGCCACCACCCCGTCATCCACCACCCCCCACCTGCCAGCCAGCCACCCACCCTCTTCCTGCCACCCCCCGTCCATCACCATCCCACCTGCCAGCCAGCCACCCACCTCTTCCTTCCTGCCACCCCCGTCATCACCATCTTACCTGCCAGCCAGCCACCCACCCTCTTCCAACCACCCCAGTCATCACCACCCCACCTGCCAGCCAGCCATCCACCCTCTTCCTACCACCCCCTCATCACCACCCCACCTGCCAGCCAGCCACCCACCCTCTTCCTGCCACCGCCGTCATCACCACCCCACCTGCCAGCCAGCCACCCACCCTCTTCCTGACACCACCGTCATCACCATTCCACCTGCCAGCCACCCACCCTCTTCCTGCCCCCCCGTCATCACCATCCCACCTGCCAGCCAGCCACCCACCCCTCTTCCAACCACCCCGTCATCACCATCCCACCTGCCAGCCAGTCACCACACCCTCTTCCTGCCACCCCCGTCATCACCATTCCACCTGCCAGCCACCCACCCTCTTCCCTGACACCCGTCATCACCATCCCACCTGCCAGCCAGCCACCCACCCTCTTCCTGCCACCCCCCGTCATCACCATCCCACCTGCCAGCCAGCCACCCACCTCTTCCTGCCACACCACCGTCATCACCATTCCACCTGCCAGCCACCCACCCTCTTCCTGCCACCCCCGTCATCACCATTCCACCTGCCAGCCACCCACCCTCTTCCTGCCACCCCCGTCATCACCACCCCACCTGCCAGCCAGCCAGCCACCCTCTTCCAACCACCCCCTCATCACCATCCACCTGCCAGCCAGCCATCACCCTCTTCCAGCTTCCTACCCACCCCCTATCATCTTCATCCCATCTTTACACCTCTGCCAGCTTTCTACCACCCACCCCCCTGGGTAATGAGCAGTAACCCATAGCAACCATCAGTAAGCAGTAATAATGTTGTAGTAACCTCTAACATCCAACCATTGAGTGGTAATATGTTGTGCAGTAACTTGTAGCAACAATCAGTGAGTGGTTATGATGTGCAGTAACCTAGCAACCAATTAGTGAGCCTTGAGCAATTAGTGAGTGTGAACCACAATTTTATGTTTGCTATAAATTGCTAGTGGTGGGGGGGCCCAGAAAAATGTTTTCCAGGGTCCAATCAATATTAAAGACTGCCCTGGGTGCGAGGTGAGGAGGGTGGCACACACTGGGGAAAAGCTATGAGGTTCATGCCAGCTGTACCACCCCCTCACACTGAGAACATCTCATCAGTTGCAGCCAATAGAAGGCTCTAACACCATCCTAGCCTTTTCCAAGGTGTAGTTCTCCACACTAGTAAGCCGGTGCCTGCGCTTTAAAGAGGCTACACCTCCCAGGATGCACTGTTGAGCTTATAAAAGCAAATGTCTGGTTTTCTCTTGCTTGTAGTACAGAATGGAGGCATGTAAAGAGGCATCATCTGTCTGTATCCTGTCTGTGGCGGGATCAACTGTGCTTGTGGCTGTAATGTTTGGTGGCGGCTGCAACAATGTGGTGTCACTGTTTTGGCCAGGTGAGAGTTTGCTTGTCATTACCATAATAAGACAATCTCTTGTATCATGTCTGCAGTCTCTGACCATCTCTTGTATTATAGCCCCACAGTCTCTGACCATCTCTTGTATTATAGCCCCACAGTCTCTGACCATCAGTTAATTTCTATCGCTTTCATTTTTTTCCAATTATGCGAGTAAGTAGGGCCTCATGTCTAAGATTTGCCTAAGGCCTCACAAAGCCTAGAGCCGCCTCTGCATATATGAGTCCATACACATGTAATGGTAGCTGGAAAAACAATGCTTTCAAACAAATCAGCTTAGTGTGATGGTGACATATTCTCCAAAGAGGAAGTCCATATATGGTAGATGTGAATGTATATTTCAAATAGGTGCATTTAAACAGATCTTGAAAAATAGGTTGGGTACTTCTTACCAACTGATGTAGACCCGCAGCTCACCTTACGGTGGGGGGTCCAATGGGCATTGATGGGCCAACCGCCCTCCTGGAACTCTGTTTCTCCGAATGGATGGCTGGATGAATGTCTTGAATGCAGCAATCAGCAGTCAGGCAAAAAGCGTGAATTCAGCAATCCAACATATGGCCAGGAAACTCCAGGGATGGTGAAAGGGGTTGACTCTCAAAATCTCCGATCATAAAAATAATAAAAGAGAGAGGGATCTCCTCATAGTGTAAAAATGTTTTACTGTTTGTAAAAACCACATCAAAACCAATCAATTAAAAATAAGTAAAACAAAAATCCAAACTTGCATATGAAACCGCAAACGGTTTGAAAGAAAAAGTTCAAAAGAACATCACTTCAAAGTTCCATAACACACAAATGCAAGCAGAAAGAGCAAAGATCACAATGAAAAAGACGATTGAGCATAGAGTGGTTGGGGAGCAAAGGACCCGCCCGGTTTTCGTCTCATTAGACATCTACTGGGGTGTAACTCTGTCTCCTTCCCCTCAATGCGCTTTAAATACTAACCACCACTCACCCGAATGAAAAAACGTATCCAATCCGTCCATGGATAACGGCGTGCGTTCCAAAAAGGCTGTCACTTCCGTGCAGACAGCAAAGGCTGCGCTCCCGGTGCCAGGAAGTGACGCCAGCACCAGTGGACAAAAGGGAAAAAAAGTACAGCGCTTCCGAAAGTCACATGACCGGATCATCAGGCCAATAACAGGACACTGATAGTGTCATATGGGGGCAGGGAACCGGACGCCCACATCGGAGGCGGCGCCATGCGTTCGAGCGTGCGTTCCACCGCTATACAAAAACTCAGTAGGAACTAGATGTCCTCATCAGAGGCGGCGCCATGCGCTCCAGCGTGCGCTCCACCGCCGTTCGCAGCATGTAATCCACCGCTGTTTACAGGAATCTATGCCCATAACAATAAAGCATGGGAAAATTAATAAAGGGCCAGATGTATAGACCATGTTTAACCCTTTGAAAACCAGGAATCAAACCCTTGTATCAAAAAAAGTTTCTCAAAATCAATTGCAAAAAAAATGAAAAGATGCAAAAAATTAATTATGGAAACTGATTTCATAGGGGATGAGTGGGGGTCAGAATCTATATGACAAAACTTCTGAAAATTCATATACACAGAGATTACAAGACTTCATGTCGTTTCATCAGTGTAAAAAAATTATTTTGAGAATAACTATGGTCAAAATAATAAAAAGTATGCAAGTCTTCCTAGTTGGAATTTATGTTCCATTAGGACTGATTTATGAATGAGTTGAGATCCCATTCCACATTCAGTCCAAAGGGGGCATAACATTTGAGCTGGTATATCCAGAGGACCTCTAATTTGGATATACCCCGGATCCCTGGTTCCCCCCTCCAATGGGGAACAAAGCGATCTATAATTTGAAAACTGGTGCCTGTAATTTGTTTGTTATGATGTTCCAAATAGTGCCTAGGCACCGTGTATTTGGTACATCCAACTTTAATTTTTGAAATGTGTTCACCTACCCTTGTGGAAAAACTCTGCATCGTGCGACCGACATACTGTTTCCCACAAGGGCCAGTGATAAGGTACACCACGTCGCCTCAGAAGACGATCTAAAATCGAAACGTACGTCAGGCGTTTCCTGTCTTTTTGCGATACGTCATTTCCGAGTACTTACAAGTGGAATGCAGCTGGAGCGCACGCCGCACGCTGCACAGAGCCACTAGCACGGACAATATACCCAGGAGAGCTTAGAGTTAACTCAGCTCTATATACTTATGTTTTTATCAATTTTTGTTTTATGTTGTACTCATTTTTAATTTACCTAGCTTGGAGCTGTAAGGCTGAATAAATATTTTACCGTTTTTTGCTACCTCTGCACTATTGGTGTCCTTTTTTTCTCCATCCCTCCGAGGAGACCAGAAGGGATCTGACTGATGGTACCTGCAGCTGCTGGACAGACAGCAAGGACCGGAGCAAGCTCACTCAATGCCCATCACCCCATATTGGGGAGCTACATCTGGTGAGTGTTAACCCCTGCGGGGAGCACCGGGAGCACTGCGCTGTGTGTACTTATCAGCATCACATCCCCCCACGGATTGGATAAATTGGACATTTTATGCATCTACACATGATCCCCCTCTGGACATCCTATATTAGAATTGCCTTATGAACTTATGAACTTATCTTTCTAAGCTTTGTATCATTTGTTGTGATAAGCAGTGAATTCTAGGCACTTAATTAGGATTTAAGTCACAACTTTTTATTTATGTATTGTGTAATATATGTGGTCACATATCACCGTGTCAGCACATTAGTAGTGTGATGGTATATCACTACCTTATATAAACCACTTTCCTATACTGCATAGGGGTATTGGCACACCATACCTATTCTAGGATTCTAAGGTGGTTTTTTATATTATATATATATATATTTTATGTTTATATGTTTCACATTTTTTATGTTTCTCACTTTACACAAATATTCCTCCGGATACGTTAGGTACTGTATGTATCTTTAGGTATTTTTTCAGAGGTTCCTACACCTCACACTGAGGGCAGCGCCACCATCCTTTTTTCCTTTTTTATTTACACCCACTAACTCTGTACGGTTAGTTTAGAGGAGGCAGCAGCTCACTTTGCATCCTAAGCGCAGGTTCCTCACTTCTTTTCCTGGCCATATGTTGGATTGCTGAATTCACGCTTTTTGCCTGACTGCTGATTGCTGCATTCAAGACATCCATCCAGGCAGAGACGAGGCATGACGTGCTGCACGTGAGGCACGCACGCCGAGGGAGGGACTGACCGTGCCACGGACCTGGGGTGAGAGCGGGCTGGATTGTTGACCGCGAGCGAAAGCCGCAATGAGAGAGACAAGGCAGGGTGAGAGGCTGCCGATGCTCCGAATAGGAGCTCCAAGAAGGATCCAGCCGGCCGCAGAGTAGGAGCCCTCCGTCCTCCCCGCCACCCCCCCTTTCGTGCGCCGCGCCCGCTCCGGAGAGAGAGAGAGGAAGAGAGACCAGCTGGAATCAGCGTGAGGAGGTGGCGGCAGGGAGATCCCACTGATCATAAACTCCTTGCCGGGACCAGGAGATTAATGTACCCACAATGTGCCTGCCCTGAACACGAATCACGGACCATATGAGCAGAAGACCCTTAGCATAAGAAAGGGTACAGAGGATACAAGAGGGGGTAAGATCGTTCCCATTATTTTGCACTTTTAAAACTTCATGACAGACAAATGAGGAGAAAGTGAGGTAAGGTCACAACAGGATACGAGCAGCTAAACATTGCAATATAAATAATACTGAGACATTGTTTTGTGAATACACCTGTTAAAACAAAAACACTGAACTGCATCTCTCAAGAGAGACACTGTGCCGCTCTTCCTTAACTTTTAAAAAAGCCTATTATTGCTTATTTATCAGAGCTATAGTTTTCTGGGAGTTTAAAAGCTTGGTGTGGGGGACCACTTGTTGCAAGAGGCGGAGCTGGTGAGAAGTGATCAGAAGCTTTACACCCACCCCGCCTCTCACTAAAATAGTATACAAGGTGGGCAATATTAAACTTCAGCGGATGCTATAGAGCAGCAATTATCAAGAGACCCCTTAGAGGCCACCCTGGGAGAAGATCCACACTCGCCGAGAATCCTGGAGCACGGGTACCCCCAGCATAAATTAGAGGCATAGGACGTGGTATATAAGTCTGCCCAGGGTTGGAGCTAGGGAGAGGTAGGGGAGAGTGAATTAGAGTGCACTCTGCACGAGTGCCCCCCCTCCCCAAATTCCTTTCCAGGGACAAATTACATCACCCCCTAGCCCCCCGGTGTACACAACATATAACATTGGAGTGGAGGTCTGGAAGTAAAGGAACCCCCCTACTGAGGAAAATCGCCGACTGGTATCCCCAAGAATATTAAGAGGGACGGATATTAAGAGGGACGATAGCCACCAGTATCACGGCCCCTGGAAACTCCTCAAGGGTATAAGACAACCACTCACTGAAACTGGGGAAGCGAATCAGAACTAAAACCAGGCATATTATGAGTAAGACAACAAGGGGCACAGCCCCGAAACCCCCTAAGGAGAACCCCAATAGTAGCACCAGCTCAATAAGGCAATACATGTCCCATGAAGGGAATACTAAAACTCCCGCAAATGATAAGAAAGTGGGGAAAGCTGGATCCACGAAAAAAGCGGGGGGAGGAGCAAACCCACAAGTTATAGACGTGTCTATTGATGGAGTTCAGGAATTAAGCCATACAGAAAACCCAAGAGTGGATCCACAAATACCCACGATGGCAGACCTTGACAGGATGTTAAAAAGATTGGAAAATGCAATTAAGGAAGAAATTAGTGGCCTGAGGGATGATATAAAACATATTTTGACCCGAGTAGAGGAGATCGAAAAGAAAATGGAAAAACAAGACTCTGAACTGAACAAATTGAAGAATCAAAATTCTGTCATGAAGTTGAACCAGAGGAATCTGCAATACCACCTGGAGGACCAGGAAAATCGGAACAGAAGACAAAATATAAGAATACGATCTATAAGGGAAGAGAGGGGAGAAGATCTAAGACGTAGGGGGGTGGGAAAGGGTAAAGGGAAAGAGGCTCCTAGGGACTCCTTAAAGAAATTTAAAATCAGATAAATTTAAATGGTAGAAGTAAAATTCTTATCTTACAACGTAAAAGGCCTGAACTCTAAGGGAAAAAGAATACAGATCTTAGAGGAAATTAAACAATATAGAGCAGATGTAGTTCTTATCCAGGAAACACACCTTTCTCTGAACTCTAATGTCAAATTGTATTCTCCCACATATCCTACCTGGTATTATGGGGATGCCATTACAAATCGAGCCAGAGGAGTGGCTATAGGCTTCTCTAGAGAAGTGGACTTTGCCCTTAAAGCAAGGTCGGCAGACCCTGAGGGCAGATATCTATTCTTGAAAGGAGTAATTAGAGTTACCACCTACACGCTGGCCAATATATATGCTCCCAATGTGCATCCCATAAAATACCTAGGTAGAATACTAGACAAATAAAAAAATTTCTCGGAAGGATATCTGTTATTGATGGGGGATTTAAATTTCGTCATGAACCCGAAAGAGGATAGTACGTCCCAGGGGCGGGAGATGAATAGCATGTATCTACAAAAAATCAAAAGGAAAATGGTAGATTGCCAGGTGGTAGATGCCTCGCGAGCTCTTAATCCTAATAAACATGATTACACGTTTTTTCTCACCCCCCCATGGAACGTACTCTAGAATCGACTATGCATTAGTCGATCATAGACTCCTAGATTATGTCAGCGAAACGGAAATCGGCATCATGACCATATCAGACCATGCCCCGATTACAGTGAAAATTGAGATGGCACACAAGGACAATAAACAGGGGTTGTGGCGTCTTAATGATTACCTAATCCGGGATGAGGTGGGAGCAGGGAAGGTGGAGGAGGAATTAAAACAATTTTTTAAAATCAACGACACAGAAGAGGTTTCTAGGGCAACACTGTGGGAATCACACAAGGCATACATTAGAGGCATTTTAATATCGGAAGGGGCACAAAGAAAAAAGGAGAGAAATAAGCTGCGGGTCTCTTTGGTTAAAGAACTAGCCTACTTAGAGCAAAATCATAAAGATCAGGGACAAAAAGAGACATACCTTAATTTAATAATAAAGAGGAACGCGTTAAAAGAGATCATGGAACAGGAAGCCAGGAAAAATTTAAATAATACTACAAGAGAAATATATATATGGGGTAATAAATCGAGTAAACATTTGGCAAAAATGGCACGTAAAAGGAAAGCCAGGAACTACATAGAAAAAATTAAGAAACAGAATGGTGAATTAGTGTATTCAACTGCTGATATTGCAGAAACCTTCAAAAAATATTATGGAGAACTGTATAACATCCAACAAGCAGCTGAGCAGGCAGGTAGAAGGAAGGTATGATCAGGGCATATCTTGACAGGGCAGGACTACCAAGGGTAGATGAGGGAGAAAGCTTCAACTTAGATAGACCCATAACTGAAGAAGAAATAAAAAATGCCCTGAAAAACATGGCAGTTGAAAAGAACCGGATGGTTTCACGGTTCTGTACTACAAAAGGTTCGGTGAAATATTGGTCCCTAGATTATGTGCGTATTTTAGTGTCAATAAGATTTTTATTGAAATATTTTCAAGCAACAAGTAACAAGGCGCAAGGCCTACAGCTGGTACAACAGCATTGTACAGTTTCAACACATTATCACTATACAGATCTACCATAGAAATGTCAGCAAATCAGCAAAGGCCTTGAGCGAAAACAAAAAATGTTAGGTAAGATAATACTAGTAACAAAGAATAACACAAAGTAAAAGAACAAAGGAGTAGATCAACGGTAAAGGAGTAGAGCCATTACTCATCCATCGAGGTCACCTGTTGATAACAATAATCATCATTATCGAAGTACTCACCCAGGCCTATAGAGCCTGTACCAATCGAACCACAATTGCCATAGAGGACATAGAACATTCAGGGAGTTTTGCGATGAGGCGAACAACGTTTAATATGTGGCGTGAGTGTGTGTAGTTGTGATCACTTCATGTAACGAGGGAGATTGCGTTTGTTTCCAATGGCGAGCAATTACAAGCCTTGCACTCAGGAGGATGTGCACAGCAATCACTCTTTTTGTGGGGGGAAGCAACTCAACACCCAATGAGAGCAGCGCTAAACCTGGTTCTGCTGGCGCTCTAATTCCCAGAATGACTGAGAATAGTTGAAATACATCTTCCCAATAACCGGCTATTAAGGGGCACGTCCACAGAATATGGTATAAAGTTCCCAATCCCCCACAGCCCCTCCAACAGCAGGCCGAAGCCTGCGGGGCAAATTTTGCAATCCTGGAAGGAGTCATATACCATTGCAACAAAATTTTATGAGAGAGTTCCCACAGAGTGACACACTTAGTAGCTGAATATGTTACGTTGATAGCCTTACGCCATTGGTCAGGAGAAAATTCTTTCCCCAATTCCTTCTCCCAAGACGACATTGCAGAGTTTTTGGTAAACACACCTTTATCATTGAGTAGTAAGTAAAATAAGGATATACCTCTGGACCTCACCGTAGGACTAGTGAAGTACAGAGATGCCTGCCACGGTAAAGAGAGGTCATTAATCGGGTGGAGCCGTAAGAAATGGCTAACTTGTAAGTATGTAAACACATCAAAAACAGATAAATCAAACTCCAGTTGAAGAGCTCGGAAGGATTTCAGAGCCGGACCCACCATCAAATCTCCCACTTCCCTTATCCCCTTGGCTACCCACCCGCTAAAGTTAGTGTTAGGAATCACACTCGACAGACATTGTATAGGCAGAGGTACTTTGGAACAGGTGTGGTGCCGGTGGAAATCTGAGGAGGTAAGTGTCCCCCACCCCCGGAGCGATGCTAGGATCGTAGGGGACAAGTCCCCCCTGTGCCCCTTGAATAACTGGGACAGCACAAGGAAGTGGAACAGATTACGCCCGGGTACCTGACACTCCTCCAACTCCACCCACCTCCGGCTGCAGGGAGAGGGGAACCAAGCTTTAAGTTGGGCCAACAGAGTCGCCGTGTGGTAATCCTTTAGCACCACCAGGCCCACCCCTCCCACACGCCTGGACTTGATTAGTTTGGAAAATGCACAGCGTGCTCTCCTCCCCTTCAAGAGATACTTGTTGAGCAAGGATTGGGCAGTCACAAAAAAAGAATTCGGCACCTGAATAGGAAGGGCTCTAAACAAATAAATCAACTGCGGTAAAATCACCATTTTAAAGGCCGCCAACCTACCTGACCATGAGAGTTCTGTTTTCGCCAAGTCCCGGAGCTTGGCTCCAAGTTTAACAAGGAATGGCGAGTAGTTAGCCTTCACCAAGTCTGCAGTTGAAAGCGTAAGGGTGATACCCAAGTAATTTATCCCCTTACTGTCCCAGGCGTATGGGTAGGAGCCGGACAACTTTTTCTGCAGCTCCTTGTCTACATTCAGACCCAAGATATAAGACTTGCTTTCGTTAACCTTGTAGTAAGACATTTGACTAAATAATTGTAAAGATTTATGTACCGAAGCCAGGGATCGTTCCACGTCTGTTAGCATCAGGATTACGTCGTCGGCAAACAAACTGATGGTATGATTGGATTTGGAGGCTTTAAAGCCCGAAATTTGAGGATGGTCTCGAATGTGACACGCCAAGGGCTCCATCATAAGATTGAAAATCAAAGGCGATAACGGGCATCCCTGGCGCGTGCCATTCGTAATAGGGAAGGGAGTAGACAGAACGCCCGACGTTAACACCTGAGCCGTTGGGCAGGTATATAATGCCATTATGGCCGAAAAGATCGATCCCTCAAAGCCAAAAGCGGATAACACCCTGGCCAAATAGCCCCAGTGCACACGATCAAACGCCTTCTCCGCATCCAAACCCAGGAGCAGAGAAGGCGTTTGCGTTCTATTTGCATAGTGGATAATGTTAATCAGACGTCTTGTGGCGTCCGAAGTCTGGCGCCCTTTTGTGAAACCAGACTGATCGGGGTGCACTAGGTCAGGAAGAACGGCATTCAAACGAAGGGCAATCAATTTGGCGTAAAGCTTCAAGTCTAAATTTAGCAGCGAAATGGGCCGAAAATTTTGTGGTACAGACGTGTCTTTCCCCGGCTTCGGTAATGTAATAATTAATGCTTTTAACATCTCGGAGGGAAAAGAGGCCAAGGCAACTGCTCCATTAAATACGTCAACCAGGTGAGGTGAAAGGATCAGCTTAAATGTTCTAAAGTATTCTCCTACAAACCCATCGGGTCCTGGAGATTTATTAGGGGGTAGGGAATTTATAGCTGAGTGAACCTCTAAGACAGTGAACGGGGTGTTCAGCTCATGCAGTTGATCAGGGGTCAACTGGGGTAATGACAATGTGGACAAGAACTCCTCAATCGCGACCGGATTGGGTTGGAAGGTATTGGAATCCTTTTCTAAATTATATAGGGAGACGTAGTAGCTGCTGAAAGCATCAGCTATATCTTTAGGGTGGTACTTTTTAGTTTTAGTAATGGGATGAACAATATAGGGGATTCTAGATTTATATCTGTGCCCACGGAGACGATGTGCCAGGATCTTACCTGCCTTGTCACCGCTGGCATAGAACTGAGATTTAAGCCGTCTGGATGACTTCTCGAAGCCATCCAGAAGGCAAGCCCTAAGATCGCATCTCAACTTGGACAATTTTTCTGATAGGAGGTGAGTAGGGGACCGTTTATTTTGCGACTCTAGATCCTCAATCTCCCTAGTCAGGTCTGAAACACGTTTTTGCCTCCGCCTCTTCACACCCGCCCCAATCTTAATAAAAATACCCCTCATATATGCCTTATGGGCGTTCCACAAAGTAAAACCATCTTTCACAGAGTTCATATTAATATCAAAAAATTCTCTCAGATGGGCTTCCAAAGTGTTCTTGGAGTCCGCCATTTGCAAAAGTGAGGCATTAGCTCTCCACACTGGACATGCGCCCACCGAAAGGGCATCGGATAACGTTAGGGAGATTGACGCGTGGTCTGACCAAGTGATGGTATTAATGCTCGTATCTGTAACCCTATGTAAGGTGCCAAAGTCTACCAGGAAGAGGTCTATCCTCGAGTAAGAGCCATGTGGGGCCGAAAAGAAAGTGAAATCCTTCTCATCTGCGTGTTGGCAACGCCACGCGTCAAACATGTTATGCTGGCGAATAAAAGGCTGGAGTAAGGGACCTCTACAAGGGAGCGTCGAGGTCGAGTCCATGGACCTATCAGGAGCAAGATTAAAGTCTCCACAGCATATCAAAGCACCTTTCCTGATACGCTCTACTTTTTTCATGAGCTTGTTCAAAAAACGGGTCTGGTGGCAATTTGGAGTATACACATTTACTAACGTGTAGGAGACGGAATTAATATCACAAACCAAAATGAGATACCTGCCGCTGTCATCTTTAACTTCCTCATGTAATTGAAAGGACACTGTATCCCTGATGGCTGTAAGGACGCCTCTCTTCTTTGAGTCAGCGCTCGCCGTGAAGACATATGGAAAGTTTTTATGAGAGCATTTAGGTTGCAGGTTGCATATAATGTCACTTCTATGTTGCAGTGCTTCTGCCCAGAGCGCCTTACGTTTTGCCGGATGATTTAAGCCCCGAGCGTTAATGGAAAGGCATGTTACCCCCATCTACCAAGTCAAAGTCAGTGGTTTGAGAGCCTCACATGAGGTCATCTTTGCTGTAAATGCAGGGTAGCTTGGGGAAACAAAGAGATACAAAACCAGCACAGCTGGGGTACTCACGGACCCTGGTGGAGCACCGCAGAAGGGAGGGGCTCCAAGCAGCAGAGGTGTGGTGACGCACTCCAAGGTTGGTGACAGGACCTGGTCAACCGGGGGAACGTTCAGCAGGCAGGATCTCAGAAGGTTCATGAAGGGCACTCCGTAGTTCTCCAGGATGTACTCCAACGGATGAGAAGAATCAAAACAGAAAAAAAATAAAGACAACAAAAACGTGAAGAAAAGCATTCTAAACAAGAGAACAGTTCCACAAAATGCAGCACGTGGCTGCACAGGCACAATTGGGGGAAAAGTTTGTGAACTGAAGATCAAGCTCCCCTCGGGAAACATAAAAGGTAAAACACGTATATTCGTGCGTCGGGCTCAGGCATGCTTCTTGGAGTTTTTAGCTGTGACAGTTTTCCATTCCTGATCCACAGCCCGCGGCCTCCTCGCAGTGCCATCAGAGGTGTCCGTCTCAGGGAGGATCTGCCATTCTCTCAGCAGGGTCAGGCCGCCTTCCAGTGAGGTCACCACGTGGTTCCTGCCCTCCTTAGTGACAGTGAGTTTGGTTGCAATGATCAGCTGCAATGATCAGGTGGTAAAACGAGCCTGAGCCTCCGTTGTGTGCCGCTAGAAGTCCCGATGCTGCAGAGCTCCTCTCCTAGGCAGTCATCTCCGACCACGGTTAGCCACACCCCCCATTATGTGCATATTTTAATGATCTAGGGATTAAATACGAACTGAGCAAAGAAGCATCAGCAGCCGTAATCGCAGTTATTCTAAAAGAAGGGAAGGATAGTTCCCTCTGTTCCGGGTCCAGACCCATATCTCTTTTAAATATAGACACAAAATTATTTGCTAAAGTACTGGCTGGGAGATTGAAGGGTGTAATGCAGGGTCTGATCCACCCAGATCAGGTGGGGTTTGTCTCTAACAGGGAAGGAAAGGATAATGTCATCAGGGCATTACTCCTGATGCAGGGGATAGAGAGAGAGGGGGCCCCCAGTCTATTCCTGTCGGTTGATGCTGAGAAAGCTTTTGACAGGGTAGACTGGGGACTCATGATGTCTACATTAGAGGCAGTTGGCCTTGGAAATAGGTTTATCAATTGGATTAAAACATTATATCACCAGCCCACGGCAAGAATCAAGATCAACGGGGCCCTTTCAGACCCCTTTGAGATGAAAAATGGGACTAGACAGGGCTGTCCTCTATCCCCTCTTCTCTTTATTCTCTCCCTCGAATCTTTATTAGCCTCGATACGTAAAGACCCCGATATTAAAGGGATCCGAGTCGGCGGAGAGGAACACAAGCTGTCAGCCTTTGCGGATGACGTCCTGTTCTACTTAGCCGACCCAGGGGAAGACCATCCCTAAGCTACAACAGACCCTGCAACAATATGGGGCTATTTCAAATTTTAGGATTAACGTGACCAAATCCGAAATACTTAATATAAACTTAAATAAAACTGAAATGGGATTGGTCAAAGAGCTATGTTCCTTTCCATGGACAAAAGAACTAAAATATTTGGGCATAAAACTGGCTAGCACGGTGAAGAGGATATATAAAATTAATTATATACCACTGTTAAATGAAATAAAAAGTGAATTAAAAAAAGTGATAAATAAGCTCATCTCATGGGTGGGACGTATCAACATCCTAAAGATGATTTATATCCCTAAAATACTATATAAATTTCAATCATTACCAATCATGTTACCCCCCCAATACTTAAATACCCTAAACTCAGTAGTGATGAATTTTGTGTGGAAAAATAGAAAACATAGAATATCCCTGGGTACTTTGAAACAAGACAAACAAGACGGTGGCTTGGCAGTCCCGGATATTAAAAGCTACTATAAGGCGGCAGTTCTAACTAGGGCGGTGGAATGGGCCAGAGATAAACATGGGAAAAGGTGGGTACAAATTGAAAAAGCCAAGACATGACACAACTAAGAAAAATTCTATGGATACCAGCAAAATACCGAACATTGAAACACAATATTTATGATTTGACAAGAAGCACTCTGAAAATGTGGGATAGGGTACAGGTACTCACTAAAAGTAAATATAACTCTCCACTTATTAACTTAAAAGAAAATCCTTATTTTTCCCCTGGGGAAAAAGAAATAGAAGGAAACTGGATTAAAAAGGACACTGTGTATTTAGGGGACATTATAAAGGGGGGGGGGGGGGCTAGACACTTATGAGGAGTTGAAATCCAGATGGGAGGATTGGAACTTAGATAAATGGCATTACACGCAGTTAGGGCACTTTGTTCGGCAACTCCCCCAACCACTACGGACGGGAGAGGAGCTGACACCTATGTAAATGGTTTGCACTGCCGATAACACTAAAGGGACGGTCTCTAAACTATACAAAATACTTATTAAGATTGGGGCACGTGGGGCAGCACCGTTAGTGGGAAAATGGGAAAGGGAGTTAGGTAGGGATAGGGGGGATAATTCGGTAAATAGGATTCTGACCTTGACCCATGCCTCCGCCATAGATTCGCAAACTGCGGAGATGAATTATAAGTGTCTCACCGGATGGTACACTACGCCGGTTAAAACTAGTAAATACAAATTAAATCAGTCCGCCGAATGCTGGAGGGGTTGCCCCGAGAGAGGTACCATGGCACACCTATGGTGGACCTGCCCAATAATTCAGAAATATTGGGACTCCATATTGGGTCAAATAAAAGAGATTACAGGAACGGAAATTAAAAAAGACCCATGGGTTGTACTTTTCCATTGCAGTGAGGAGGGAATTAAAAAATATAAACAGACACTAATACCACATATGTTGAACGCAGCAAAAAAGTTGATACCAAGGAGGTGGCAAGACCCCGAAAGCCCACAGATATGGGAGTGGGTGGAGGGAGTTGAAGGAACTTATAGGATGGAAGAGTTGAGGGATAGTGTATCAGAAATCAACAATGACCCTCGGACTAAAGGGCACAAATGGAAGGAATATAAAAATACATGGAACTACATAGAGGGTCTAAAGTTGCTGCTTTGAATAAGATAAGATAGATATAAGATAGGCCTATCATAGAAAATATGAGTCTGCATGAAACGTAATTCACAAGTTTAGCACCTGATAGAGGTGCAATAACTCAATGTGAGAAAACAACTTGCTTGGGAGACCTAGGAGCCACTGGAGGGGGGGGGGGAGGGGGGAGAGGGGAGGTAAAGAGGGAGATCAAAGAAATAAGTCCCCAGTATCTGTCATTTAGATGGTTTTATTTTTACGTATCTTTCTCTACTTTTGAGCACAACCTGAGAGCATACGAAAATTGGTGTTAAAACAGAGGGGGGAGAAAAAAAAAATACTGCAAGGTCTCACAGATGATGCAAAAACCGCAAGTAGAGACGATTAAAGCTTCAACTATGAGCGGGTCTCAAAACGAAAGGTGTCAGCTGATGTGAAACAAGAAAAAAAAAAAAAAAAAAAAAGACATCCATCCAGCCATCCATTCGGAGAAACAGAGTTCCAGGAGGGCGGTTGGCCCATCAATGCCCATTGGACCCCCCACCGTAAGGTGAGCTGCGTGTCTACATCAGTTGGTAAGAAGTACCCAACCTATTTTTCAAGATCGTTTAAATGCACCTATTTGAAATATACATCTACCATATATGGACTTCCTCTTTGGAGAATATGTCACCATCACACTGAGCTGATTTGTTTGAAAGCATTGTTTTTACAGCTACCATTACATGTGTATGGACTCATATATGGGATACACTTGTCAATGCTCCATATGAATGGATTCACATTTGGGTTATATTGGAATTATATTTCACCATTTTTTGATTTGATTTGTTTGAATGCACACATGTTGTTAATCACTCCATGGTCACTATACATAGATTAAGTTTTATGTGACACATCTGGAATTTTCTTGCTTCACTTAGTTGATTCTATCTGACTTGCCTTTTTACTCACCTTGTCACGCATGGGTCATATATGACTTAATTGCGTTTAAGGTTCATTAGTCCCTTTTCTCAAAAGGGATTATATATAATTTTTCTCTGGCGCTACACTTTTATTCACATTCTATATACACATATCCACTGTTGTGTTGGCTGCCTGCATACATTCACTTTAATTTTCTACCATTTTCTACTAGTTTAGCGCAATATATTTACTTATTTTAATTTTTTGCACTCAGGTGTTAGAATGGCCAAGTCAAAGTCCAGACCTGAATCCAACCGAGAATCGGTGGAAAGAACTGAAAACTGCTGTTCACAAACGCTCTTCCATCCAACCTCACTGAGCTCGAGCTGTTTTGCAAGAAGGAATGGGCAAAAATTTCAGTCTCTCCATGTGCAAAAACTGATAGAGACATACCCTAAGCGACTTACAGCTGTAATCGCAGCAAAAGGTGGCGCTACAAAGTATTAACTTAAGGGGGCCGAATAGTTTTGCACGCCATATTTTTAAGTTCTTTATTTGTTAAAAAATATTGAAATATCCACTAAATTTCGTTTCACTTCATGATTGTGTCCCACTTGTTGTTGATTCTTCACAAAAAATGACAGTTTTATCATTTTATGTTCGAAGCCTGAAATGTGGCAAAAGGTCGCAAAGTTCAAGGGGGCCGAATACTTTCGCAAGGCACTGTAAATATAGTATATTGACATCTGTGGTGCTGTTTTGATGTTTTAAAAGCAATTGGACTCCAGCAGTAGGAAGGTGGTGGAGGCCATGTTTACCTTTAGGTTTGCCCGCATCCAATTTGCACATATTGTGACCGGCTCTCTATGGAGCTGGTTCTCATATCTCCGCAGCGGCTCTGGTCTTTTAGTCCATTTCAGGTCCAAATTCAGCCCAAAATTTGAGGATGCACTAGACTGCTGCTGCATGCTCATATGTGAATTCGGCCTTCAAAATTAAAAATCCAAACAGCATCACAGATATCATTATACTATATTTATTTATATACGCTCTGTTTATTGCTGATATTACTCTGAAATTCAAGACGTAGCTGGGTGTAGGAAGATGTCCGCATGGTAGTTCTATCAGATTACCACTATCCATCAGATCATGAAGGTTTGGCACACATAGCGGCGTGAAACGCATGTTGGAGCGCATAGTGCATGCGCAGTAAGTATTTTTACGTCACTTCCGTTGCATTGTCTGATGGATAGAGGTAATCTGATAAAACACAGGCACTTATAGAAAGTCTTTACATGTGTGATTAGCTTTACTAATCGAGTGGCAGCAGATGTGATAGAATCAGAAGGTTAAAAGCCTGTAGTGTCATCTGATTCCCACGCAGTAAATGTTGCCGTCATTAGTTGCTCGCACTGTGGCTCGAAGTCTGCCCACATGAGTCATGGTCTGTTTGTATCATTGAAAGCTTCAAGCAGTCAGGCAACTGTGTTTAATGACACACTTAATTTTATTTTTTTTTGTTTGGAGGGAGCATTAAGCAATTAATCATCCAGTGCCGTGTCAGTTAACAAGAGCTTGTCTATGTGTATGTGACACAGTAGAGGAAATTTGATAACATAAGCAATACTCAAGCGTTGATATACAAGTATTTGGGTAGTAATATTATCTTGTCCTTGCTCTCAGACAATATTATCTGGTCTGTACCTACATAGTAAATGCAATGATGTTAAGATCTTGAAAGGATCGCAAAATATTGTATTCTGGTAACTCTTTGTGGTTAATACATTTAATGAGAATATTCGGTGCATTAATTTTTTATATCACATGCCTTTATTTTTAAATATTTTTTCTACACTTGTGTAGCGCCCCTCTACTTTCAGTAAAGAACACTATTGTAAATTTAGTGGGGTGAGAGACTTATTTGCTCTCACCAATGTTGAATTGTTTAAATTCGGCTGCTGCCAGCCCTGAACTGTCCTGTGGGTCATTCTGTGCTTCAGAAATGTAGTTCCATCTCTGGACAGTGGGTGGCGCCAAAGGGGTCCAGCCAGAACCACTTTTCCCCAGCAGCCAATTGGAGGAGTTTCTCCATGTGGGGCATGCTGGGAGGGGTATATCTGTGGCAGACGCCATTTTTCAGGGTCTTCGCGGGTTCCTTGTTCCGGGTGTGGCACCCACGTTTAGGAGTTACCTGGCTCTGGGCCCATATGGCTCAGAGCAACTAAAGTAACCAAAGGGGGACCCCAGTGACTTACTGGGACCCCACACTTCAAGAGAGATCCCAAGCTGGGTGCTGTTTGGCGGGGAGTCAGTCTGAGGTGAACCCGGAGGCAGGTGATCCAATAGGATTTAGACAGAACCATCGGGGATCTGGGTGACCAGACACAGACAGGTTGTGAGCTGCAAACTGTCAGTCGGTGACCCAACTATTGACTGAGAGGATCATTTATTTCTTGTTCCTGAGTACTGGACATGTGGCAGAGGCCTTTAATAATCTACTAAAGCCAAGGCGGTGGCAGAGACTTGTTCCTTCTCAGAACTCTCAGTAACGCTCTGGCTGCCAGGTCTGTGAGGGAGGCCTGTCCAGGTGCACTGCACCCATCCCGGCTGGGGTGGCGACGAAAGCGAGAATACTTATAGGAGGCAGGACTGCTTCCTTTCCTATCCATAGCTTGAATCTGCAAAGTTGCTCTTTTCACCAATCTGTCCTATCTATTCCAATTTGACTGTTGGTCATGTTGGACTGAGAATAAAAGCATTTAAAACGTCAACCAACTGCCTGGACATTCCGTCACTGCTATCATCCCCTAGACACATTATATAGGTAACTTAAATTACACCGATCCCAAATCAAACCAGCGGCTCCTGCGGGAGTGAGCGCTACACTTACAAGCAGACTGAGCTGTCCAGCAAACCTGACAGTAACAAGGGTTGTGACAAGCTAATACTAACAAGACACTTGGTAGATGATAAGCTCAATAATAACATGCAATGCCAAGCAGCGAGTCCTTCTTGTATTAAGAGAGGTATGGACTAGAGATAGAGATAATTTTGCCCCTTTACAAATCATTAGTAAGACCTCATCTGGAATACGCAGTTCAGTTTTGGGCTCCAGTCCTCAAAAAAGATATCAGGGAACTGGAGAAAGTGCAGAGAAGGGAAACCAAACTGATAAGAGGCATGGAGGAGCTCAGCTATGAGGAAATATTAGAAGAACTGAATTGAATAACTCTTGAGAAGAGGAGAATAAGGGGGGATATGATCAACATGTATAAATACATAAGGGGTCCATATAGTGAACTTGGTGTTGAGTTATTCACTTTACGGTCAACACAAAGGACACGGGGGCACTCTTTACGTCTAGAGAAAAAGAGATTTCATCTCCAAATACAGAAAGGTTTCTTCACAGTAAGAGCTGTGAAAATGTGGAACAGACTCCCTCCAGAGGTGGTTCTGGCCAGCTCAGTAGATTGCTTTAAAGTGGATGTAAACCCCAATTATTATTTTTTGTCACAATGTAGCGTATATTATTTCCTATCATCTGTGCCCAGTCTTGCCACACAGAGTTAATACAGCTCTGAGCAATCCTCTTTTATGTTCAGTGAAAATGAACAGCCTTCCAGATAAAACCCTGCCTAGATAAAAAGTCAATTTTCTCTCTTCTTGCTTTGAGTGAGAGGTTATTTACATATCTAGCTAGGACATGTTTATTATATGTTATGTTTTGTTTATCATAATATGAGGTGATATAACATCATAACACATCCTAGTAATATACAATGAACTTTGGATCACCTCTTGTTATGATAAGCATGTCCAAGCTAGATTTGTAAATAACCTGTCACTGAAAGCAATAACAGAGAAACAGACTTTATAATTTGGCAAGGTTTTATCTGGAATTCTGTTAATTTGCACTGAACTTTAAAAGAGGATTACTCAGCGCTGGATTAACTCTGTGTGGCAAGACAGGGCACAGATGATAGGAAATCTTATACTCTACATTGTGACATTGTGGGTTTACATCCACTTTAAAAAAGGCCTGGATACTTTCCTAAATGTACATAATATAACTGAGTACTAAGATTTGTAGGTAAAGTTGATCCTGGGTAAATCCGATTGTCTCTCAGGGGATCAGGAAGGAATTTTTTCCCCTGCTGTGACAAATTGGATTGTGCTCTGTTGGTTTTTTTTTTGCCTTCCTTTGGATCAACTGTGGGTATGGAGTTAGTTGTATGGGATTGTACTATGTTTTTTTTTGTGTTTGTTTGTTTCTTTCTTTTTTTGTGGTTGAACTGGATGGACTTGTGTCTTTTTTCAACCTGACTAACTATGTAACTATGTAACTAAAGAAATGACACTTTGCTACAATGTAGTGAGTGTACAGTATGTATAACAGTGTAAATTTGTAAATTTGCTGTATCCTCAAAATAACTCAACACACAACCATTAATGCCTAAACCACTGGCAACAAAAATGAGTACACCCCTAAGTAAAAATGTCCAAATTGGGCCCAATTAGCCATTTTCCCTCCCTGGTGTCATGTGACTCGTTAGTGTTACAAGGTCTCAGGTGTGAATTGGGAGCAGGTGTGTTAAATTTGGTGTTATCGCTCTCACTCTCTCATACTGGTCACTGGAAGTTCAACATGGCACCCCATGGCAAAGAACTCTCTGAGGATCTGAAAAAAAGAATTGTTGCTCTACATAAATATGGCCTAGGTTATAAGAATATTGGCAAGACCATTGAAACTGAGCTGCAGCACGGTAGCCAAGACCATACAGTGGTTTTACAGGACAGGTTCCACTCAGAGCAGGCCTTGCATGGTCGACCAAAGAAGTTAAGTGCACATGCTTAGCGTCATATCCAGAGGTTGTCTTTGGGAAATAGATGTATGAGGGCTGCCAGTATTGCTGCAGAGGTTGAAGGGGTGGGGGGTCAGCCCGTCAGAGCTCAGGCCATATGCCGCACATAGCATCAAATTAGTCTGCATTGTTGTCATTCCAGAAGGAAGCCTCTTCTAAAGATGATGTAAAAGAAATCCTCCAGTTTGCTAAAAGACAAGCAGACTAAGGACATGGATTACTGGAACCATGTCCTGAGGTCTGATGGGACCAAGATAAACGTTGGTTCAGATTGTGTGTGGCGGCAACTAGGTGAGGAGTACAAAGACAAGTGTGCCTTGCCTACAGTCAAGCATGGTGATGGGAGTCAGGGCCAGCGCTAGGCATAGGCAAGTTAGGCGGCTGCCTAGAGCGCCAGGGTAGGAGGAGGCGGCAAAACCAGGATGTCAAGCCACTCGAGTCGGTATTTTTTTATAAACATGTTTCATGGCGCCAGCCGCCAGGCTAGGGGGTTGTTGCGCCAGCGGCCGGTGAAGACATCACTTTCGCCACTCTATCCCAAGCCTGCAGTGCTACCGTAGGTCCGTAGCAGCGGCAGTGAGACGATGCGGGGTGAGAGCCAGGACAACAAGGAGCAGCCCGCCGGAAGTGCTGCAGTCCGGGCTTGCCGTGATATCCGACCCCCCCCCTCCTCCTGGTGGCTCGGGGGTCTGTTGAGAGGAGTGGCTGCGGAGGACGGACAGGCAGCAGCGTCGCTCTCCTTCAGTAAAGCCTTCACCGCGGCTGGCTCAGGTATTTACTAAAAGCACAGGCACCACGCTCTGCACCCAGTCACATGAAATAAAAAAAAATGGAATTTGCTGTAAAGTTTAAAGTGCATTGTATACAGAGAGGGGAAAGATATATGTGGGGGGGCTACAGTGGTGGAACTGGTGTGTTGTTTTTTTCTTTGGGGGGGGGATTGTGTGGGGGTTCAGAGGGGGAACTAGCTTGTGTGCGGGGGTACGAGGGGGATTTGGTGTGTGGGGGGGCAGGTGTACAGAGAGGGAACTGGTGTGGGGGGGGGCAGAGGGGGAACTGGTGGGGGGAACAGAGGGGGATCTGGTGTGTGCAGGGGTACAGAGAGACAACTGGTGCGGGGGGATGTGTGGGGGTACAGAGAGGGAACTGGTGTGTGGGGGGGGGCAGAGGGGGAACTGGTGTGGGGGGATGTGCGGGGGTACAGAGTGGGAACTGGTGTGTGTGTGTGTGGGGGGGGGCAGAGGGGGAACTGGTGTGGGGGATGTGCGGGGGTACAGAGAGGGAACTGGTGTGTGTGGTGGGGGGGGCAGAGGGGGAACTGGTGTGGGGGATGTGCGGGGGTACAGAGTAGAAACTGCTGTGTGTGTGTGTGCGTGTGTGGGAGGGGGGCAGAGGGGGAATTGGTGGGGGGTACAGAGGGGGAACTTGGTGTGTGTGTGTGGTGTGGGGGGGGGGGCTGGTGTGGGGGGATGTGCAGGTGGACAGAACTGGTGTGTGTGTGTGGTGTGGGGGGGGGGGCAGAGGGGGAACTGGTGTGGGGGGGATGTGCGGGGGTACAGAGGGGAACTGGTGTGTGTGTGTGTGGCAGAGGGGGAACTGGTGTGGGGATGTGCGGGGGTACAGGTGGGAACTGCTGTGTGTGTGTGCGTGTGTGGGGGGGGCAGAGGGGGAACTGGTGGGGGGGTACAGAGGGGGAACTGTGTGTGTGTGTGTGGTGGGGGGGGGGCAGAGGGGGAACTGGTGTGGGGGGGATGTGCTAGAGTGGGAACTGGTGTGTGTGTGGCAGAGGGGGAACTGGTGGGGGGGTAAGAGGGGAACTGGTGTGGGGGGGATGTGCGGGGGTACAGAGAGGGAACTGGTGTGTGTGTGTGGTGGGGGGCAGAGGGGGAACTGGTGTGGGGGGGAGCTGGTGGGGGGGTACAGAGGGGGAACTGGTGTGTGTGGGGTGGGGGGGCAGAGGGGGAACTGGTGTGGGGGGATGTGCGGGGGTACACAAATGGAAGGTGGTGTGTGTGGTGGGGGGGCAGAGGGGGAACGCGGTGGGGTACAGAGTCTGGTGTGTGTGTGGGGGGGGGGCAGATGGTGTGGAGGGATGTGCATGTAACATATGTGTGTTGGGTGGTTTAAGGGGAACAAAGGTGGGGGGGTGCAGAGGGGAACTGTTCAGGATGTGATGTCTGAGGTGTGGACAAATTCACTTTTGTAAAATAAATAAATGCAGATCTTTTTGCAGGTGTGATTTATTATTGTTTCTAGGAATCTGTAAAGCATTGTCAGTGTATCTGTCGCTCGTACACAGGCTTACATAGTGGGCCCCTTTCAAGGGGCGGATCAGTGATCCGTCCGTGTGCTCCGTAAGCTTATCGCTCCGTTGATCCCCGCCCGTCGGATGAGGGTTCCGCAAGGCAGGGACCGCCCTGCTTTTCTCCGCTCTCCCCTTTGGAATCGGATGAACACGGACCGTGTCCGTACATCCGGCAGATGGAAGAAAAAATAGAACATTCTTCCGCTCTGCACGGATCTTTGCGGAAATACGGGGTGTCAGAGATCGTGACACCCGTGATCTCATAGGCAATATATGTCCCTTTTTCATCCGCATGGATGAGAAAGCGTACATATGGTCTGCATTGAAAGGGGCCTTAGCCTCTCTGTATACTGCTAGGGGACCATAGCTCTGTACACCTCACTAGGTCCAGGGACACAGCTTTACATCCAGGGACACAGCTGAAGCAAAGTGTGAAGAGGCCGGCAAAATTTCTTGTCAAAATGTGTGGGAGTGTAATGGTCTCTCATGACTGGGGAGCTACAGTTCATTAAGGGAACCATGAATGCCAACATGTATTGTGACATACTGAAGCAGAGCATGATCTCCTCCCTTCAGACATTGGGCCGCAGTGCAGTATTCCAACATGATAATGACCCCAAACACACCTCCAAGATGACCACTGCCTTGCTAAAGAAGCCGAGGGTAAAGGCGATGGACTGGCCAAGCATGTCTCTAGACCTAAACCCTATTGAGCATTTGTGGGGCATCCACAAATGGAAGGTGGTGGAGCGCAAGGTCTCTTACATGCACCAGCTCTGTGATGTCGTCATGGAGAAGTGGAAGAGGACTCCAGTGGCAACCTGTGAAGCTCTGGTCAACTTAATGCCCGAGAGGGTTAAGGCAGTGCTGGGAAATAATGGTGGCCAGACAAAATATTGAGACGTTGGGCCCAATTTGGTCATTTTCACTTAGGGGACACTCTGTACACTCACTACTTTACATTGAAGCAAAGTGTCCTTTCTTCAGTGTTCTCTCATGAAAAGATAAATATATTTTCAAAAATGTGAATGGTGTACTCACTTTTGTGAGATAGTGTGTATACATATATATATATATATATATATATATATATATATATATATATATATATATATATATATATACAGTAATATACAGTATATAAAATTATAAATTATACAAAAAGATCTTGCTTAAATGTTTACCATATATAATTGAAATGACCATCCCTTTAAAAAATGTACTTTCAAATACAGAGAAAGAGTTAATGTCTGCCTACAAGCTTTTAATTTATGAAAAATTATGCACGCTGTATGCGTTCATTCTCTTGCTTTGATCACAGTCTTTGAAACAGGTGGGATGCACTACAGACACACAACTGTGAAATGTGTGGATCAAAGCACTTGTAATTACTCTAAAGGTGCTTGTTTTTTATGGATTTTACTGACTGCTTGTTATCAGTCCGGTCAGGAGGAAAATCGTACGGTATGTCATATTTATGTGAACCTAGTACAAACAACACAGTATTTGACTGGCACTTTAGGAAGCTGAGATACATTTTACAGAAATGCTGTGATGATAGACAGACAGATTAAAGGCTTTCCTTTTACCTTCTGTTTAACTTTAACAGAAGACTTGTGTTTTTTGGATAATGCATTTACTGAGCAAGTTCTGGTACATCAATAAATTGTGTATGAAGTACACATTCGGATGATACAAATGTACACATCCATTCATTTAAAAATGAAGCGAATGTAAGCTCTAACAAGCAGGGCCCTCTGATTCCTCCTGCATTGAATTGTATTGTAACTGTACTGTCTGCCCTCATGTCGTAAAGGTCTGCGAAAACTGTTGGCGCTATATAAATCCTGTATAATAATAATTGTAGCAGGGTATCACAATTTTTGATGCGATATAAAAGATTACCATTGCTGATCGTAAAAGATCTCATCTCCCTCCTGTGGCCGAGTTGGGTTAGAGCCACCTGTTGTTTACATTTCATTCTGGTACCACAGAGAATGTTGGGGAATTGAGTTCAGGAGAAGAGACTCTATTTTCCCTGGCCTGTAATAAACTACATTACCCAAAGAGCAGCTGTCCAACCCCAGGATGCTTTGCCTTCCGCGCCGCCTGTGAGGGGAGGTAATTTAAGGGAGAGGACCTGTTTGGCATGCTCTCTCGGGACCGCCTCTTTAACCCAGGAGGACACTGACAGGAGTGTCTCCACGGGGAGTAGGCCGCAGCTGAGGCTTACATATGCCCAGACGTAGCAGCTTTGAGAGGAAGAGACAAAGCCTCTGCTGGAGTCATCGGACGAGTTTCCAGCAATTCTGCGACCTGTCTGAGGACCAGAGACTGCTGGCTAACCGGACTGTGACTGCCGATCGGGGACGGAGTGCCGCTGAAGGACAAGGCCTGAACCGGTTGGGTGAGATTGGCACTTGCCTGAAAGTACTGTTTGTCTTGGGGGAGGTTGGATTGTTGACATCCATCTTTGCGGTTTGACTACAGTTTACTATTACCCCTTTGGATTACAAATTGCTCTTTGCAATTTCAACATGATAGCGACCCAAAACTCACCTCCAAGATGACCACTGCCTTGCTAAAGAATCTGAGGGTAAAGATAATGTACTGGCCAAGCATGTCTCCAGACCTAAACCCTATTGAGCATCTGTGGGGCATCCTCAAATGGAAGGTGGAAGAGCGCAAGGTCTCTAACATCCACCAGCTCTGTAATGTCGTAATGGAGGAGTGGAAGAGGACTCCAGTGGTCAACTTCATGCCCGAGAGGGTTAAAAGGCAGTGCTGGGAAATAATGGTGGCCACACAAAATATTGAGATTTTGGGCCTAATTTGGACATTTTCACTTAGGGGACAGCAAATTTACACTGTTATACAAGCTGTACACTCACTACTTTACATTGGAGCAAAGTGTCCTTTCTTCAGTGTTGTCACATGAAAAAATTTAATAAAATATTTTACTGTGTGGTAGAATAAGATTTACATCAAAATGATTCCTTCAATGCATTAAACATGGCAATGGGCATACGTACATACCAGAGTGGTATAATATCTGTGTTTGTTTTTTCCTAGAAAAGAGTAGTTTTCCTCTTTTTTGGTTTTGCTGCACTGGCTCACATATTTTACCCAATAAAATAAAAAGTAACAAATGAATGCAGCTCTGTATTTATCAATAGATCATTAAAGAGGAGGTCTGCCCAAAAAAACAAAAGCAATTAAAAAACAACAGCTACACATACTGCAGCTGCTGGCTTTTAATAATAGGACACTTATCTGTCCTGAGATGTCAGCATCGCAGCTAATGTTTCCATCAGCTGTCGGGTGCTGCCACCGCCATTGCGGGTAAGGGTGCCCGGCAGTGTAGCCTTTTATCTTCACGTCGGGAACCCTACTGCGCATACAGATCAGTCTGAAAATAGTTTATGCATCTCTCTTATACAGGTTAGTAAGCAAAAGTGTTAGGAGGGGGTAGGGAATATTTTTTTAAGATTAGTTAGGGTAATACTGGAATTCTACTTCTAATGGTCTGATCATTTTTCGACACATACTCACGTAAGTCTAATGTAGAACATTATACATGCAGCAGGAATGGAAATCATATATGAGATGTCAATCTATATGCAGTACTAGCTTCATCTAATGGGGTGACAGTGAAACCAATGTTCACTATTTCACTGTCCTAATTTCTACTACCCTCACCAATAATACTAAGCTCAAAAATTGCCTATACCAGGGGTGGCAAACTCAAATTCATCGAGGGCCGCATCAGCAGTGTGGTCGCCCTCAAAGGGCCAGTTGTATATGGGTCGCACTACATACAGAATGCAGAGTTCAGGATTACGTCAGGATTATGCTACGTACACAGTGCAGGAATTCAGGGGTGCGCTACGTACACAGTGCAGGGATTCAGGGGTCCGCACAGACCCCCATTACATCAGAGTCCGCACAGACCCCCATTACATCAGAGTCCGCACAGACCCCCATTACATCAGAGTCCGCACAGAGCACTATTACATCAGAGTCTGCACAGAGCACCATTACATCAGAGTCTGCACAGACCCCCATTACATCAGAGTCCGCACAGACCCCCATTACATCAGAGTCCGCACAGAGCACCATTACATCAGAGTCCGCACAGAGCACCATTACATCAGAGTCCGCACAGAGCACCATTACATCAGAGTCCGCACAGACCCCCACTACATCAGAGTCCGCACAGACCCCCATTACATCAGAGTCTGCACAGACCCCCATTACATCAGAGTCCGGACAGACCCCCATTACATCAGAGTCCGCACAGACCCCCATTACATCAGAGTCCGCACAGACCCCCATTACATCATAGTCCGCACAGAGCACCATTACATCAGAGTCCGCACAGACCCCCATTACATCAGAGTGCGCACAGACCCCCATTACATCAGAGTCCGCACAGACCCCCCTTGTAATGCTGTGGACTTGGATGTAAAGGGGGAACCAAAGCCCCCCTCTTGCACCAGAGTCCACAGAGCACCTCTTAAATTCATTTAATATATACACTGGGAGGTGGGAGAGGGTGAGCTTACTCACCCCAGGATGGAGGGTCAGGGGCGGGCTGCCTGCATCTTCCTTCACATTTTCCTGGGGATGTGTGAGCGGGGAAGACACAGGGGGTGTGGGCGTGCCACACAGTGTAGAGAGGCGGGAAGAGGAGGGGCAGTGTCCGAGCAGCGTCCGAACAGCCGAACTGTCAGCGTGGATTCTGAGCTCTGTGTGAGAGAGACACACAGCTCAGCCAATCAGCCGCTCCGGAGCCCGGAGATGACACAGGCACGGCCGCATAGCGGTAGGTGAGCGGCGGCCGCGACCTGTGTTAACCCTATCCAGGCCGCGGGCGCCGCTTACCTCCCGCTGTGCGGCCTAAGCGGGCAGCACTGGAACATGTGGTGGAGGCTGGCGGGCCACATGACAAGGCTTGGCGGGCCGGATTCGGCCCGCGGGCCTTGTGTTTGCCACCCCTGGCCTATACATTGAACTGGCCCAACATTCGGCCAAAGTGTACTAGGCAAATGCCACATGCACACGATCGGAAATTCCAACAACAAAACCGTGGATTTTTTCCCGACGGAATGTTGGCTCAAAATTGTGTTCCCACGGTCACACAAATGTTGTCTGAAATTCCAAACTTCAAGAACGCGGTCACATACAACAGTACTATGAGCCGGGAAGTTCAATGACTTCAAGCAGGCGTTGAATTGATTCCAAGCATGCGTAGGATTTTTGTGCGTCGGAATTGCATACAGATGATCAGAATTTTCGACAAGAACTTTTGTTGTCGGAAAATTTGAGAACCAGCTCTCAAATTTTTGTTGTCGGTTTGTTGTCAGCAAATATCCGATGGAGTCCGACAAAAAGCTCACATCGAACATTTGTTTTCGGAAATTTGTGTGTATACAGCATTAAGAAATAGTGGGACCTAACATTTTTATGCAAGGTCCATTTTAAGAAGGGTGGCTGAATGATTTAAACATAGAGCTCAGTCTAGTGTTTGATCTACAAACCTTTCTATTTATTAGAATCAAAATTTGAAAAACAAAATCTAAACAATCTAAACACATCAGTTACAGCTTTAAAAATGTGCTCATTGAAAATACAAGGTTTCTTTTAACTCGTAAATATTATATAGATTATTTTGTAATAAATTAGGATATTGGTTTACATTTAATAAGTGATTCTATGATTTATTTCCTCAACATGTACTGTATGTAACAGGAAATTAATGTCAAGGAATAACAGACTGATTCCTGATGTCACGGCATGACCTTGTAAGGTGGGTGTTTTACACACAAGTACTGTGTGTTCAAAAAACTTGTCAAAGTCTTGATAGAGATTACAGAAACATTAGGAATGGGAGTTGTAAATTGCCCTTTGCTCAGCAAATCTAACAAAGCAGTCCTTGGGAAATCAGGAAACTCAGGAAACAAGCTGATGGCTCCCTCCCAGTCTGTGGCCACATCATTTGATGATATTACTGCCCTGCCCTCACTGGTCGGAAGTCTTCCCTTGTCTTTTAGTACTGCCAGTATTTGACAGCAAAACGTCACAAAGTTTCATTATATCTAAACGCAATTCCCATAAATGCACTCGAGCAAATTAGAAAATGATTTCTTTGCAAATGTAGCTGTTGCCTAATTAGATTGTTGAGTCCATAATATTTTGGCTCATTTATGAGAACAAGAAAAACTTAATATAAGTGTTTAGGTGGAAAATTATTGTACAAATTTGGCTGTATCTGCAGTAAAGTATAAATCCTTAGTCGCGGCCAAAGCAAGATATTGGAGTGATATTGCTTTTGAAATGAAATAATGTAGCACAATGGCCTTGCATTAAACGTATGTTCTGCATCAATTAATTAAAAGTGCATCTGCTCTTATAGGTTTCTAGCCCTGTAAAAGTTCCACAAATACCTGTTGATCCTGTCAGTGAAGTCCACCTAATACAGCCTTCTGTGATGGTATGGCAACAATGCTGCACTACTCCTGAATTCAGAGCAGAGTTGCCACCCTCATGTAGGATGTGCCTGCTTGCAGTACAGTTGGATGACAAGAGCCTGTAGGTAGTATGGTTATCAACATTGTCACAGTAGCTTAGAAAGCCAAGACATCAGCTGAAATCTATAAGTAAATGGAAAGAAACCCATTGTCAGTGGAAATTAATATCAGCTGGTTCAGTCTCAATTGATGGCCTATAAAAATGTGTCTCATTACCAAGGTGTCACACAAGAAACATTCCATGAAGGGTAAAAGCAAAGAGATCTCTCAAGACCTTTGCAACCTTTTTGTTGCAACACATACTGATGGCATTGGTTACAGAAGGATTTCTAAACTTCTAAACGTTCCAGTGAGCACTGTTGGGATCAATACCTGGAAGTGCAAAGAACGCAATTTCACTATAAACAGGCCACGACCAGGTGCTCCTCAAAGGATTTTCATGACCGAGGAGTGAAAAGAATTATCAGAAGAGTTGTCCAAGAGCCAAGGACAACTTGTGGAAAGAAAGACCTGGAATAAGCAGATACAATTGTTTAACAGCTTCCCCACCGAGCCATAGTAAAATGACGTCAGTGGGGACCCTTCCTCCTTCAGACTGGTTATCATATGACGTCCTTGCATTTTTGCCGCTAGGGGGAGCGCGCATTCCTCGGGACCTGACGCAATCACGGCAGAAGCATGGATCTGTGTGTGTAAACACACAGATCCATGTCCTGTCAGCGGTGAGGAGACTGATGTGTGTTCCCAGTACAGAGGAACACACATCGATCTCCTCCCCTTGTGAGTCCCCCTCCCCCTAACAGTTAGAACACACTTTAGGTAACATATTTAACCCCTTCAGCGCCCCCTAGTGTTAACCCCTTCCCTGCCAGTCACATTTACACAGTAATCAGTGCAGTTTTATGGCACAAATTGCTGTGTAAATGTGAATGGCCCCAAAAATGTGTCAAAAGTGTCCGATGTGTACGCCGCAATGTCACGGTCACAATAAAAAAAATCGCAGATCGCCGCCATTACTAGTAAAAAAATAAAATAAAAAAATGCCATAATTCTATTTCCTACTTTGTAGACGCTAGAACTTTTGCGCAAACCGATCAAATACGCTTATTGCAATTTTTTAACCAAAAATATGTAGAAGAATACGTACCGGTCACTTTTTGAATAGTGTGAGTCAGTGAGGCAGACGGATTAGCAGCAGGAGCTTCTCAGCGGCGCACGTCTCCTAGGAGTAGGAACGTGTGTGTCATAGCTCCAAGCAGCCGTAGAAGGCAGACAGGCAGACAGGCAGGGTCTATTCCCAGCCCAGCTAGCCCAGCTCCAGCTCCTGTACAACCCGTTTTCTAACCTGGCCTCTCCTCCAGCCTCTCTCTCTTCTGATCAGCAGTGGATCAGCTCCCTGGCTCTCCTGCCTCCCCTGGTTAGAGGCTAAAAGGTAAGAGCCATCCACCAAAATTGCTGACGGCCATCCTTTTCAGGATAAGCCGCAGCACACATCCCCTGCAATTGCGGATCTCCCCTGCTTCTTTCCTCTGTCCCCTGTGCCCCCACACCTCCATCGCCATCAGAGGCACCCTCCTGCCACTTGCCCGCAGCAATTCCGCCATCCTAGGGCTTTTTTGTGGACACCCGCACCAGACTGTACTGAATCGCGGGGCCACAATTTAGGAAAGACCGCGGATTCGCGCCGCTCCACACACCCTAGAATCCCCACCAAGCCATCCTGGAAAACCCCCCTTACCCCAGAAGGGCAGCCACTCTTCCATAGTTTTGCCTTCCTAGCCCCCCCCGGCATTACTGATCCACCTAATCTGTCAGCCCTAGGCTACATCCTACTGCCTGATCAGGCAGCCATCCTGCCACACCAGCAACACGCTCACCTCTCATCCCCAGCCCCCCCTCATCTCAACAACAAACAGAAGCTTGATCCAGGGGGTCACCCGATCGCTCTCACGGGGTCAGGAAGGAATTTTTTGCCCCTACCGGAGCATATTGGCCCAGCACGGCCAGGGTTTTTTTTGCCTTCCTCTGGACCAAGCCAGGAGAGAGGAATTAGCCAATTTCTCTCCCCATCGCCCCTGAAAACTCCCCCCCGGTGATTGGCGATCATGGCATATCGGCAATATTCTGCCGAAACCATTTGGAGTTTGAGGCAATTCGCCGCAATACTGCCAGCCATCACCAAAAAGCCTTAAGAATTGAGCGACTATTGAGAATCGATCAACGATCGACTGTCAGATATTTCAGCCATTTACCCCAGCCTAAGCACATATCATGTGCTTTGATCAACACAAGATCGGCAGTAAAACACCGACTGGAAATCCGTGACTTCATTCTACAAAGCAATCTAGACTGCCTCTTTATTACAGAGAGCTGGCTTACAGCCGACTGCAACACCATTCTAGGAGAACTGGTGCCAGAGAACTACCGTATTATAACGAAAAACAGAATAGGGCAAAGAGGAGGAGGCCTGGCGGTGATCTACAAGACACTCCTTGCGATCACAAAACCAGTCCTTCAAAACCCTCTTCCATTCATGGAAACGCTTACTCTGCAACTGCAAACAAATACAAAGGAGACTGTCCACATTCTTCTCTGCTATAGGCCACCTGGCCCAAAATCGCAGCTGCTACCATCATTGACGGACTTCTTCTCTACTAACACCCTCAACAACAAACATCTCTTGCTGCTCGGGGATTTCAAACTCTGGGCCAACTCCTCACAAGACCCCGTTGCCGATGCCTGTATTGACCACCTGAAAGGTTTAGGGTTACAGCAACTAGTATGTGGGCCCACACATGCTTCAGGTCACACACTCGATCTTATTTTCAGACAAGATCTGGAAATGAAAATCTTGGAAAATGAACCGTTGCCATGGACAGACCACCATGCAATTAAATTCATTATTTCCATAATCCCCCCCGCAACAAAAACATCTAGACCAGTGACAACACACTGGACTAGATGTCAGAAGAAGCTCCACTCGGAAGTCTTCAAAACGACATTAAGGAAAAAAATAAAAACAATTCAGCCGCATCAAACGGCTGTAGAAACACTGGATGCCATAAATTCAGCCCTGCTACAGTCAGCCGACTTAGTAGCGCCGAAACGTAAGACCCTCATCCGGAAAAACAACTGCAGCTGGTTTAACAACCAGCTGTCGTCACTGAAGCAAGAACGCAGAAGGGCGGAAGCCGCCTGGAAAAGAAGCTCTTCAGAGGTACACCTCGCCATCTATAAAGCAACAACAAGAAAATACCACAAAGAAATTTTCCAAGCCAAGAAAAATTATTTTTCTGAGGCTATCAATAGCGCCCTAAACTGCCCACGCGAACTCTTCAAGATGGTCACTCAGACCATGAAACCAGGATGTCTTGAAGCCCCCAATTTAGACTCACAAGAATTTTGCAATGAATTATCGGATTACTTCATTAATAAAATCGAGGCAATCCGTGAACGCATTCAGCAAAACAATTCCCCCCTCAGCCCCCCCCCCACAGTTTCTCACATAACACCCACAGTAATTCACCTCTATCAGGTAAGTTCACCCTGGAAACCCATCTCCATCGATGCCACTAAAAATATCATTGGTACTTTGCGTAATGGCACAGTGCCAAATGATATTATCCCTACAAAACTGCTAAAGGAATGCGCCGACATCCTGGCTCCTCCCATCATGCAGCTTATCAACCAGTCTTTCAAGGAGGGCATAGTGCCCTCACAGTTGAAAGAAGGTATAATCCAACCTATCCTGAAGAAACCCTCCCTTGACCCCAAGGATCCACTCCACTGCCGTCCCATAACAGGCCTCAATGTACTCTCACAGGTAATGGAAAAAGTATTGGTACAACAGCTGCAACAGCATCTGGATACCCACAAGTTACTTGACCCATTTCAATCGGGTTTCCGTCCCGGACACGGGACTGAAACCGCGCTGCTCAAAATATGGGACGATGCTCTCGAGGCCGCAGACGAAGGAGAATCTTGTCTTCTGGTCCTGTTGGACCTAAGTGCAGCTTTCGACACTGTAGACCACAAACTTTTATTGACTCGGCTAGCTGAAGTAGCCAGAGTCGCAGAAGGCGATTTATCTTGGTTCTCCTCTTTTTTGGAAAACCGATCGCAAACAGTGAAGTTAGGACCTTTTACATCTGAGAAACGCACAGTGTCGTGCGGAGTCCCTCAAGGATCGCCTCTGTCACCGGTGCTGTTTAACATCTATCTTCGCCTCTTTTTGAGATTATTAGCAG
The DNA here is from genome assembly GCA_029574335.1 of Rana kukunoris. Lineage (NCBI taxonomy): Eukaryota > Metazoa > Chordata > Amphibia > Anura > Ranidae > Rana > Rana kukunoris. The sequence goes on along the minus strand of CM056049.1, from coordinate 448,162,360 downwards.
CCAAAAACTGCTTTACCACTCATATGCAGACGACACGCAACTGTATTTCTGCATCGGCAACAAAAAGGATCACCACCTCAATCTAGAGACATGCCTCTCTTTAATAGAGGACTGGATGACAAAGAGTTATCTTAAACTCAAAGAAGCAAAAACAGAACTTCTCCTGTTTCACGCCAAGCATAGGAATCAACCTGCAACAGCATGGACACCTCCGCCCATTCTGGGCAAAATCATCTCCCCTAGCGCCAAAGTCAAAAGTCTAGGGGTCATTTTTGACTCCTATATGACAATGGACGCACAAATAGGGTCAGTAGTCAGCGGATCCCACCATCTGCTGCGCCTACTAAGCAGAATTACTCCTTTCATCCACAAAGAAGATTTAGCGGGCGTGGTGGGAGCAATTGTTAACTCCAGACTGGACTATGCAAATGCCCTCTACCTCGGACTCCCCAAGTACCAAATCACTCGTCTGCAAGTCGTTCAGAATACGGCCCCAGACTTGTGACTGGGAAAAAACCCTGGGAATCCATCTCACCCTCACTGAGAGCCCTTCACTGGCTGCCAGTTAAAGACAGAATTGCTTTTAAAGCATAGATGTGTGCATGGGAATGCCCCCCATTTTTATGCGAAAAAATAAAAGCCCACAATCCCAATCGCGTTTTGCGATCCACCAATCAATACCTGCTCCAGATTCCGAAAGCCAACTACAAGTCCAAAGGAGAAAGAAGATTCGCGATCCAAGGTCCCAGACTATGGAACGCTTTACCAACCAGCATTCGGTTGGAGGAGGATCACTTTCAGGAGAAAGATCAAGACTCATCTCTTTTGATATCAAAGGAGACAGGAACAACAAGCGCCCAGAGGCGATTTAGTTTGCATGTGCCCCGCTATATAAGTTATCATTCATTCAACTGAGAAGTAAAAAAAAGTAAAAAATAAATAAAAATTTGGATATTTATTAAATCAAAAAGTAAAAAATATTGTGTTTTTTTTTTCAAAATTGACGCTTTCTTTTGTTTATAGCGCAAAAAATAAAAAACGCAAGGGTGATCAAATACCACCAAAAGAAAGCTCTATTTGTGGGGAAAAAAGGGTGTAAATTTTGTTTGAGAGCCACGTCGCACGACCGCGAAATTGTCATTCAAAGTGCGACAGCGCTGAAAACTAAAAATTGGTCTGGGCAGGAAGGGGGAGAAAATGCCCTGTATGGAAGTCGTTAAAAAAAAAAACAATAATTAATGCACTTATGTTGGGGTGAATATTACCGGGGGGTTTTATTAAAACAATAACTGGGTACTCACAAGGTTGAAATAAAAAACAGGCATAAAAACACAGGGCGTCCGCATTCTTCTCTGCTATAGGCCAGAGGTGACGTTGGCGGACGCCCTGTGTTTTTATGCCTGTTTTTTATTTCAACCTTGTGAGTACCCAGTAATTGTTTTAATAAAACCCCCCTGTTTTAATGGTACTACACTATTGGCATTTTTTTGTTTTCCTGGATGTGAGCGACTATTATCGTTTGGAGGTGATTACCAGGAAGGATCCATTCTCACCACATTTACCTATTTGGATGACACCACAAGTGGACTCAACCTGAAAAGTGCTCCTGGGCTTTGTTTTCTGCTGTTACCTTACAGCAGTAAGGTAAGGGGACATCTTTACTTATTTTGGAGACAGCATCTGCAACTGGTCATCACGGCATTTTGGCTTTTACATCAGCAATCTTTTTGAACTTTATTTCCATATTGCATTTATACATTGCGTTGACCCATTGTTACCTGTTGTATGGACATTCACCCTGAATAACACTGTTGTGTGCTATTTCTGGCACTTTGTGCACCAGATTGTTATAAGGAAGTTAGGCCCCGTACACACGGCCGAGGTTCTCGCTGAAAATCAGCGAGAACCTCGCTGGAATGCACATTCCAGCGAGGACCTCGGCCGTGTGTACGGTCTCAGCGAGCTTCCCGTCGGGAAGCCCGTCGAGCCGAAATAGAGAGCACGCTCTCTATTTCCTCGACGGCCCGCCTGGAAGAATGGCTGGTTGCCATTCCCGACGGGCGGGTCGCCGAATCCGACGGCCGGGAGAGAACCTCGACGGGCGGAACGATGTGTTCTGCCCGTCGAGGTTCTCTGCCATGTGTATGGCACCTCACACTTTATATGTTATTTTGCACTGGTTTGTCATTGGTTTGGCAGCCGGCTTAGGCTGCATGTAGCACGTTTAATATATATTTCTTATATACACCACTGTCATTTTCTGACATTACTATGTATAATAGTTAGGTTATTCCTTTTTTCTTTTTTCCACATATCTAGTTTTTTGCCACACTTCCTCTTCATTTTATCCCATCCCCACTTTCTTCCTTACAGCGCAGCACTACACCCCCCCTCCCCCAAATTAATGCACTTAACCACCATGGTCTGTATGCACAATCACCACGCAAGACTCCCTTGATGAAGAAAACGCATTTTGAAGATTGTTTAAAATTTGCTGCACAGCATTTAAACAAGCTTGTAAAATACTGGGAGAATATAGTCTGGTCAGATGATACCAAAAATTTAACTCTTTTGCCCTGTACACACGACCGTTTTTTCTGACATGCCAAAACCCAAAGTTCTTCTCAAGCCTACCTTGCATACACATGTTCAGTCAAAAAAAAATGCTCGACCAAAGCGTGGTGGCATCCAACACGTACGACGGCACTATAAAGGGGATGTTCAATTCAAATGGTGCCACCCTTTGGGCTGCTTTTGATCCTTGTGTTAGTAAAAGTTTGGAAAGGGCGATTTGCTCTTCTCAGGCCACGTAGACACGATCAGTCCATGCATCAAAACAGATCGTGTCAGAATGCGGTGACGTAAAACACAACGACGTGCTGAAAAAAATGAAGTTCAATGCTTCCAAGCATGCGTTGACTTGATTCTGAGCATACGTGGATTTTTAACCGATGGGTTTTGACCTATCGATGGGTTTTGACCTAACGATGGATTTTGACCTATCGGTTAGGCGTCCATCGGTTAAATTTTAAAGCAAGTTCTATGTTTTTTGAACGAAGGATAATTGACCGATGGCGCCCACACGTGATCAGTTTGGACCGATGAAACGGACCTTCAGTCCGTTTTTCATCGGTTTTGACCGATCGTGTGTACGCGGCCTTAGTCTTTGTGTCCGTTTCCAGTCCGTTTCCAGATCATTCACAAAATTCCACGTATGCTCAGAATCAAGCAGAAGAGCAGCACTGGCTATACCCACCGTCACGCAAATGTTGTCTGAAATTCCGAACGTCAAGAACGCGGTCACGTACTACACTACGACGAGCTGAGAAAAATTAAGTTCAATGATTCCGAGCATGAGTCAAATTGATTCCGAACATGCATAGGATTTTTGTGCATCGGAATTGTATACAGACGACAAGAACCTGCTCTCAAATATTTGTTGTCAGAAATTCCGACAGCAAATGTCCGATGGAGCCTATACACGGTCGGCATTTCTGACAACAAGCTCCCATCGAACTTTTGTTGTCGGAAATTCCGATCGTGTGTACACGGCATAAGAGTATGACTTTTCCAGGCTCGGCTATTTTCTGCTTTGTGGCCATAAGAACAAGTTCAAATTGGCCACCACTTCAAATTGTGGTTTTGTAAGGCCAGAAAGCTTTAAAAAATACCTTCTTTGGGTCCAGTTATTGTTCTCTAAGGTCTTGCTAGGTCGCGGTCTCTGCCAAAATACTTTCAATTCTGTTTAGCTGCTTTTGAGATGTGTACTACACTACCACATAGCATAGCCAGGATGCCAAATGGACTTTTCTTTGTGAATGCCTCCAATCCCCTTGCCTGACCAGACAATGACTGTGCATGACCATACTGATAAGATAACCTCTTTGATCCCAGGCCTGAAAACATACTAGACTGGCTGGACTGTACAATGCAGCTGAACTGGGTCACGTTACTGGCCCTCCTTTACTCAGTATGACTTCTGTTGTGCAGAAGATTATAGGAAGCTAAAATAAAGACAAATTTCCAATACTTTTAATTAACAAACATTTAACATTTTTTAATAAACACATTCACAGATTCAAATGCATTTTAATGTTTGTTTGTATTTCAGCTTTAAACGGGTTGTAACGTTTTTTTTTTTTTTTTTTTAATAACAAACCTGTCATACGCGCTCCCGATTCCTGTTGCTGCGTCCATTGACACAGACAGCAGGACTCGGCCCCGCCCCCCAGTTCCCGTCTCACTTGCTTTGATTGACAGCAGCAGGAGCCAATGCTCCTGCTGCTATCAATGCAGCCAATGAGGACTCGATACAGCGGCTGTAGCTGCTCTGCTCTGCTCATCCCCTTTGAATGAATGAATGAATGAATGAATGAATGAATGAATGACTTGTATAGCGCAACGCATGCGAACTGAATCGCCTCTGGCCGCTTTTTCCAGCCAGTGTCTGCTTGGCTGGTGCGGTCATTTTTACCCCGTAGGATCTTGACACGCTAGGGACACACAGTCATACACACATATATACATGTATACTGGGCCAATTTGGACGAGATCCAATTTACCTACCCGCATGTCTTGGAGTGTGGGAGGAAACCGGAGTACCCGGAGGAAACCCACGCAGACACAGGGAGAACATGCAAACTCCAGCAGATGGTGTCGTGGTCGGGATTCGAACCAGCGACCCTTTTGCTGCCAGGCGAAAGTGCTACTCACTACATCCCTTTTGCTGGAATGATTGGGTTCAAGTAAGTAAAAGGGGGAGCTCTGTGGGGCTTTTGCACTGCAAAAGGTTTTTCATCTTAATGCATAAAATGCTTTAAGGTGAAAAACCTAGCGGGTTTACAACCCCTTTAAACTTCAATCTTCATCTTACAGTAATTTAGTAACAAAGGCATTGGTTATTAGTACTTGGAGGCCTTACTTTCCAATTAACATTCAGATAAGTAACCAAAGATCTGGCATTCAAATAAGATTTTTGTTTTAGTGTCTTGGTTCTCTGCTGCACCTGCTCAAGCCATAAACTTTGAATTAGCCTCACTCATCTCAAACACTGAGTGCCTGAGACATCTAAGAACTCCCGCGTCTTTTATCTCATCTGCCGCCAAGCTCTGCTGCTTCCATTGCCTAAACTAACACAGAAATAGTAATCCCCTTGACTTTCGGTAAGGCTGTTTTTTTACTTTCCACGTTTTGTTATGTACAGCAGACACCGTTATTATAGGAGATTGGCAATTCTCCAGGCTGATATGTTTTTGTGTTTTATCCCTTTTCTCTATTGATCTAGATTTGATCAGCATCTCAGTGAATGAAAATAATCTTCATTGGCTAGTGCAGGGAATGCAGAAAAAACAAAATTTCCGTGTAAGTATTAAAAAATAAAAATGTTATACTGCCATCCATACCTAACGCTATTGAAAAAAGGCACAAAACAGTACATTTAGTTACTATATGCCACATAAACTATATGGTAGTATAGGGAAAAAATGAATAGAGGTTGAAGTAGGGACATCAGGGTTCTGAAAGCAGTAAATCTGTCTGCAAGACCATCATTTTGGCACAATTGATCAAGAAAAAAATGCAGCATGTGCAGCTTATGTACTAGTGAAAAGTAGGTGTGGTTTTAGTGCATGAAATATTGAGTATGGCTAAAATGGGTGTGGTTAAATAAAGTCTAAGACAATTTGCATAGTACACAATGAGGTAGTGTTAAAAGATGGAATGTACAGAGAAGTGCTGAATAGGAAATGTACAGCACAGTGTACAGAATGAAATGACGCAGAATAGGAAATGTACAGCACAGTGTACATAATGAGTTGTTACAGAATAAGGAATGTGCAGCACAGTGTACAGAATGAGTTGGTACAGAATAGAGAATGTACAGCACAGTCTACAGAATAAGTTGGTACAGAATAGGGAATGTACAGCACAGAGTACAGAATGAGTTGGTGCAGAATAAGGTAAGTACAGCACAGTGTACAGAATAGGTTGGTGTGGAATAGGGAATGTACAGTACAGTGCAAACAGTTAATTGGTGCAGAATATGAAAGGTACAGCACAGTGTACAGAATGAGTTGGTGCAGAAAAAGTAATGTACAGCACAGTGTACAGAATGAGTTGGTGCAGAATAGGAATGTACAGAACAGAATAAGTTGGTGCAGAATAGGGAAAGTACAGCACAGTATATACAAAATAGTTTTATGCAGAATCAGGGATGTACAGCACAGTGTACAAAATGACTTGCTGCAGAAATAAGGGAAGGCTCACTCCCCTTCATGTTGTGCAGTGTGTAATAGCACATTTGGTCCACCCTCCTTGGGGCCCATGTGCACACACTGCACAGATGGAGGTTGCGCCAGTGGGGTATTTTGGTTTTGTGTTGCCCTAGGTAAGACTAAAATTTGGCACTTCCCCATCTAAATTTGTCCCACCCCTTCCAGTTTAACCAATTCAGCCCCAAAAGGTTTTATCCCCTTAATGACCAGAGCATTTTTTTGCAATAAGGCTCTGCATCGCTTTAACTGACAATTGCGTAGTCGTGCATCGATGTAAACAAAAAAAGAGCGACAATTTTGAAAAAAAATAAAAATTTACTTTCTGGCTATAATACATAGCCAACAAATTTATAAAAAAAACAAATGTATTCATCCGTTTAGGCTGATATATATTCTTCTACATATTTTGGGTAAATAAAATGATTGCAATAGGCGTATTTTGATTGGTTTGCACAAAAGTTATAGAGTCTACAAACTACGTGATCGATCTAGGATAGGGTGACCAGACATCCCCAGTTTCAGGGGACAGTCCCCTGATTGAGGACACTGTCCCCGGACCAAGTCTGTCCCCGTTTTTGTCCCCAGATTGGATTTAATAAGGGGCTGGGGCAATTTCAAAGACAGTCAGTGCAGAATAAAAAAAAAAAAAATGAATTACACCCCCCCCACTCCGCCGTGCCTACTAGTGATGAGCGGAATACGCCAATGCGAATTTTCGCTAATGCGAATTTTCGCTAATGTGAAATTTCGCGATTTTTTTTTTTTTTTTTATAAAATATCACGAATATTCGATTTTAACAAATATTCATATTTTATATATAAAAAAAGCTTTCACATATGCGGTGCGAATATTCGTTAATATCGAATATTCGTGATTTTGATAAAAAAAAAATTGCGAATTTTATTGCGATTTTTTTTGCGATTTGAAAAATATCGATATTCGAAATGCGAATATTCGGCGATATTCGGATATTCGCGAATACTCGAATATGCAATATTCGGAATATTCGCAATGCGAATATTCTGAGCAACACTAGTGCCTTAGCATGGGGGGGGGGTATATTTTTCCCATTATCTGCCCCTTTCTGATGCATGTGCTGGTCAGCGGAGGGAATTCAGTTTTGGGCTGCCCATCGCCCGCATGTTCTTCTGCCTTGGCTCAAATACTGGCCAGCCACCTGCCTGCTTATCTCCTTGCCTTCCCTGGCAGAGTGATCTTCCTCCACTCCCCACCCAGTAGTAGCCGGGGCCCGAAGAGTAAGACTTAAGAGGCTGTGAGGCGGGCGGCGACGGGCAGAGAGTCGCTGATTGTTGCCATTGCTAGTAAAGAAAAAATATGTCCCCGCATTATTTTAAAAATCTGGTCACCTTAATCTAGGAACTTTAATTATTTTTTTATTGTTTTTATTATTATTATACAAGTTTTATATAGTGCCAACAGTTTGCGCAGCGCTTAACAAATTAAGGTAGACGTTACAGTTACATTACAATTTGGTACAAGAGGAATCAGAGGGATCTGCTCAATAGAGCTTACAATCTAAAAACGGAGGGTCAATTGATACAAAAGGTAATAGCTGTAGGGGATGAGCTGATGAAGGAAGTAAAACAGTGTTAGTTAATAGCAGTATAGGCTTCTTTAAAGAGAAGAGTTTTCAGGGATCATCTAATGATGGATAGATTAGGGGACAGTCGGACAGATTGGGGTAGGGAGTTCTAAAGGATGGGAGAAGCTCTGGAGAAATCCTGGAGGTGAGCATGTGAGGAGGTGACAAGGGAGCTAGAGAGTAGGGATGAGCTTCGCGTTCGAAACAAACGTATGTTCGACTCGAACATCGTCCGTTCGATCGTTCGTCGAATTGTGAACAAAAACGATCGTTCGCGGCAAATTCGAGTGAAAACGAAACAACCGTTTTTAAGACTTTTTTTACATTGATACATGTTCCCTGGGGCAAGACCCAGGTTCTGAAAGACGTTTTCCAACAATAACTTGAAAATTTGGTCTTTAAAACGACCGTTTTTAAAACTTTTTTCCATTGATACTACTATCAATGGAAAAAAAAGTTTTAAAAACGGTTGTTTTTTCAGGAGTCCTGCTCCTGAAAAAAACAACCGTTTTTAAGACTTTTTTCCATTGATACATGTTCCCTGGGGCAAGACACGGGTTCTGAAAGACTTTTTCCAACAATAACTTGAAAATTGGTCTTTAAAATGACCGTTTTTGAATTTGAACGTTCGAGTCCTATAGACTTCAATGGGGTTCTAAATGTTCGTGACCGTTCGACGGTTCTGGTGAGAACCGAAACGCGGGGGTGTTCGGCTCATCCATACTAGAGAGCAGGAGGTCTTGGGAGGACCGAAGAGAGCTGCTTGGTTGATATTTTGGGACTAGGTTAGTGATGTAGCTGGGCGCTGAGTTGTGGATGGCTTTGTAAATTATTGTTAGTACTTTGAATTTTATTTGTTGGGTGACTGGAAGCCAGTGAAGGGATTGGAGAGAGGGTTGGAGGACATTGAGTGGTTGGTAAGGTGGATGAGTCTTGCAGTGGCATTCATGATAGAGTGAAGGGGGGATAGTCTGTGTAAAGGTAATCCAATGAGGAGGGAGTTTCTGTAGTCAAGGTGAGAGATAACCAAGGAGTAGGGATGAGCTCCGCGTTCGATTCGAACGTATGTTCGACTCGAACATCGTCTGTTCGTACGGGTCCCATAATTCACTTCGGCATTGTGCGCTGATGATTGGCCAAGCATGCACTATGACTCGTATGCTTGGCTAATCACAGCGTGCAAAAAACGGAGAGCCATAATTGGCCATAGCCAGGGTGGCTTTGGCTAATTATGGCTCAGGGGGTTTAGTACATGCCCCACACTATAAAGGGCTGCCTGCAAGGCGGCCTTGTGTAGTGTGTTGTGGCGTTGTTAAAGAGATCAGTCCTGTAGAGAGAGAGAGAGAGACAGTGTCTTTATTACTAGATAGATAGAGCAGGCAGGCTAGTCAGTTTAGTTAATTTACAGTGTGTAGAGATATTTATACATCCCAGGAGTTGTACATATATTTATACACTGTATAGCTTAGCTAGATCAGTTCTTCATAATTTACTGGCAGGCAGGTGATTGTGCTATTTAAAGACTTTATCACAGGTATAGACACCCAGCAGGTACAATATTTAACCACTTGCTTACTGGGCACATACACCCCCCTCCTGCCCAGGTAAAATTTCAGCTTCCGGCACTGCGTCGCTTTAACTGACAATTGCGCGGTCGTGCGACGTGGCTCCCAAACAAAATTTACGTCCTTTTTTCCCCACAAGTAGAGCTTTCTTTTGGTGGTATTTGATCGCCTGTGCGGTTTTTATTTTTTGCGCTATAAACAAAAAAGAGCGACAATTTTGAAGAAAAATACAATATTTTTTACTTGTTGCTATAATAAATATCCCAATTAAAAAAAAAAAAAAAATTTTTTTTTCTCAGTTTAGGGCGATACGTATTCTTCTACATATTTTTGGTAAAAAGAAAAAAAAACGCAATAAGCGACTGGTTTGCGCAAAAGTTATAGCGCTTACAAAATAGGGGAGAGAATTATTATTTTTTATTATTTTTTTTTTACTAGAAATGGCGGTGATCTGCGATTTTTATTGGTACTGTGACTTTATGGCGGACACATCGGACACTTTTGACACATTTTTGGTGCCATTCACATTTATACTGCGATCAGTGCTATAAATATGCACTAATTACAGTATAAATGTGACTGGCATTGAAGGGGTTAACACTAGGGGGTGAGGAAGGGGTTAAATGTGTATCCTAGGTGTGTTCTAACTGTGGGGGGAGGGGGGGTGACTGGGGGGGTGACCGATCTGTGTCCCTATGTAGGAAGGAACACAGATCGGGCTCCTCCTCTCCAGAGACAGGACGCTGTCTCTGTGTAAAACGGCAATGAGAGATGATCTATGAGAGATCATCTCTCATTCGCCCACAGATCACATCGCAAACGGCCACTCTGATTGGCCGTTCGCCGCGATCTGTGATTGGCCGTGTCCAAGGGACACGGACAACACACGGCTTCCCCGCAGCGCGCTCTACAGCGCGCGCTGGGAACGCCTGAGGGACATGCCGTCAAATGACGGCATGTTGGATATTCAGGCTCGCGCTGTTGCCGTCATCCGACGGTAGCGCGGGCCTGAAGTGGTTAAAGGAATTTTTATTTTTATTTTTATTTAAGCATCATTAAAATCACTGCTCCTAAATGTTCGCACGAACGTTTGGTCTGTTCGACGGTTCTGGTGCGAACCGAACGCGGGGGTGTTCGGCTCATCCCTACTAGTGATGAGCGGAATACGCCATATTCGATTTCGCGATATTTCGCGAATATTTCAAAGATAACCAATATCGGGAATTTTATAAAAAAAAAAAAAAAAAAAAATTGCTAGGTTTTCGCTAATGTGTCATTTTTTTTTTTTTTTTTTTTTTTTTTTTATAAAATATCACGAATATTCGTTTAAAAATATTCGGTATATTTTATATATAAAAAAAGGAAATTTCTTGCGGTTGCGATTCTTAATATCGAATATTCATGTTGCGATTTTTTTTGCGAAATTTGAAAAATATCGAATATTCGAAATAAATATTCGGGATATTCGGATATTCATACTCGATTGCAATATTCGGCGAATATTCAGGAATATTCGTGAGCAACACTTCCCTACCAGGATGTAACCAGGGCTAGGTGGTGTCTGAAAAAAGGGGCTTACAGTTCAGAGGGGGCATGATTTGGACAGGGATTGGATGTGGGCCTGAAAGGACAGTTCAGAGTCTAAGGTTACCCCTAGCACCCTGGCATGTGGGGACGGACTGGTAATGGCGGCAATCTGCCATTTTTAGCGGGACTGCAACATTTTAGCAGACAAATCTGACCCCAAATTATACTTTTTGGGGACCAGTGACATTATTACATTGATCAGTGCTATAAAAATGCACTGATCAATGTAAAAATTACACTGGCAGGGTAGGGGTTAACACCAGGGGGCGATTAAGGGGTTAACTGTGTTCCCTCAGCGTGTTCTAACTATAGTAGGGAGATGGGCTTACTCGAACATGACAGAGATCACTGCTCCGGATCACTAGGAGCAGTAGATCCCTGTCACTAGGCAGAACTGAGAAATGCCTTGTTTACATAGGCAGTTCCCCGTTCTGCCTCTCTGCGCCTCAATCGAGGGCCACTGGTGGACATCGAGCCTGCAAGACCCACTGGCATGCTCCTGCAGTGTGTGGCGGGCACGCACGCGCTATCCTGCTCTTACATACTGATGTATAGGTACATCATTTTGCACAGGAGAGCCATTCTGCCAACGTATATTGGCATGAGCCGGTCGGCAAGTGGTTAAGATACACCCCTTAATCTGTCCAGAGAGGAAGAATTATTTTGAGTCCTCATTACCCAATGGACTTCACCTCCCAGAAGGGGTTGGAGGAGAGGAAAACAATATCTTCCCAAGCTGTTCTTTGAAACGGGAAGCAGAAGTGAACACATCCCCCAGAGTCAGATCTGTTTTCAGCTAGAGTAAAAGCCTCAGGCATACCACTGTGGCACCAGAGAGAGAGAGAGAGAGAGAGCACTGGAGAGCTTGGATACTAGGACTGGGTTACCACTGCTCAGAGCTTAGTGCTGCACTTACCCTAAAGCAGTACAACCAGGTGAGCTAAGGTCCATGTTGAACTGGGGCAGAGGATTTTTGCCACCCAGTGGGATTTCCATGCTGGGTCACTGAGTCTAGTGAGAGGACCTTGCGGCCATGACCTATCGCCACTATTGTCGGTACTGCCTGCAGGCCTTAATGTGACTGTTCTCATGTGCACCACTAGTATGATTGGGCCCCATTGTTAGCTAGCTGAAGATCCAGGATTAAAAATCTGCCCATTTACAGTTGCTACATAGAGATCTTTTCTAGCTGCTTAGTGCAGATGTACCACACCTGGGTATGACACAGACTTGGGTATGACACATTTTCTTTGGGTGCACCCTAAGTAGGTGCAATATTCCTATTCACAACACAGTTATTGTTTATATTCTCTGTCAACCACTGATCTCACTGGTTTATATGTTAATTCCAGTCTAGCGGTAAATAACTCAATTTAAATTGCTTTGGTATAGTCAATACACTGTCTAGCAAGCTTTGGTAATACCTACCTTTGGCATGTTTATTTGTGCTCAAACCACTATTTACTCCAACCCATGCTAATACAGAGTTCCTTTCCTGGTATTAGCTTACTAAGTCAAAGATATCTTTGCTTGTGACTCCATACACACTATTATGCAGCGTACACACGATCGGTTCGTCTGATGAAAATGGTCTGATGGATCGTGTGTGGGCCCCATAGTTTTTTTTCCCATCTGTGAAAAAACGTAGAACCTGTTTTAAAATTATCTGATGGTTAAAAAACGATCGTCTGTGTGGAAATCCATCGGTTAAAAATCAACACATGCTCAGAATCAAGTCGACGCATGCTCGGAAGCATTTAACTTTATTTTTCTCAGCAAGTTGTTGTGTTTTACGTCACCGCGTTCTGACACGATCGTTTTTTTAACCGATGGTGTGTAGGCAAGACTGATGAAAGTCAGCTTCATCGGATATCTGATGAAAAAATCCTTCAGACCGTTTTCAACGGATGAACCGATCGTGTGTACAGGGCATTAGACTTTCTGTAGATTTTTGTCATCAGATTTACCAAAACCATGTAGTGCAAGGGCCTGTCTGATTGCATACAAATTGAAACTCTAATGCCGCATACACACGATCAGTCCATCCGATGAGAATGGTTTGATGGACTGTTTTCATCGGTTAACCGATGAAGCTGACTGATGGTCCATCGCGCCTACACACCATCGGTAAAAAAAAAAAACGATCTGGTCAGAACGCGGTGACGTAAAACACAACGACGTGCTGAAAAAAATGAAGTTCGATGCTTCCAAGCATGTGTCAACTTGATTCTGAGCATCCGTGGATTTTCAACCGATGGTCGTGCCTACTAATGATCGGTTTTGTTCTATCTGTTAGGAATCCATCGGTTAAATTTAAAACAAGATGGTTAAATAACCGATGGTGCCCACACACGATTGGTTTTGACCGATGAAAACGGTCCATCAGACCATACTCATCAGTTTAACCGATCGTGTGTACGCGGCATAGGACTCCTTTCACACTGAGGCATTTTCAGGTGCTTTTGGGCTAAAAATAGTGCCTGCAAAGCGCCTGAAATATGGCTCCCCTGCAGTCTCAGTGTGAAAGCCCGAGGGCTTTTACACTGAGGCGATGCACTGGCAGGACGTTAAAAAAAAACTCCTGCAAGCAGCATCTTTGGAGCGGTGAATGAGCAATGTATACACCGCTCCTCCACCACTCCTAAAGCGCCACTGACCATTAAAATAAATGGGCAGCGCTGGCGAACCACTGGCAAAGCACTGCTGCAGTGGTACTTTGCGGGTGGTTTTAACCCTTTTTCAGACACTAGTGGGGTTTTAAAAGCCCCCGCTAGCAGCCGAAAGCCTCTGCAAAAATGGCGTTAAAATGCACCTATGTTCATAAATGTAATCAAAAAGCTTGTATATGCGTTTTTTTTACAGCAGTGTGAATGGAACCATTGACACAGGTGTGTAAACACAATGCATTCAGATCTGTAACACAGAATCCAAGGCTTCATTCTTGCATACATACTAACATTGTTCTAAGCTTTACCAATGTAACTATACAATACAAACCATGCCTGGAATATACTGTAGCTTTGAATAATTTGGGGGTTTTCACCTCAACCACATTTATATACAAATATGTTTTCGTGTGTTGTCACATACTTCCCACAAGGTTAATGGAGCTGCGTTTCTGTCACATCGAATTTACATTTGTTTTGAAAACGACCGAAAGTTAACTCTGCATCTGTAATAACATTATGCTAATTTGGGCCACCACCACCAAAAGGAAAACAATACTTGTTTACTGTAATTCTAATGACAGGTCCCCTGCCATGGCAGGAAATATTTTTAGAAAAACTTGAATGTAATTAGAGCAGCTGATGAGACCAAAAGGATATGTGTCTAGAACAGCAGCCAAACAGTTCATTTCTTGCTACTTCAGGACTTATTTTGCTTTGCTGCTTACTTCAGAACAATGAACTTTCCCAGCCAAATTCTGAAAACATAGGAAAAGTACAGGAACTCTGAGCACTGTGTCCAAAAACAGACCAGAGGAAGCTCCAGGGTTTTATCTGATGGCTCAGTTACTCAGTGAGAGTGAACTGCTACTGGAGATAAACAGACATTTACTGTGCACTCTGCTGGTCGTAGATCCTATAGGAAGGTCAGACATGCATGTACAATCCAAACACTCTCAGATATTGGTGTCTGGCAATTAGGGTTGCCATTTTTTTTTTCAAGCCAAACCCAAACACTTGACTGCTGAGAAGAGCTTATGCCCTGTACACACGATAGGTTAGTCTGATGAAAACTGATTTTTCCATCAGCTATCCGATGAAGCTGAGTGGTGATCAGTCGTGCCTACACACCATCAGTTAAAAAAATTATCGTGTCAGAACGCAGTGACGTAAAACACAACGACGTGCTGAAAAAAATGAAGTTCAATGCTTCCAAGCATGCGTCGACTTGATTCTGAGCATGCGTGGATTTTTAACCAATGGACGTGCCTACAGATGATCGTTTTTCAGATAATTTTAAAACGAGTTCCTATTTTTTTAACCGATAGATAAATAACCGATGGGGCCCACACACGATCGGTTTGGTCTGATGAAAACGGTCTATCACACCGTTTTCATCAGACAAACCTATCATGTGTACGCGGCATTAGGCTTGTCTTAACACACTTTTATTTAAACCCCAACCAAAAAACCTTGCCCCCCAAGAAGACACATGGACCACTTTAAATTGGAAGTACTGTAGGGCAAGACCACAGCTTTATTGAACATAAGTATAATTACCTTCAACAAACCAGTAACCATTCCGGTCACGGTTATACCATGAGAATATAAACAAACCATATAGTTTAAAGCCTCATACACAGGATCGGACTTCAAACAAACGTTTCCGTGGATTTTTGTTTGAAGGGAGTTGGCCGGGCACACCCATAGCATACACACAGCAGGACTTTTCTGCAAACTTTCCAAAAACGTTTCCAACATCACATGTTTTTTCTGCTCTTTTCTGCTCTTTTCCGCCACCCTTTGGTCAACTTCTGCTATTGTTGGTTGATTTTAACATTGGTTCTGGGCATGCGTGTTTGTACTTTGGACAAATGTCATATGGACTTCTGTACACACGATAGGACTTTGCACCGTAGGACTTTTGTTGACGAAAAGTTTGTCCGTTTGCAGAGCAAACTTTTGTCCAATGAAAACCGAAAAAGTTTGTCCGATAAAGCGTACACAAGGTAGGATTTTTTTGAAAACGTGGTCATTTTGAAGTTTGTTGTCAAAAAGTCTTACCGTGTGTATGGGGCTTAAGAGGTCAGTCTCCACCATCAGTGCGAGACAGGCATTAAACTGTCTCGTAATTAAACTTAAGCGCATAGCCCATAAAGTAATGCCAACTGCTGGCAAGGTAAAAACTGCAAAAAAGCTGTGATGAAAACGGAAGGGTGGATGAGCAACTCGTGTGACGTCAAATTCTCTCTCGAGTAGTTGGGTGTGCCTCTGTGTGGCCTTTTCTAGAGTTCCGGCTCCACCCAGTCACCTTGTGCCATAGCAGCCAATCCAAAAGAGCTACTCCGACTCACTGATTAGGTTGACGCACCGCTTAGTTGCCAAGCATCCAGCAGTCAAGGCTCCCTTTCCTTTGAGCAGGGCGGGTCAAGGGGCCTTCATTAGTGGCGCAAAGTCTAGTATTTACAATACCTGGGACACCTTTGGGCACTACAAAAAGAATAGTAATGTGGTACACATAGTGCCCCCTCACCCTCCTGTCAAGCCCTGTTCCGAGCCACATTCCTGTTTGAATAATGTTTCTTGGTTTCAGGTGGATAGGTGGCAATGCATCCCTAAACTAGGCTTAGGTAGGCCAAAGATGGTGTAAATCCTGCAGTGGTTGCAGGAAAGAAATGTGTACAATTCAACCATCAACAGTGCTGACAGGGGAATAATAAGAGAATGTCACTGTCTTCTTTAACCCTAAATCTAAGTATGTAACAAACATATTCAGCACTCATCAATCTTGTATATATGACCTTAGTGACAACACTAGGTAGCAGAATTTAGTAATAAGGAATCCATATCTACTGTATATAGTTGGTAAGTAATTGGGAAAAGTGTGCTATGTGCAGAACTTATATTTTTGAGAGTCTACTGTGCTACAGCTGGGCTTTCATTGTACTGCCTGCAGTGATCAAATTGGTTGCTAAAGATTACTTTTTTAGTCAGTCTCAAGACAAATAAGAAGGCCAGTATGGTGGCCTGAGTTTATGGGAGGAGCCCGGAGGGTATTTAAGCAGCCCACTCACACATGCTCTTTGTCGGTTCAGTGTGCAGTACTACACGTTACTGGGCCGACTCTTCCCAGCTCACCTCATGTCCGTGAGTCTGCGCATTCAATCGCATTCGACACCCTCCCGCCCTTCCCTTTTTCAGGGCACTTCTCAGCATATCCTTCTTCAACAACTACCCGTTACTTACTTTGGGTATGCCCCCTTTTCTTGGCATACTGACCAGACCACCAAGGCAAACTTCAGGTCTATTTATGTTGTAAGTCTTGTCGCGTGTTTATGTGATCCACATCACTCTCGGTCAGAGGGCCACGACCATAAACATATCTAGTCAAAGAAGGATATATTTATGCACTGAATTCTGCAAGAGAATATGTCACTGGGTTATCATGTTAAGCTGTAAAATCCCATATATAAGTAGCTTACATCTGTTAAGATGGATCATCAGCAATCAACTAAAATTAGCAACATGGTCAAATATATTTCACAATAAAATGAAAAATGTTCAGTGTTTCAAATTATTGCAAGACAACTGAGCACTATAAACTTCTTAACCACTTCAGCCCCGGAAGGATTTATCCCCTTCCTGACCAGAGCACTTTTTGCGATTCGGCACTGTGACGCTTTAACTGACAATTGCGCGGTCGTGCGAAGTGGCTCCCAAACGAAATTGACGTCCCTTTTTTCTCACAAATAGAGCTTTTTTTTGGTGGTATTTGATCACCTCTGCGGTTTTATTGTTTGTGCTATAAACAAAAATATGTGACAATTTTGAATAAAAAGCAATATTTTTTACTTTTTGCTGTAATAAATATCCCCAAAAAATATATTAAAAAAACTATTTCTTTCTCAGTTTAGGGCGATATGTATTCTACATATTTGTGGCCAAAAAATCACAATAAACTTATATTGATTGGTTTGCGTAAAAGTTATATAGCCTACATATATATCGTTTTTTGAAGCTCAGCCGATCATTTGCATGGGGTCACGCTTCATTTAAATGTTACACGTCCACTTCCAGCCCACTTCCACCTTCTTTGACTCACGTCAGCTTACGCCGACAACTATACGCTACTCTGGCGCAACGTTAAGAGCATTTGCTTTGTGAATACCATGCTTGTCTCTCAACGTTGTGCCAGGGTAGCGTAAACAAGATACGCTACGCCGGCAAAAAGATGCGCCGAGGTACGTGAATCTAGCTGATAGTGTCTACAAAATAATGGATAGATTTATGGATTTTTTTTTATTAGTAGTGGCAGCGATCTGCAATTTTTATCGTGACTGCGACATTACAGCGGACACATTGGACACTTTTGACACTATATTGGGACCATTGTCATTTATACAGCGATTAGTGCTATAAAAATGCACTGATTACTGTGTAAATGACACTGGCAGGGATGGGGTTAAACACTAGGGGCGATCAAGGGGTTAAGTGTGTCCAAGGGCGTGATTCTAACTGTGGGGGGGTGATCTCACTAAAGCATGACAGAGATCACTGCTCTTGATGACAAGGAGCAGTAGATCCCTGTCATGTTGCTAGACAGAGCTGTGAAATGCCTTGTTTACATAGGCATCTCCCCGTTCTGCAGCTCTGTGTCAGGATCGCGGGCCCCTGGCAGACATCGAGTCTGCAGGACCTATGGGCACACTCACAGAGTACGCAGCGGCAGGGAGTGTGCGCCCACTAACCCGCGATTTAAAGGGGACATACCCATTTGCGCAGCTGTGCCATTGTGCCGACGTACATCGTCGCATGCTGGTCGGCAAGCGGTTAATAGCACTATTGTTTTTTCATATGAGGTTTCTACAAAGTTGAAAGTGTATTGTAAAATATATTATTATAACTAATAGTAGTTGTATTATGATTATTAATATTGTTATATGGAGAGATGTTATAAATACCATGTAAATACCATGCAGATAGAATTTTTGCTGCTACGGTTATACACTACCTACATGGTCAAACAATAAACAATTTGCTGAAGAGCTGTGTTTAGCTTGTGTAATTGGATGTTTTATTTGAATTCTCCCTGCCAGCAAAATAGAATCGTTTAGCAGGAGCGACCCCCCCACCAACACAGAATGTGTGGATGGGGGAATCGGCAATTTTTTTTGTTTAATCAGTTGTAAAAAAAAAAAGAATCATGTATGATCTGCTTTAGGGTTACAGAGCAGGTTGGTGTTAGGGTTACAGAGATAGTTAGCTTAAAGGGGTGTTCCAGCCAAATGTTATGTTTATTAAAAGTCAGCAGCTACAAAAATTGTAGCTGCTGGCTTTTAACCACTTGCTTACTGGGCACTTAAACACCCTTCCTGCCCAGAGCAATTTTCAGCTTTCAGCACTCTCACACTTTGAATGACAATTACTCAGTCATGCAACACTATACCTAAATGATTTTTTTGTCCTTTTTTTCCCACAAATAGAGCTTTCTTTTGGTGGTATTTGATCACCTCTGGGTTTTTTATTTTTTGCGCTATTAATAAAAAAAGACCGAAAATTTTGAAAAAAAATGATTTTTTCTTAGTTTCTGTGATAAAATTTTGCAAATTATTAATTTTTCTTCATAAATTTTGGCCACAATTTATACTGCTACATGTCTTTGATAAAAATAACCCAATTTTTTTTGAAATTATTTGGTCTGTGTGAAAGTTTTAGAGTCTACAAGCTATAGTGCAAATCATAATAAATTATCACATATGATCACACCCGATGTACTGAAGGCCTATCTCATTTCTTGAGACCCTAACAAGCCAGGAAAGTACAAATGCCCCCCAAATAACCCCTTTTTGGAAAGTAAACATTCCAAGGTATTTATTAAGAGGCATGGTGAGGTATTTGAAGTTGTAATTTTTTCCCACAATACTTTGCAAAATTAAGATTTTTATTTTTTATTTAAAACTGTTCTCAAAATTGTCAATGTAATAGCTTATTTCTCTCACATGGCATGTGCATACCACAAATTACACCCCAAAATACATTCTGCTACTCCTCCTGAGTAAAACGATACCCCATGTGTGAGACTTTTTCACTGTCTGGCCACATACGGAGGCCCAACATGCAGGAAGCACCATCCGGGGTTTTAGGAGCATAAATTGCACATCTAACTAGTTGACTACCTATTACACTTTTGAAGGCCCTGGAACACCAGGACAATGGAATTACCCACAAAATGACCCCATTTTGGAAAGCTAACACCCCAACGTATAATCTATGAGGCATAATGAGTCTTTTGAACGGTTCATTTTTTTCCAGAAGTTTTTTGAACACGTGAAAAAAAATGAAAACGCATTTTTTTTTACACAAAGTTGTCCGTTTCTAAGATATTTCCAACACATAGCATTTAGATAGCAAAAATGACACCCCAAAATACATTCTGCTACTCCTCCTGAGTAAAACGATACCCCATGTGTGAGACTTTTTCACTGCCTGGCCACATACGGAGGCCCAACATGCAGGAAGCGCCATCAGGGGTTTTAGGAGCATAAATTGCACATCTAACTAGTTGAGTACCTATTACACTTTTGAAGGCCCTGGAACACCAGGACAATGGAATTACCCACAAAATGACCCCATTTTGGAAAGCTAACACCCCAACGTGTAATCTATGAGGCATAATGAGTCTTTTGAACGGTTCATTTTTTTCCAGAAGTTTTTGGAACACGTGGAAAAAAATGAAAACGCATTTTTTTTTTACACAAAGTTGTCAGTTTCTAAGATATTTCCAACACATAGCATGTACATAGCAAAAATTACACCCCAAAATACATTCGGCTACTCCTCCTGAGTAAAACGATACCCCATGTGTGAGACTTTTTCACTGCCTGGCCACATACGGAGGCCCAACATGCAGGAAGCGCCATTCGGGGTTTTAGGAGCATAAATTGCACATCTAACTAGTTGACTACCTATTACACTTTTGAAGGCCCTGGAACACCAGGACAATGGAAATACCCACAAAATGACCCCATTTTGGAAATCTAACACCCCAACGTATAATCTATGAGGCATAATGAGTCTTTTGAACGGTTAATTTTTTTCCAGAAGTTTTTGGAACATGTGGAAAAAAAATTAAAACCCATTTTTTCCCCACAAAGTTGTCAATTGATAAAATATTTCTAACACATAGCATGTACATAGCAAAAATGACACCCCAAAATACATTCTGCTACTCCTCCTGAGTACAACGATACCACATGTGTGGAGACTTCTACACAGCCTGACCACATACAGAGACCCAACATGCAAGGAACACCGTCAGGTGTTCCAGAGACACATAGCATGCACATACCAAGAATTACACCCCAAAATACATTATGCTGAGCAAAGCATAAACAAAAGATTACCTGTGGTAATAGTAGCGCAGTTCTACACAGCAGGATAGCACTGGTCCAGGCAGCAGGCAGGGACTTGGTCAGCAACTGCATACACAAATGTCCAGGCAGGGATACAGTCCCGTCAGGGTTAGTGCAGGTGGTCAGTTCATGCATCAGGCAGAGGCATGATGACATAGGTCCTACAGGCAGCAGGCAGAAGTAGGGCCTCGTTCAGGACAGAATGGGGACAGGGGTAGAGGCTTCACCCACCCAAATCTCTTTGAAGCCTCCGGGCAACCAGACCCTAATCTAGAATGAGAAAACAAAAAAAAATGTTTTCTTCATCCAGAAAAACTTTTCTGGAGCCCCTCACATATGTGAGACCCCTGTGTTAAATCCCACTAGTCCAGTAGCAGGGTACAAGATCAGTCCAAGGGGCAGGCAAAAGGCATGGTCAAACAGTCCGAGGTCAGTTCCAGATCAGGCAGAGGCATTACAGAATCGTTGGGCAGAAGAATGGTCAAAAAACAAGCCGGGGTCAGTTCCGGTTCAGTCAGAGATATTACAAAATCGTTAGGCAGAATCGTGGTCAAAAAACAAGCCGGGGTCAGTTACAGAGCAGGCAGTGGCATAAGGGGTGTGAAGGTGTATGAAGGCAGGAACGGAGGATTAATAATTTAGTTTGGTATGGTAAATCCGAAAACAGTCAATTAGACAGAGGCCAGGCTGTGAAGGGCAATCGGCACATTGGAAAGATATGTCTCTTCTGATTCCTTGACTGGTACACACCTTACATTTTTTTTGACGTCGTCGGCCTGTTTCTGTGGGAGGGACTCTACCGGGAAAATGACGGTCGGCGAGACGACTTAAAACGTCAGATCGGATAGTTTGGGGTGGGCCGTTCGGGAAAATAAGGGCAGTGATAAGGTCCTCTTGGTAGCCAAGGAAGCGTTTGGGGTTTTGGGTGGAGTTGCGGTATATTACATACGAGTTGTATATGGCCAATTGAAAAAAATAAATGGCAACTTTTTTGTACCAATGGTACGTCCGCCTTATGGCGAGATAGGGTTCAAGCATCTGGTCATTGAAGTCAACTCCGCCCATAAACAAATTATAGTCCTGGATGCATGTTGGCTTTCGGATGGTGGTGCCACGCCTTCTGCGGGTTTCAACAGCGGTGTCATTGTGGATGGTGGATAGCATATAGACGTCTCTTCTGTCCTTCCACTTTACTGCCAGGACCTCTTTATTTCGCATACTTGCTGATTCTCCTCTTTTTAGTTTTTTTTTTACAAGACTTTGAGGAAAGCCCTTCCGATTATTTCTGACGGTGCCACATGCTGGCGTCTGCTTCTGGTGCAGGTTGTGGAACAGGGGAAGGGAGGTATAGAAGTTATCCACGTACAGATGATATCCCTTTTCCAATAGGGGGGTGATGAGTTCCCAAACAATTTTGCCACTTGATCCCAAGTAGTCTGGGCAATTAGGGGGATTCAGCTTGGTGTCCTTGCCTTCGTACACTCTGAAGGCATACAAGTATCCTGTGACTCGGTCACACAATTTGTAGATCTTCACGCCATAGCGGGCTCTTTTGCTGGGGATAAATTGTTTGATTTGAAGCCTGCCAGTGAATTTCACAAGGGACTCATCCACACAGATGTGTTGGTCCGGGGTATACAATTGGGGAATTTTTCAGAAAAATAAGTCAGTAAGGGCCGAATTTTAAAAAGCCTGTCGTGATTTGGGTGATTTCGGGGATGGCACTGGGTGTTATCGTTAAAATGTAGGAATCTCATGATGAGGTAGTATCGGGATCTGGGCATTACACTGGAAAAGATTGGCATGTGATAGATTGGCATTTTGGACCAAAAGGCACGTGAAGCGTTTTTTGGGTTGAGTCCCATACATAATGTGAGGCCTAAAAAAAATTTTCAACTCCTCCACCGTAAGCTCTCTCCACTGGAAGGGACGGGCATAATAGGATGTGGGATTTTGTTGAATAAATTGCTGTGCAAATAGGTTGCACTGGGCCACAATTTCGGATAGCATGTCCTCTGTGAACATCAGGTTGAAATAATCGATTGGGGAAAAATTCTCCGTGTCCACCTGGATTCCTGGCTGGGCCGTGAAAGGGGGAATGTTGGCTTCTCCAGAATTTGGAGGAAGCCACAAGGGGTTTTGAAGGGCATAGGGAAGGCCGGCATGGGTCCTTGGCCTTTCTTGCTGAGGCACTGAGGTGCTTGTGGATGGCACTGCAGTGCTTGTGGATGGCACTGCGGTGCTTGTGGATGGCACTGTGGTGCTTGTGGATGGCACTGGAGTACTGGAGGATGGCACTGCCTGACCAGAACGCCTTCGCTTAGCGGGCCGGCTATCTTCCTCCTCGGAGTCACTCAGTGTTCCGCTACTGGGGGCTGGCTCATAATTGACGTCCGAATCCGAATCCGAATTGGAAATAGAATCAGAAAGAGTGAGCTGCATGTTGCTCTCGTTGGGCGCGGAAAGGATTTGGTATGCCTCCTCCAGGGAATAGTTTTTTTTTGACATGGTGGCGGGCACTGATTGGCGGCACAGGCACTGATGAGGTGAATCAGATGGGCACAGATGAGGTGGCACAGATGTGCACCGACTAATTGCAAAGGTGGCACTGAGGCAGCAAAGATGAGGCGGGCACTGGTTGGCTGCAAAGGCGGGCACTGGTTGGCGGCACAGGCGGGCACTGATTGGTGGCACAGGCGGGCACTGATTGGCGGCACAGGCACTGATGAGGTGAATCAGATGCGCACTGATTGGCGGAGCAGATGGGCACTGACTAATTGCACAGGTGGCACTGAGGCAGCACAGATGAGGCGGCACTGATTGGCGGCACAGGCGGGCACTGATTGGCGGTACAGGCGGGCACTGATTGGCGGCACAGGCGGGCACTGATTGGCGGCACAGGCGGACACTGATTGGCGGCACAGGCGCGCACTGATTGGCGGCACAGGCGGGCACTGATTGGCGGCACAGGCGGGCACTGATTGGCGGCACAGGCGGGCACTGATTGGCGGCACAGGCTGGCACTGATTGGCGGCACAGGCTGGCACTGATTGGCGGCACAGGCTGGCACTGATTGGCGGGACAGGTGGGCACTAATGAGGTGGGCACTGATGAGGTGGCACAGGTGGGATGGCACTGGGACAGTACTGGGATGGCACTGGGACAGTACTGGGATGGCACAAATTATAACTTTCTTTTACTGACACTGACACTTTTCACTCACAGATCCGTCTCTCTCCTCACACGCTGTCTCTGTGTGAGGAGGGAGAAGCTGCAATGAGAGATGATCTCATATGTTTACATTTGAGATCATCTCTCATTGGCCGCCCAGATCGCATAGCAAACGGCCACTCTGATTGGCCGTTCGCCGCGACCTGTGATTGGATGTGTCCAAGGGACACAGGCAGCACAGAATTTCCCCGCTGCGCGCTCGGGAGCGCGCGCAGGGAACGTCTTTAGAGAGAGAGAGATGAGAGATGATCTCATATGTTTACATTTGAGATCCTCTCTCATTGGCCACTCCGATCGCATAGCAAACGGCCACTCTGATTGGCCGTTCGCCGCGATCTGCTATTGGCTGTGTCCAAGGGACACGGCCAGTACAGAATTTCCCCGCTGCGCGCACGGGAGCGCGCGCGGGGAACGTCTTAAAGACATGCCGTCAATTGACGGCCTGTTGACAAATTAGATTCGCGCTAGAGCCGTCATTCGACTGTAGCGCGGATCTCAACTGGTTAATAAACATTCACTTACCTGCTCCAGCGTTCCAGTGACGCGCCGGCCGGGGGTCCGCTACTCTCCCCCCTCCCCGGCCGGCGTCTTTATTCTAACTGTGGGCACTCGCCTTCGGCTTCACAGCCGGGCAGGCGGGCACCCACTGCGCATGCGCGAGCGGCACTGCGCATGCGCAAGCGGCACTGCGCATGCGCGTGGCGTGGCCCGCCGCTGATTGGACAGACGATCGCCTAGGACCTCTCACGTGTCCTAGGCGATCGCCTACAGGGAGGGGCTGCTGTAGGCAATTAAGCTTATTCACCTTATCAGCCCCTCGGCGGAAGGAGGAAGTGGGACAGGAAGTCCCACTCCTCCTGAAGCCCTCACTCCCCCCCCCCCAAATGTGGCATGTAAGGGGGTGAGGAGTGGGATAAGCGGAAGTTCCATTTTTGGGTGGAACTCCGCTTTAATAGTTACAGAGAGGGACAGTGGAAGGGTTACAGAACCCCTAGTGGTTTCTGTAACCCTAATGAAAACTTAGTGGAAGTTATATGGATGAATAGTGTTAGAATTTCAGGGCATAGTTGATTGCTTTAAACATTAATTGATGAGTTAGTGGTAGAGATACAGAAACCATTACTAGTAAGGTGTACAAGGAGGGTTAGGGCCCTTTCACACGGTGCAAACCGTTTTTCGGTCCGCTCCGTGTGTGTTCGTCGGCTCACTGTGCAGGGACCACCCTGTCTCTCCTCCGCTATCCCCTATGGGGAATCGGATGGAAACGGACCGTCTGTCCGTTTGCATCCGATCCGATCCACCGGACTGAAGAAAAATAGGGTTTTCTTCAGTCCGTTTACAGACTGAGGCCTCGTACACACGAGGGGATATGTCCGCTGAAAACGGTCCGATGGACCGTTTCAGCAGACATCTCCGATAGTTTGTATGGGCTAGCCGACAGATTTGTCCACCCGACAGATTTCAAAGCATGCTTTGAAATCTATCCAGTGGGAATCTGTCCGCCCTACATGTCTGCTGGTTAGTACACTTACCAGCAGACATGTCGTCCCGCACCGCCGCCGCGCCGCCGCCGAATGGATTTGGCGCATGCGCGGAAGTGTTTTACTTCCTGGTGCGGTGAAGTGGCGGTGACGTGGCGGCGTCAACATCACCGCCGCGTCACCGCGCCGTCCGCCGGCGGGGAATTTGATCCGATGGTGTGTACACGCCATCGGATCAAACTCCAGATCGGACATATCCGATGGAAATGGTCCGCGGACCGCTTTCATCGGATATGTCCGATCGTGTGTACGAGGCCTTAGAAAAAGCGGACCGTTCATCCGCACGTGTGAAAGGGCCCTTAGTGTTAGGCTGCGTACACACGATCGTTCAAAACCAATGAAAACAGACTGAAGGTCCGTTTCATCAGTCCAAACCGATCGTGTGTGGGCCCCATCGGTCAGTTATCCTTCGGCCAAAAAAAAGAGAACTTGCTTTAAAATTTGACCAATGGATGCCTGACCCATGGGTCAAAACTGATCGTTAGTATGCAAAAGCATTGGTTAAAAGGCTGCGCATGCTCAGAATCAAGTCGACGCATGCTTGGAAGCATTGAACTTCGTTTTTTTCAGCACGTTGTTGTGTTAAAACATGTAAACGTCACCGCGTTCTAATACGATTGGTTTTTTAACCAATGGTGTGTAGGCACATCAGACCATCAGTCAGCTTCATCGGACCGTTCTCATCGGATGGACTGATCGTGTGTACGCGGCCTCAGGAAAACAGGCAGGTGTTAGGGTTACAGAGAAGGTTACAGTAATTTTAGAGTTGCAGGGACAGTAAGTGGTAAAGTTAGCCGGTTAGTGTTGACTTTACAGGTATTATTAGTTTCCGTCTCAGGTATACAGTTAGTGATAGACATGCAAGGAGGTTTAGTGTTAGGATTATAGGTAGTCAAACGTACTGTTTCTAATGCACTATTCCAAATGCACATGCTCCTGAAAGTGGCTGTGAGTGTAAGGCCGCGTACACACGATCAAATTTGTCCGCTGAAAACGGTCCGATGGACCGTTTCAGCAGACAAATCCGATCGTGTGTACGGGCTAGCGGACAGGTTTGTCCATCGGACAAATTTCAAAGCATGCTTTGAAATTTGTCCGCTACAAACCTGTCCGTCGGATATGTCCGCTGGTTAGTACGGCAAACCAGCGGACATATCTTCCCGCACATGCGTCGTATCCTGTGAATGGATCCGACGCATGCGCGCGGAAGTGTTTACTTCCTGGTGCGGTGACGTAGCGGTGACGTGGCGGCGTCAACGTCACTGCCGCGTCACCACGCTGTCTGCCGGCGGGGATTTTGATCCGATGGTGTGTACACGCCATCGGACCGAAATCCGATGAGACATGTCCGCTCTAAACTGTCCGTCGGACAAGTTTGAGCGGACATATCTCATCGTGTGTACGAGGCCTAAGTGTGTGCTGTAGCAACCACCGGCTGGACCCCAAAGACATTCAAAGCAAAAAGTATGTCACCAGCACATCAAAGATTTCCGGAAGGGGCCCAAAGCTTTATTCAGCAATCACATCATGGATACAGAGGTAACATTTAGGAGCCACGCAGGACCCCTTTATCAGGCTGTCACATGCCTGATGGAGTACTGCATGTCTCCACAAAATTACATCTGTAGCTATGATGTGATTGCTTAATAAAGCTTTGGGCCTGTTATGGAGATACTTGGTATGATAGTGACATACTTTTCACTAGGATTATAGGGATGGTTAGTGTTAAAGATACAGGAACTGGGAGGGTTAAAGGAGTTGTAAAGGTTTTTTTTTTTGCTGAAATTACTGTTTACAGTGTATAGAGACATAATAGTTAACTGATTCCTTTTAAAAATGATTAAAAATACAAAAAAAAAAACAATCATATAATGTACCTACAGTTTCAGTTTCGTTTTTCATCTAGTTTCATGCTTCTGTGAAGTACAGAGACACAGAGCCAATACAGGGCAGTGTTTGTTTTTAAAATGAAACTGATTGGTTCTGAGGGGTTTTAGACACAAAGTAATCACACCTCCTTGATTAGAGACCACAGAGAGAAGCTCCCATGACTTTTTTCATAAGGAAACAGACAACCAGGAAGTGTGCAGAACAGAGAAGAATTACAGCAACATCATAGCAAAAATGAACAATGAGGACATGAAACCAGGACTGTGGTAAGGTAAAGGAAGCTATTTAGCTAAAAAAAAAAAAAATCCTTTAGTGACCCTTTAATGCTAGAGTTAGAATGTGAGGTGGGAGATCTTGTACACAAAGAGAAAAAAGTCACAACCCCCAAAAAGTCAGTAATGGAAATAACAGGGTATCCATGAATCTGGGGAGACACAGGCACATAGGGGGGTGTGCTGAAAAACAACAATATTTATTATGCACGGGTTCAAATCGGAGAGCACAGTCTAAAAACGTGAAAAAATGCTGCCAAATTTGGCCAATAGAGCCAAAGGCGATAGTGGGATCGACACAGTTCATCCAAATTGGGCTTTTTCAGGATCCACTTGGTGTTCACTATATACAAACTCGAACAAATAGATGGAGCTGAAGGTTGATTGGGAGATTAGCTAACAGTAAATATACCAACAGGATGATATCAAGAGAGTTGATAGTTTTCCTTACACAGGAGGAAAGCTCAATTTATACCCTATAGGTCAGGATAATGTAAAGGGAGGGGATGAAAATGACAGCAAAACCCCACCAGCCATCCATAAGGGGCAAAAAAAGTGCCAGCTCTGCATACAGCCAGAATAGCAACAAGTCCCGCTAAATGGCAACGCCATTTTTTAATCCAGGCCAATTCGGTGGCACTTGTTGCTGATCTGGCTGTATGCAGGGCTGGAGTTTTTTCTGGGGCTTCCATCTATGGCTGTAATTTTCATCCCGTCCTTTCACATTATCCTGACCTACAGGCCTTGTACACACGAGGTAATATATCCGATGGGAACGGTCCGACGGATTGCTTTGATCCGATGGCTGTACACACCATCGGATCAAATTCCCCGCCGGGGGACAGCGCGGTGATGTTGACGGCGCCACGTGACCGCCACGTCATCGCACCAGGAAGTAAACACTTCCGCGCGCATGCGTCGGATCCATTCACAGGATACGACGCATGTGCGGGCAGATATGTCTGCTGGTTTGCCGTACTAACCAGCGGACATATCTGACGGGCAGCTATCCGGCGGAAAAATTCCAAAGCATGCTTTGAAATTTTTTCGCCGGAGGAATCCGGCCAAAACGGTCCGTTTGCCCCTACACACGAGAGGATTTTTCAGCTGAAATGGTCCGTCGGACCATGTTCAGCGGAAATATTCCCTCGTGTGTACAAGGCCACAGTGTTCAAATTGAGCTATCCTCCTGTGTAAGGAAAACTATTAACTCTATTGATATTATCCTGTTGGTATAATTTTTGTGAGCTTATCTCCCCATCAACCTTCCACTTCATCTGATTTTTTGGGTTAATATATTGTGAACACCAAGTGTATCCTGAAGAAACCAAATTTGGATGAAATGCGTAGATACCACCAACGCCTTTGACTCTGACGATTGTGAATGAATGAATGAATGAATGAAGAACTTGTATAGCGCAGCACATGCGAAGTAAATCGCCTCTGGGCGCTTGTTGTTCCTATCTCCTTTGAGATCAAAAGAGATGAGTCTTAATCTTTCTCCTGAAGACTAAGCAGTTCTCCTCCAGTCTAATGCTGGCTGGTAAGGCGTTCCATAGTCTGGGACCTTGGACAGCGAGTCTCCTGTCTCCTTTGGACTTGTATCTGGCTTTCGGTATCTGAAGCCGATTTTGATTGTTGGATCGTAGAATACGATTGGGATTGTAAATTTTTAATTTTTCGCATAGATAATGGGGAGCATTCCCATGGATACATTGTATACATTGTATAACACGTTTGGCACCATTTTTTTCACTTTTTAGACCAACGTTTCTCAACCTGTGTGCCGTGGCACACTGGTGTGCCGTGAAGAGTCCCCAGGTGTGCCGCGGCAAAATCCCCCCCAGATGTGACAGCGCAGTCACTAAACTGTGTGCCCGCTGGCGCCGACTCACTGGCTGCCGCGTGCGCTCCTGGCTGGCTCCCTTTCCTACTGTGTGTCTCCTCGCCCCCCCCATAGAGGATTGATTTGGTTTAGTCTGCCGACGTGCGCCGCGTGACGTCACGCCGGCGGCCGGAGGTAAGAGGGAGGAGGGAGCGAGAGTGACTGTCGGCGCCAGAAAACAGGACAAGTCACAAGGAGCCTGCTGCTGCGCCTGGGCCTGGCCTGCCTAGTGCCTACAGTAAAAACTGCCTGCAAGAAGACAGAGACTGTAAGTAAGAAAGTATTGTGTATTGGGGGTGGGGGGTGTTGGACTGAGCTGAGGACCTCAATGTTTTTTTTTTTTCTTTAGTCAGAGAAGGCAAGCTCAAAATAACAAACATTTTTTAAAACTGCTATTTTTTATTTAAAAAGCCTGAGGTGACCATAATTTTTTTATTAAAAAATAGCAGTTTAAAAAAATGTTTGTTATTTTGAGCTTGCCTTCTCTGACTAAAGAAAAAAAAAAAAACATTAAGTGCAGTCTCACTGTGCCACCAAACGCAATCACTGTGCCAACACATGCAGCCACTGTGCCCATCAAACGCAGCCACTGTGCCCATCAATTGTCGCCACTGTGCCCAAAAGCATCCACTGTGCTCATCACACGCAGCCACTGTGCTCATCACAAGCAGCCACTGTGCCATCACATGCAGCCACTGTGCCATCACATGCAGCCACTGTGCCCATCAAATGCAGCTACTGTGTCACCAAATGCAGCCACTGTGCCCATCAATTGTCGCCACTGTGACCCCCCCCTATTCCTGTACCATCAGAACTACTTTTGTAGGGTTCGAGATAGCAGCAAGGACTGCTGCTCCTCTGAAAAGCAATTTGTGTTCATATCGCTTTTCAGGGGCATTTGTCAGCCAGTAAAGAGGCATATCTTGCCTCCTCACCACCTGTTTTAAGCTCGTAAGTTGCCGGGTAGTTGCAGTGCAGCCCCATTCACCCTGGGTATACCTCCAGCTGCAGCCACAGCATGTTTACACCCCCAGCTGTTGCCTCTGCAGCTAAAAGGGGAAAAGTTGGGGGTGGTAAAAACAGCTCAACCATGTGGTTTTACTGCCCCTCCAGCCTGACATGGGAACAAGCTCTTGGTTCTGTGTGGATGCGTGTTGCGTGTAGGGCAGCCCATTCATTTCCCTACCCGCAGTAATGTGGGGAAAGAAGTCCCCGACCCTTTTTTTTAAATTGTGCCATAACAAAAGCAACCCATGTTTGCCAATGGATGGGGCACCATTAACAATTAATGGCACCCCTAAAGAACAGAGCATTTGTCTATGTGTCAAGAACGAGCGCGATTTTGCGCGTATTCCGCAACACACATCGACGTGAACCAAGTCTTGGACAGGGGTGCCTCAAGACTGAAAATACTTTTCAAGGGCGCCCCGACTGGAAAAAGGTTGAGAAACACTGTTTTAGACTGTACTGTCTGATGTTAACCTGTGTAGAATAAATATTGTTGTTTTTAAACATGTTGTTTATTTGTGTACTAGTTTGCTAGACACGCTAAAAATCCCCTATATGTCTGTGTCTCTCCTAGTGGGAGATTCAGGGATACCCAGATATTAATGTTAAAAATTAAAGAAAGGGCTCATGTTGGGGATGAGGATCATTTAGGTTAGAGTTACAGGTGTGGTTAGTGTTAGAATTACAGGGGAGTTAGTGTTATGCCTCGTACACACAATGTTTGCTTTTGATCGGGAAAACCGGCCGTGTGTATGCCCCATAGCAGTTTTCCCAACAGGAAAACTGTAAGCAAAAGAATTCAAACATGTTCTCTTTTTTCGCGACGCGATTCTCAGAGTTTTTTTGCTTTTCCGTTTTCCTATGGGAAACACTGCAGTGGAACATACACACGGCCAGTTTTCCCGACCAAAGCTGTCATGGCAGTTTTCCACTCCGGAAAACCAGCCATGTGTACACGGGGAAAAGCAACCGAGCAGGTTCTCGGTTTTCCCCTCTGTTTTCTTGGCGGACTTTTGACCGCCACGAAAACCGATCATGTGTACAAGGCATTAGGGTTACAGGGAAGGTTAGTGTAAAGGTGACTTAGGGTAGGGAACCACTTTCTGTGCTGAAAGCTACCAGTTCAAGTCTCCAAGTGGCAAAAGCTAATGTACCTTTTTATTTGGTCCCTTGCGGCTCCGGATTAAACATAGACAATGGCTTTATACTTTTGCGACCACAATGGCTTCTTTTATTTTTAAAGAGTGAGTTTCTGTAGCCTGCACCTTGGCGCTGTTATCTTTTGGTGCAGAAAGGATGGCTTTTGTCATGTCGGATCTTAGTGAATGTAAATTAAACATCAACCAGTTAAAATTATCCTCTATTTTATACTCTGATATCACCTAAAACATTTTTTTATAAATGTGACATTCGCAGACTACACATTTTTGATCCATCATATGCAAAAGTAAGAGGTCAGGCTATTCCCATATGTGTAGAGAAATGTGTAGCAAGGCATACTGTCAGGAATAATGAGTCACAGTATGAGAGAGATAACTCATAAAGGTGTCTTAACTGGATAGCTAAAGGCCCTCCAAGCCCCCATGCTGTGACAGTCTGATATGACAATAGCACATAAGCCTGCTGGATGGCATTAGCAAGACAGATGAAAGGAGCACAGGTGGCAGTGGGTGAAGGGGAGCAACCTACTGGGAAGTAGACAGTAGGAATCCTTAAAGTATGTGGAATAAATCATCCCACTATAAAACAATTTTATTATGACTCTTGATTAATGCAGGTTCACCGTTTTATCTGTTCTTTAGCTTTATGTCAATAGATTGTACAAATCAGTTTTAGATGTAAGTCAAAGCTTAATTGTTGAATGCCTTCTTAACAAAACAAAAGCTTAGGAACTTACTTATTATTTCTTGTTTTTTTTTAAATCAGAACATGACACAAATATTTGCGGATCTGTCCAGCAATGTTTCATTGCTTAGTAAAAGAAAATATGAGATCTTTTGGCTTTGGAATATCAAACATTGGGTTTTCCCATTTATATTGGGTGTTAGTTATAAAAAATAACATGATAATTGACTTATTCCATTATCACTTCATTACAAACATGCTTTAAAAACCTTATCAGTCTAGCTAATGACAGCAGCGGCAAAAATTAACACATATCATTATCAGACTTATTCAACAATACAGTGCAAGGTATAATAAAAATGTATTAAATCTGAATTTCAGGACATAAATACACAGATGGAATACATATAAGGTACTTGCCAAAATATTTCATTACTATCCATCAATATTAATTATTTTCATCGACTAAATTAATACTATTTTAGTGGACTAAAATAGGACTAAAACTAAAATGGCATTTTATTCAAAAGACTATGACTGAATAAAACAAAATTGAAATTTAATGTCAAAATTAACACTGCACTACCACATAAGAATATCTAGGGTAAAAAGGCCATCCGTCCCCCCTAAAAATCCTAAAATAAATAAAAATATATATATAATTTATACTCACCTTTGCTCTTTTGCCTCTTCTTCCACCGCGGTGGATCTTCTGGCTCGTCCTATGTCGCCGTGTCTTCTTGTGAATGAGCCGTGCTGCCTTATGGGAACTGTGTATATCCCAGGAGTCAGCCGCCCATTCACAAAGCGTCGTGCGAGTCGTGCATGCGCAGTAGAAAAGGGTAGTGAAGCCTGAAGAAGAGACACGCATGTCTCGAATGCGCGCATCCTCCCGCATCCCGATGACCCGGAAGTGACGTCATCCATGCTGCACACTCGGGAAACACGCTCCCCTTCTCTTTTGTTCCGAGAGCTCCTACCGTCGCTGCCATCCGAGGCAAAGATTTGAGCTGATTCAGTCCCCAGGACACTGAGGGAGATTTATGCTTTTGCAACTGTAACGCCATCTTGTTCACTCCTCAGCTCCATTTTAGATATTTGCTTCTGCACGTACTTGCTTGTGGAATGTGTTATCTAGAAATTGTCCCCTCAGCAGTTCTCAGAACAACATGCTTTTGTCTTCTTCTTTCTTTCCCTGAGATCAAGGTTATAACTTTCTCATTTGCATCTGCCTGTAGAATGCTAAGAAGTTATCTTATGTAAATGTATTCTACACCCCTCTTTACACCATATAAAAGGTCTAGGCGGGGTCTAAATAAAGAGAGTTTTGATTTCACTTGCTGCATGACTCTGTGTCCTTTTCTATGGTGAAATTGATCTCCCGGGTACCCGTGGGCACAACACGAGTCAACCGATAGTCAGGGACTATCTGAACGGAGGGCGGTCCGGGTACCTACCTACGGTACCTACCTACAGTCTGGGGGCTCGTCCGGGATCGGTCCGTCAACCCTACTCACCCACCCGGTAGGTTGAAATACTTTTATTTTCCAACTATCCGGGAGGGGAGGGCTCTGACTAAGTTTCCGATCCCTGAACCTAAGAAACACACTCTGGGAGTGTGAACGCTCTGGGAGCGTGGACAAAACTATAAGAAACACAATCTGGGATTGTGAACACACTCAGGGAGTGTGAGCGAAGTTATAACAAACACACTCAGGGAGTGTGAACAAAGTTATAACAAACACGCTCCGGGAGCGTGAACAGAATTATAAAAAGCACACTCAGGGAGTGTGAACACTCTGGGAGTGTAAACAATACTAATATTTCAGGGAAATATTAGCTTGTCTCAGGGAGACAAATTATTGACCCGTGTTGTGCCTAAAACTGCTTTGCTTCTCTTATCTGTCGCGTAGAAGTTTAAGATAATCTGTTTGTATGGTCCAATAGTCCGGTTGGTAAGTGTACGGATTGCGACCATTGACTGAATTTAAAGTAATAAGAATCATTGAATGTTTACTTCAGTGTATGTCTAATGGTCAATCTATAGTGATGGTCAACAAGATACAGGCTGGCCCGAGCATGAGACTGGTCTAGGCTGATTCCACCCAAAGACCAGGTTAACCTTGATTTTATTACCAGGGTTAAAACCAGTTGAGGGTGGAGTCGGAGCGAATGAAGAGGTTCATGCTGCATTGAACATCACAAATTTGATCTAACATATACTGAAGCTGTATTTATGACAAGTAGAGACTGTGTTAACTGATGACCTGCCCGTCCTGTACTCAGTGTCTAAATTTTAACATAACAAATCATGAGTTAAATGCTGCCAAGTTAGTCTCAATAACCCCACCTGCAGGGCAAAAGAGATTCCTAGGTAGACGAGTTATTTCCTGCTGTCCTGAATGCAGAACAATTTACTACAGAATCAATTTCCATGGAGAAATAGACTGTAATCAACTCGGGCTTACTTACTGGCAGGTTAGAAACATCTGCCATCTGCAACCACATATATTTTGTAGCAGATAGACTGCCAGTACTGCAAGGATAACGAACCACTGGTTGTCTTTCTGTTAGAAAATACTAATAATATATATAAAGACATTAATGACATGCAAGTATTGTGTTTGTGTAATTGAACTTAAGCATACTAAAGCTGACAATAACTTACGCCTTGTTAGACAATTGAAGTGAATGAAGTGATTGTTTGTGATTATGTGAAGGTACATGAAAGTCTTATACCTCCATGGTGTTCTATGAGTTACTGTAATAAAAAAATTACAAATTCTGATAGTGAGGGTCAATGGACACCCCAGACCGAAAAGATGAGTGAACCCCGCTTTTGGCAAAAGAGCGGCCGCAATGACAACTGTTATTGTCATTAAATTTTGTTATCAGTGGTCAGTAACTAATCGGTGTCTGGAGTTCATTGGCTAATACAAAAACAAAACATTTGAAAAATGTTAAGTGTGAGTGAAGTTTCGCAGAAGACCCTTAGGGTTTTCTGTGAACGAATTAAAAGTATTCTGTGTAGCCGGGTTGATTGAGCATGCAGGAATATTAAAAGGAACTTGTGCATTTATTATTTTTATTGTTTATATGAGCTGCGACCTGACTGTATATGGGACTCATCCAATGTGGGTCCAATAAAATAGTTGGCATTATGCCAAATGTGTGTTTTTCTAAACAAGAGGTTTATTTTGTTTAAAAATATTTTTTATTGTTTTGCACATTAACAGCCACATATTAGTGAGAGACCATATAACCTACACCATGTTTTTGCAGCAGTAGACCCCTCAGGCGCTGTTGCAAGAACCAAGTGTTATATAAACTTAATTGTTATTTCTCTGTACCAATTAAAGATAACATTGGGCAGACTCTGGGTTGATTACAGCTGTTCATTGATTGTTTCAGCGGTTTTATGTCCCGGTAATGGGCGCTGCAGAGTCTGAACATGGTCCACCCCAATCGGGTGAGGATTGTGGGGATTATGTGGCCCGCATTTGTGGGACTGGTTATTTAATTAACCCATTCATAGATAATTTAAGTGCATGGACCAAGAATATGAACAGTTGTAACCCGTTCCCCATAGAGGAAGGAGGAGGATTAATTGTTGAATCCTCGGTGTTACCCATTGATGCTTTCACTGAATCATACATTGTGACCATGTATAACATGCAGGCATATCTGGATCCTCCGGACCTGTCTGAAGATGTTTTGGCCACAGGAGAGTATGACACTGGCCTAATCTCCTGTGCCCCTTACAGGGTCACTCTGAAACCTGACCTCCATGCCGTGCTTGCCAACATACCACATGATGCCACACATTTTACTGTTATAGACTTAAAGAATGTTTTTCTTAGTGTCCCTGTTGACAAGAAGACCAGACCTTTTGTTTTCTTTTTTTCTTTTTACCTTGTTGGCGAACCCCAGTTAAACTGGATGAAAGTGCCTCAAGGATTTGTGGACTTCCCCGTGGTATACAGTACTGTTTTTCAGTCCACACTCGGGCCATGGCACTCCCCCCAGGGTTCGGTAGTACTACAGTATATCAATGATTTGATGGTCTGTAGTAAGTCTAGGGAGGCCTGTCAACAAGACAGTGAATCACTAATGTTATGGTTATGTGAATGTGGTCATAAAGTGTCTAAGCAAAAGTTGCAATGGTGCAGTGAAAATGTTGAATACTTGGGCTTTGTCTTCACAAAAGGCAAAAGGAACATCAGTATTTCAAGTATCCATGCAATAGTGGGCCTGGTCACCCCACAAACCAGGAGGGAGATGCTATCCTTCCTTGGTATGATTAATTATTGCAGGCAATGGATCCCTGATTGTTCTTTTTATGATAATGTTCAGAGACAAGCCACTCTGAAAAATTCTCCTGAAAATGTTAAATGGTCTAATGAAATGTTGCATGCCTTTGAGGCATTAAAGGAAGCTATAGTAATCAGTCTTTGACTGAGCCTCCTTGACTTTTCATTGATGTTTAATTTGTATGCTAGAGACAATTGTAAAACCATGGCGGGTGTGCTGGCCCAAGAACACGGGGGCAAGCTACGACCTGTAGCTTATTTTTCAAAGGTCATGCCTCTACAGGTCCAGGGTTTATCGTCCTGTTTTAGGGCTCTGGCAACATGCGCTATGGTGGTAGACATGGCATCTGTGTTCACATTAGGACATCCTACAACCTTACATACCTCACATGATGTAGTAAGCCTGCTTAAAGGCATACACATCCAACACATGTCAGCTCAGGGATTAAGTGAGTATGAGGTTATTCTGCTCAGTAATCCACAGCTGTACATTGAGTATAGTGCCAGTAACTCGGGCCCGGCCATGATCCTAGATGCACTTCTAGGCATGAAGTCATCTGAGGATAAAGGACCCGATTGTCATGACTGTCTGGAGGCAATCGAAATGGTTACTTCCCCCAGACTGGACATGATGAACACACCCATCCCGGGTGCAGATGTTGTCTTTGTGGATGGTTCATGTACCAAGCCCAATGACAATACATACCATGCAGGGTATGCAGTAGTTAAACTACCAGATCACATCATAGAAGCAAATCCCATCCCGTACCAGTCGGCCCAAGCAGCGGAGCTTATTGCTCTAACCAGAGCATGCACTCTTTATGCTAACAAACCCGTTACCATCTACACTGACTCGAAATACGCACATGGGGTTGTCTTTGATCATGGGGTACTGTGGTCCCTAAGGGGATACGTATGGAGCTGATGGGAAAAGAATTTCCCACTCACAGCTTATTGACAAACTTCTCAGAGCCATCACCCTTCCCAGTAAACTTGCCGTTATACACTGCAGAGCACACACTAGGGGCACTGATGAGATCAGCAAAGGGAATGCCTTGGCTGACCAGGAAGCAAAGCGAGTGGCCCAAAGAGGGGAGACCTTGTTGCAAATGCCTGCCCTGGTCCCTATTTTCCCAGAAGAAGCCCCACTGGTCGCTGATCTCCAGCGCTCAGCGTCCCAAGGACTGGTGTTATCCTGTTTTGCAGAAAAATCCTAAAACAGGATTGATCTGCAAAGAGGGGAGACATGCATCCCACAGTGTAGTGCCCCAATACATTGCACAGGCATCCCACAGTGTAGTGTCCCAATATACATTGCACACTATCATGGGATAGGACACCTAGGTTGGAAACACACTCTAAAACAACTACTAAAAGATTTTTATGTTACAGATGCCAGGCAATTGGTAGAAAGTTATGTCAAGAGGGAGCTGTGGTGGCTCAACGTGATTGGCACTGCGCTGACAAGCCATTCACCTCTGCAGCCAAGGGTTCGGATCCTGGCCTCGGCTTCATGTGAATTGAGTTTGGTGGTCTCAGCCCGGCTCCCGGTGGGTGTGCTATGCAAGGTATGCCTGTGCTTAGTACGCCCACCCCCCCCCCCCCACAAAAACCACCACACTTGCACGCACACGAAATTGGTTTATAACACATGCACTTTGGCCATGCGGTCTCCTAAAATAAAGAGAGGCGAAGGACCTACGGGGCTGGCTTGGTGGGCTAGGCCCCCTCACTCCCTCATAGGGGGAGTCCCTCTGCCCCATTGGGGTCCCGTTGGGCCCCAGTTGGGCTCCCAAGAGGAGCAGGTAGGGCGGGGTGAGTGGGAGGCCCCCCTTCACACCCGCCATTGC
The DNA here is from genome assembly GCA_029574335.1 of Rana kukunoris. Classification (NCBI taxonomy): domain Eukaryota; kingdom Metazoa; phylum Chordata; class Amphibia; order Anura; family Ranidae; genus Rana; species Rana kukunoris. The sequence goes on along the minus strand of CM056049.1, from coordinate 448,123,422 downwards.
CACCAGAGGCATGGAGAAGGATGGCGATTGCCTCCGGGGGGAGGGTCTGCCTACTCCCAACTCCTGCAGTCCGGCTCCTCTCTCTCGAGTTCACGCACAAAAATACACTTTAAAAAAAAAAAAAAAAAAAAAAAGAAAGTTATGTCAAAAGGTGCATTACATGCATCAGGAGTAATCCCAATAACCCACATCGGATTGCTCCACCCCACAACCCCGTTCACACACCTTCAAATTGATTTCACCCACATTTCACAGCGAAAGGAGGACAACAACCAGTCTGTATGATTACAGACGTGTTCTCCCGCTGGCCTGAAATGTTTCCCACAAAAAGAGAAGATGCCAAAACAGTAGTAGGAATTCTTGCTAGAGAGATTGTCCCAAGATGGGGAGTGCCGCTGCAGATCAACTCAGATCAGGGGCCGGCATTCACTTCCAAGGTATGTAAGGAGTTAGCGAGGTATCTCAGGATTGAGTGGAGATTTCACATCCCCTACCATCCACAGAGCTCAGGGGTGGTTGAACGTATGAATAGGACAGTGAAAGACAAACTTAGAAAAGCTACCGGTGGAACCTTTGACAATTGGAAAAGGTATCTGCCAGCCATAATGGCTGAAATAAGAATGACCCCGAATAGGACCCTCGGGTATTCACCATTCGAGATCCTGTTCGGGCGACCATTCCCCACTCCCTGGGCTAGACAACCTTTCATGACTTTGGACAATCTTGACAACATTAGGGATGAATATATGAGAAAGTTGATTGAAACTTTAATAGAAGTCAAAGACAATGTTACTTGCAAGTTTCCGTTTCTTCCACAGGGCAACCCTCTCAAGGAAGGAGATGTAGTGGTGATAGAACAGCTGAAGAAGGGAAACTAACTAACTGAACACAGTCCTACCTGGATCCATGCTGCTGGTACTGGGGGAACCTGAGTCAGAGGAAACGGAGTCAAGAAAGGAGGTACTAACGAGAGCAGACAGCTCTGACCTCGAACAGGACCCAGAAGCAAGCAAGGAGGTACTAACGAGAGCAGACAGCTCTGACCTCGAACAGGACAGTCAAGAAAAGGGGGTATTAACGGAGGCAGACAGCCTTGACCCTGTAGAAAATGACAATCCTGATTTCACCGGATTCAGGCAAATTGTGGCTACTAATAGGACTGCTTTCATTTTCAGTGTTCACCCTTGTGTGGATCACAACTAATTGCATTTATCATCCAGAGGACTTGGGTGGGCTGCGGGTTATTTGTGGTAAAACTCATACAAGCAAACAGCCCTCCAGAACAAGGAGAAGTGCCCCTCTTTCTCCCCCTGATCCCCAACAAGTAGCAATAACACAAACTGGGGGGACACCTGTTATAAAAGGGTTTGGTGATGGGAGGGATTATTTTTGGAATATGAAGGGGGCTCTTACTACTTTCTGGTTTAATTCCTCTAGTACCCAGGTAGCGACATTTATGTTCAACCACAGCTTGTGTGACCGTATCATAATACCCACGGGAGCTCAGGCCCCATTTAGGTACTGTGCCCCTCAATATCCCTTCCAACCAAGAGAAATGTTTCTTAAGTCTCTTCACCCCCACACCCACTAATGACACGCTTTGCGAGAAATGGAAGAAAGAGTATCCTATCTTATCAAAAAACCCAAATCCAGGTAGTCATATCACCATATACCCAGGGAATTATACCTGTTATATATCCAATGGTACGCCTAAGGGTAGAGGAAGAGACCTCCAGGTATTTCCTGAGGGTTATTGCCATGAAAGAAGGAATACAACAATTGTGGACCAAACAAGGTCCCTCGGGGACATTTATTGGATATGTGGTGATATGAAATTAAGAACCAAATTAGATTCCCCATGGAAAGGGGAATGCGCCCTGGCCAAAGTTATAATGCCCCTACACATAGTGTCAGAAAGTAATCCTGATGATGGTCAGATTCCCTCCAACTCCCTAAAAAGAAGGAAAAAGAGAATCCCCAGGAGGAAGTTTTGATCCACATGTATATATAGATTCGATAGGGGTGCCAAGAGGGGTCCCCAGTGAATTTAAAGCAAGAGATCAAGTTGCTGCAGGTTTTGAGTCCTTACTAAGCCCCATCATAACTGTAAATAAAAATGTTGATTGGATAAATTATATTTATTACAACCAACAAAGGTTTGTTAATGATACAAGGGATGCCCTAAAGGGGATAGCAGAACAGCTTGAATATACGTCCCAAATGACTTTCCAGAATCGGATGTCTCTAGACATGATTCTAGCCGAAAAGGGGGGCACATGTGTATATATTGGTAAGACTGAAGGATGTTGCACCTACATTCCCGATAACACTGGTCCCAATGGTAAGGTTACTCTAGCAATCCAGAAACTAGAAAACCTATCTGTAGAATTGAAGAAGAATTCAGGGTTAACCAACCCCTGGGATCAGTGGTTTGGGTGGTTTGCTAACTGGAAACAAATCCTAGTCCAACTAGGAATTTTTATAGTTGTAGTACTCCTTGTAATAGGAGTAATAGTCTGCTGTGTGATCCCCTGCTTTCGAAAAATATTCAGCAAAGGTATAGACAATCTTTCAATGCTTTCCACTGTAACCTCCGACTTGGAGGTCCCTTTTAACTCCTCCCCCCAAGGCTATGCTGATTACATAAAGAAACATAAGCTAAGAAAGAAGCGTAACCTCGTTGTTTAGGATGGGTGGAATAGGTCCCTTTTTTCTATTAACAAGGCCCAATCGCCTATTCACACTTTTCACACCCAGGGAGACTAGGTCCCTGATGACATCCTTCACACGAAGATAGAAAAATCATTTTTGTACATATATGATTTTAAGAGGGGATTGAGGGAGATTTATGCTTTTGCAACTGTAACGCCATCTTGTTCACTCCTCAGCTCCATTTTAGATATTTGCTTCTGCACGTACTTGCTTGTGGAATGTGTTATCTAGAAATTGTCCCCTCAGCAGTTCTCAGAACAACATGCTTTTGTCTTCTTCTTTCTTTCCCTGAGATCAAGGTTATAACTTTCTCATTTGCATCTGCCTGTAGAATGCTAAGAAGTTATCTTATGTAAATGTATTCTACACCCCTCTTTACACCATATAAAAGGTCTAGGCGGGGTCTAAATAAAGAGAGTTTTGATTTCACTTGCTGCATGACTCTGTGTCCTTTTCTATGGTGAAATTGATCTCCCGGGTACCCGTGGGCACAACACGAGTCAACCGATAGTCAGGGACTATCTGAACGGAGGGCGGTCCGGGTACCTACCTACGGTACCTACCTACAGACACCGAGTGGTTACAGCCTACCCCGGCATCATAGCGAATGAACACGCCATATATGAAGCCTGCTATGTAGCTCCATTTGTGAGTACATTACTTTTAATTGTTTTTATTTGAATACATTTTTCACCTGTAACACTTAGATGGCGCTGCTTTTTTCATTTGCCACTTGACTGTTCACTAACTACAGATGATAAAAAAAATGTCAAGAGAGCTTTACTTGTTCAGCTCATTTACTGGATTTTCTGTGTACAAATGCTTCTACAACAGTCCTGAATTATTCTTTAAGTCTTATGGTATGTCATAAGCATGCCAAAATAAAATGGCAGAGAGAAGAGCCCATGACACACACTTCAGTAGGAGAGCAAACTGTCGGTGCTATATCAATCCTGTATAATAATAATAATATATAAATAGGTCTAAGCTTAGTATTGTATTTTGATTTAATTTAAAGGGGTATACCGTGTGCAAAAATGTAATTTTTAATTTTTCATATTTTGGGGGTGTAAAATGTAATGCAAGAAGCAGAACATTTTACTTGCATACACTTTTTCCTATAGGAGAAAATAAAGGTGAAAACAATAACTAGAAATAGGGATGAAGGAAATGTATGCAAAATTATCTAGTAACCATGTTGTCATGTCAGCATTCTCTCAACTTTAAAATCACTATTTTGAAAAGGGGCCTACCAGGATAACAGCAATGTAAAAGTAATTAGCCATGCAATGACCAAACAGCCACTTCACACTACCCCATGATCACCCACTTGTGAACTGAGACATTCGATTCAGTCACTACTTAAGCCTCTTCATTCAGGAGCCACAGGCAAGGGTAAACACCTAGTTTAAATGCCAGAATGTATCTATCTAAAAACCATGGAGGAATTATTGCACTGAAGCTGTACTAAAGGTAATGATGGATCACTGGCCCAGGTCCTCATCTCCTTACCTAATTTTGTTGAGAGGTCAAACTATGCTATGCTACATGTGCTGTCATCACAATGGTGAAATTAGCAATGATGTGGTCTGTGGTCATTTATGTAGACTGCAGCCTCGGTTAACTGTACCTTTAAGTGTGTTGGTCAAGAGGCTTTAATCCACCCTAAGAAGTTAGCCTTGTAACACAGTCTCAGCAATTCTGCTTCCTACAGTGCTAGTAATACTGCTGCAAATTACATTCTGTACAAAATACATCATGCTCAGAGATATAACACAAGGCCTATGGACCACAAAGCAGTTGTGTTATTCAAGGTAAAATAATATTAGTGGTATTACACCTCTACATATACCCGTGGTTGCAGGCAAGAAATTTGCTCCACGTATGGCCTGCCTTACGAGGAACTTGCTCATGCAAATTTGTAATCTAGTACAATCAGAGTGGGCCAAGAGCAAGTCCTGTTGTGTGATGAACTTATTTTAAGAATTGTACTCTTTCAACAAATGCCTAGATTACTTACGAGAAAACATTGCTGTTCATTGTGAAAAAAAAAACATTGCTGTTCAGTGTCAAAAAAGTGGGAGTGGGTTGTTTTGTTTTTAATCATTATTGTTCCAGAATATTTGCTTTTAGGAGACTTGCTGAGCTCTCAATCATCACAATAAAAAAGCCAAACACTGCACCCCATCCCTAATTTACAGCTGCAGGCTCAGGATCCAGGAAGCACCTTGGGCTATATAACAAGTTTTTCAGAACATGCAGGAAATAGGAGCCTAATTATTATAAATGCAGAGTCAAGGCCTGAGCAGATGATTGCAGATGGTGGAAGTAAGTGGCTGCGACAGATCAAGACCTCATTAGAGGGAGAAAGAGAATTTATGAATCCAACTTTCATCATAACATACTATTTCAACACCATCCATCACTTACATTTTAAAATAATTTTCTTCAGGACTTTATACATTAGGATACAGAAAAGTGTGTTAAAAACTACAAAAGGACTGAAAGCAAAACAATGCCACTATATACAAGGACCTCAATATAATATTATGCACATTTATTTTTCAGGTTTATTTAAACAAGAGCTGCACTGTTGCACAGCATATGGCACCATATTGATTTAATAATTATTATTAAGTATACTTTATATATATATATTAGGCATTATATGTGATAAATATTTATTAAAAATACATTCATATTAGTAAAAGTAGTCAAACAGTACACCATGGGGATTAAATTTAATGAAATAAATAAGCATTAATAAGAATTTTATGAGGAAACTACACAATCTAAGTAAATGAAACACTGAAATGTATGTTATCAGATGTGATTGTCCACTTTAGGTCCCACTGATTTTAACAGTGGGATTCATATAGGCATCCCTGCATATATAAGACATCTAACTTTGAAGAGGATGATCTACAGACGCATAAAACCATTCCAGGTTTCCTTTTTGGTGGCTAATGCCGTGTACACACGACCGTTTTTCATGATGAGAAAAATGCCATTTTTTTAGAGACGAGAAAAAATGCCCATTTAAAATTTAGAACCTGCTCTATTTTTGCTCATTGTTTTTCACGTCGTTCTTTTTCACGTCGTGAAAAGCGGTCGTGTGTACGCTTTAACGAGGGGGAAAAAAACGTGCATGCTCAAAAGCAAGTTATGAGTCGGGAGCGCTCGTTCTGGTAAAACTAGAGTTTGTAATGGAGATAGCACATTCGTCACGCCGCAACAGACTGAAATGCACAAAGACTGAAATGCACAAAGACTGAAAAGCACGAAGACTGAAAAGCATGAAGACTGAAAAGCACGAAGACTGAAAAGCACGAAGACTGAAAAGCGAGAATTGTCTCTCACCAAACTTTTACTACTAACAGGTGGTAATGGAGATAGCACATTCCTCACGCTGTAACAGACTGAAAAGCACTAAGACTGAAGAGCATGAAGACTGAAAAGCACGAATCGTCTCTCACCAAACTTTTACTAACATGTGTTAACACGAAATCAGAAAAAGCTGCCCAAAGGGTGGAGCCATTCGAATGGAACTTCCCCTTTATAGTGCCGTCGTACGTGTTGTACGTCACCACGCTTTTCTCAAGCATTTTTTCCACGAACGTGTGTATGCAAGGCAGGCTTGAGAGGAATCACGTAGAGAAAAACTTATTTTTTTCCATGACATGAATAACGGTTGTGTGTACGCGGCTTAAGAACAGGAAAATTAAGACATCAGTAGGCACAGGGTCATCAAAACGGAAGCATTGAAGTTGCATGCCATATTATGTTACAAAATACTACTCAACCTTGTTAGTTCAGATACAAACTACGAATAGCAGCAATAATTACACAGTAGCTTGTCATGGTGTCTTAAAGCATTGCAATATATTTGCAGGTGCCATGTACAGTATAATGCACTTGAACATTATGTATGTCTACAATGTTCACATTTCATTTTCTAGCATCACACCTTCTCATTTTTCTGTCTGCAAATCTTGTGCGTTCTTTTCCTTCAATTTTAACAGGCTGTAAATGTAAAATAATGTAGGACTATGTGGAATTATGGGGATTAAGACACACTTGAGGATCCCAGATGGCACACGGAATGGTGGTCAGACTACTGAACGGATTATTTCAGTAAAAGTTGGCCATACTGACTGTATATTAGAAAAGGATTGAGTTCAGAGTATTAACATACTTAATTCTCTTGGAGAAATCACTATTTGCTTAACCCTAAGTGATTCTGACATTACTGACCACACATCATAGCACACAAACTTAACATAAGTAATCTCCTGCTTAAAGGACTAGTAATGCTAAATACAAGTTATTGTATATAAAAGGGATACTCACAACCTTCACATTCACAAACATACATATAACAACTCCTGTACAAAAATCAAAGTGGTATATTTTTTCATCGTATTTAATATTTCTGTTAAAAGTTTGCTAAGATAAACTAGTATAGGGATGTGAGTAAAGTTTTAAGAAGCCTATATACAAGCAGATTAGACTACATAACATTTCTGTTGTCTTAGGAAATGGAATGCAGCAGATCTGGCTGTCCATAGTGAAAACTAAAATCAGACAGACGTGGGTATTCAACATTGGCTCCCAAAACATACAGGGAACAATCAAATCTAGATATACAGAAGTATACCTGTATTAGGCAGACCCATGTACAATGATATGTTCTTATCTTGGTCAGTTTATAAAGATGACATGCATAAGCCAACATGTAGGTGGAGGCCCATACTGGCATGTGACAGTCATTAGAAAGGAACAACACATATCTACACATAAACAGTTCATATCCAGTATGGATACCTTTACCAGTTTTGTATTTAAAAATAAAATTAATGTGTCTGACACAAATCTCTGATTTTGTGTTTAGTTACCATGTAAGTGTGGCTGTTTCACTAAGGGCAATGTGCCCCATTGCAAGCATGTCAAAATCCACTAAAATATTCTCTCCAATACAGATGACAGGTAGGAGGACAAGAACTAAGGGAGGTTTACTTCCTTAACATCATATAAGGATTGTCTGTTTAGTGCACAGATGGCCTTGGGGCTTTCTATAACCATTGGGTCTTGTTGTCTTGGAAAATTAAGATAGACTGTCCATTTCCATTGTACTGTTTGCTTTTAGGATAATTATGGCTTTTCTAAAATCAGTACGTTCTGTCTTCTTAAGATCTAGCTTTAGATAAGGTAATACCAACTGTTTTCATGCCAATGGATTATACAACAAAACTATATTTTATTTTAGGTTGAGAGTAATAATAGAAAAAGATAATGCAATAATACATCCATTTTGTTTTTAATGAGCATCAGTTCTATGCTGAAGTCCCCACTGTGAGTTTACTGTGTGTTCAATACATTTTTGGCAAAAGAGACTGCACCACTAACAAATAGATTTGCCAAATAACATAGAGGGCAGCAGTAGATTGCACTCCTATCCCCTTCCACATACAATAGATTGTATGTGATGTCCCTGAGGAACAGCCCACACGTGGCTCCTTGTTGCACTCCAATTGGAGTTATTGGGAGGGGTTGCAAGTGTTGTGTTGTGCCCAAGGCACAATTTTTCAGCCCCTGTTTAATAGGGGCGCCTAATAACAATTTTTGATGCAATACTTTGCACGTGGCTCCTTGTTGTGCTTATGTTCTGCCTCAAGGGCCCTGTCCATTATTCCACGTAGCGTGTGCTCCAACATGTGAATAAGAGGGACAGTCTCACTGATGCATGCACTGTCACTGCTCACCATCCTCCTGGCCTCCTCAAATGGTGACAGGACAATGCATGCATCCCTGATCAAGGCCCACTGGCGTGGGAAAAAAAAACCTAGCTGCCCTGACCCAGTTCTGCTGCCATATTGGCACAGGTACTCATTGATGGCCCGCTGCTGCGTGTGAAGCCGCTGCAGCATGGCCAACGTTGAGTTCCATCTGGTGGGCATGTCACAAATTAGGCGGTTCTTGGGCAGGTTGTATTCCCTTTGGAGGTCAGTCAGCCGAGCAGTGGCATTATATGACCTCCGAAAATGCACACAGACTTTCCTGGCCTGCTTCAGGACATCCTGCAAGCCCGGGTACCTGCCCAAGAACCGCTGCACCACCAAATTGAGGACATGCGCAAAACAGGGCACGTGGGTGAGTTTTCCCTGTCGCAGGGCAGAGAGAAGGTTGGTGCCATTATCGCTGACCACCATTCCAGGCTTCAGCTGGCGTGGCGTCAACCACCTCTCAGCCTGACCCTGCAGAGCTGACAAAACCTCTTCCCCAGTGTGGCTCCTGTCTCCCAAGCACACCAGCTCTAGCACCGCATGGCATTACTTGGCCTGCATTCCTGCATATCCCCTCGTACGCCTACGGAGCACGGCTGGTTCGGAGAAAACATCCCCACAGGAAGAGGCCACAGAGGAAGAAGAAGAGGAGGGGGTGGAGGAAAGAGGTGTGTCACAAGCAGTAGTATTGTTTTGGAGGCGTGGTGGCGGAACAACCTCCAAAACTACTAGACCTTGCCCTGCGTCCTTCCCAGCTGCCAGCAGAGTCACCCAATGCGCCGTAAAAGACAGGTAACGTCCCTGTCCATGCCTGCTGGACCATGAGTCAGCGGTAATATGCACCTTACCACTGACCGCCCTGTCCAGCGAGGCATGGACATTGCCTTCCACATGCCGGTAGAGAGCCGGAATAGCCTTCCGTTAGAAAAAGTGGCGTTTTAGTACTTGCCACTGAGGTACTGCACATTGCACAAACTCACGGAAGGGGGCAGAATCTACCAACTGAAAAGGTAGCAGTTGAAGTGCTAGCAATTTCGCTAAGCTAGCATTCAACTGCTGGGCATGTGGATGGCTGGGATTGTACTTCTTTCGGCGCTGCAGCAGCTGGGGCAGGGAAATTTGCCTGGTACTATCAGTAGATTTACCGCTACTACTAGCTTGTGACACACCCATTTCTACACCTTCACTGCAGGCTTCAGAGAGGACTGGGGGTCTACTGGGGTTGGAGGTCCCAGAAGGGCAAGGGGGGTACGCTTTTGTCTTTGGTGTGGGTCTTTCTGGTGTGCTTGCCAACGAGCTGCATGGCAGGTCGACATATGTATGGACAAGCATGTGGTACCCAGGCGGTTGATGTTTTGGCCACGCGAGATACGCTTGCGACATAAGTTGCAAATAGCAAAGGTACGATCTTGTGGACATGTTTCAAAAAAGGCCCACACCAAGAAATTTTTGCTGTACCGGTCAGACACAGCAGCGCCATGCACAAGCGCCGTAGATGTGCGTTGTAATGCAGTGGGTGTGACCTTAAGCTGACCCCTGGAGGGCATCCTGCCTCTTTGGAGATGTGCCTCGTCCTCCTCCTCCTCCTCCTCCTCCTCCTCCTCCTCCTCTCTCCTATCAGGCACCCAGGTAGAGTCAGTGACCTCATCATTACCTCCCTCCTCATCACTGTCAACAACCTGGCAGTATGCTCCAACTGGGGGAACATCATCACTGACAAATTGCTGTCCCTCTCGGACACCCCCTCTCCCTGGGCTCACATCAATGCCTTCCTCTATCAGTGTTCCGTCATCGGAGTCTTCAAAACGTTGTGCATCTTCCTGCAGCATGTACCCAACACTGTGTTGAAACAGTTTGGGGGACTAGGGAAGTATTGTGTAAAGCCATTGTGCAGAGGGAAGATGACGCCTTGGCAGCTGCTTTGCCAGATGAACTTTGATCAGTCTGTGTGAGAGAGGATGAGAAGGATGAGGACGGCTTGGTCATCCACTCTACTAATTTTTCTGCATGTTGAGGCTCAACAAGGCCAGCTCCCGAAAAGAAGGACGAGCGGCCACGGCCACGGCCACGTGCTGAAGAGGATGCACCACATACACTACCAGCGTTACCTCTACATGCAGAGCCTGCTTGCCCTCGTGACTCTCTGCCTCTCTTTGTTGTCCTTCCAGACATATTTATGCGCTCAGGTGGTATAGAACAGCACACGTCCAGTGACACTAACTGCGCTCAGGTGGTATATAAAAGCACACGTACAGTGACACTAACTGCGCTCAGGTGGCATATAAAAGCACACGTACAGTGACACTAACTGCGCTCAGGTGGTATATAAAAGCACACGTCCAGTGACACTAACTGCGCTCAGGTGGTATATAAAAGCACACGTCCAGTGACACTAACTGCGCTCAGGTGGTATATAAAAGCACACGTGCGGTGACACCAAATGCGCTAAGGTGGTATTAAACAGCACACGCACAGTCAGAGCGACTGTGTTTCTGTGCAATTCAATAGCCCACTTGCATTAACAGCAACTGCCTTTCTGTGCAAATAAATAGCACACATGCAGTAACAGTTAATGCGTCTATGTGCAATTAACTAACACGTTAGAGCATCAAGCACAATCTCCTGCCTGACAGATACTAATAGCAGAACTAGCTAAGCTATACAGTTTATAAATATATTGACAACTCCTAGGGATGTCAATATATTCTCTACAAACTGAACATTTAACTATACTAACTAGTAGCCTCCCTGATCTATCTATCTATCTATCTATCTATCTATCTATCTATCTATCTATCTATCTATCTATCTATCTATCTATCTATCTATCTATCTATCTATCTATCTATCTATCTATCTATCTATCTATCTATGTGAAAAGACACTGTGTCTCTATCTATCTATCTCTCTCTCTCTCTGTCTGTCTGACTGCAAAGCAAGCCGGAACACACTACACGAGGCCGCCCGGGAGGCGGCCTTTTATAGTGTGGGGCGTGTGCTAAAGCCCTGAGCCCTAATTGGCCAAAGCACCCAGGCTTTGGCCAATTAGGTCTCTTCGTTTTTTGGGCGCTGTGATTGGCCAAGCATGCAGGGTCATGGTGCATGCTTGGCCAATCATCAGCGCGCAACGCCGCAGTGAATTATGGGTCATTCGAATTTGGCGCGAACAACCCGATTTGTTCGTTTTCGACGAACGATCGAACGGCCAATGTTCGATGCGAACATGTGTTCGCATCGAACACGAAGCTCATCCCTACTTACTATATATTTTAGAGCAGTGGACATCAACCCTGTCCTCGGGGCCCACTAACAGGCCAGGTTTGCAAGATAACTGAAATAAATAACAGGTGATATCATTTGCTGCTCAGTGATTGTAGTATTCTAGTCTGCATCTCCCCAAGGTAATACATAAAACCTGGCCTGTTAGTGGGCCCTGAGGACAGGGTTGATGACCACTGTTTTAGAGCATGCATTCATCATATTGGCCAAAACAGTCTATTCTTACTTGTGTTTGGTGCAGGACTCTGGAATGTTTACTGCATTAGCATTACAATTAAACAAACACTTCATTTTCACCTTCTCCAGGTACCAGACCCCCTTCACACCCTTCCATTTTTTGACAAGTGGTTTGAATCTGCTCTCAAGTGGTTTAAAGGCTTTAAAAATAAGTGAAAATGATCTGGTGATCCACAGTCTACTAAACTTTTCTTAAGCAACAAGGGAGATCTTTACAGCAATCCTTTGCAAAAGTGAGAGCATGTCTCACTTTTGGCTGCTGAGGTTCATCCTGCTGACCTCGGTCACTGCAGGACACAGTAGTATTCAGAACACAGTAGTAATGAAGGGGTATTGGAAAGAAGCACATAAGCCAGTGGGGGACACACTCTTTTACACACTTGGAAATGTGGGATAGGAGCCAGTGACAGCAGCAAAGTTTTCGTAAATTGGCCAAAAAATATAAAGTTACTTTCCTAACAGGGTACTGCAGATGTAATTTTTCTAACGTCTTGGCAGGGTCACTTTATGATTGCCTTCCAATAAATATGTTTTGATCTATGTTTGGCATACTAATTATAAATTAAAGTGTAGGTAAAACTTTTTTTATTCTAAATAGAGTAGGGGAAGTTTAGGCATTCTGTCAAGTATTTGTTTTTGTGTACCGAATGGTGAAATTCACCCCCTCATTTGTACTGGTGACTACTGTCACCAAATAGAAAGTAAGGGGACGCCTAAAAGTTTAGAGGTGTCCCCAAAACGATCAAGCACATCTCCTAACTGGGACACCTGTTATTGTGACAACTGTCTAATGCCCCGTACACACAATCGAAATTTCAGATGGAAAAAGTTTCTGATGAATTCCGTCAGAGTTTAGATATAGAACATGTTTTATTTTTTTCCGATGGAATTCTGTTGGAATTCCGATGTGATTTGGCTGGACAAAAGCCAGAACGTGTGTACGCGGCATAAGAGTTTGTAGTTTTACCACCCTCACATTGTGAGATTTTCTCTAGCTTCAAGTTTCATTTCTGGGACAGAAAGTAAAGTAATTTCCCTAATGGCACACAGACAGCAAAAAAATTACCTGGCAGCAGTTTTAACTTATTCATACTCTAAACTCCTATTCGTAATCTAAAACAAACAAACAAAATAAGATTTTCCATTTGCTACTTTTTTAATCCCACAAAAAAAAAAAATAGGTTTGTACCATCTAAAAATGCTGATGTGGTGCAGTTTTCATAGGTACAAATGGAAATAATGCCCAGTACACCACTAAATAGAACTTTTGTGATAGATCAGCAATTTAAAATTTGAAAATAGGCCTCATGGGCTTTGTAGCAATTTGTCACCTAATAGTTAGAATGTCATTACCCATTGAGTTTCTGACTATGGAAAAACAGGAGAGTGGTACTGAGTGCTAAAAGGCACACATATTTTTCACAGCTAGCATGCTTGGACTGCTTGTTTGCCATAAAATAAAAAGAACACAGTGCACAGTCAATGAACAAATGTGGTATGAAGTACTGTTTTTTTTTTTTTTTGTATTAATAATACATTTACAGTAAAGTAGCTTTTATGTATAATTTTGGCCAAAGGTTTTTTAACCTTTATGTATTTAATTTGTGAGCTTCAATAAAAATGTATTAGCCAGATTTACAAAGCCTCTCGGGCTTCGATCCGAGAGGCTTACGTCTTCGTAAGCCTTCGGATCTACGCTGCAATATTTTTGCGGCCGCTGGGAGGAGTCCGCGTCGTTTTCAGCGTCGGGATATGCAAATGAGTTTTTACGGTGATCCACGAAGATACGAGCGGTCTTCGCAATCGCTTTCGTCTATTTTTTTCTACGTACTGTTAGACCAGCTTTTTGCTGGTCTAACGGTGCGTAGCCCATGTTAAGTATGGCCATCGTTCCCGCGTCGAATTTAATTTATTTTATTTTTTTTTCCGTAACTCCGTAACTGTCCGTAAACGACGCTACTCAAAAAAAAGGCCAGTTTCCTCTGTAAACTACTAGTTTCCTGGAGCCCCTCAACCAGACCGGTTGAGAACCCTGGGTCACCACATCCCTGGGGTACCAGACTACTACACTAAGCAAGAACAGAGCCCCGTGACCTACCTGCCTTAAAACCGAGGTGATTGTGAATCTGGTCCTGTTCTTTAATCCCCGGGTTGCTATATTGGATGTCTAAGCACATCAGACTTGAGCGCATATTCGTGTCCCTCATGTCCAACGAGGAGAGGATTACCTTTGGGTTCCTCTGCCGTGCTGCTATTGTCACCGACTGGGTTATCTGGATAACATTGAGTGACTTCTCCTGAGGAAACAGTATATACCATGAAATATGTAGAGGACCATGTGATCTGCCAATTCAGGTATCCTGATTACACATTGGGGATTATTCACCCTATGAAATCAATGTTTCGTGGCTGTAACTATTGTTTTTAGAATGTTTGACCTTGTATATTCTTTCCTTTTTTATTTAAAAATGTTTACCAATAAAACGTTAATTTTTATTTGAATCATTGTCAATTCCTTGGGTACCGAGATAGTACATTTCTCCATTTGGCCAGGGGAAAATTTTGGGGTAGCCCATGGCTCCTTTTTCCATTATTGACCTATTGTGGATGATGGTACCCTTCCAAGTGAAAGATTACCCCTTTTTGAGGCATACCTTTAAGATACAGTCAAAAATTATAATTTGATTCCATTATAAATTTAAAAATCATCTGAACGTTCCAAAAATTCAATTTTTCTTATGAAATCCTACTAATGTATGGCCAAATTAAGAGAGGATTTCCTGTAATTGTTAAAAAAAAAATCTCCCTCTGTTGTGTCAATAGGATAGTAAATTAAGGGAAATCCCCTCAATTGAACACAGCTTATTATTAGAATGTTTAATAGACTATCCTTGGGTAGCTAAAAAAAATATTCATGATAAGCATATGGAAATTGTAATGCAAAAAGCTCCAGATAATAGGTTAATGCAGCAAGACAGACAAAACGACACTAAACAACATAGGGGGATTTGAATGTTGATATTCATTATGAAAGTATATAAGCAAGTACATATAGCCTGATATTCTGTAAAGCCAATATATTCCAGTGAGATGTTGCAAGCCATTGTAGTCAACATTTGGTAAATTTCACTTCTGAATCTAAAATGATCTAAATGATAGCATTTCCTAACCTAACCTAATAAGGTCAGATTTGATAAGGTATGTCAGGGTTCAGATAGGACAAGAAGGCTACTTAATCTAATCAAATAAGCTAAAATGTCCATCTCTGCCCTTCCCTTGGATGTAGAGAAGTCATTTACTAGGGTACACTGGTTATAAACACAAATGATCTATGACAAATGTATAACTTACTGGTCCAATCCTATGACCCATTATGTCTCTTTACTCCAACCCCTCTTTGAAAGTACACTCACAGGATGTTATCTACAGAATTTACTAATCCCTAAGGAGACAAGGCAAGCCTGCCATTTTTCCATTATTACGGAAGCCTTAGCTCAATCAATTAGAAACTGGCAACAACTGGGAACACAAGACCATAACATAGGTTTATTTGCTCATGATGTGGTCCCTATGGTGTCAAATCCCACAAAGTCCTTACTGGACATTCAAAAACTGTTTCAGTGAAGATTCCTTAAATCACATTATACATTTTCCTGGAAGTCTGTTGCTATGACATATTTAGAGGTTAACCTACGAGTCAAATTAAATCAAAATTTTAAACTTGATTGCAAACCTAACACCTACCCACCTTTTCCACTTCTAAGATGGAGTGAATATCAGCATATAAAATGGTAGTCCTCCTAAGGATATTATATATATTTTGCACTTTTCCGGTTCTGGTCCCCAAACCTTACTTTCCCTCAATTCATGAACACACTAACCATTTTGTATGGAAATACCACAAACTAAAACAGGGGTTGCTTTAATAGATTGTTTAATACAAGCAGATTCCATGAATAGCCTTTATTCCTGACCAGTTGGAATTTATAGACAATTTATAGACAAATATGGAACTACGACTTTTACCACATACCACAATCATATTGATCTCTTACTGGCAATGATTGTCAATATTCTGTTACTGGCAAGTATGCTTACATTTTTGCGGGTAGTGATAGTGTCCCTTAAACCTTTTCAAACAATTCATGCGCATGAAATGGTTTTCTATATCTCTCACAGACTCTGCTGTGAGCACTAAAGGTCCTTTCACACGGTTGGTCTGATCAGACCCAACTGTCAAAATAACTCATACCTATGACTCAAATCGAGTTCACAATTTAAATACATATATTAAATTGGTAAATTAAGAATTATCAATAAATGTGTTGAAATCTACATCAATGTTCAACCCATACGTGACATACGATTTGATTCTGTAAATCGAAGACATCTCAAGCTTAGAGATGCTTCTTACTAAGGTAAAGACCACTCCAATGGGAACTATACTTATCTATCACTAAAAAGGTGGTGTTTGTAGGGTCCCTATTGTGTGCTGTTAAGTAATATATTGTATGGACGATAAGGGACTATAGCGGTGCTTATTCACAACATACGAAAATAATTTTTAATAATTTATTAAAATAATTTGACACATAGTAAAGTACAAAATAAATATTATAGCAAATACATATAAACATATGAATAAACAATCTAATAGACATTTGAACCAGGTAGCTGTAGATCCCGATTAGATGTAAGAAGCGTGTTACGAATGATCAACAACCAAGGTGATGTTATGCCCAATATATTTCACCTACACTCCGGCTTCATCAGGGACTAGGTTGGGATCGAAACTTTAAACTCAGCTCTATTAATACAGAAATTTACATATTACAAACAACACATTTAATGAAACAAATAAAAATAAATTTATGCAGGTGCACGTGTACACACCTGCATAAATGTATTTTTATTTGCTTCATTAAATATGTTGTTTGTAATATGTACATTTCTGTATTAATAGAGCTGAGTTTAAAGATTCGATCCCAACCTAGCCCCTGATGAAGCCGGAGTGTAGGCAAAATATATTGGGCATAACATCACCTTGGTTGTTGATCATTCGTAACACGCTTCTTACATCTAATTGGGATCTACAGCTACCTGGTTCAAATGTCTATTAGATTGTTTGTATTTGCTATAATATGTATTGTGTACTTTACTATGTGTCAAATCATTTTAATAAATTAATAAAAATTATTTTCGTATGTTGTGAATAAGCACCGCTATAGTGCCTTATCGTCCATACAATATATTCCACTATTCTCTGGGATGAGGTGCAACAAACCTGTATGAAAATCAAACCAAGCAGATCCCACTCCTTCTCTTCCCCTGCTGTTAAGTAATGTTAAGAAAAAGAATGTTTAGTGAAACCGTTTCTGATATTATTAATATGTTCTTGAGCCGAACCTGCAGGGGACGCTTGGTCCTGCCCACATACTGTAGTCCACAAGTGCTCTGCAGTATGTAGACTACCCCTAAGGTGGAACATGTTTTAACAGGCTCTGTCTTTAATTCAACATAGGTGCTGCTAGAAACAAAGCCATTTGTCCTCCCAGTCCTACACGCATTTAGGAAACACACTTGTCATTTTCTACACTGGTAGTACCCAGTAAGATCATGGAAAAAACTGTGTTTATTTAGTGAAGGGTTCAAAACATTAGGGGTCAATCTGTCCCTAAGGGAGGGGACACCTCTAAATACCACCTGTGGTTGATCTGGTAAGATGGTATTCAGAACCCTATCGTTGCCCTAAATGGGCCAATGTTTGTTTATAAGGTGTTTGTTACTCCTATGCTGACTCGAAAAAACAGCAATAAAGGGAATCTTGAATGAATCATCCTTTCTCAGATTAGAGGTTTTTCTTTTAAAATATCCATCTTATTCATTCGTGTAACCTGATCAAATGCGTAGGTCAGAAATTCTGTGGAGTAGCCTTTCTCCAAGAATCTCTGAGTCAAAACTTCTGCTTGTACCAGAAACTCATTATGCTCAGTGCAACTTTGTTTAAGTCCCATATACTGGCTTTTGGGGTTGACCTGAACCAGGAGGCATGGTGGCAACTATCTACCGGAATATAGGGATTTCTGTTGGTAGGTTTAAAGTACGTACAAAAGTACGGTGTCAAATTCATCACCCCTGACAGAAATTTTGAGATCCAATAAATTAGTCTTCCAAAGATTTGCCTTGTGGGTATTTATCTTACCCACAAAACTATCTGAGGTCTCTGCTGGGCATAGACAGCATCCCCCTTCCCATTGGGCCATGAAAAAGTGTGCTAAACTGGGCGCATATTTAGCCCCCATGGCTACACCTCTATCCTGGTGAAAAAAAATGATGATTAAACCAAAAATGGTTGTATGTAGCAGCGAAATCAAAAGGTTCAATAATAAAGGCAATTTGTCCCACTCTAAATAGTGCTTAACAGCATCCAAACCCAAATGATGGGGTATCACCGTATAAAGTGAGGTGACATCAGCTGTCACCAGCCACATCCCTTCACACGATTTAAATTCAGACAATAGGTTGAAAACATGTTGTGTACCTTTAATGTACAAAGGCCTCGTTTGCACTAATGGCTGTAAGAAAAAGTCAATATACCTGACTACCTGACAACTGACAGAATCAATGCCACTAACTATCAGACGGCCCGGTGGGCAGGTAAGACTTTTATACATTTTTGGTGAATGGTAAATAATAGGGGTCCTTGGCACCT
Organism: Rana kukunoris; assembly: GCA_029574335.1. Classification (NCBI taxonomy): domain Eukaryota; kingdom Metazoa; phylum Chordata; class Amphibia; order Anura; family Ranidae; genus Rana; species Rana kukunoris. Next base: position 448,104,699 of record CM056049.1, on the reverse strand, counting down.
TAGGAACGAAGAAAGCACTCTCTTTCTTGTTTAGAATGTTGAATTCAAAATCTTTAGAAACAATCCTCTCAAGTCCTCCCTTATATTTATTACCTGGATCAGAAGGCAGAGGAGTGTATGTATCGCAATCACCTAAAATTCTATACATCTCTTTTATGTAATCGCTCTTATACAGATTTACAATTTCTCCGCCTTTATCTGCTGGACGTATGGCCAGTTTCTTGTTATTGTAAAGAATCTATGCCTATCTCAAGTTCTTTTTTAATTCTGACATTCTGGATTTTCATATGATCTAGGTCCCTAAGGACCACAATTTTAAAAACTTTTAAAGAGGGAGGAAGAGCACCCCGAGGTTTGAACAGGGAGGCATTTGAAAGACCTGAATGTTGAAACTCCATTAAAGTCAACATATTATTTTTAATAGGACTGGTAATTAGATACTGTTTGATGTTTAATTTGGGCAGACATTTGTGCACATCCATGTAGGTCAGAAACTTGACGCTTGACTGTTCTTTTGGATTTTTAATGAACTTTATATTACAACTCAACGGTGGATGCCTAGGAAAAGTACCAGGGCAATCACATGAACAAGAAATTTGTTTTCCTGGGTGTATTCTATACACAAACAATGTACAGAACATTCTTAAGCTGACCATAGAGATGGATCAGAATCTGGCCAGTTTAGCAGAGACCCTCCCTGCTTGAACAGGCATGCTGATCAGTGTATTCTGACAGCAGAAAGTCCCGCTGTCAGGATACAATGTCTCAGTGGGGACATTCCTCCATCCTCGTTTGTGAGAAATCTGTTCCAGCTGGCCAGTTTTACTTATCATAGTTACAGAGAAGTAATGTTTTTTTTGTTTCTGTTTTAAAAAAAGTGTTGCTGCACACTGAAACGGAAAGATAATTTTTAATAACCTTAAATTACAAAATGCTTTGTGTAACAAAGGGTTTTTCTTTTACATTTAGGAATAATTTGGACATGTAATTAAAAGAGATGGAATGTAATTGCACTGGATGACTGTGAAGACTAATTTATGATGGCCAACCTGTAATTTGTATGCATAGTTTGTAGCTAAGCGTGTCTTTGAAGTATCCTATACCTTTACTGTGATGACAGCTATACTAAAGTTCAAGTTCTTTTTTGTGAAGTTTTTATATAGTTTATATTTAATTTGATTGCTTTTTTTCTCTTCTGCTGTGCTTGATACTCAGTACACAGTTAAAGTGGTTGTACAACCACTTTTACCTACATGTAAGCCTATATTAAAGGGGTTGTAAAGGAAAAAATATTTTCCTCTTAAATTAAAGTCTGACAGTAGCTGATAAATTAAAAAGTAATGTTTTGCATTATAACTAGTTTGATACCTCTTGAAATCGAGCGGTTTTATTCCCCCCTGTCACTCCTGTATCGTTATCCTCACTGACTTCCTGGTTTGCAGTGCGCATTCATTCTTGCTACATCACGGCCTAATGGGAACTACAGTTCCTATTAGGCTTAGCCTCCATGCCTATGAGGGTTAAGAGATCATCTTCACGCAGGGCTGTAGTCATAGGGAGGGGGTGAGCACATTCTACTTTCCACCATGCAGGTGCTGGTGGAAAGCAAGAAGAGGAGAGACAGGAAATGGCATTTTCAAACCTGGATTACTGTATTTTGGAGGTCAAAAGGAAAAACAAGGTAAGTGATATTTAAATGCTCTAGCTTACAGCAATCAATTGATCAAATAAAAAACTAACCTTTAGTGTTCCTTTAAGGCTTACATGTAGGTGCTGGAAATATCTCCTAAACCTCCACGGTTTAGGAGATATTTACAATAAAGCCATGCGCCGATGTCTACGGTGCATGCGCAGATCGTGCTATTTCTAAAGGGGTCATGCCGTGACTGGGGGCTCCTGAGCACACAGAGCCAGAGTTTGCGGTTCCCAGAAGAAAGATGGGTAAAGATGGATGCTCGCTGCTAGTGAGGACAGCGGTAACATTGCAGGCGTCAGTTTCAAGTAAGTGCGATTTATAGTAGCCCATTATTTTTTACCTTTACAGGGAAATAAAGAGGAAGTAAAACCCATCAGTGTTTACTTCCTCTTTAAAGTTATGTGGGGAGCTTTTGCAAAAAGTAGGAAAACAAATGTGAAATATAGGGAATATATTTTTAAACATATTCTTTGATATTTTTGATCTTCTGCTTTCCACATTATTTTATTTTATTAAAAGATATGTATGAGACTCGTACTGTAGAACCTTTATGGCAAACGAGAGATAAAGAGACTCTTCTGCAACCAACTCCTACTCTTTTAAGGCACATTAGTTTCTGCTTTAAGAATATATTAATGATTACACAGCTGCATTCATTTATGTCTTTAATATCTGCGTGGAGTTCACGTTTTATTGGCTTCCTCCCAAACTGCAATAATGTGAGTGTGAATATGGGGGTATGAAAGGACAAGAATATAAATGGTTCTGTGCTTTGTAATATCATGGGCTCATAAAAAAGTGGGACATAAAATAAATGTGCTGGGGAAACCTGAAATAAATGAATTGCTACTGGATTGTTGGCACCATAAGGTGTCAGAATGTAATTTTCTGCATACAGGCGACCTTCCCAGAGCACTGCTAGAGGTTACTGAATTTTCTACATAAATACTGACTTTCTGAAAGCTAAGATTTGTATAGATATAAAGTGATATGTTAGTGCATATACAGTGTTATGTATTTTCTATAATCACTGGTGTGCGCAGTCTATTGCATTAGGGTGTGCACCCCAGAGCACAAACACACGTGTGTATATCTGCACAGCTGTGGACGGTGTCAGTACAGCAAAGATTGGTGTCAGTAGGGCAGTGGACAGTGTCAGTATATTTTTTTATTTTTATTATTTTTTACAAAAATTGTAATCAATTTATTTAGTATCCCCTTTATAGGGCTTTGGTGAAATATCAAGGGTCTAAACAGACCCCTGATGCCTCACTTTTGAGACAGAAGACAGGGATTCTCCATACCCCTTCTCTGCAGCCTGCAGTAAACTATGCTTATGTTAAGAATAAAACCTGGAGCGATTTGTACAGATCACTTAGTGTGTTCATTCAGAAAAGAAAGGCCGGTTAGTTAAATATTTACCAGCCCCTTCCTGGCTCCTGAGTGTTGAGTAGGAAAGCTGACAGCACTGCAGGGGAGAGACAGGCTCCTGAGTGTTGAGGAGGAAAGCCGACAGCACTGAAGGGGAGAGACAGGAAGCAGGGGGATTTGGCACCACACGGGGTGAGTAGGGTGTGCCCAGGCACACCCAGCAAACCCTGTGCACACCCCTATGCCTATAATATACTATAATACACTAGAATACAATGATGTTTATTTAAAAGTGTGCTATTTAGAGGCAATACTCTTCATTGTATAGTTAACACATTCGATTTACAACTAAGATGGAAAAATAAATAGTAGTAACGTTTGCTGAATCCAAAGCTGAAATAAATATAAAGAATAGTGAATGACAATAATATGATTTGTGCTTGGCTCGTAGCCGAGCAGGGAACACACGTGGCCACACCAAACTTTCACAATATATAGTCTTAAAATATTATATTGTGCTTCTTTTCACTCCCTGTGTAACAACATTTTTAATAGACACCATTTACAAAAATTTGCATATCCCATATACAAAGCACATTTAGAATGGTTATTATGCGCAGGAAGGTGTGCAGGAAAACACCCCTTCCTACACGTAGTGACCATTTTTAAAGGGGTTGTAAAGGTAAAAGTTTTTTCACCCTAATGCATTGTATGCATTAAGGTGAAAAAATATCTGCAAATTAGAGGTACCCCGAACCCACCCTTTACTTACCTGACCCCTCGAAAGTCCCGCGCCGTGAACGTGCAGGCTTTTCAGGCATCTTCCCGGCTCATTCATTGGTTGATTGAAAGCAGCGCAGCCATTGGCTCGCGCTGTTGTCAATCACATCCAATGACGCGGTGCGCCAGGGGCGGGGCCAAGTGATACAGTCGGCGGCTATGGCCGCTGGCTGTATCACGGAAGCGTGCCCGCAAGGTGTTGAGTCCTTGCGGGGGGGAGCCGAGACAGCTGCCAAGGGACCCCAGAAGACCAGGTTCGGGGCCACTCTGTGCAAAACGAGCTGCACAGTGGAGGTAAGTATAACATGTTTTTCATTTAAAGATTTTTTTTACTTTAGTAAACCTTTAAGTGTTTGTTACCCTTATGTGATATGTGCCTGCTGTACCATGTACTTGTATGGAAAAGTATCCTGTTCTCTTTTTTTCCTTTGTGTGAAATCCCTGGTGTTCCTGCCAGTCCCTCTGCTTTCCTATTAAAAACTGACCACACTAAACAGGAGAATACACCATGGTCAGTTCTCTAGCTGTGCTGGGAACTCAGCCTGCTCTTCTCCAATGATCAGACTTGTCCTGTCCTTCCTCCTCTGCACAGCCTTTCAGTGGGAAGATCAATATGCTGATGCTTCTCTTCCCCCAGCTCTTATGCAGCTGAGCACAGAGGGAATGTGATCACTTATAAAAAAGTGAAAAAAAAAGCATTTATTATGTTTTTTTTTTTTTTTTTTATATCTGGACACAAATGTTTTGCCTTTCATTTCTATTTTAAATTGATTGTGTTGTTTTACAAGGTGAGGGTTTACAATCACTTTAAGTTTGCCTTAATATATATACATTTTTGTAAATAATATCTATTTGAAAAGGCTGTCATACAGAGAGGGAAAAGGAGCATGATACAATATTTTAAGAAAAAATATAAAGAATAAAGTATACTACTGTGTGTGGCTATATCACCCAACCAGTAAAAGTTTTTTTGGACTTAGGTCTGCATATTATAGGAAAATAGTATAGTATGCTTTATATTATAACCAGCTACAGTGGCATTTTAGGCTCTGTTTGTGGATTTTACTTAACATATGTCTAGATATTTTGCTCATATATCCCAATGAATCATATACTATTCCCCTAAGTGTTTTAAAAGACCATTAAATTGTGGTGTGAGTCATGTACATCTTTTAGTGAAAGCAGACACCAGCTGTATGGCTGTTTTCTATGGTGAGTCACTGTTTAGCTTCTCTTATACCCATGTAAATTGTAGAGTGCAGTGGAGTGTGTAGTCTCACAAATATTTGTGATTATAATTTTTTTGAAAGTGACTAAAAAGTGGGCAGGAGAAGGACCTGTTTATGTTGGCTGGCAAGATGATTATTATGATTGTGACAAGATGTAATGGTTATATTAGGTTATATTAGGAACGCAACTGCGTGGTACCCTGGTGACTCAATTTGGTGTCTATAATGCAATATGTAGTTATTTTTTCCCAGAATTGCTCATCACCAGGCTGGGGTGTGAATCGCAAAATGTGAACCAAGACTCCATAATATTCTTCCCTAAACAAAGTGGACCTTTTACCAACTCAGGGCCAGATTCTCATCTGAGATACGGCAGTGTATCTCCAGATACACCGTAGTATCTCTGTTTTTGTCCCTGGTATCTATGCGTCTGATTCCTAGAATCATTTACGCATAGATACGGCGTAGATCCGACTGGCGTAAGTCACTTAGACCGTCGGATCTTAGATGTAATTCTACGCTGGCCGCTAGGTGGCGTTTACATCGATTTCTCATTTGACTATGCAAATGAGCCTGATACGCCGATTCCCGAACGTTTTTGTACTGCCTCGTCGTCGTTTACGTCGTTTACGTAAGCTTAAACTTACCCCTGCTATATGAGGGGTAAGTTTACGAAGGTTCGTCGTATGCCATGTTAAGCATGGCGTCGGGACAGCAACGTCTTTTTCCATCGTTTACGTAGTTTTACTAAGTCTTCGTGAATAGGGCTTTACGTAAATGACGCTCACGTCGGCTTCATTGACTTTTTCCGACGTGAGCTGAAGCATGCGCACTGGGCTATTTTTACGGCCGGCGCATGCGCAGTTTGATCAACACAGGGGCGCGCTTAATTTAAATACAAGCCGCCCCCTTACGCCGGGCCATTTACACTACAACGCTGCAAATTACGGAGCAAGTGCTTTGAGAATACGGCACTTGCTCCAGTAAGTTGCGGTGGCTTAGTGTAAATGGCTTACGCTATGCTGCTGCGGATTCTACGAGAATCTGGCCCTGAATGGGTAATATAGAGCTTTCTTAACAGTTCTGTTGGAAAATGTAAATAAAGAATAATGGGAAGGATGAAATGTTTCTTTTCTGGAGAACATGCTGTTTCAGGTCCTTTCAGTACCAGTGAAGTGAAGTCTCTGCGCACTGTACAGGGACCGCCCTGTCTTTTCTCCACTCTCCCCTATGGGGGGATCGGATGAACACGGACTGTCTGACCGTGTTCACCTGATACGCAGACAAAAGGAAAAATAGGGTTTTCCTCCGTCTGCAGAATGGGAGGAATGCGGAGGCGGGCGATATCGGGTGTCAGCGGTCACACCCGCGATCTCATGATAACCAATGTATGTCCCTTTTTCATCTGCACACGGATGAATGAAAAAGCAGACATACGGTCCACAAGTGTAAAAGGGGCCTTAGGCTATTGGTGGTGTCATATTTGGTTATTGTTTTTTATTTTTTTGTTATGTTATGTAGAATGCAACTGTGGTGCTTCAATATCAGAGTGAGTGAGAACAACCAAAACACCCCGGTGGCCAGGAACAGAACCAGGAATTATGGTAAGGGATTCTTGCTGTTGGAAAATCCCAAACATATAAGAAACCAGGGGCTGACTCAAGAAGCCCCAGCTATAATTAAAATATTTCTTTTTTGGATGACTGTTAATAGAACAACCTGGCCAAGCTTACAGGCTTCACCGAGCCTCAACCGGAGGCAAAGGGGACCCCAGTGACTTACTGGGTTCCCAGTTCTATTGAGAGGATCCCAGGCTGGGTGCCCTGCGATTGGGGGATCGGCTTGAGGGGAACCCAGAGGCAGGTTGTCCAACAGGAATTGAACAAACCAATCGAGGATCTGGTGACCGGGTTGCTGACAGGTACGCTTTACTGTCTCCCAGTGACCTGTGTTAGAGTCTACTGGGAGGATTCGCTCTGTTCATCCACCTAATCTCATTTAAAGTAATTGGCCTGTGGCAGAGGCCCTAGAGCTGGGTCTGTGTGAGAGGCCTGTTCCTCCCAGGGATCCAAAGTGACGCCTCGGCTGCCAGGTTTGCGAGAGGGACCTGTCCGTGCGCACTTCACCCACTTAGTAGAAGTGGAGACGAGTTTCGAAATTGGTACTACTGAGGGCAAGTCTGCCCTGTTCCTATCCAGGCCTGACACCGCAAAGTTCTCCTCTTCTTTTATCAAACTTTTTTCCTTTCTAACTGAAGTTGATGTTGGCTGTGTTGGCCTGGAAATAAAGCATTGAAAAACCTTTATTGACTGTCTGGACCTCCGTTCACTATTTTGTTCCTGCATCACACCCCTAGAAAACGCTGGGGTAACTTAATGTGCCGATCCCAACAAATTAATCAGCGACTTTTTCGGGGGTAGCGCTACACGTGGGGGCTCGTCTGGGATATGGCTGTTACCCCTCGCAACCAGAAGTGAGTGATTATTTACTAAAGAGTAGAGAGTGTCCAGTGTTGTGTATTGAACTGTCCGGCGGAGAGGGAGTTAACTTCGCATAACTGTGCTGGGGCGTAAGTGCAGCACAGCACGCGCCTGCAACGTGTCCGTGACAAGTTCTTTCAAGTGGGAGGAGTCACCCCCCCTGCGTGAGACGTGCACTGGGATTTCGCGCCAAACATTAAGGAACGCCCATCTGCGCGCCAATGAGCAGAACACCACTCACCTCTAAGAAGAAGAACGACATGGTGATGTCTGCCGCCCCGACAACCAGGCGTTGCCGCCCCGGGGATTGAGGGCCCCAACCACTTCACCAGGGGCCTTCGATACATTTGTCCCATCCGAGGTGCCTGTGGGCAAACACGGGCATACGGCTGATTGCCAAAGGCCAGTTTGTGCTATTGTCCCACGAGGGGACCGAAATGCTGGGCTTGGCTTGCCATCAGTGCCAGGAGTTGGCTTCTACCCTTTTCCCGGTGTCAACAATTCCGGGCGCTTCTATTTGAAATCGCTCTCTCCGTCAGTCCCCCGAGAGATTACAGAATGGACCGCAAAGGTGGAGGTCCCGCGGTCGGAAGTTCTCCCTGAAGAGAAGGACGTGAACCTGAAGGCCTTGAGTGATGGAAACACCACTGTCCCGTCCACTAAAACCTCATCGCCGGCTACTTTGATTTCTTGCTCCGAGAAGGTAAGCCCACTGTACAGGATGAACAAGCTTAGAGACTGTATGGCCCGCACGGCGTGCGTACAAACCGAGAACACCCGCAAGGTCACCTCGGTTAGCGCGGCCCCCATCCAGTGTATGTTAACCAGGGGAAGTCCTTCACAGCCCATCGATTGGGAGACAGTGCGGAGGTCCCACTACCTTCCCGCTGGAGCAGAGGATTTGTCTGATCTTGAGTCTTGGTCCGGCGGGTCCTAGACTGAGTGTGATGATTTGCCCGACCACTTGTTTGAGCCGCGATTCCCCGAGCAACAGGGCTTTGGGGAATTCTGGGGCTCCACGAAGAAGAGAAGAAAGAGGCGGCCTGCTCGGCGGGGTGCACCTTGTGAGGCCGGCCTGTGCCTACCTTGAGGAGCTGGTGAGTTCGTTTTTTTTTATATATATATATATATATATATATATATATATAAACTCACCGATCCTCTGATCTGGGACATGTTGTTCTGCACGGAGTAACCCGATGTTCTCATTATCGGGGCCCGTTTGTGTGATCGAGTGAGTCTGCCTGACATGGGCACTCACCCAGAAAAAAAAACAAATGGAAGTTATGGACAAGTATGCACCCCCCCCCCCCCCCATTCAGTTTGAACTGTTTTTTTTTCCCCCGGTTTCCTTTTTTTCTTGCTCCTCTAGAACCACATAAACTTTTGTGCAGAACCCCTAGGAGGGGTTTGGGTTCAGTCATTTAGAATGGGGGCCTTGCACAAACCTTAATGTGCCGATCCCAACAAAATAATCAGCGGCTCTTTCGGGGGTAGCGCTGCACATAATTTTTTGAACTTATAAATCTCTACTGTTCTCTGCAGTTGTCTGGATTTCATGCTGACTCACTGCATATCAGGAACAATACAAACAATGTCTCCAAGAGAATCTCTGAGTAGTCAGCCAGTTCACATCATTTATGTGAACATTTTACCAAAAAATACCTAAATCAGGCGACAGAATAACTTCTGCACAACAAGAATATCTTAATATATTGATTCACTTCTACAACCTCTAGTCACTATATTTGAAGGATACAAGGGATACACTCACTCTTTTGGAGAATTTAGAATGGAAAGAAGGGTGATTCCTGGTCACTTGTGACATGAATTCACTCTACAGGATTATTGAGAACACAAAAGGGATTGATGCTGTGAGAAAAGCAGTGGAGGAGTCAAGTTGACCAGACTAAGGCTTTTTGTTGGAGGCCAAAAACCTAGTTCTTGAAAATAACACCTTTTGGTTTGGGGGGTCCCAGTATAGACAAATACGTGGATCAGCTATGGGTTGTAAATTTGCACCGTCCTATGCAAACCTTTTTATGGGGGCCTAGGAGGACCTTTTCTTAATTGAAAGACTGATCCTGAATTCATACTTTGAAGAGGACTGCTTCTTCATTTGGGGCCGGACCAAGTCTCATTACAAGAATTCACCCAAAAGTTGAATAATCCAGACTGGAACCAGGAATTTACCACTATTTATAGTAAAAGTCAGATACATTTTGACTTGAGCATCAGGGATATTGGGGGTTGGATTGAAACAGCAGTATACCAGAAAGAGACTGACCGTAATACAGTAGGTTTGTCCCAGTGGATAGTTGTCTCTGGATTGAGGAAATCCGTAAAGGACAATTTCTGAGGTATAGTAGGAACTGTTTAAAGCATAACTCCACTTTTGTTAAGAAAAAAACATTCCCCTCTTTGTGATCTGTGTACATTGCAAGGATTATAACAAACTTTGTTGTAGATCCTTACCTTTTGATATTCTGAAGAAATCCCTGTGTGTTTCTCTGTGCCCATGTGAGGAAATTAATCTAACGGGAGGGGTTTCATAATTATTAATCAGCTGTGGCAACTGCAGGGCACTAAGGAGGAAAGCTGCTGGGCCTGCATCCCTTTAGACATGTTCCTATTGGGAGTATGTCCCCAAAAATTAAATTTTCTTCTAGGGAATGTCTCAAATCTTATTAGTATCTTAGTGCAGACTTCTGGCAAAATCAGTGAGCCAATCACACAAGCAGAAAATTATGTTTATGGGATGTGTTCAGTATACATTCTGTGTACAGAACAACCCCAGGTAGCCATATTGAATTGCATTTTAAGAAAATTACAGTGGCTGCAGATTGAAAAGGAAAGGTCATTTTTTATAACATTCAATTACAATATTACTTGTGTCGCAGTTGTATACACTATATTTTTTCTTTATTTGCTATTTTTTTCCCTTTGAAAGTGGAGTTACCTTTTAAATGTGATCAGTTATCGATAACAGAAGGGTTGAAATTAAAGTTTCTGGAAAAAAATTATAAACCCGAGGTTGTGGAAAAGCATATAGAGATGCTTTGGAGAAAAACCCTTTTGTGTGACAAAGGGGAGCGAATTAAGGAGGAGGAAACCCCTGCTTGTATTTTACCCTATTGTGTAAGCAAGGGGAGAGTTGTGAAGATTATTAAGCAACATGCCTGATTAGAAAGGATCCTGTATGTAAGACTATATTAGAAACAAATTGTAACCCCAGCTCCACTGCCAATATAAAAGTCCACAAACTGTGATCCAGTGCTCTAGCCAGAAAATTCAGGCCCACAAATACGATACTTAAATCGGGAAGGATGGCAACTCTCTTGAATAAAAGTACTTTATTAGTTACATGGGTACACAGGTATAGGCTATACGCAGACGCGTTTCGGCTAAAAAGCCTTCATTAAAGCCTACATGTTTGATTTAAAAACTGATATTTATAACAAAGCAAGCCCTCCAGGGGTGGGTGCATCCTCATCAGAAACAATCAAATCAATTAAAAACACATGGAAAAAAGAAAGAGGCACAGCAGGCACATGAAGGACATATCATGAACAAATAAAACATATTCTTCCAGTACTCCAATGAATATATCAAAACAATGTAGTTATGTTAAGAAATTACTTGTTTCGGAACAACCTAATAAGGGAAGTTGGATGTGGGAGATGTGTATTAAAAAAAATTCAATTTTTATTTACTGATATACTGGTATTATTTATTCAGAGTTTTTTTTACTATTGTTAATTTATATTTATGATATTTCTTTTAGCCCAACTCAAGCGAGAAACCCATCTGTACCCATTTTATGGCAGACTGATATTAACAATTGGTGCCCACAAACCCAATTGTTTGGGGATGTAAGAGCATAGGAGATATTCTAAATGTGTATTTTAATTATTAGAAAATAGTTTAATGTTGACTGACTGATGCCTGTACCCTGTTTCAGAATTCGAGTCCAAGGTGTTAATTTGCACACAGCCCGTAAGGGGGGGGGGGGGGGCTTATGAAATGGTAGTAGGGTATATAGTCAGAACTGCTCTGGGGCTACCACCCCACTAATGAAGACGGATCACAGCCTTCTAAACATGTTGGGTTTTTGGTGGGAACGTGTGCAAAAGTTATTTCCATTCAGTTATCTGTCTTTAAGTGAGGGCCTCAGATAGGGATATATACTGCATGTATCTCCCTTTACATGCTTGAAACTCAGGTTCCTGTGAGTCAGAAGGAACAACTCTGCCAGAGAGACAATGCTGGGATTTGGACTGCAGTGAAAGTGAGGAAGAGAGAGGGGAGTTCATCACTACTGCCCTTTAACAGCAAGGCTGGGAGATAAATTGTTAGAGATTGCAGAGTCTGTGGGAGTCCAGCATTGGCCATTACCATCTGTACTATTGTGTTGTCAAAACAGATAGCTCTTTATTCATGAATACACCTGACTAGCTGTGCTGTTGAACAACAGAGCAATGACTGTTCAATAGAGTGTTTGATTTTACTTAGCAGAGGGGAATAACAGAGGAGTTCATCTCCATGAAAAGAATGTGTAGCTGAGAATTGCCTATTAACCTTTTCAGCAGATTGCTACTACCAGAATTTTCTACATTGTCCACATGCCCTTTTTAATTTATTTACATATGTTTAAAAATTCTGGACATTTGGGATAAGTTGTGTCCCCTAGAGTTAAGCGTTTTTATGTGCAGGGGTTATTCAGTGCCAGGTGATTCAGGTATTATATGCATATCAGGAAATTAGAATTAAAGTCAGATCTCTGTGTCATCATAATTGCTGTAGAACTGTGGCAAGAAAATTACTGTATATACTCGAGTATAAGTCGACTCGAGTATAAGCAGAGGTACAGAATTTTACCACAAAAAATGGGAAAACTTATTGACTCGAGTATAAGCCGAGGGTGAGAATGCAGCAGCCACTGTAAGAGGAAGAGAGCATCAACAGCTCATTTGCACGCCTCACTATGCATATTGCACCCTCACTGTGCCAATTGCAACCTCACTGTGCCAATTGTCACTGTGCCCATCTTCACTGTGCCAATCCTCACTGTGCCCATCGTCACTGTGCCAATCCTCACTGTGCCTGTCATCACTGTGCCCATTGTCACTGTGCCCACTGTCACTGTGCCCGTCATCACTATGCCCACTGTCACTGTGCCCGTCATTACTGTGCCCATTGTCACTGTGCCCGTCATCACTGTACCTAAAATTGAGAGGCTGCGGGCATCCATTCAATGTTTAAAACTTGCGGTCTTCTCCTGGTCCCTTCCGTGATAGGCAGCTGAAACAGTTCCGCCTATCACAGACGTTCTATCATCCTCGGACTCAGTTTCCCAGTAGACTCTGTGTTTAGTGTTCTGCCAATCACATCCTAAGATTAAAAGGCATCCGTGATTGGTGGAACACTGATGGGTGAGTGTACTGGGATGGGTGAGGATAAGAGAACGTTCCTGATAGGCGTTTCTCAGCAGACAGAGTTCTGCCTATCGCGAAAGGGACAAGAGGAGACCACGAGTTTTAAACTATGGACGCCCGCCCTCAATATTTCCAAGTTCACTGACTCGAGTATAAGCAGAGGGGGGCATTTTCAGCAAAAAAAAAGGTTGAAAATCTCGACTTATACTTGAGTATATACGGTAGCTTGGCAGCCAGAAGGAGCCATCACTTATGGCAGCCTTCATGCTTCTCCCATGACAGACTCTTGTTAAAATATGTATAGGCATAACCCATATAAAATTTACCCTCAGTCCTCCCTGTCCTCTTCTAGATTGCTTATCAGCATTATATTTTTTGTTTTAATTTATTCTATAGCCAGAAACACATTTTATTTCATCCAGTGAATCATCTCCCAAGAGTCCTCTCCCTATAAAATGTGTCAGGGAGTCAGGTTATCAGCCTTATTTTGCTGGGAAACAAATCAATTCATACATGTAGAGTGGGACACAGAGAACATTTACAAGGTGCTGTGTTTCCAGCCTTACGAGGAATTTAAGAGTACATTGGATTTCTATCAGATCAATTTTTTTTCTGGCAGCATTCTAAAGTGATAAAGCATAGGAAAGAACGTGCATGTATTGCAAAGTTTATGTTTTATTTTGTCCTGACAGACACTTTAAGGGAATCTTTACTTTATTTTACACCAAGACCTCTTCAATGCATAATGGTTCTAGGAAAGTAAACACTTGACTGGTTTCACTGACACTGAGATGCCTAACATAGAATGAATATGCAGCCTTCAAGAAAGTCCCTTTAAATAATAACTTTATGGTAAAATGTGTTTCTTCAGTCTTTCCCTATTGCCCTCCATATCTCACATTCTTTTTGCCATTCTTGCTCATCTACACTACACTACACCCCAAATCGGGCCCTCCGATCAACTAATCAGAACCTCCTCCACATCCCCATGTCTCGCTACAAATCTAAAGGATAACAAAGATTTGCAGTCCAAGGACCACGGTTATGGAACGCTCTACCTATAGAAATTCGGATGAAAGAAAACCATCGGGTCTTCAGAAAAAAACTTAAGACCTATCTATTCTGAAGCATGGCTGGACGATAAAATTGCATACAGCGCTTTGAGGCGATTTAGTTTGCATTTGTAGCGCTATACAAGTTACTCACTCACTCATAAAAAGGGGGTTTGGGTCCTCAAGAGAGCACTAAGACAGTGTGCTTCTATGGACCTAGCGGTTATCAAGGTAGTGACGGACAATAACTGAATATGAAAATAGTACATTTTATTATATAGTCAACAAAAGAGATGTATATAAATATTATAAACAATGTCTAACATTAAAAGGTACAAATTCTGAAACCTAGGTATGTTAAGATTATCAACTGGTGATAGCTGGCCAAAGCTGCACCCGTGAAAAATTGAATTATTATTCACTAACCGGTACTGACAAAGAAGGCACAAGACAATAACAGGGACAGACAAAGACCAACACGTCCAGACAAAGCTACGCAATTTGACATTGCAAAACGCGTTGACGTCAGACGCTAACGGACGCCGCAGTTACAGACCCCGCACCATAGCGGGAGATTGCAATTCTATCCGGGAGCCGATTAAGGCTAAGAGAGACCTGTCTTTCAAGGACCCAAGGATCCATCTCACACCAGCAACCAGCACCAGCACCTGCAATCGGCACATACACTGTGCTGACTGAAGATCCCTGACCGTTTGGCTATACCCAACTTATGGGTACAGCAGCAGCACAGCAGCAGCTGAAGGTCGCTACCACCTCATACTGAGCTACACGGCTGACTGTTCGGTGTTCGAGAGCAACGGCATCCTTTACCTGGTGGACTCTGGTAAGATCGTTCCCCATTTTACCAATAACCTCCACAGCTTGGTTTAGTGTTGCTCCAGTGCCATTCCATCATTAGGCTCTACCATTGAGCAGACGAAATCTTAAAACAGCAGTGTCTGTTTTACTACACATTGTAGTTTTACACACATGTGCCCACAAGCTATCAGCTGTTCTAACAGCATTGGGACTGGACAACAAAACCATTGATCTTTCCTTGGGAGAACTTGGCCACACTTAGGCCAATTTAGACTACCACAAACCTCTCTATACTGCAATATATACTCTCTAAACAGCATTTGGAGACTGGTATTTCTGGACAGGTGGACTTTATTTAGTCATTTATTATGTATTCTTGGGGCACAATTATATACCCCCACTTCCACCAGTATCAGTATTAGATAGTAAAACCCACAGTCCATTTTCTGAATAGTACTATTTTTTGCATCCCCCCAGGGGGTCCCCCCGTTAATACTTCCCAATACTTCCACGATATTGCCTCACATCCACACGGCAATATCTTTGGGAATGCTCACGGGGATACCGTACTTAAGCGTCCGGACAGCTGTCTTTTAATTTTGTTGGTCTTTGTCTGTCACTGTTATTGTCTTGTGCGTTCTTTGTCAGTACCGGTTAGTGAATAATAATCCAATTTTTCACAGGTGCAGCTTTGGCCAGCTATCACCAGTTGATAATCTTAACATACCTAGGTTTCAGAATTTGTACCTTTTAATGTTAGACATTGTTTATAATATTTATATACATCTCTTTTGTTGACTATATAATAAAATGTACTATTTTTATATTCAGTTACTGTCCGTCATTACCTTGATAACCGCTAGGTCCATAGAAGCACACTGTCTTAGTGCTCTCTTGAGGACCCAAACCCCCTTTTTATGCGCATGTTCTTTGGTTATGGTGGTGACCTCCACACAGGAGGAGTGACTATCTGAAAGATTTTTTGCTTATGAGGTGGTGTTCGATTTCAGTTTATGTATATACTCACTCACTCATCTAGAGTTCCCCCAGAGTTACCTAATAGGCTTCATGAGAAATAGCAACTTCTGAATCTAACCCCAGATGCCAATCACCTCTGTTGAGGCATTTTTCCCACTGAGCACTATTTTAAGGATCTTCTCAATGACCACCACCAATAAAAAGAGCACTCTTCCCTCTGACCACCATTGTAAAGGTCCCCTTCTCCCAATTGACTACCAATGTAAAAGAGTCCTTTTTCCATTGACCACCAATCTAAAGAAGCCCTTCTCCATTGATCACCAATCTGCGAGGGCCCTCTGCTCCAATACTAGGGGGTACTTTTAAAACTTAACCCCAATATAGCAGAGCACTTCCCCTCTGACCACCAATGTGAGAGAACTCTACACTTTTCACTGTCTGCAAAATTGCATTATCATTTGTTTCATCTTAGTATTATAACTAGAGATAATTATGTTGTATCACACAACCCTGGGTGTCAAATATGCTAAGTATAAGTATATATTTATTCATATATATCAACTTACTCTTCACGTTAATATACTGTCGGCTGTAGGTATAGTAATCATTACTGGGCTGCCCTAAGACCAGAAAGAGTTCCTCCTTGCTGAACACTATATCAGTGGTCTCCAAACTGTGGCCCGGGGGCCAGATGTGGCCCGTTGCTCACTTTTATCCGGCCCTTGGGCACTATTTCATCCACTGACACAAGCAATAGAGCACAATCCAATTCCCCCTGACACCAACAAATAGGTACACGATTCTTCCAGGTGACCCCAGTGATGGGGCACAATTCCTCCTAATGACACCAGCAAAGGGGCCGTATAACACTTATAATGGGGCACAATTCCTCCCAATGGGGCTAATGACTCCAATGATGTGGCACAATTCCCCCATCTGACACCAACAAAGGAGCATAATTCCTCCCAAAGACCCCAACAATGTGACACAATTCCTCCCAATGAAAGTAGCAATGGGGCTGTATTACACCAATGATGGTGCACAATTTCTTCCAATGACACCAATTATAGGGCACAATTTCTCAGAAGGACATCAATAATGGGGTAACATTTCTCTCACTGACACCAAAGATGGGTTATTGTTTACGCCCAAATAGTTTTAATACCAATGGCTACCATCCGGCCCCCCTGACGTCTGAAGGATGGTAAACTGGCCCTTTGTTTAGAAAGTTTGGAGACCCCTAATCTAGATATTAAGGTCTGCCAGTTTTAATTTTTTAGTAGGTAATAAATCCTAAATAATTCTGAAAAGGGTCCAGTTTTTTAAGAACTCCTTTTTATTTGAAGAAGGGTGCTGCTATATAATTTACCCAGATGTTGCCTGTGTTTATACTTAAATTAGTTTAGTTTGCCACCAGTGTATTTTCATCTCTGTAATTACCAAGCAGGTGGAGGAAGCAACAGTTATAAATATCCTCTGCCTCTCTACCATATCTTTTCCTGTATGCCCGGAACATAGACAGTAATTATATTCTAACTTCGCTGAAGGAAAAAGGAATTATGCAAACACAAAACATCACAAGTTAGGAGTTTTTTTTGGCATGCCAGCACCGTACATAAATACAGTGAATCTATCAGTAGAAAATATAAAACAAATTGGAACAACTTTCTACAGCCAACTTGCACAACATAGGTCCCCCCAAGCCCAGGCTTATTTAATATTGAAATACACCAATCAGGGCTCAGACATGACCCTGCATCACAAAATGCAATTTGTGTAAGTTTCAAAAGGTGTTCCTGCTGAATAAGCTGAAATTCAAGTAATGGGCTGCCCTGTTGGCATACCCTGCTCAACAAAAGTCAATTTTTCAATAGACTTTTGGTGAAGAAGCCCAATAGAAAATTGTCAGCCAGTCACTGCATCCAATCATCCAACAGGGGCGAGTCATCTATACACGATGTTTAGCATGGATGGAGGAATCTATTCAATTTCATGTTAAGAGGGAAGGCATTTTGAGAGAAATCTATACATGTATGGCTACCTTTAGTATTATTTTTCATAAGAACCCCACCTTATACAAATGACTGCTTCATGTTATGAGAGTTTTTTTTACTAATAAGCTTGTTTAAAGCAGAACTTTAGTTTAGCTAAACCCTTGCTGTTCAACCCTCCACCCACGAAACACCCCTACCAGTATTTATTCAAAACTTTTTTCCCTGCAGGTTTTAGGCCCATCCAATGGCATCATTGGTCCTTCTTTATCCTCCCAAGATGAGTGATGACACCAACCCAAGAGATGAGTCCATGGCAGACAGCACTCACAGGAAATTAGTGGAATGTAACCGTTCATCTTTCAACCCAGGAGACTGCTGGCCTAGGTGTGGAGAAAAGGTACTGTGGGAAACAGCTCTGGGTCACCTAAGCTTCTCAGATACACAAGGTAAGGGGCTCCATGGTTTATAGATGATATGGGCAAAACAAGCTTTTTGTTTTCTTGGAATCCTTTTAAGTTCTTCTCTGAGCCCTGGAGCCCAAATACTTTTTTAAAGCTTTAGATGGTATAAAGCCTCTATTCCTATGTCCATATGCCTTTTTATATTTTTTTATCATCTTTTATCACCAGTATGAGATTTTTTATTTAATCCCATACACGATAGTATTCCATGTGTGACACATCAGGGTTCATCAAAGTGTTCTATTGACTAACCATCACCTGTGGGCTAATCGGTGAAACACCCCATTCATCTTTTTCACCTTCTCTTTTTAAACACAGTTTTTGTCATTGTTCATTAGCTACGGGTAAGCATCACATTATGTGAAACATGTCAGACACCTTTTTCCTGTTGTTCACTTCATTTTGACTGCATCACTTTGGTTGTTTTTTGAATTTTATTTGTATAATAAAGACATCGTTTTAAAGAGTGCGGCAGTCCAGGACCTTCTTCTATCCAATGCACCTGTGCATAGCCAGCACCTTTTTGGTTTAGTGGGACGGAAGCAAAGCCAAGGGATCAGCATTTTTTAGAGTGGTATCCTTTCTCGCCTTTCTATATGTGATAGATTTGATTCTTGTTGCTGAATGAAAAAGCTGAGCGCTGACAGTACACTAAAAAGGTACAAGAGATGCCTGATTGTTTTTGGGAACCAATTAGGGGGAAAATTTACTTGAGTTTATTTAATGCCATGGGCAAGCATTAAAACTGTGAACTGTTACAGAGTGTCCCTTTTCTTGTGGTGCGATATTTACTGATGCAAATAACAGTTGAGCCTACCCCCTTCTATCTATCTATAGATATATATTATTATTATGTATTTATTTTTCTAATCAATTTTTCTGTTTCTAAGAGATCTTTGGATTTCCCAGAAGAGGAAAATTGGCCTGGACGTGTATTGAAGCCTACTAAGTAAGTATAGGGGGTGCTATAGATGCTCACCTACTACATGCATGTGCAATCTCCTAATGTGGACATGTATGTTTGCACCACAATCTTTCATCAGAAAGGGTCAGTCAATTGCCACCCTGCATGACCAACTGAATCATTGAATTCTGAGCTGTGGCTCTAAGCATACAGAAAAATGATTTTAGTAAGCTCAGCTAAACCAAACACTGTTGCATATCTCCTTTCTTCTGTAGGCTTGAAATGATGTGTGATACAAAAGAAGGCTTGTACAGTTCATTAAGTGCCTATCGGGCCTGCCATCAGCATTCTGAAAAGCAGGACAGCTGTTATTTTGTTCACTTGTTGAGAGTGTAGGTGTTCCTGCTGCCCCACAAAAGGATCTTGTGTAGAGAAAATGCCTCAGCTGCCTTTCTTTAAACTTGTATAACAATGGAGCGTAGGGACCTTGTCAGATATTTGAGGTTCGAGCCAACATTTAGCTTATGAAGTCATAAATCAAAAGAAGCTAAGAAAGTTTTATATGATGGATAAAAACAATGTCATGCTATTTTGAACAGTAATTATTAATGTCTTTACAATAAAAGTACAACATGAGATAGAGGTTTAATTCTGCACTTTCAGATCAAAAAACAAATAAAAAATATCAATATTAGTATCCTAACCATGGTATATGTACAGCAAATGTATTTATCAGTGGACAATTTTCATTTGCAATATACAGTATATCGCTTAGCTCACAATATTTTAATTAAAGTCTAACTCCTCTACAAGAGATGCAATTGGGGGATTTTGATACTCTCAATGGTCACTGTTGGGTACTGCTCCTCCTCCTTTCATTTTAATGAGTCTTTTACTGTGTTTGTCCTGCTCCCATGTGAGTGGCAGAACCGTGAAGATTTTGAAGAACAGCATATGCTCCACCAAGCAAGTCACAAAACAAAATCTGGGCAGAGCAGGGACAGGAAAATGTGTGACTTGTCGAGGTTATTCAGAGAGAGCATTAAAGCCCACTTAGGCCCCGTACACAGGATCGGGGTTCCCAGCGGTAAAAAGTCAGCAGGGAATCCCGGGGGGAAAACCGAGAACCTGTTCGGTCACTTTCCCCATGTACACACCAAAGATTTTCCCTTAACAAAAAAACTGTGATGAGAGCTTTGGCCAGGAACCCCGGTCGTGTGTATGCTCCACCACAGCAGGGATAGGGAAACTGCCGGGAAAAAAAACGCCGGAATCGTGGCAGGAAAAAAGAGAACATGTTCTAATTTTCCTGCCGCAATTCTCGTTGGTTTTCCTGTTGGGAAAACGGCCATGGAGCATACACACGGCCAGTTTTCCCAGCCAAAAGCTGTCATGGCAGTTTTCCAGACGGGAAAACTGGTCGTGTGTACAAGGCATAAGAGTAACTACAGACCCAGGGCCAGATTCTCAGCGGCGATATAACGGAGTATCTCAGATACCCCGTCGTATCGCCGTTTTTTTTTGCCTCGTATCTATGCGCGTGATGCTTAGCATCACTTTTGCATAGATACGCTTCAACATCCGACAAGTGTAAAACCATTACACTTGCGGATCGTAGTTGTAATGACAACTCTTGCCACTAGGTGGCCTTTACGTTGTTTTCTCATTTGCCTATGCAAATGAGGCTAGTACGCCGATTCCCGATCGCTTTTACGCCGCCCCGTCGTCGCGTACGTCGTTTTCGTCCGCGTAAGGTTACCCCAGCTTCTATGTGGAGTAACCTTACGAAGTACCGTCGGATGCCGTCGGGTGCCGTCGGATGCCATGTTAAGTATTGCGTCGGGTCAGCGTCGGCTTTTTCCGTCGCTTACGTCGTTTTACTAACTCGTTCGCGAATAGGGGCATTGCGTAGTGACGATCACATCGTTTTGACGTCGGTTTCAACGACGCTTTCCGACGTGAGCTGGAGCATGCGCACTGGGCTTTTTCCCCGGCCGGCGCATGCGCAGTTCGTTCGACGCGGGGGCGCGCTTAATTTAAATACAAGCCGCCTCATTTGAATTACGCGGGCTTACGCTGGGCCATTTTCGCTACGCCAACGCAAACTACGGATCAAATGGTTAGAGAATGCGGCACTTGCTCTAGTACGATGCGGCGGCGTAGTGTAAATGGCTTATGATACGCAAGTGAAATTCTATGAGAATCTGGCCCCCAGGCTATGTACCTGACTTTTTTAGCTGCTTTTAATATGAAGTTATTTATGCTTAAAGAGCTTTTGAGAACGCAACAAAGACTCTAAAGTAATTCTCTAGCTGGCAGTCCAACAAGATCTGCTCTCTTTAAAAAAAGTGCCTGTGTTGTGAACTTTGAAAATGTATTTCCTGGTGCCTCCATGGCAACATACCTGTGACAAGCTCCACCTTGGCTCCTCCCTCAGGACTAGTGAATATTATAAAAGAAGTGGTTAGTGCAGCCCCAGCATTCTCCTTTCTTTCCTCATACCTCATGGCAGTGAATTATGGTCGTTTGTCCTTACCTCCTGCATTCGGCAGCTTCCGTCCGGGTTCAAGCCTCTCCCGGACGCGGTCCCTTCTCTTGGGCAGCTAAACGCGCTTATAAGGTAGGGAGTCCCTTCTGTAGGATCTTTTGGGACAAGCAGTTTGTCTCTTAACCAAGAGCTCTATCTGCACGATTGTTTAGGCATTTGCTCAGTTTTGGCAACAGAGGTAGCAGCCATTTCTGTGTTTCTTTTTTTTTGTTGTTTGTTGTTCCAGGTTCCCCCAAACTTTCCTTTACTCTGGTCTCCTCTGATTTGTTTCCCCTCTTTACTTGCCTAGTCCCCTGTAACTTTCCCAGCTCCTTAGGAGCCACGGTCACTCAGCGCCAGTATTTTATCTACTTCCAGCGTCCTGCATCGTGCTCTACGCACTTGTCGGCGGTGCGCGTCTTCCGGGTTCTCGTCCCGTCGGTCGGCGCATGCGCGGTGGATCCGGAGGCCGCGGTGGCCATTTTATTTAGAGGCAGAGCGATCCTTTTCGCCCACAGAGCGTCAGGCACAGGACTGATCCCTCTAGTGACTTCAGGGAGACACCTAAAGGCTGCAAGAAGAACTACACGCTCGGAAGATCCAGGGAAACACTCACTTCTCTCCAGGTAAGTAAAAGTAAAAAATAAAAGATATATATACATATTTTTTGAAAAAATACGGGGGATATGTGTATTATATGTTTATTTAGGTTTCTTTTATATACTTAAATGTATAACAAAAAAACAAAAAAAGAAAATGAGAAAAAAATATAGGTTAAAAAAAAAAAGGGATAAATACACATATAAAATAAAATATATATTTTCGTGTTTCTGGGAACTTAAAAAAAAAAAAAAAAGATGTATGTGTGTATATATATATATATGTGTATAGATAAAATCACACCATTTATTCAGAGGTAAATTCCCAAATTTGGGTCTGGCCACCGGATCCTTCTCTATTCTTTTCTTGGCTGCTACTTCTGCTAAGCCACCCAGTATGAGCCATTCGCCGCCTGTACAAGATCCTACTCTACAGCTGAGGTAAGGACCTACGCCCAGGTAAGCTTACAGATCTTTAAAAAAAAAAGAGTGCACCGAGGCTGGTACCTTTTCAGCCCTGTACGCCAGAAGACGTCTAAGAGGACCTCAAGGCGACATGAGGACTATGGCGATGTCAGTCCCGGGGAGCCACCCCACTTCCGAACAATCTGATCTGTCAAAATTGCCCAGTGGATAGAAGGCCCGAAAGCCTGCGAGTGGTGGACCTACCTAAAAAATGCAGTAAAGAACTCCCTCACGGAATTGGGCCTCAATAACCGGCATCTCCTACTCTGGAGGAAACAGCGGAAGTATCCATTCCCGGGCCCATCTTTAGGTGAAACCTCGCCCGACACCTGCTTCTTCCTTTAAACATCAGGAAGACAAGGCTAGCTCAGGGTCCTCTCTGATGACCTAGATACCTTTTGGTTTTGCCTTTACCATGGTCCTTATATGCAGGTGGTAAAACAAGCGATCGGCTAGATCTAAGTCGTGCTTCCCCTTTTTCCCTCCAGATTTCCTTTTTCCCTCTCATGGGCAAGATCAGGAGTGTGATTGAGGAAGAGTGGAAAAAGACGGAGACAAAAATTCTCCATTGTTCGGCTGGGAAAGTTTTACCCCCTCAAAAACCGATTCCGCAAGGCAGAAAGGCACTTGATGAAGCCGTGATAAGGTTGGTAAGGATCGTCACATTGCCCATGTAAAACTCGGCTTCACTTAAGGATCCACTAGACATAAGGATGGATCTCAACCCCTCACCAGATGGTGGGCAACGCTTGCAAACCTGCGAGGGTCCCGACATCAATGTCCAACGCCCTATACGCCTGGACAGATTATATGGAGTTGGCAATTCAACTGGATATCCCAAGGGCGACATCACCAGGGCCTTAGATGAGCTAAAGCTCTCAGCAGATCTTATTGGTGAACCTGCAATTGATATTATTTCAAAGTTCCCCTGGGTCAATGCTCCACACAGTTATGGCCAAACGGGCCTTGTGACTGGAACCATAGTCAACAGATATTGCCTCAAAACAGAGTTAGTACAAGATACATTCTGACGGGAAAGTCTTGTTTGGGGAGAAATTGGATAAGGATACCTCTCGCATTACTAGGGGGAAATCAGGTCTGTTACCCCAAGACAGACGATCATGTGCTCCAGGACATTCACACCCAGTTTCTAATACTCCAAGAGTAAAGACTACGGACAGTCCAGACAGAAGAAAGCCTCTAGGCAAAGCTAGAGAAGCACGCAGTCCACGCTCCTCAAGTTCCGTGGACGGAGACTCATGCCTACCCCACAGGATTCTGCTAAATCCTTTTGCCACCGGGTCATCCCAAGCGATCATTGTGGGGGCCAGACTCAAGCACTTCTCGAGGATCTGGGCACAAAGTGCAGGGATCCGTGGGTAGTCTTCACAGATAAATATAGTTACTTCTGGACGTCTCTAGATAATCCCCCCTCCAAAGACTTATTTTCTCCAACAAGGGTGTCGAGTTCCCCCCAGAAAATCGGAAGCACTACAGCGATTCCTTCTCTCCTTGCAGGAACAGCAAGCAGTGTTTCCACTATCTCTATCAGAAAGATTTTCTGTTTTTTCTCCACCCTGTTTCCAGTTCTCAAGAGAAACGGAGGTCGGAGACCCGTGATAGACCTGAAGAGCTAAATCGTCCTAGAAAATTCTAAATGGACTCGCTGCAAACGATTATTTGCTTAATCCAACTGGGGGATTGGATGTTATCAATAGACCTGCGGGATGCTTACCTGTATGTTCCTGTACTCCCTCCTTTCCAGAAATATCGGAGGTTTGCAGTGAGGCATGTACATCTTCAATTTTTGAGCCTCCCATTTGGCCTCTGCATGTCACCAAAAGTCCTTACAAAGATCCTAATAGCCATCATAGCCCCTCTAAGAGACTTAGGGCTCTGAATATACCACTATGGGGGGGGGGACCTTCGTCTCCTGATGAAGGATCCAGCCCAATTAATCAAACAGAACAATGCAGTATACTTCCCGCCTCAAAAGGTAACATCCATTATTCGGCAGATGAAGGGAGTCAGTGTGACGTCCTACCGGTGGGCATTGAGCTGTCTGAGCCAGATAGGCCAGATGTTCTCATGCATCACTACGGTGTTGGCATTTGAGACATTTCCAGCTGGAGTTTTAGAGGCTGCGGAATCAGACAGTATCTCTCTCAACCCATACACCTGACCACCCTGGTGCTCAGGAGTCTACATTGGCGGATGAAGAAACACATGCTTATGAAATCACAACCATCAAGATATGTCAACTGGTTCACAACTACTACCGATACCAGTGCAGCAGGTGGGGGCTCACACTAAATCCAGGTCTCAGGGCAAGGAAGATGGTCCTTCCATACAACATGCCTGGTACCAAATATCCTGGAGGGCTGGGCAGCCTTCCTTTTGCATTGCCAGCCCTGGAAATTTCGAGATACAGTCAAACCAATTCATCTCCGAGTGGCCAACAGGGCTGCAGTGTCTTATAGACATCGACAAGAAGGAACGTGCGGCAGGTCCCCGCTGGGAAGACTGGAAATCATAATCCTTTGGGCAGAAAGGAATCTAAAGACCTTAAAGCTGCCTATCTGTCCGGTCATCTCAACTCAAGGGCCAACCACTTATCTCGGGGGTTCGTCGATTCCAAAAAAAAAAAAAAAAAAAAGGTTTCTGACCCCGAAAGTTTTCAACTGGATAGTGGATCAGATGGACCTATTTGCAACAGCATTCAATACTAAGCTTTCAAAGTTCATCTTGAGGCTTCCTCATCCCCAAGTGGAAGAAGTAGATGTGCTCTCTGCAATCCAGTCTATGCCTTCTCTCCAGGCCCTCTCATTCCAAAGCTCCTGTTGAGCCTTATGGTAGAAACCATGACGGTGATAGCAGTCCTACCGCACTGGCCAAGACATCCTTGGTTTTCCACAGTAATGTTCCTGAATACCCAGCCTTTAAGTCAAGATTGCAATAATACCTTTCTCCTGTCCTAAAGTACGTCGTACCCACCCAGATCCCGACAGGTTGGGATTCACATCTGGCAGATGAAAGGGAAAGATTCCAATCCCTAGGGTGTCCCAACAAAATTATCGCAACTCTGCTCAGGGCAAGAAAGCCATCCACAAACAGTATATATGATAGGGTTGCATACTGTAGTTGCATAGTTGGTCAGGTTGAGAAGGGACTCAAGTCCATCCAGTTCAACCACAATCAAGGTGTGGAACACGTTCTAGGCCTTCAAGATTGTCCAGATTCTCCATCATCCTCTCAAATTCTTGAATCCTTGCAGGCTTAGGCCTTTCTTAAGTACACCAAGGATGCAAGTAGCGGCAATTTCAGCGGCAACCAGTTAGAATGGGCAAAGGATTCATTAATATTCCAATTTTTTTTTCAAAGCCGTCAAAGATCCGACCACCAACTAAACCTTTTTTAACCAACTAAATCTTTCCACTCGGGACCTTGCTATCATCCTAGAGTCCTTAGCCAATCCACCTCTTGCCTCTTCGGAGTCAGCATCGCTTTGGAATCTAACCATGCAGCTATCCTTCTTCATAGCCATTATTTTTGGCAGACATATTTTCAGAGCTCCTAGCTTAGGAGCGGATTATAATCATATCATATTCTATCCTGACAGTGTGGAACTGTACGGGGATTTAGCCCCGAGGTCACATCATCAAACATGTCAAAACTTGGGCACTTCCAACATTTTCGGAACAGGACTCAGGTTCTCTTGATGAGCTGGACATTGCCTCCACTTTGAGATGCCATCCACAGGCTACAGCATCCTTCAGGGACTCTACCAGGTTGTTTATAATTCCCTAAGGTTAAAAACAAAGGCATGAAGGCGTCAGCAAAAACGATTGCCTCGTGGACCGTTAGTCTCGTCCTCAAGGTGTACACGGCAAAGGGACTGCGATCCCCTTTGACAGTCTGGACACACTCCACCAGAGCGGTGTCCGCCTCTAGGGCGGCAAGAGTGTGTGTTAAATTGAAGCCTTTTTGCAGAGCAGCGACATAGTCGTCTCAGCATACTTTTCTGAAAAATTTACAGAGTGGAGCTGTTTTCATCGGTGGAGCGCTGCAGACAGGCGGTAAATTAGGCCTCTGCTTCTTCTTTTAAATGATGATAATAATCTCTTTAAAATAAACCTCTAAACATCATCCCACCCATCTCAGCTAGTTATTTGTCACAGGTATGTTGCCATGGAGGCACCAGGAAAACAGAAAATTGTACCATACTTACCGTAATTTTCTTTTCCTGGTGCCTATTCATGGCAACATACAATCCCACCCTCGGTATTCTATATTACGTAGAATGCTGGGGCTGCACTAACCACTTCTTTTATAATATTCACTAGTCCTGAGGGAGGAGCCAAGGCGGAGCTTGTCACAGGTATGTTGCCATGGATAGGCACCAGGAAAAGAAAATTACGGTAAGTATGGTACAATTTTCTGTTTTCTCTATAATGCGTATAGACACAGAGAAAAATGATAGTTTCTTTCAAATAATATATATATATTTTTTTTCAGTTTAGTCTGATATTCTTCTACATATTTTTGGTAAAAAAAATAAAATAATAATAAGCGTATAGTGATTGGTTTGCACAAACGTTATAACGCCTACCAAATAGGGAATATAATTATTACTTTTTTTTTTACTAGTAATGGCGGCAATCTGCATTTTGGCACGACTGCAATATTACGGCGGACACATCGGACACTTTTGACACATTTTTGGGACCATTCACATTTATACAGCGAACAGTGCTATAAAAATGCACTGGTTACTGTATAAATGTGACTGGCAGGGAAGGGGTTAACACTAGGGGGCATCAAGGGGTTAAATATGTACCCTGGGAGTAATTCTTACTTTGGGGGAGGAGAACTGACTGGGGGAGGTGACCGATGGTTGTCCCTATGTACAAGGAACACACCATTAGTCTCCTCTCCCTGACAGGAAGTGGAGCTCTGTGTTTACACACAGCGCTCCACATCCCTGGCTCTGTGACTGCCGATCGCAGCCACCAGGCACGCGAATCGGCATCTGTTTGACGTGGCAGGCGCGTGCGCGCACGCTCCTCAGTGGCGCGCGGACGGAGGCCGTATATAGACAGCCTCCTGGCAGATGTGAGAGACCTTGCGCCCGTATATAGTCGGCCACAAGATGGGAAGTGGTTGAATAGCACCCTGCAATAAAAGAAGATTAATACTTATCACTTCGATAGGCTGTGCCTCTGTTAATCTGTTAAAGTGGTTGTAAAGGCACATTTTTTATCTACATGAATTCTATGCATGAAGGTAAAAAACCTTCTGTGTGCAGCAACCCCCCAGCCCCCCTAATACTTACCTGAGCCCCCTCTCAATCCAGCAATGACCAGGAAAGCCTTGCCTCTCCAGGGAATCAGACTCCTGATTGGTGTTTGGCAACATTTGGAGCCATCGGCTCCCGCTGATGTTAATCACAGCCAGTAAGCCAATCATAAGACAGAAGGACAGGGCCTTGCCACGACTCCATGTAGAAAAAAAACAAACAGAACAGTGGCTGAGCTCGGGTGTCCCAATAGCAAGCTGCCTACTGTAGGGGCACCCGGCAGTAGGGAATGGTCAGGAGTGCCGACGTGGGACCCGAGAAAAGGAGGATCTGGGCTGTTTCGCGCAAAACCACTTCACAGAGTACGTAAGTATAACATGTTTGTTCTTTTTTTTTTTTTATATAAAACAAGACTTTATTATCACTTTAAGGAGCTACAGTCATTGAAGATTCTTTTTCATTCACCAAATATCTGTGTGTGTTGGATGCCTGGTCCCTCTGAGTGCTGTGGTTTGATCTGCCAGTCCCTATGTCACTGCTTTAGCAGGAATCTGAAACGCCTGAAATTTTAGATGCAGAGAACTCCTAAGCACCGGTGGCTTCCTAACAGAGTAAAAATTGGGGGCACAGTTTGCCCTGAGAAGAAAAGATGGCCACGGGTGGTTTGCGTGTTTTTTGTATTTAATTGTAAAGACTGGATGACCTATCTTGAAACATACTTGATGTATTTCCTTGTGATATAAAAATGCACAATCTGAGCCAAGGAATGTCACACTTACAGTTTTCTGTGATTTATGTGATTTAAGAGGTGATGTAACCATGGGAGAACCTTCCACCAACATTCAAGCACTTTATACACCGGTATGAAGGTAAATCTGTCAGCGATATTATTTATGCTTTTACACCTACTTATGCATTAAAAAATGGATAATAGTTGGGGGGGGGGGGGGAATAATGAATCCATGTATGTGCTATGTGCCCTAATAGCATGTATCCACCTATAAATCCTTACATTGTAGTCCACTTACAAGATAATAAGACTAAATGTCTTGCTGATAAATACTAAAATATTTTGTTTAGATAGGCAATGAGGCACATCTGATGCCGCGTACACACGATCATTTTTTGTGATGAAAAAAAACGAAGTTTTCTGTGAAGTAAAAAACGACGTTTTTGAAACGTCACTTTTCAAAGACGATGTTGCATACACACCATTGTTTTTTTCACAAAAAGCGAGGTTACGTTCATCTCTCTTTTCCATTGAAGCTCGCTTCATAACTAGCTTCAGGGCATGCGAGGGTTGAAAAACGTCGTTTTAAACGACTTTTTTGCTACACACGGTGACTTTTTGTGAAACAAAAAACTACATTTTGAAAAACGACACAAAAAATTCAAGCATGTTGGAATTTTTTTTTGGTTGTTTTTTTGAAGACAAAAAACAACGTTTTGCCCACACACGATCAATTTAAATGACGTTTTAAAAAACAACGTGTGTACATGGCATTACAGTCTTTGAGCTTGGTGCTCTAAGGTCCCTCTGCTCTGAATAGGACTTAAAGTGATTGTAAAGACAGAAGGTATTTTATCTTAATGCCTTCTGTGTGCAGCAGCACCCCTAATACTAGGTCCATCTAGATCCAGTGATGTTGTAGGAGTATCTCAGCTGCCCCGGACTCCCCTCCTCATTGGCTAAGACAGCAACGCTATTAGCTCCCGTTGCTGTTAATCAAAATAAGTCAGCTAATGAGGAGAGAAATGGGGTGGGGCCACGGCTCCATGTCTAAATGGACACACAGAGCAGTGGCTTGGCTTGGGTGTCCCCAGAGAAAGCTGCTTGCTCTGGGGGCACTCAACAGGAAGGAGGAGCCAGGGGTGCCAATGAGGGACCCAAGAAGAGGAGGATCCAGGCTGCTCTGTGCAAAAACACTGCACAGGGCAGTTAATCATGACATGTTTGTAATTTTAAAGAACAAAAAAAAAACAACAATCAAGATTTTACAATTACTTTAAAGTGTTACAAAAACCCAGCACTCTGCAGGGGATCAGAGCCACTGCTCTGATCTCCCACAGTACATAGAACATGGAAATGCAATTATTTTAATAAATATAAACTGCTAAATACCTTTTCTCATCAGCAGCGTATAGCAGTCGTGTGACTTCTATCAGTGTTCAGCCGAGCGCTGGTTAAAGCTTATAGGAGGGGTTTTCACTCTCCTCTGACTTTCCTATGAGGCTGCAAGACCCCTGTCTGGATAGTACTGATTGGCCCTGTGCTGACATGCACCATCCCAAAAAAAAAAAACTCTCTAGCAATGGGCGGAGTTTCTCCATGGCTCTGTACTATCAGCAGGTGGATTGGGGACAATAAAATAGGTTAGGTTTACTGCATACACAGACTGCTTTTACTGTTGTGGGTTTAGTTAAGCCAAGCATACATGAATTGAAATTTGTCCGCTTCAGTGGGGACCACCCAAATTTCGATCCATGTATGGGTGGGCTGGTTGTACACAAGTTAATCTATCAATCAACTTGTGTACAACCAGCTTGTTGAAAATTTCCTCTCAATCGATGTTGCTGGTGATAACCGACAGTGCTGATCAGTGTACTCTGCAAGGAAATCTCCTAGCTGACAGAATAGAATAGTTCAGTGGGAGGGATTCCCTCATCCACCTTGAACGTGTGGTTCAAGTCATTTTCTTTTGTTCAACCCACTGGTTGAAAAAAAATTACTCATGTATAGCCAGGCTTACCTGCATGTACAACATACTATTGTTGACATGGATGAATATAGTAATTATTTAGATACATTTTACATCACTGCAGGCTCAAAAAATAAACTGACATGCACTCAGATGTATATCTATCCCATAAATGTAAGTGTGCCTTCACTGTTGACTGAAGTCAAAAGCTCTTCTAACTTGCTTTTGCTGTAAATGTGGTTAGTTTCTAAATGTGGTTAAAAGCGATGCTGGTTCAGTAAAGTTAAATAGCTTGTGGCATAAGAGTCGTGCAGCAGCGATTCCTATACAATTGAACCCTTCACTCTATGAAAACAAAAAGCAACATCAACTTGGATGTTAATTGTATGGCACCTGAAGGCATTTTTTTTCTTTGGACTCTGGGAATCCACCCCTTTACATCAAAGCATATTCCCTTTTTATCTTCTTTTCCTTTCATATTCACTGTAAGTCTAAATGAAAGACTGCTTTTGAAGTTGAAATATTTTGGAGAGCTGACAACACAAGTATAGCCGGAGAATGACCCATAAAGCATAAAGACAAGCTTCTGCAGTGAGATTTAATTGTATTGTGCTTGCTAAATAATCATGTTTACATTATATTATGCCCCTTTTAGCTTCTTTTCCTACTTAATGAAAAATCATTAGACTAGTTTATTTAAATAAAATATTGCTTCTGTGTTATTGTTTAATTTTTATCTGACATGAACAATTCTGAATTAAAGATATATAAAACAAATGCAAATACACTCATAAAAGACAATGGGCCAGATTTACGTACATCGGCGCATTTTTTGACTGGCATAGCGCACCTCCTTTACGTTAGACTGCCGCAATGTAGCGGCGCAATCACCGTTTTCTTGTTTGATTTGCGCAGAAATTAGCGCCGGTGCAACGTAATTTCAGAGGCGTGAGGCGGAGTAATTCAAATTGGGAAGGACGTGGGCGTGTTACATTGAAATGAGCCGTGACCCCATGCAAATGAAGGACCGGCCGGCTCGCGAATGCGCGCATGAAGCAGACCATGGTCAGCACCTCTGTGCGCGTGCTCACAACTCGGGAACGGCGCAATCAGTGAAATTGGAAGTGGACCCGGGCAACTTTGTGAAATACGCAGACAGCATAAATAGACAGACACAAACGCACTTCCTTTGCAAAAGTACATCCCTTTGTATCCCTTCCTATACAGCAAGGTGCTTTTGTTCTGTTGTTTGTTGCGTTGTGACTTGTCTTTGTTATATTTGTTGACTGTTTGATCTAGTGTTTTGTAGAATATATTTGAAAGTGTTTTTTGGTGACTGCTTGTGAGACTTTTTGGTTGATAGATTTTGGTTTGTTTGTTTTGTTGCTTGATTTTTCCTGCTTGTTTTTGTGAGTGATTTTTGTTGATTGTTTGGGAGAGAATTGTTGTATGAGTATGACTGAGAGAAAGAGGAAGTTGAATTTTACTTTGGGGGAGAAACAAATAATTGCCCAGGCCATTACCCAATATGGGTGTTTCCTCCACGGCCTTGAGAGTGCCAACACCACCCCGGCCAGGAGGCGTGAGATCTTGCAGCACATTGCTGACCAGGTGAATGCAGCAGGGGGGGGGGGAGACCCGGACACGTGCGGGGATCGAAAAGAAAATAAATGACCTCCGGCGTTTGGTCTGAAAGAAGCTGGCCAAAATGGCAGCCCATGCCAGGGGCACAGGAGGGGGACCACCATGCCCTGTTAGGCTGACAGCGGAGGAGCGTGCGGTGGCCCAGACCTTTCATAGACAACAGGTGGAGGGCCTGCCTGGCTATGACTCCAGTCATGAAGCCATGATGCCAGGTAAGGTTTTTTTGCCCTATCAGGTGTGTAGCATGTGGGGGAGGGGGGTAAGGGAATCTGTGGCAAGTGTGTGGATCCTCCAACCGGTGAATGTTTTGTGTCATCCACAGATGTGCAGGAGGGTACTGGGCCATCTGGGCTGACCGCACCATCCCCAGGACAACAGCCTGATGAGGACCCCCCGACAAGGCCGGAGTCCTCGGAGGAGGTTGAGGAGGAGGAGTTTGAGGAGGAGGAGGATGTCATGTCAGCCAGTGGATTGTTGTTTTTGGAGGAGTCTTCCTCTCTGGCTGGCAGCAGCCAGCCCTCCATAAGGGCTAGCCCCTCCCACTCCTCCCCCAACAGGGCTCCCCTCCCAAGGGCCTCCCCTTCTCCCCGGCCACAAGCCTCAGCTGGAGGCAGGAAGTCGTCCCAGAAGACCAGAGGGGTGGCCGAGGTTCCGCCCGCCAATCTGAGAAGGGACCAGGCCCTTCAGACCCACCATCTGGGACAGGTCAGCCAGACTTTGGTGCGGATGGAGGAGAGCCTGTCCTCCATAAAGGAAACGCTTGGGGACCTGGACTGCCACTCCAGGGCTCTTACAAACTGCCTAAACGTACTGCAGACTACAACAGCAGACGTTGGGCAGGATGTGAGGGCCCTCACCCAGGCTATCCAAGCCAACACGGCAACACTAAGTGCTGGCCTGAACAGAATTGGCGTGGCCTTTCTAGGGCAGGCCGCCAGGTGGGCAGAGACCAGGGGCTGCTCCTCCTTCCCCGGATTACCCCCCCTCCCCATGAGTCTCCCCTGAGGAGCCAGGGCCGTGGCCGTGGGCGCCACAGGCGTGCCTCATGCCAGCGGCATTAATTTGTTTTCACCCTTTTTTTTTTTTCAGGTTTTTTTTTTTTGCTGGAAAAAAAAAAATTTGCTGGACAATTTTTTTTATTTTTTTTGTGTTGTGAATGTTTTTGGAATGTGGGGGTGATATTCCTGCCGGAAAAGGGATGTCACCCTCAGTTTTGGTGGAGAAGGGTTCCCCAGGACCAGGGAGAAGTGATCCCCAGGTCCGTGTGAATGGTGTATGAATGTACAGTGACATAATTGGAGCCGTGGCGTGGCGTTGCTGCTCACAAGTCCAGCATGGTGGGCTTGTGCTAATACAATTTTAAGGATGTGATGTGTCTGTGCTAGGGACCACAGTGGTGTGCATGCATGCATTCTCATTGTGCCATGATTAATGTGTGTGTTTAACGTGCAAAGATGCCTAATGTGAGCTGTCTCCTGGCTGGTCTTCCCTCAGAAGACGGGGTAGCCTCGGTTAGGGGGGGATTGTCTGGTTCAGGGGTCAGGTCATCACGTATGTCAATCTGCAGGCCCTTTCTCACTGCGAAGTTGTGCAGCAGGCAACAGGCACCGTTGATCTGGCACACAAAGTTTGGGGAATACAACAGGGTCCCCCCAGACTTATCCAGGCATCGGAAACGTGACTTCAGGAG
The DNA here is from genome assembly GCA_029574335.1 of Rana kukunoris. Classification (NCBI taxonomy): domain Eukaryota; kingdom Metazoa; phylum Chordata; class Amphibia; order Anura; family Ranidae; genus Rana; species Rana kukunoris. The sequence continues at coordinate 448,070,580 of CM056049.1, read as the reverse complement.
GCCAAAGGTGCGCTCCACCACTGCACGTGTTTGGGCGTGGGCTTCATTGTATCTTTCCTCTCCTGGGGTTTGGGGGTTCCGGATAGGAGTCATGAGATGGGGTCCCAGTGCATATGCAGAGTCACCTGTAAGGGAAAAGACAGGAGGATGTTAGTCATGCATGTGCCCCTTGTGATGTGTGCATCATGGGGGGGGACAGTAATGCCTGCCACCCATGTCACTCACCAACCAGCCAGGTGTCCCCATACACGTTCTGTTCGAATTCCATTGGGATGGGGCTCTGATTGTATATGTAGCTGTCATGGCTGGATCCGGGGTGTTTGGCACGGACGTGCCATATGAGGCCTTTGGGCATCGACTATCACCTGTACGTTGATGGAATGCCAATGCTTCCGATTGCGGTATATGTGCTCTGTCTCATGGGGGGCTGGAGTGCCACATGTGTGCAATCAATGGCCCCCACGGTGCGTGGGAATCTGGCAATTCTGTAGAAATCTGTCATTGCCCTCAGCCGCAGCTCCTCAGTGGTGGGTTTGATGATTTGGTTGGCCATGCGTCTGAGGATTGCAGGGACAACCTGGTGCACAAATCTGCTCATGGAGGATTGTGACATCCCAGCCAGCCACCACTCCACTTGTTCTTTGAAAAGAGCCACTGGCAAGGAAATGGAGTGTTGCCATGACCTTGACCAGTGGCTGCACTGCATGTGAGCGGTGTGTTGGGCTGGTGATGTCATCCTGCAAGGTTGTGGTTAATTCCAGGATGGCATGAGGGGTGAATCTGAAGATGCGATACACCTCAGAATCACTCATGCCAAAGAGGTCTATGCGTGTGCGGTATATCCTCTCCCGTGCCCTCCTCCGTGCCCTCCTCCTTCTTTGCTCCTCTAAAGTCAGTAGTATAGCTATGAGCAAGGATGTCCCTGGCATGTTGGCATACAGATTGTTGTGCAACAAGTGTGACTGCTCAGCTCCTCACTAACAGTGTTGCTTTCTCTGACATGTAGACGGATTGTCTAATTTTATACCACCTTTTATATGGTCTAATTTTAGACAGGACGTGCAGCTGTTGCGCACAGCGCGTAGCCTGCGCTGCAACAACGTTCTTTTGTGGATCCCCGTAACTCCCTCATTAGCATATTTGAATAGCAAATCAATGGTCTGTCTAGCGCAGTTTTGTGTGGACGGATGCGCCTGTCTATCGAAATTACACCGGTCAAAAAAAAGTAGATTTCTTGCGTATCTCGTTTTGGGGATGCGGCGCATCAAAACGCATGCACAAATTTAGACTTACGCCGCGCATCTCCTGTAACGCCGGCGTAATCGCTCTGTGAATCTGGCCCAATGTTCACAAGTACTCATTTAGAGAACAGAAAGCAAACACTGGAGGTCCTAACCTCAGGAATTGGATTAGTGCAATTACTTAAATAGAAAATAAATAATAATAATAATAATAATAAATAATCTGATTGATTGCCAATGGTAACAATGCTTGTACACATTGATGTCTATTCATTATTATTGGGAATTACATTTTTAGGTGCAAATTTCAGTATTTGGGCTACAAACAAGTACGCTAGGCAAATAGCAATGTGATTTAGGGTAGATATTAAGGTAAAAAAAACATATTTTTGTTATTTTCCATATAATAAGGGCAAATTATTTAGTCACATCACCCCCTGCCTCCATCTCCCTCTGCCACCACCTGTCTTCACCCCCCTCTGCCGTGCCACAATCTTCCTCTGCCTCCAAACTCCCCCTGCCTCCAATCTCCCTCAGGCCCCCTGCCTCCAATCACCCCCTGCCTCCATCGTCCCCTGCCTCCATCCCCCTCTGTGGTGCCACCAACAACCCCTGTCTCCACACCCCACCCTCTGCGGTGCCACCATCCCCCTCTGCGGTGTCACCAACACCCCCTGCCTCCAATTTCCCCCTGCCTCCATCCCCCTCTACGGTGCCACCGCAGACAGCATCACCCCCTGCCTCCGATCACCCCCTGCCTCCAATCTCCTTGCACAGTTCCAAGCCGAACCGATCTCGGCTATTTTTACTGGCACATTCCCGCAACCATTACGACCGGGGGAAAAAGTGCCCGTTTTTAAGAACTGTCCATAAAAATACAGACGGTTGGCAACTCTGATCTAGTGGACATTGCAATGTTGGACTAGTGAAAATGATTTTAATAAATAATCTGATTGATTGTCAGTGGTAATAATGGCTGTACGTGCTTATGTCTATTCATAATATTGTGAAAGGACATGGGGAATTATCTTCTATTCAACCTGTAAATCTAGCGGAGTAGAGTGTACATTTTATTGTTGGCTTGGAAGTGATAAGAATACTGCATTTCTGGCAAGATCAACACATATTTTCTGTATTTGCTGAAAAATTAAAACCAATGCAGCCATCTAAGCATAAGTAAGCTACGATATAATACATTTTTGTTTTGTGGTTTAGGCATCTTTTAATGTGAAAACTGCAACAAAAACTCAAAATAGGGGCTCACTGAAAATACACAATACTTATATTTTTAAAAAGCAGACAGTTTGTGGTAGTAAGTAGACCCATTATTCAGAAAAATAAACCAGACTTCCCTTCATGCTGAGACAGATGGGTACCAGTGTAGTTTGCCAGATGACCAGATTTCAGATGTGAGCCAGAAATGTATTTTTATTGGTGTTTCCAAAATATTTTAAAAAGCCACTTGGTAATTAAGTTATTGCCTTAGGGTGGACATACTACATGATTAATACAACTGAAATTCTGCAAGAAATTAAAGCACCGGTTATAGAATCTATGTACACAAGATATTATACATTTATGGCTAATGCAAGGTTACAGATCATAAAAGTCAATGCCCATGGAACTTTCAAACCAGCTTGATTCTGAATAAACAGGCTGGCTGTCTAAAGGTCAAATAAATCTTTTATGGCCATTCATATGGCCTGGATTATTTGAGAAAATGTATTTGAAATTATAGTTACAATAGACAGGATCTTATCTATTTAGCAATTTTGTTTTTTGGCAGTAATGCAGCATTGTGCATACATATGGCCCAGCAAGAGCCAAAGATTTACAGGTGATGGATAGCAAAGATTAATTTACATATCAATCTCAAACCCCTGTAGTGATGGTCATTAGCATTCTAATTGGTAATAATTACAAGTAAATAATACATCTATAGTAAAGAGACAAACGGCCCCCTGAGGTTGTTATTTAAAAGATCAGCAGCTAATCATTAAGTTCACAAAGACAATGTTTTGTTGGATTCACAAGTGCTGTAGAAAGTGTTATCGTGTCAGGTTCATTTTGCAGATTGACCAGTTTAGATGGTCTGATTTAATGGAAACAGCTTTTTTTTAAAGAAAAATCCATTAACAAAAGAATTGTTTGGAGTTTGATTTTAAGAGCCAAACACAATTTGTCACTAACTAGACGGAAATGTAGTGCAATTTAAAAGAATATAAATATTTCATTTGTCAGAAATGCAAACGCTTTCGTTAAAAGTATTATAGGGGTAGATATTCCTAAATGGAAAACAAATGACCTGTTCAGGAATTACTTTGAAGAACAACTGCTCAAGTTAAGCCACCCCAAGCTGGCAATGTGTACTAAATAGAAGAATAGAAAGCATTTGACAGACTTCACTTTCTATGTGGTTGGTTACACAAGAAATTCCGTATTTGCTCTTTCTTCCAGGAGTCTGGAGGTGGTAGTTTTTGGTGCATCTCCCCTAAAGTTATGTAAATGTGTGTATTAAATCTCTCCACTATGACTTGATCCCCCCCTGCCTGAATACCTAAAGTGGAATTCCAGGCTACTCCTAACTAACCTTAAAAATGCTCCTTTCAGCCTCCTAACATTTATGCTGCCTAACCTGTGTAGAGATGGCCATACATTATACAATGTTCTTATTGTATACTTACCTATTTTATGGCCACTTTGGTCTGGTCATGTGATCTGCCCTGTGTCAGTCATTGGCAGTTGCAGGGGAGAGGGAGAGCACTCAATAATGGCTGAACTGCCTAGGAGTGGTGATGATACCCATAGGCTCAAATGGCATATCAATTGTCAGTGTTCCCTCCTCATCCCTGCAGTTGCCACAGGGAAGCCAAATCATGTGACATGAAAAATAGTAATGTATATACATTATATATTGTTTTTTAAGATTAGTTAGGTGTATTCTGAAATTCCCAACAGTCCACTGTGAACTCTTATGCCACGTACACACAATGGGAAATTCCGACAAGAAAACGGTGGATTTTTTTCAGACGGAATTTTGGCTCAAACTTGCATACACACGGTCACACAAATCTTGTCTGAAATTCCGACCGTCAAGAATGCGATGAGACAAGCCGAGAAAAATTAAGTTCAATGATTCCAAGCATGCGTAGGATTTTTATGCGTCGGAATTGCATACAGACGATCAAAATTTCCCATCTGAAAATTTGGGAACCAGCTCTCAAATTTTTGGTTTTGGAAATTCTGACAGAAAAAGTCCGATGGAGCCTACACATGGTCGTAAACTTTTCTTGACAGAATTTCCGATCGTTTGTACACGGCATTAGTGATATAAATCCAGATAAAGTAGCAAAACACCATGTGATCCAAAACCAATATCAGCACATATTAGGAATATGAAATGTTGGGGTAACATACACTTTAACCAGATGCCGACCGCCCACCGTCATTATACGGCGGGACGGTGGCACTGCTGGGCGAGAGCACGTAGCTCTACGTCCTCCCTTTAGCGGCCGCTAGGGGGAGCGTGCGCACCACCGGCGGCCCGCACGCGCGCCCCCGCTCATCCCCCGAGTCCCGCCGCCGGGCAGGCGCGCGATCGCCACTGGGCATGCGCGCTCTTTTGTTACAGAACGTGGACCAGGAGCTTTGTGTGTAAACACAAAACTCTCGGTCCTGTCAGCAGGGGAAACGCTGATCTCCTGTTCATACAATGTATGAATAGAAGATCAGTGATTTCCCCTAGTGAGTCAACCCCCACATAGTTAGAACACACCCAGGAACACACTTAACCCCTTCCCTGCCCCCTAGTGTTAACCCCTTCACTGCCAATGGCATTTTTATAGTAATCCAATGCATTTTTATAGCATTAATCGCTATAAAAATGGCAATGGTCCCAAAAATGTGTCAAAATTGTCCGATGTGTCCGCCATAATGTCTCGGTACTGAAAAAAAAAACGCTGATCGCCGCCATTACTAGTAAAAAAAAAATATTAATAAAAATGCAATAAAACTACCCCCTTTTTTGTAAACGCTATAAATTGTGCGCAAACCAATCAATAAACGCTTTTTTTTAATGAAAAATATGTAGAAGAATACGTATCGGCCTAAACTGAGGTAAAAAAAAAAAAATAATATATTTTTTGGGGATATTTATTATAGCAAAATGTAAAAAATATTGATTTTTTTTCAAAATAGTCGCTCTATTTTTGTTTATAGCGCAAAAAATAAAAACCGCAGGGATGATCAAATACCACCAAAAGAAAGCTCTATTTATGGGAAAAAAAGAACACCAATTTTGTTTGGGAGCCACATCGCACGACCGCGCAATTGTCAGTTAAAGCAACGCAGTGCCACCCACAGCTCCAAATTCAGCTGATTCATCAGGAATAAGCCAAAATTCAAGCAATGTATGTCTAGAATTAGCCATGAAGCCATGAATTTAGGGTGAATCAAACCCCAACAATAAAGTGACACAACATTGTAAGGAAGCACAGAAGAAGCTATTAAAGATAATTAGCAAACACCATATGCTGTTAATATAGGACATTAAAGTGGTTATAAAGGCAGAATGTTTTTGTTTTTTTTACCTTAATGCATTCTCTGCATTACAGTAAAAAACCTTCTGCATGTACTTTCCCACCCCAGCCTGTAGCTGGCCAGCTATAACCTGTCCTAGGTCGCTAATATAACCTACATGTACAGTATATACAGCTAAACCTGCTAAGAACCTAAATGTAGTGCACATGTTTATATGTGAGAGACAAAAGCAGAGTTATTCACTGTGATTTTATGCATGGATGTCATATAATAGTTGTATGTTGTGTTCACAGAAGCAAAAGGAAAAATATGCCTTTAAGAATCATTTATTTATATGACAGTAAAGGTAAGCTCTACAACACAGTAGAATTCATACCAGAAAGTATAGAGTTAAGCCTTTGTGACTCATCAGGAGTCTTGACCAATCACAGCCAGCTTTGCATCCATTCTGTCTGGGAAGTTCCCCAGCACATGGGCTGGAAAATCATTCCACCACAGAGAGAGAACAGAGACACAGACCCAGAGTCCAGTTTTATGGAAGCAAGGGGCCAAATAGGTATTTCATACAGTTATATATATGTTCCTATTGTGAATAATGTGATTAGAACTGTATACTGAACTAGTTATGTGTTCACTTGTAGTTCCACCAAACCTAATTCACAAACAAACTCATCAAACTCACCTAACTCACCTAACCGAACTAAACCAAACCAAGTTGCAAACTACAGAGTTATACCTTTCAGAGAATGCTTTAATAACTTACAGAGAGAGTATAAATACTGAAGAAATACATATATCCACCATCTTATGTTAAATGACAACATTGAATATTTGAATCACCATTTTCTGTTATACTTTATTCAACACATGTTTTTTGTACATGGACTGTCTGCTGCAAAAGCAGCAGTATCTTATATGAAGAGAAGTGAAGTTAATAAAGAAGTTATTTTAAGCATTTGGTGTGCTCTTTCAACCTACTGCTTCCATAGAACAACGCTAGAGGAATTTCAGAGTAATAGACAGTTTTGTTGGACTTAAAAGTCAGAGATATCACAATTCTTCTAATGCCACAGCGCATAAGGCACTTCATAGTGCTGCACCTGCCACACAGCCCCCTAAATATTTTCCCGAGCCTGATCTTGTTCACGAAAGCACATGTTCTCTCTGCTCTCTCCCTCCCCATTGGCACAGATACAGCAGTAGGAGCTAATGGTTCCTACTGCTGTCAATCACTGCTAGTGACAAGGGAGGGGGCGAGTACCTATGTCTGTGTTAATAGACACAAACAGCGAAGCTCGGGAGTAAATCCACACAAGTGACCCCATGTGGCTTGCTATGGAGGCACTTGGTGGGGAGCAGGAGCCAGAAGTGCTGTCAGGGGACCCGAGAAGGATCAGAGCTGCTCTGTGAAAAACTAGTAATCAGAGAAGGTAAGTATGACATGTGCATTATTAAAAAAAAAAATGTAACATTTGGAAAGTTTAGCATGAAGCACTGGTTAATTTTAATATACCAGATTCTTGAAGACTAATCACAAAAAAAATTCACACTTTTTCTTTTATTAACTCTGTAGCACCCTCCTAGTTAGGTTGCTAGCAATTGAGGCAAATTTATTTTTGGCTCCTCCTTAGCCAGTGCAGCGAAGTTTGATTGCTTTTGGCTACTCTGGGTTCTGCTGGTTTCAGGCTCAACTGCTTTCCCATGAATTGTATAATGTTACAGAATTTAGTGGGTGGAAGAGGCATGAAGAACAGCTAGTAAGAGTCTAAGGTGTGTGTATAGATAGGCTGGGTCTAGGAATGGCAGGGTCCTTGTTCTGTGAGACGAAAAACACAACCTGAGGGCTGTGGTTCTCTGGGGCACATAGTTGAAGTTTAGAAGAGGCTAACTGGGTTCCAGCTCCAGTTAATGCTGGGGGACCCACGTCCAAGTTTCCTAAGAGCAGCTGCAGGAAGTTCTCACCTCGGATTGGTGTCTGTCTACATTACACTACATTATTAGAAATCTTAAATAGCACTTTATTTAGATTAATATATATTTTTTGGAAGCACTGTATTTATTATTTAGTGTAGGTTCACTGGATATTAACTGTATATGTAGTATATTGGATCACTGTGCAATAATATAATAATAATATATATATATCGGTTTAATATAAGGCGCTTTATTAACCCTTATTTTAATTTACCTTTTTGTGATATCAGTACACAACACAATAATAGCAGCAATCATCATTTGATCATCTTAATATTTTTTGTAAATTTAGTAATTGTAACACATGTGGCAGCACAGTGGTGCAGTAAGTAGCACTTTCGTCTAGCAGACAAAAGGGTGAGGCCCCGTACACACGACCGAGAACCTCGGCAGAATCCAGCGAGAAGCTCGCTGGGATCCATATTCTGCCGAGATACTCGGTCATGTGTACGTTTTTGCCGAGTGTCCCGTCGAGAAAGCCATCGAGCCAAAATAGAGAGCAGGTTCTCTATTTGCTCAATGGCCCATCGAGAACCATGGCTCGACGCCTTTCCTGACGGCTTGGTCGACGATTTCGACGGCCGGGCGAGAACCTCGACGGGCGGAACGATGTGTTTGGCCCGTCGAGGTTCTCGTACGTGTGTACGCGGCCTCAGTGGTTCGAATCCTGACCACAACACCATCTGCCTGGAGTTTGCATGTTCTCCCTGTGTCTGCATGGGTTTCCTCCGGGTACTCCGGTTTCCTTCCACACTCCAAAGACATGCTAGTAGGTAAATTGGATCTCGTCCGAAAAAAAATTGGCCCAGTATATATGTGTGTATAGAAAAGATGTACCAGGATATATCCTAAGATAGAGGCTGGTCCTAGCGCTCAGTGGACAGGTCTTCTAATTTAATAGGTTATATAAACATGTATGCAGAAAAAAGCAGCTATTATAATGAAAGAAGTGTGTAAAAAAATATGTCTCTATGAGGCATTAACAGCGCTATGTGATTTTATATCTATTGAACTCAAACAGTTCAGAATCTGCTTTTTGTGAGGTGCTGCTATCCACCAGGGTCTCCTATCCTTAAGTCAGCAGCTAGCCCCAAATACTAAGAACAAATATACAAACTGCTTATACACATAAAATATAAAACAATGTAAATGCAAAAAAAGGAAATAATGCACTATAAGTTATACATATGTGACACAACAATTCACAGGTATGTCAAAAGGGTGCTTCTTTTTTTAAAAAAACGCACAGTCTGTATAACTATAATGTTCTTAGTGTGGAAATTCTTGAAAAATGGTTGGAAAAAATCCCCAACACAGATCCAGGTTTTCCTTCACTTGTAGTCCCCCCTCACGGTTTGGTACTCACCAGATAGACATGGTGTTAATTGCCTTCAGATTTTGAGATCTCTCTCCTGTGAAGTGTGGCTCAGCCCAGCAGCAATGTTTTCTCCTCCAAATAAGTATGGATGGGGTTGGATGCATATGTGCAGCATGAGCAGTCATGTAAACAAAAACGTAGGGGGAAAGGACATAGTGTAATACCGTTTTTATTGTAAAAAAATCTTATTTTTTAAAAGTTATGCTTACAAATATAAAAACAAAGATGTGCGCATCGGTTGCAATGTTACTGCTCACTCAGCTGGTTCTGGCGTCTCCGCTCCGTCTCCAGCTGATGTGTCCCGGGTGTAACTTGCTTCGTCTGTGCGATGAGTCGTGTAGCCACGCCCTGACGCGTTTCGTGATTGGTTCACGTCTTCAGAGGGCGCCCTCTATAAGCAGTTTGTATATTTGTTCTTAGTATTTGGGGCTAGCTGCTGACTTAAGGATAGGAGACCCTGGTGGATAGCAGCACCTCACAAAAAGCAGATTCTGAACTGTTTGAGTTCAATAGATATAAAATCACATAGCGCTGTTAATGCCTCATAGAGACATAATTTTATATATGTGTGTATGACTGTGTGACCCTAGCGTGTCAAGATCCTACGGGGTAAAAACGACCGCAGCAGACACTGGCTAGAAAAAGCACCCAGCTGGCGATTCAGTTCGCATGCGTTGCGCTATACAAGTCATTCATTCATGTATTTAAATATATCATTGAAATGTGGATCTTTGACTATAACTTTGTCCAATGGATGTATAGATCTCCTTGATTTATGGTTGTTCTTTCTGATATTTTCTGAAGTTTCTAGTTACGCCTCTGGTGTACCTACATCAATAGGAAATGACACTGGACACCCTGCTGCTCTCCCCTTCCAGCAGCTGCCCCTGCAAAAAGTTTACAAGCATTGGGAACAAGTATTAAAACTGTTTCTCCCCAAAGGAACGAGGCAAAAACAAAAACTGAATGCTGGAACAACATGAACTACAGTATAAAGTTTGAGAGTAACTTTGTGTTATGTGCATACAAATCTTAAAAAAAAAAAAAAACAAGGTTTATTGAAATATCTTTTTTTTTTTCATTTTCTTTTATTTTGAGAGCCCATTCACACAGGGGCAACACGACTTCTAGCACGACTTTGGGAGGCAACTTGGACACGACTTGAGTATGAATCATCAGGCAACTTACAAGGCAACTTCAAGTTGCCTCCAGGAAAGTACAAGGCAACTTCAAGTCGCCTCCAGGACAGGAGGCTTTTCAGTGGCCAATCAAACAACAATCAGCTCTGTGGGAGGGAGGGGGAGGGAGGGGTTTGTCTGAGAAATGTATGTTATCTTCCTGTATTGTTGCTTCAGTTAAGACAGTGATCCGACTTCTGAGGCAACTTCCATTGAAATGAATGGGTACAAGTTGCCTACAAGTCGCCTAGAAGTCGGATTGAAGTAGTACAGGAACTTTTTCTGAAGTCGGACCGATTTCAGTAGTGTAGATTAAGAAGGCTCCCATTCACTTTCATTCATTTTCTCGACCGCACGACTTGGGGCAACTTCGGGCGACTTAAAGTCAGATCCCAGGTCGCCCCTGTGTGAACCGGCTCTTAAGGTCATATTTGTTCAACAAATTTTGAAGGCTAAAGTCTAGAGTCCTCGCAAGCTTCTGTATGTGGGCTTCTACCCTGATTGTCCTTATTATATTCTACCACTAAGTATCCAATCCACTCACTTTGAGGCTCAGAGGCCCAGGAATTCTCTGCATTCTCTTGCCAAATGTTTCTTCACCTCCCACAGTACTACAGACACAGTACTACAGTACTGTAGAATCCACCAGTCACCGAACAAACACACTCCCTGGCCCTATAGGCCTTGAATTCAGATGTATAACAAAAAATATATATATATGTTTTTCTAGACATACACAGACTGTTTAGCAAATAAGACAAGGAGCAAATTACTCTTTATTACATCATTTGAACATGTATAGTTAACATTCAATGAGCATTTGAAAGTTGCAAAATCAGTAACTGAAATCTTATCACATGCCGGAAAATGTTTCAAGATTAAACCTTTCCGAATAATTCTGTAATCTAAAAGTTGTTTGAGTATGATTTTTTGCATTTTAGAGCCTATTGTATTAGATTTTGCTATTTGGTACCACAGAAAACAGTGGTGTCTCAGCAGGAATGTACAGTATTTAGGTTTTGTGCTGCCCTAGGCCTGACTAAACTCGTGCACCCCTAATTTAAATATGACCCACCCCTTCCTGTCAAGGCCACACCCCTTGCTGTTAAAGACCTGCCCTTCCCTTCCCTTACCCTTACTCTATCCAAAATGAAATAGAAAAGTGTTTCTAAAGTTCTACTTTAGGCCCAATATTCTGATAATTTTATGGAGAGGACTAAAAAGATATAACCATGCCCATGGTACAGCAGAAAACATATAGCACAGTGAGGAAGGTTTGTGGACCAGGATGATAGGACAGTCAAAATTAGAAGCTCCGCTCCCCCTACAGTTGCGGAATACTTGCCTCTCTGCCCAGTCCGACCCATAAGACTGGCGCTACACTAACAGTGCTACACTAATAGTGCAAACCAGCGGAGACTCTTTCTGTGCTGCCCCCCTGCAACCTGCTGCCCTAGGCTTAGGCCTTGTTGGCCTAGGCCAGGATACAGCTCTGTGTCTCAGGGATGCTATTACCACAGTGACATCTCATTATAATGCAATGCACTTAGGCGATTGATTCTAGTTGCTGGAAAATGACAACAGCAAGCTTTATAGAAGAGGTCACAAAGCATTGGATAGACAATTTTGAAGGTGGTTTTTGAGATTACTAATGTTTTTTACTGGCAAGTGAATAAGTAATTGTCATGGTGGACAAATAAATACAGCATACAGTAAAATAATGGGCCTAAGAGCTAAATAGTTAAACAATCATAATGCAAAAATGTACAATGAATCAGAGATACAATTTAATAAGTCAAAGCATGAAGCTTCTTGTTTAATGCCAGCTTCTTATACTTTATATATTCAGTTAGAATAGAAATGATTCCTTATTGAGCTGCTGGATTGTTGGATTCTCCTTCCGTTTCCAGGGGTGTCCCACCCTTAATGGGATCTGACAACTTACCAACACTGCAAAAATTGGAACAACAATCCTAAAGCCACATCTGTGTTTGGGGTTAAATTTAGAGAAAAAGAGGCAAGTCAAAATTGGCTCTAGTTTGAGAAAATGGGCAAAATGGACAAGAGTATGATAAAAATATATTTTATTAATAACGAGTAATTACAAACAAATTAAAGGGTTTGTAAAGGAAAACATTTGTTTATCTTAGTAGCTTCCTTTATCCTAATGCAGTGCTGTTTTCATGCCCTCATTGTTCGTTTTAGCTCTCAAGTTGCTGTAATCCTTCTCTGATCTCCACACTTACTGGTTGTCTGTTTCCTTATAACCACAGTACTGAGAGCTTTCGCTCTGTGGTGACTAATCAAGGAGGTGTGATTACTGTGTGTCTAAAACCCCACAGCACCAATCAATTTTGTTTTCCAAACCATCACTGCCCTGTATTGGCTCTGTGGCTCTGTACATCACAGAAGCAGGAAACAGCATGCAAAAATGAAACTAGAACCTACAGTACATTATATGATTGATTTTTATCTATTTGTAATAGTTTTTAAAAGGAATCAGTTAACTAGTATGTCTCTATACCCTGTAAACAGTCATTTCAGCAAAAAAATGTTTTCCTTTACAACTCCTTTAAGTACTGAGAGGATTAAAAAACACATACAATTAAACACACAATGTACATAAGTGTACAAAGTGAACAAAATGTTAACACCATATAGACAGCAGTGAGCCCCTGTGCGTCAACGTATTTCGTGCTTTGTCAGGACATCAATCAGGGGGTTGTTTTTGCCATACGTCATTGTGTCGCTTTAATTGCCAATTTCCTGGTCGTGCAATGTTGTGGCCAAACAAAATTGGTGTATTTTCTTCCCACAAATAGAGCTTTCTTTTGGTGGTATTTTATTACCTCTGTGTTTTTTATTTTTTGCGCTATAAACAAAAAGACTGACAATTTTGAAAAACAAACTATGGGCCAGATTCAGGTACAATTACATTGGTGCAGAGTATCAGAGATACACTACGCCGCCGTACTTTACCTGGCTCTACGACGAATTCATGTAGATTTTGGCCTGTAAGGTACGGCGGGGTAGTGTATTTCTCGCGGCGGAATCTAAATACGCGATTAGGGGGCGTGAAGCATTTAAATTAGGCGCGTCCCCGCAGCGATCGAACTGCGCATGCTCCGTTCAGAAATTTCCCGCCGTGCATTGCTCGAAATAACGTCGTTACGTCGTTTTTTGTTTGAGTAGCGTCATTTACGTACATTCCTATTCCCAGACGACTTACGTAAAAAATAAAAAAAAACGTTGAAATTTGACGCGGGAACGACGGCCATACTTAACATGGGCTGTCTATTACTAGACCAGATAAAAGCTGGAATAACTTTACGCAGCAAAAAGATGACTACAGATGCCGTAAGAGATTGCGAATGACACTCGTAACTTCGTGGATCGTCGGAAAAAGCTAATTTGCATACCCCGACGCGGAAAACAACGGGAACTCCACCCAGCGGTCGCAAATTTATAGCAGCGTAGATCCAAAGGCGTACGAACACGTAAGCCAGTCGGATTGAAGCCCGAAGCCGTCGTTTCATGGTTTGAGGATTCAGACTAATGAAACCACGCGCGTAATTTGAAAGTACTCCGGTCTAACGCAAGATAGACCGGAGTAAGGGCTCTGTGAACCTGGCCCTATATTTTTTACTATAATACATGGAAAAAACACATGTATTCTTCAGTTTAGGTGAATTTGTATTCTTCTACCTATTTTTGGTAAAAAAAATCCCAATAAGAGAATATTTATTGGTTTGCGCAAAAAAATATAGCGTCTACAAAATAGGGGATAGATTTAGAGACTTTTAATTATTTAATTGTTTTTACTGGTAATGGTGGCGATCTGCGATTTTTAGCGGGATTGCGTCATTGCGACAAACAAATCTGACCCTGAGTGACACTTTTTGGGGACCAGTGACATCAATACAGTGACCAGTGCTAAAAAATGCACTGATTAATGTATAAATGACACTGGCAGGAAAGGGGTTAACACTAGGAGCGATCAAAGGGTTAACTGTGTTCTCTGGGTGTGTTCTAACTGTGTGGGGGGTGGCCTCACTGGGACAACACATTGTTCGCTGTTCCTGATCAGTAGAAACAGCAGATCTCCATGTTGTCCCCCTGTCAGAACGGGGATCCACCTTGTTTACATGGGCAGATCCCCGTTCTGTCTCTCTGTCCCACGATGGCAGGTGGTTGGCGGACATCGAGTCTGCTGGACCTGTGTGTGCTAACCCGGCGTGCAGCAGATGCACACCAACAGTATCTCATGCACGAAACAACGTACAGGTACGTCAATTCGCACATTTAGGCTGCCCTGCTGCAGTATATGTGAGATGGGCGGTCTAAAAGTGGTTAAATGTTTATTTGTAAAACAAAGAATGTGTATATACAGTATAATAAAAACAGATATAAATCATAAATATATATATATATATTTTTATGTAAATAAAATAGATCCTTTTGATCCAACTGTGTGATGTCCTTGTCTTTCTCCAGTGGTGGACAGGTCCTCAATGCTACAAAGTGCAGTGCCATGGAATGACGTGGCACTGTTCTCTATGGAATTCTCCTGCGAGCCCAGGATGGTGTGATGACATATCTCGTGGAGGTGGGTCCCTGACAACCAGTGAGTTGAATAACATGGATTATGGACTGGACTACAGAAAGTGAGAGAACTGCTTTTTTTTATTTTGTCTACTGCAAGCCATTAAAAAATAAATAAAGTTCTGCAAATGTTGAATTAATAGGACAGTGACAAAAATTAAATAGTATAAAATTCACAAAGGTTTACTAAGCAACTTTTTGCATTTCATTGACTTTAATTCTAATGCCGCGTACACACGGTCATTTTTTGCGATGAAAAAAAACGACGTTTTCTGTGAAGTAAAAAACGACGTTTTTGAAACGTCACTTTTCAAAGACAATTTTGCATACACACCATCGTTTTTTCACAAAAAGCGAGGTTACGTTCACCACTCTTTTCCATTGAAGCTCGCTTCATAACTAGCTTCTGGGCATGCGCGGGTTGAAAAACGTCGTTTTGAACAACGTTTTTGCTACACACGGTGACTTTTTGTGAAACAAAAAACGACGTTTTGAAGAACGACACAAAAAATTCAAGCATGTTGGAATTTTTTTTTGGTCGTTTTTTTAAGACAAAAAACGACGTTTTGCCCACACACGATCAATTTAAATGACGTTTTAAAAAACGTCGTTTTTTTTCATCGCAAAAAACGACCGTGTGTACGCGGCATAAGTCTAAAATAACGTTTAATATGTAACTTATTTGTATAATATTTTCATTATAATCATTACTTTAAAAAAAAATCATTATTGCAGTTGATAAAATATATCCCAATTGGCGTGAATCAAACTAGAAAGGTTTATCATTTATTAAAATGTTTTCCCTAAATAGCTTCCTTTACCTTTGTGCAGTCCTCCTTCACTTACCTCATCCTTCCATTTTGCATTTAAATGTCCTTATTTCTTATGAGAAATCATAACTTCCTGTTCTTCTGTCTGTAACTCACTTCCTAGTGTGGAGAAAGCCTCTTGAGGGGGGAGGGGGCGAGCAGGCAGGTCAGGACACTCTCTACTTTGCAGATAGAGAAAGGAGCTGTGTGTTATTAGGCATCCTGCTCGCCCCCTCCCCCCTCAAAAGGCTTTCTCCACACCAAGAAGAAAGCCTCCCATTACGGTGATGAGTTACAGACAGAACAGGAAGTGAGCATTTCTCAGTAGAAATAAGGACATGTAAAAGCAAAATGGAAGGATGAGGTAAGTGAAGGAGGACTGCACTAAGGTAAAGGAAGCTATTTAGCTATTTAGGTAAAAAAAAAATCCTTTACAACCCCTTTAATCATGTTTCACAGAATATAACTATTAGGTTAGTATCACATGCAATGCTATGTTGAAGAGTCCCTCTGAGGCCGCGTACACACGTCCGAGAACCTCGTCGGGCTAAACTCATCGTTCCGCCCGACGAGGTTCCCGATGAGCGGTCGAAAAGGTAGTCGAGCCAAATTTCCTCATTGAACAACGAGGAAAAAGAGAGCATGCTCTCTATTTTGGCTCGACGAGCTTCCCGACGGGATGCTCGCCGAAAGTGTACACACGACCGATTTGCTCGGCAGAATATATCTCCCAGCGAGCTTCTCGCTGGATTCTGCCGAGAAACTCGGTCGTGTGTACGGGGCCTTAGATGATGTTTGGCTTCATTTTAATCAGATTTGTAGAAAATACAGGGGGCCAGATTCACGTACAGTGGCGCATATATTGACCGGAGTAGCAGACCTCCTTTACATTAGACCGGTGCAATGTAGAGGCGCAAGTACCGTATCCTCGTAGTATTTGCGCAGAAATTTGCGCCGGTGCAACGTAATTTCCGAGGCGTAAGGCAGTGTAATTCAAATTGGGAAGGACGTGGGCGTGTTTCATTTAAATGAGCCGTGATCCCATGCAAATGAAGGGCCGGCCGGATTGCACATGCGCACATGAAGCAGACCATGGTCAGCACCTCATTGCGCTTGCTCACAACTCGGCACGGCGCAATCAGTGAGATTGGAACTAGGCCTGGTCAACTTAGTGAGTTACGCAGAGAGCTTAAATAGACAGAGACAAACGCCCTTCCTTTGCAAAAGTACATCCATTTGTATCCCTTCCTATACAGGAAGGTGCTTTTGTTCTGTTGTCTGTTCGCGTTTGTCGGTTTGTGACTTGTGTTTGATATATTTGTTGACTGTTTTGTATAGTGTTTTGGATAGTGGTTTTCTAAATGTTGTTTGGTGACTGTTTTTGATACTTTTTGGGTGAGGCTGCGTACACACGACCGAGAAACTCGTCAGGCTAAACTCAGGCCGCGTACACACGTCTGAGAACCTCGTTGGGCTAAACTCATCGTTCCGCCCGACGAGGTTTCCGATGAGCGGTCGAAAAGGTCTTCGAGCCAAATTTCCTCATTGAACAACCAGGAAAAAGAGAGCATGCTCTCTATTTTGGGTCGTCGAGCTTCCCGACGGGATGCTCGCCGAAAGTGTACACACGACCGGTTTTCTCGGCACAATACGTCTCCCATCGAGGTTCTCACTGGATTCTGCCGAGAAACTCGGTCGTGTGTACGGGGCCTCACTGATTTTTGGTGACTGATTTTTGTTGATTGTTTTGGTTCCAGTTTGTGAGAACATAAGTGAAAGGAAGCGAAAGTTGCATTTTTCTTTGAGGGAGAAGGCAATTCTTGCCAGGGCCATTACCCAATATGTCCGTTTCCTGCACGGCCCGGAGAGTGCCAACACCACCCCGGCCAGGAAGGCTGAGATATTGCAGACCATCACCGACGAGGTAAACTCGATGGGGGGGAGACCCGGACACGCCAGGGGATCGCCAAGAAGATTAATGACCTCCGGCGTGTGGTCCGTGGGAAGCTGGGCATGATTGCAGCCCATGCCAGGGGCACTGGAGGGGGCCCACCATGCCCTGTTAGGCTGACTGAGGAGGAGCATGCGGTGGCCCAGACCTTCAACAGGCAGCAAGTGGAGGGGCTGCCTGGCTTTGAGTCCAGTCAGGAGGCCGTGAGGACAGGTACGTTTTTTTTTTCTATCTGGTGTGTAGCATGTGTGTGGGGGGGAAGGGAATATGTGGCAAGTGTGTGGATCCTCCAACCTGTGAATGTTTTGTGTCATCCACAGATGTGCAGGAGGGTGCTGGGCCATCTGGCCTGACCGCACCATCCCCGGGACAACAGCCTGATGAAGACCCCCAGACAAGGCCGGAGTCCTCTGAGGAGGTTGAGGAGGAGGAGTTTGAGTTGGAGGAGGAGGTCATGTCAGGGAATGGCTTGTTTATTTTGGAGGAGTCTTCCCCTATGGCTGGCAGCAGCCAGGCCTCCATCAGGGGTAGCCCCTCCCACTCCTCCCCCAACAGGGCTCCCCTCCCAAGGGGCTCCCATTCTCCCTGGCCACAAGCCTCATCTGGAGGCAAGAGGGCAACCCACAAGACTAGGGGGATGGCGGAGGTTCTGCCTGCCAACCTGAGAAGGGACCAGGCCCTTCAGACCCGCCATCTGGGACAGGTCAGCCAGAGTTTGGGGTGGATGCAGGAGAGCCTGTCCTCCATAAAGGATACAGTTGGGGACATGGCCTGCAACTCCCTGGCTCTGATCAATTGCCTAAATGAACAGCAGGCTACCACAGCAGGCATTGGTCAGGATGTGCAGGCCCTCGGTCAGGATGTGAGGGCCCTCACCCAGGCTATCCAGGCCAATACGGCAACAATCAATGCTGGCCTGACCAGAATTGCCGTGGCCTTGGAGGGCAGGCCGCCAGGTGGGCAGAGACCAGGGGATGCTCCTTCTTCCCAGGATTACCCCCCCCATGAGTCGGCCCTGAGGAGCCGGGGCCGTGGCCGTGGCCGCCCTAGGCGTGGGTCACGCCAGCAGCGTTTTTTTTTTTCTTTTTTCTTTTTTTTTTTTTTTGCTGGTCATTTTTTTGGGTGCTGGGCAATTTTTTTTTTTTTGGGTTGTGAATTATTTTTGAATGTGGGGGTGACATTCCTGCCGGAAAATGTCTCCACCCTCATTTGTGGTGGAGAAGGGTTCCCCAGGACCAGGGAGAAGTGATCCCCAGGTCCGTGTGAATGGTGTATGAATGTACAGTGACATAATTGGAGCCGTGGCGTGGCGTTGCTGCTCACAAGTCCTGCATGGTGGGCTTGTGCCAATCCAATTTGATGAAGATGTGGGGTGTGTGTGCTAGGGACCACAGTGGTGTGCATGCATGCATTCTCATTGTGCCATGATTAATGTGTGTGTTTAACGTGCAAAGATGCCTAATGTGAGCTGTCTCCTGGCTGCTCTTCCCTCAGAAGACGGGGTAGCCTCGGTTAGGGGGGGATTGTCTGGTTCGGGTCAGGTCATTACATATGTCAATCTCCAGGCCCTTTCTCACTGCGAAGTTGTGCAGCATGCAACATGCACCGATGATCTGACATACAAAGTTTGGGGAATACAACAAGGTACCAACAGACTTATCCAGGCATCGGAAACGTGACTTTAGGAGGCCAAAGGTGCGCTCCACGACTGCACAGGTTTTGGCGTGTGCTTCATTGTATCTTTCCTCTCCTGGGGTTTGGGGGTTCCGGAAAGGAGTCATGAGATGGGGTCCCAGTGCATATGCAGAGTCACCTGGAAGGGAAAAGACAGGAGGATGTTAGTAGTGCATGTGCCCCTTGTGATTTCTGCATCATGGGGGGGACAGTTATGCCTGCCACCCATGTCACTCACCAACCACCCAGCTGTCCCCATACACGTTCTGTTCGAATTCCATTGGGATGGGGCTCTGATTGTATATGTAGCTGTCATGGCTGGATCCGGGGTGTTTGGCACGGACGTGCCATATGAGGCATTTGGTATCGACTATCACCTGTATGTTGATGGAATGCCAATGCTTCCGATTGCGATATATGGGCTCTGTCTCACGTGCCACATGTGTTCAATCAATGGCCCCCACGGTGCGTGGGAATCTGTCAATTCTGTAGAAATCTGTCATTGCCTTCTGCCGCAGGTCCTCCTGGGTGGGTTTGATGATTTGGTTGGCCATGCGTCTGAGAATTGCAGGGATAACCTGGTGCACACATCTGCTCATGGAGGATTGTGACATCCCAGCCACCACTCCACTTGTTCTTTGAAAAGAGCCACTGGCAAGGAAATGGAGTGTTGCCAGGACCTTGACCAGTGGCTGCACTGCATGTGAGCGGTGTGTTGGGCTGGTGATGTCCTCCTGCAGGGTTGTGGTTAATTCCATGATGGCAGCAGGGGTGAATCTGAAGATGCGAGACACCTCAGAATCACTGAGGTCTATGCGTGTGCGGTATATCCTCTCTCGTGCCCTCCTCCGTGCCCTCCTCCGTGCCCTCCTCCTTCTGCGCTCATCTAAAGTCAGTAGTATAGCTATGAGAAAGGATACCCCTGGCATGTTGGCATACAGATTGTTGTCCTGCAAGTGTGGCTGCTCAGCTCGGCCCTAACGGTGTTGCTTTAGCTGACATGTAGACGGATTGTCTAATTTAAAGCCTGCTTTTATATTGCCTAATTTTACACAGGACGTGCAGCTGATGCGCACAGCGCGTAGCCTGTGCTGCACAAACTTACTTTTGTGGATCGCCGTAACTCCCTGATTTGCATATTTGCCTAGAAAATCAATGGTGTGTCTAGCGCATTTTTTGCGCGCACGATGCGCTGGTCTAACGAAATTACATCGGTCGAAAAAGTCTAGATTTCTGGCGTATAACGTTTTGGGGATACGGCGCATAGATACGAAGGCGCATATTTCCATTTCTACATGTAAATGGCTACCATATCATCAGGGTTTATTACTTACTAAACCAAAGACTATTTGCTGATTCTAGACAATGATACAATGTTATTTAATTTACATTTGAACAAAGTACATATAAACAGAGGAGTAGTAGTTTATTTTTAGAATATCACCAACACCCAGACCTTCTGCACACGGGGGAAAATTTGACTTTCTTCTTTTCTACATAGGTAGACCAGTGGTAGGTTCTTTCTGTACAGTCAAATGTTTGAACTGGCTCTAGCATATAAATGACATTTGGGGGTATTCAGATAGGGGGCAGGGGTGAATTTTTTGTGGAAACCTCAAGTTTTTTTGTGGGGTCTTCACTTAAAATCCATACTAGATCAGAAGGGCCAGGTAGGAATTAGGGTGGAAACTCAATGCTGATTTTTTTTGTGTGTGTGTTAATGTTTCCCATAACATGTACAGTATATCAGATCCTCATCTAGGATAAGGGTCTGGTATAAATGAAGGCAATCCCCTTGTTTGCAAACACAAAAGGGCAGGTTAGAGATATGCCATTTCAAAAACAGGGCCAAGGCATTCCCCAGGCATGTTATTTTAAATAATTTTGTATTTTACTTTAAGCATTATCAAAATCACTTCTCCCAGTCAAACGTATTATTTTTTTGGGCTTTCGTATATAGTCTCCAAGGTCAGTGTCCAGACCCCCCCCGTGCAGTTTGATTGACAATCGCTAGCATTTTGCCTAAAGCGGAGGTCCGGTGAAAAAAAAAGTCAGCAGCTACAGTGTTTTACTAAGGAGACTTACCTGTCCAGGGTGCCCGTGATTAATGTTAGCCGAAGCCGAGCAAACACTCGGGTCTCGGCTGCCCCGCCGCCATCCTCAGTCAGGGAATCAGGAAGTGAAGCCTTGCGGCTTCACCGCCCGATTACCTACTGCGCATGCGCGACGTGAATGGATGATGTCTCCTGGGACACACACAATGTCCCAGAAGACACTTCTCCACCATTCCACAGGAGGCAGCCGAGGAACAGAAGAATGAAGACGGACCGTGGTTCAGGAAGTTGCAATTAGGACGATCTGCCTAGCAACAGGCACTCAGGTATGTATAAAACTTTTTTTTCTTTCTCGTACATCACGGGACACAGAGCGGCATATTCATTACTATATGGGTTATATGGAGTACCTTCAGGTGTGGACACTGGCAATCTCAAACAAACAGGAAGTCCCTCCCTATATAACCCCCTCCCCTAGAGGGAGTCCCTCAGTTTTTTCGCCAGTGTCTTAGGTGTTGGTCACGGAATAGCTTTGCTCCACATCCTTGGGATTAAGGGCGGGCTAACCGGATCTGTCCAAGGAGCCTCAGTGCCAAAGTGGACAGTACCCGGGCCCCAAACCGTGGGGTTTTGCCTATAATGCTCCTCTTTGGAGGGCTGGACCCTGGGCCCAGGACTTGGAGTTCGTAAAGACCATAAGTTCCTGTTTGCCAGGGTGCTATATAGGTCCAGGACAGTGGGTACCTTCATAGGACCCCAGGGCCTGAAGGTCTACTACGCTACCCACGGAGATGGGAGAAGATTGGACCGTTTTGCAAAACGTCCTGCGGCATGGAGCAGGTAAGAGGGGAGCCTGCGGGACTTGGTTCGACAGCAGGCTCTCCAGGGGAGATCTTAAGGGGGGTAGCCTGAGTATGCTCTGCATTGGCACCATGGTCACTATGTCTGATGGACAGGATGCCCTGAAATGTTTCCCCCCATCACTTGATCCCCCTACCTATCTATGTATGTTTGCTAGCTACCTGCTGCTCGCTGGTTGAAGATCTTTTTAAAAAAAAAAAAAAAAATTGTCTCTAGGCTAAAGGGACTCCTTAGGGGCCTATTTTAGCCTTACCTTGCCGGGATTCAAAATCTGCCGCCTGATGCGTCCTCCAACCTGCATTCCTGGGCTCCAGAGTGCGTCTCCTCCTGGGCTCTCCCCCCCCCCGGACAGTCGCGTACACGCGCGCATGCATATAGAAAATTTTTCGCGCCGTTCGGGAGGGGAGGGGGGGGCGGGGAGCGTGACTGCAGTGTAGAGTGGGCGTGCCTTCAATTGCTGTTATACACAGCAGGCGCGTTCTTAGCTCAGTTCAAAGCTGAGCTGGAGAGAGAGGACGTAGAGCTGGCAGCACAGTGACTCCCGGTGGCGAGAAGGGGTACTACATGCTGGAGTCAGCTCCAATACTTTTTGTTAAGCCAAAATCCCCTTGGCAACAGGTTGAATGCTGGCAAACATGTTGGGGGTGGGGCTGTATGTTGTGAATAATATTATAAAAGAAAACATTCTGAGCCCCACCGTTTTTGGGCATTAGTGATCCTATTGTCCCCTAAACCTTATTTTTTAGTACTCCTGGCTATAACAGTCTGTTGTTGTAAGCGGAGTCCCTCGGTTTTGTATTATGGCTTCCAAGGGTTCAGGATCAAAACACAAAAAAAAAAAAAAAGGCAAAGACAAAGGGGTTCCTCCTCTGGTTCTGATGATATGCCAATACTTTCCCCACAGGTTATTCCTATAGGGGTCACCCTGGATAAGCCATTAAGGGGGTCTGGTGCTGAGGCTGGCCCAGGTCGGCCCAACCCTGTGGTATCACAGAGGAGATGCTAGCCGTCACCCTAGGGGGGCTAGAGAAAAAAGTTAACAGCTATGATCGCTGGCTCTTTTTCTGGCAAAAAGCGGACTGGATCCCCATCGCCAAAAGGGACAGAACCTAGAGGAAGGATCTACCACGGAAGAATCGTTTTCAGCCTCCCAGACGGAGAGTCTGTGGGTCCAGTCTTTGACAGACATGGTCCGCTCGGCATTTAATTTGCCATTTCCAGAGCCTCAAGTTCCTGCGGTATCCTCTTTAGGTTCTTTTAAAAGCGCCTTTAAGCAACGCAGCTTTTCCGGTCCATCCTCTGTTAGAGGAATTGGTTTTTCCAGGATTGGGACGACCGGACAGAATTTTTTCTGCCGCCTAAAGCTGACGAGAGGGTAGTCTTTATGCACGTCTGCCAGGAAATATTTGTGCTTGCAGGCACTCTTTCCCCTGACCAATTGCTCTTTAAAAGGGGGCCCGGATGGCTCAGTCGGTAGAGCATCGGACTTTTGGTCTGAGGGTCCAGGGTTCAGGTCCCGGTTCGGGCACTGCTTTTCAACTACCCGTGAGGTCCTTGAGGCCACATCTCCCGGAAAGCGCCCGATCTCGTCTGATCTCGGAGGCTAAGCAGGGTCGGGCCTGGTTAGTGCCTGGATGGGAGACCACCTGGAAGGTTTTCTGTTATTTACCCTATGGAAAATACATTTTTTTAAGAATGGGGGCGCTCCCAACTGTGGACGCAGCCATCTCATGGGTGAATAAATCATTAACTGGCCTAAGGGGAAACATACAAATGTTTAAGGTCCCGGTCGATAAACGTTTAGAGACACTTTCCAGCATCCTTGGCTACAGCCAGCAGTGGCTGCAAGTGGAGTTTTGTCAGGCGTTAAAGAACCAGACAAAACAGATGCTTAAGACATCCCTGCCCAATAGGCAGAGGAGTTATTGGATATTCCCAGAGCTCTGTGCTTTGCGGTAGAGGCTATAAAAAGACTCCATCCAGCAGGCGTCTCGTTGTCACTATTTTTAGTGCATATGAGAAAGCTCTTATGGTTGAAGAACTGGGCGGCCGAGCCCCATGTAAAAGACTGCTGGCAGGTTTGCCCTTCCATGGAAAGATCTGGATAAATACATTCAGACTGTTTCAAGTGGCAAAAGTACCCTTTTACCAGTCAAAAGAAGTTCCGGGGTCCTGCGTTTAAAAGGCAGCTCCCCCCGGTTCCAGGACCCTCAAATTTCAGGCAGTACGGACCTCCTGCGCGATCAAACTTTTAACAATGGATCGCAAGGACAGGCCTCTGGGGATCGGTTCCCGACAGAGGGGGTCCGATCATCTGTGGCCGCAGGCTACAGATTAGAATTTCTAAAATTTTCTCCACAAGGAAGGCCTCAATGCGGGCAGCATTGGATCACCTGCTTTACCAGGGCATAATGGTAGAGGTACCAGCCCAAGAACAGGGGCTAGGTTTCTATTCCAATCTGTTTGTCATACCAAGGCTCATCGGCAATGTCAGACCAATTTTGGACCTAAAAGGTTTAAATGCTTACCTAAGGGTTCGCTCTTTCCGCATAGAATCCGTTTGGTCAGCAGCCGCCACACTCCAGAAGGATCTGGCTTCTATAGACATAAAGGATGGTTACCTTCATGTACCAGGTCTTTCAGCCACATCAAATATTTTTGTTTTTACGCTTCGCAGTGATACAGCGTCACTTCCAATTCGTGGCGCCCCCCTTCGGGCTGGCTACGGCCCCCGGGTATTCACGAAGGTCCTAGCTCCTATTCTAGTCAGTCTAAAGGATCCAAGGGATCTCGGTCCTAGCATACCTGGACGACCTCTTAATCATAAGATCACTCGCTTCCTTGGTGGAATGCGTAGTAGCCCTCATGGTTCAGTACCTCGAGAGGTTCGGCTGAGTCCTAAACCGGGGAAAGATCAGCATTTCAACCTACAAAGCAGTTGGAATATCTCGGCATGAGATTAGACACAGAACAGAAGATGGATGTTCCTGCCCCTGGTAAAGGTCGAGGCTATCAAAAGATTGATTCAGTTGGTTCTAAGCAAAAAAGAGCCAACTATTCGCCTATGTATGCGATGGCCATGTTCGAGGCAATACCACACGCTTCTACACTCGTGTCCTACAGGCAGCAATTCTAGCAGCTTGGTTCTGCCCAGTGGTCTGGAAGGCTGGAGAGCGGTCTTGAACAAGTTCACTCGCCAGGGAACTTGGGCAGAGGCGGAGAGGCAGCTGCCCATCAAGGTCTGGGAGTTCTGAGCGGCTCGGCTAGCCCTCCTGGCATAGACATCCAGATTACAGGGGTCCTCGGTGAGAAGTCATTCAGACAATGCCACAGCGGTGGCATATAGGTGAACCACCAAGGGGGAACCAAGAGTCAAGCCACTCAGAGTGAGAGGAGCTTGGTTTTTCAGTGGGCAGAGGTTTATGTACCCTACATATCGGCGACATTCATTCCCGAGGTGGACAACCTGCAGGTGTACTTCCTAAGTCGCCAAACCCTGTCGCCGGGGGAGTGGTCTCTGCATCCACAAGTTTTTTTCAGACAATCTGCCAGAAGTGGGGAGTGCCAGACGTGGAGGTCATGGCATCAGGATTCAACAAGAAGCTAGACAGGTTCATGTCTCGAACGAGGGACCCTATGGCCTGCGGAACCGATGTGTTGGTTTGCCCTTGGCATCAATCATAACTTCTATATGCATTTCCCCCACTGCTGTTACTACCCCGCCTGTGGCGCAGGATCATAGCACAGGCCGGTTATCCTGGTAGCCCCAGCTTGGTACCGGAGGGCATGGTACTCGCTAGTCCTGAAATTGGCAGTGGGAGGCCCTTGGACTCTTCCTCTAGGGCCAGACCTACTCTCACAAGGCCCGATCCTCCACCCTGCATTACGGCGTCTAAATTTGACGGCCTGGCGGCTGAATCCCTGATTCTCAGGGGTAGAGGTCTGTCTAGGCAGGTAATCCCTACCCTCATTAAGGCTAGAAAGCCGGCCTCCAGGGTAATTTTGTTACAGGGTTTGGAGGGCCTACGTAGGCTGGTGTGAGGCTAAGAGATGGGTTTCCCGCAAGTATACCATTGATAGAGTATTACGTTTTCTCCAGCTAGGAGTGGATAAAGGCCTGGCATTAAGCACGATCTAGGGACAGATTTCAGCCTTATCAGTGTGGTTTCAGAGGCCGCTGGCCGCCCACTCGCTGGTTAAGATCTTCGTACAGGGAGTCTTACGTGTTAATCCTCCGGTCAAATCACCACTTTGTCCATGGGACTTAAATCTTGTTCTGTCAACTCTACAGAAACAACCCCTTGAGCCGTTGGCTGAGGTACCTTTGGTTTTACTGACTGGAAAGTCGGTATTTCTGATCACCATAGTTTCGGCCAGGAGAGTATCGGAATTGGCAGCCTTATCTTGTAAGGAACCATATCTCATTTTACATAAGGATAGGGCGGGGTTCCGTCCTCATTCTTCCTTTCTACCAAAGGTTATAGCCAGTTTCCACCTGAACCAGGATGTGGTACTTCCATCCTTCTTCCAAAACCCACCTCTAGAAAGGAGGGGTTGCTGCATACGTTGGATATTGTCAGGGCCATAAAGGCCTATCTTAAAGCTACAGAGAAGGTTCGGAAAACAGATGTGGTGTTCGTTTTACCGGAAGGGCCCAAGATGGGTCAGGCAGCTGCTTGATCCACCATCGCAAGATGGATTAAACAATTAATCGTTCAGGCCTGCGGTTTGAAGAGGTTGCCTCCTCCTTTGTCGGCAAAGGCCCATTCTACCAGGGCCATGGGCACCTCCTGGGCAGCACATCATCAGATCTCTATGGCTCGAATATGCAAGGCAGCAACGTGGTCGTCAGTCCACATGTTTACAAAATTTTATCAATTGGACGTAAGAAGGAATGCGGATACAGCCTTTGGGCAGTCAGTACTACAGGCCGCGATTCAAGCTCCTCAGGATCTGAGGGGGCTCCCTTGATTTGATTTGAGATTTACATTTCTTGTTTAAGTTGGATTTACTAGTATTTGAGTATACCTCTAAATTAAATCCTTCTTTGGAAGATGTCTCCCTCCCCTCATTAAAGCATTGCTTTCGGACATCCCATATAGTAATGAATATGCCGCTCTGTGTCCCGTGATGTACGAGAAAGAAAAAGGGATTTTTAAATACAGCTTACCTGTAAAATCCTTTTCTTGGAGTACATCACGGGACACAGAGCTCCCACCCCTCTTTTGGGGAACATTTTGGGAGGCATACTGCTTGCTACAAAACTAAGGGACTCCCTCTAGGGGAGGGGGTTATATAGGGAGGGACTTCCTGTTTGTTTGAGATTGCCAGTGTCCACACCTGAAGGTACTCCATATAACCCATATAGTAATGAATATGCCGCTCTGTGTCCCGTGATGTACTCCAAGAAAAGGATTTTACAGGTAAGCTGTATTTAAAAATCCCTTTTTTCCGCATTTAAAAGAAAAAAAGTTTTCCTTGGTGGAGCTCCACTTTAAAAAAGCCCATTAACTTTTTTTTCTTTAACCTTCAGCTCCCATTGACTTTGGATTCTGAACCCAGAATTTAGTCTTATTTGCCAAACCTGCCCCAAGCAAAACCCAGTTTCATTCAGCTCATCAATACTAAGCATGTGTCCTGTACTGTGGATTTAAGCAAACAGGATTTTTTTACTACCCTGTAGAAATCCATTCTTGGAGTACAGTACAGGGTACAGGTCCTTCCTCTCGGATTCACTCTGATTACTTACGACAAAACTGAGGCTTGCTGGGAGTAGGAGGAGTTATATGGAGGCTGTCCTAACAACTCAACAACTGTTTGCTAGCATTCAATCACCTAAAGGTGGCTGTATATAGCCCAGTAGTCTAACCCAGTAGTCTAACATTAAGCCTGTGTCCCGTATTGTATTCCAAGAAAAGGATTTTACAGGTAAGTAAAAAATCCTATTTTTTTGTTTTGGTATACAGTGTTTCCCTGAAAATAAGACCTAGCGTTATTTTCCAGGAGGGCTGCAATATAAGCCCTACTCCGAAAATAAGCCCTAGTTTAAAATGCTTGTAAAATCCTATAATCCTATTCATTACAGTAGTATATAATGTACAAGAGAGCTCCGGCAGGTCACAGAAGCACAAAGCGGCGCTATAACAAAGATATTTGGCACAATTATATTACAGAAACACACACATTGTACATTATATACTACTGTAATAGAGTGGATTATATGATTTTACAAGCATTTTAACTCAGTTCACACTGGGGATTCCTGTCAGGCAGGGAGAGAGTGGGGGAGAGAAGACAGCACATTACATGTGTAGTGCTCACCCCCGAAGGAGCCGCTGGTTAGTTTGGGATCTACTCTCTTCGGCTCAGCTCACCCCTGTTTAATTAGCTCGAACCCGCCCTTGATACATCAGAAGCCTGGTAGTAGGATATTGTGACCCCTGCTGGACTGGAGTCACAATAGCAGAATACAGTATGCAATGGCAGTATGACAATAAATTACCTGCTGTGGTGGTACGGCCACTCCAGGCGAGAAAAATATACTCCACACAGTGAATATGATTGAATATAAAGGAGTAGGTTTACTGTAGGCACTTAGAAGAGACTGGCATAGGGTTTAAATACAAACACAATTAATCAACAGTAACTCAAACTGATTCGCAAGGGTCCTTGCAGGAATCAGCAATTAATGTGAATTAATAAGATATTATACACCTAAGAGTGGTACCACCCGCCTAAACTCAAGGTCAGTCTATGCTTGCGAGCGTCCCTAGCGGACAGTTCTATAGATTAGTCAATGTTCGCGTAGCGGCCGATCGGTGCACATTAAATCCACAGGTATCGGTTAAAAGAATAAATCACACAACAGAATGTCTATGGCAGTAAAACGTGGTGGAGTTGATTGCTCGTCAGCGTCAATCCCTACTATGAAACACTGAAACAATTAACTAGGCCTCCGAGTTTCAGCTACGGGCCAAACGTGTGTACGTAGCTGGTAAGTGGAAACTGGGTGTCTGTGATAACCAGGTAGTCAAAAATTGAGCCAGTGCTCCCTCACCCAACAGGCCGACCTGCCTGATTCCTCCTCAGGAAGAAAGAAAGGAAAATCCGATGCTCAGGCGTTGCTCCAGAACACACACAGGATCCTGGACTAGGATGTTCCACTGCTACAATTGTAGGCTTGAGTAAAGTTCCAGCGGGGGGAGGCCTGTCACTAGAGTCTAGTGACAGGATGACCCCGCTAAACATGGTAAGCCCTTTCCCCGAAAATAAGCCCTACTGTGTCTTTTGTTGCCAAAATTAATATAAGACCCAGGCTTATTTTTTTTAGGAAAACACGGTAGTAGTGGAGAGGTATAATTGCTATCATTTTTTTTGCCATCTCAGGCTTGTAGACTCAACAGGAAGTAAGATTTTGGATTTACCTTCACGTTTATGTCTTGTGCTATTCTTAATCAGAACAATTAGAGAGAACGAATCTCCATAACAAATAAGCATAGATAGCAATAAAAATGGACATCCACCCTAAAAAAATAAAATTACATAAAAACGCTCCTAGAAATGTGCAAAAAAATGTTTTATGCTTACCAGAAATGGCTGTTGCTAGGCAGATCGTCCTAATCTGCCACTTCCTATTCCGCGGTAGTCTTTATTCTTTTCCTCCTGGCATTTTCTTCTGGGGAATCAGGCGCGCTGTGTTCTGGGACCTGTGTTTGTCCCAGAAGACAGCTGGCCATTCACAAACTTGGGCCATTCACAAACTGCGTATGCAACTTTTTTTCCTAAATAGCTTCCTTTACCTTAGTGCAGTCCTCCTTCACTTACCTCATCCTTCCATTTTGCTTTTAAATGTCCTTATATCTTCTGAGAAATCCTCACTTCCTGTTCTTCTGTCTGTAACTACACACAGTAATGCAAGGCTTTCTCCCTGGTGTGGAGTGTCATGCTCGCCCCCTCCCTTGGACTACCAGTGCCTATCACTACCCATCAGTGCCACCTCTAGGTGCCCTTCAGTGCCACCTATCAGTGCCCATCAGTGCCTCTTCAGTGCCTCCTGATTGGTGCCCACCAGTGCCGCCTCATCATTGACCACCAGTGCCACCTATCAGTGCCCATCAGTGCCACCTATCAGTGCTGCCTTATCAGTGTCTCAGTGCAGCCCATAAGTACCCTTCAGTGCAGCCTCATCACTGCACATCAATGAAGGAGAAAAATTACCTGTTTGCAAAATGTTATAATAAACTATAAAAACTGTTTGTTTTTTTCAAAATGTTTGCAGTTTTTTGGTTTGTTTAGCAAAAAATGAAAAAACCCAGTGGTGATTAAATACCACCAAAATAAATCTCTATTTGTGTGAACATGAGTTGTGTTGCATGACCACACAATTGTCATTCAAAGTGCGACAGCGCTAAAATCTGAAAATTGACTTGGGCAGGAAGGGGGTAAATGTGCCCACTAAGCAAGTGGTTAAAGAAATATTATAGGGGTTCTTATATAATTTCTTTATATGCTGTCATTTTTTTCAATCAGGCAAACAATGCATGTTGGCATCCCAGCCTTAGCCCACCTTTTGCAGCTATAACAGCTTCAACTCTTCTGGGAAAGCTGTCCACAAGGTTTAGGAGTGTGTCTATGGGAATATTTGACCATTCTTCAGGTCAGGCACTGATTTGGACAATATTTTGGGGTGGAGGAACTTGACTGGCCTGCACAGAGGCCTGACCTCAACCCGATGAAACACCTTTGGGATGAATTAGAGCAGAGACTGTGAGCCAGGCCTTCTCATCCACATCCGTGCCTGACCTCACAAATGTGCTTCTGAAAGAATGGTCAAACATTCCCATAGACACTCCTAAACCTTGTGGACAGCCTTTACAGAAGAGTTGAAGCTGTTATAGCTGCAAAGGGTGGGGCAACTCAATATTGAACTCTACAGACTAAAGGCCAGTACACATGATCGGATTATCCGACGGGAATTGTGTGATGATAGACTTTTGTTGTAAAATCTGACCGTTTGTATGCTCCATCGGATTTTCCACCAACAAATGTTGGATATCATTGGCGTGCAGTGACGTCACCGCATTCTACGTAGGAGGTAGGGCTCCTGTTGTGCCGGCCGGCATCTGTTTTATGCTCATACTTCATGATTAATTGTGAGTAGTATTTTAATTATATTAAATTTTATTTAAA
Organism: Rana kukunoris; assembly: GCA_029574335.1. Taxonomy (NCBI): domain Eukaryota; kingdom Metazoa; phylum Chordata; class Amphibia; order Anura; family Ranidae; genus Rana; species Rana kukunoris. The sequence continues at coordinate 448,039,130 of CM056049.1, read as the reverse complement.
CGTTATTACGCCATGGTCTGGTCTCCTTTGTTTACATTGTGACCTATGGATTGAATAACTGGTACGCTCCTGAGGGTTCACTATCTGAGGGATTCCTATTTTCTGTCTACCCTGGCTGGATTCCATCCATGGATCATTATATATTGCCACAATTTATCTGTTATCTGGTAAGCTGCTCTCCATGTGATGGTGGTCTTCACTGAAGTCAAGTGCACTTGGGTGCTGTTCGTTTTGAATCACATTTCACTACCTTAGATCCTTCAATCCATTATTGTGGACTGGTTTATCGAATTAATAGTTGGCGCAGTTCTTTTTAATTATATTTGTGTTTGTTACACGTGATTGCAGCCTTCTGGTGTTCACATGCCATTATTTATATTTTTGGTTAGCTCAGTTTTTCTTTTTCTATTTCAAATGTTGGATAGCATGCTTTAAAAATTTTCAACAACAAATGTGTGTTGTCGGATTATTCGATCGTGTGTACAGAAGTCCTTCGGAAAAGAAAATCCAAAGGACTTCTGTCCTTTGTCGGCCAACAAACACAAAACTACGTGTTTTTTCAGCTCTTTAGCGCTACCCTTTGGGCAACTTCTGCTAATGTTGTGCTCAGAAGTAATGCTAACCATAACACAACATTAGCAGAAGTTGCCCAAAGGGTAGCGCTAAAGAGCTGAAAAAACACGTAGTTTTGTGTTTGTTGGCCGACAATTCTTTGCCGTTTGTATGCAAGACAAGTTCATGGCCAATGCCCTTTGGACAAAAGTCCTACCCAAAGCTCTGATTTGTGCCCCACCCCCTCACGGAAACTATTACCATGTGGGACTGGGTGACTTGCTGCTTAACACCAAACGGCAGTCATGGACTCTTTCTTGTCAGTGGTAAATTAGCTCAAACAGGCAGCTGCAGAGGTGTTGATGTCACTTACAGCTCTTCTAAGTGACATGGGTGCCAAAATGCACGCACTTTCAGAAGATATAATTATCTGCCTATGGCCAATGACGTAACCAGATTACTTTCATTCACTAATAGTATTCAAGCTAACATGACATGACTTTTTTTTATGGTCCTAAGGACTTTGGATGTAGATGCAAAGACCTCAGCATCTCAAAATGTTTTTTTTTTATCATTTTAGAACTTTCATTTTTTTAAAACTGTAGGCATGTAGGCAGTTGAATCAGACTCCATACAATGTAAAGCATTGTCCAACTCTCCCGTATATATGCTGGTATAAGTGGGAGGAATTAACAATTGTTACAAGCCAAGCGTTGCTGCGGTGGAAACATTTATTTTTCAGCTTAACAAGACGTTTGAAAGCCAAAATCCAGATTTGGATAAACATCTTTTCCCATTTCATAAGCTATACTGCATTTTGCATTTTATTTAAAGTTCTCATAAAAAAAATCCTCAGAGTATCTGAATTAAATGTCAATAAAAATATTATTCCATTTTAATTTTTTTTGGAGAATGCTCTGTTTCAGACAGTTTCACCCTTGTGCTCCATGTAGAAAACAGAGTCCACAATTTCATGTTTGAACTTTGTACTGTGTTAATCTCCTAAACTCCTAAATGCATGTTTGGGTTTATTACATAACGCATAAAGAAAAAGCAGAGTACACTGTGTGCTATAACAGTGTGTGTTCATGGGCAAGCTATATACTTTCCACTGATATTTCCAGAATATTTGCCCTTTTAGAAGGTCAGGAGAAGAATGTCTCTTTCGGATGGTCAGTACGTATTTAAAGTCAGTGATCGTGAGGAGAAGGGTTATTCTATAGTGCAAGGAAAGTACATTCCATTTTAATCTCATTTTACCCATTTACGGTATTGTTATGAGCTTTCAATGCCCCTTTTATTTGTAACTCCATAAGTGCTTCCAAAAGATTGAAAGTAAAAGACTGCTTGAGGCAAAAGGTTGCATGATGTAACTAATAAAAGCTTTTTCTCTCCCAAACACTACTGTTTTGCAAGGGTTCTGTTAAATGAGTTTCCAGGCAGCTATCAATATAATTAAATGTGCATCAGGGTGTCCCATCTGGTGATTTCCTAAATATATTTCCAGAAGGTGGTGAATGACACACAAATGAAATAATTAGAAAAAAATAACAGCCACATAGAATGCTAGAGAAAAAAATATACATCCAATATCCATTTTAAAACAATGCACAATAATGGTGCAAAACACACATTAAATAAAAAAACATTGCATAGATGAATTAAAGGCGGTGTGGGTGGTATTTTATTTTGTAAAGTTTCAGTCTCAACCTAAAAGCAATAGTATTGGATATGTTTGGAGAACAGATAAACTCTAGCCCACAGATCTCCATGACAAAATCAGACGTACCTAAGGCTTGGGATGAGGAGACGGTTCAGTCCAAAACTTGGCTCAGAGCATACTTTGGCTGTTCAGGCATTCAGATAAATGAGAAAACTGTAGCCCGTTAGACCCCTTGTTCAGTGGGAGCCGAAAATCATATTCATATTACAGCTTCCCCCTGTCACTGGTTCCTAAGGAGGTTGTAGCGACTAGCACCATCGGCATCCCTAGGAACTGCTGACATCATGGGAAATCCCTGTTCCTTTTGGTTAATGAAGTCACTACTATTCTCGCCCCTTCCTTTACTGTATATAGCTGATGACTAGGGATGAGCTTTATGTTAGGGTCGGACATGAGTTCGACTCGAACATTGGCTGTTTGCCCGTTTTGCCGAACAGCGAACAATTTGGGGTGTTCGCAGCAAATTCGAAAAGCCACAGAGCACCCTTAACCACTTAAGACCCGGACCAAAATGCAGCTAAAGGACCTTGCCCCTTTTTGTGATTTGGCACTGCAACGCTTTAACTGTCGTGTGATGTGGCTCCCAAACAAAATTGGTGTCCTTTTTCCCCCACAAATAGAGCTTTCTTTTGGTGGTATTTTATCACCTCTGCGGTTTTTATTTTTTGCACTATAAACAAAAATATAGCGAATTTTTTTTTTTAAATTCAATATTTTTGGGCTATAATAAATATCCCCCAAAAATATATATAAAAAATGTTTTTTCTCAGTTTAGGCTGATACGTATTCTTCTACCTATTTTTGGTAAAAAATAAATCGCAATAAGCATTTATTGGTTGGTTTGCACAAAATGTATAGTGTTTACAAAATAGGGGATAGTTTTATTGCATTATTATAAAAACAATTTTTTTTACTGCTAATGGCGGCGATCAGCGATTTTTTTTGTGACTGCGACAATATGGCAGACACTTCGCACAATTTTGACACATTTTTGGGACCATTTTCACAGCAAAAAATGCATTTGAAATGCATTGTTTACTGTGGAAATTACACTTGCAGTTTGGGAGTTAACCACGGGGGGCGCTGAAGGGGTTATGTGTGACCTAACATGTGTTTACAACTGTAGGGGGGTGTGGCTGTAGGTGTGACGTCATCGATTGTGTCTCCCTATAAAAGGGATCACGCAATCGATGACGCCGCCACAGTGAAGAACTCCGGGGACCGATCGCCGCACTCCAGCGGCGATCGGGTTTCGCTTGTCCTGCGGTCCTGGAGCTTCGGACTGGGTCACGGGAGCGCGCCTCGGGCAGGCGGCCACGAACCATGGCTGGGTACGAGCACAGCCAGTACCTGTACGTGCATGTGCCATTCTGCTGACGTATATGTGCAGGAGGCGGTCCTTAAGTGGTTAAAAGTCTATTGGAGAAATCTAAAGTGCTAATTTTAAAGGTTAATATGCAAGTTATTGTCAAAAAAAAATGTTTGGGGACCTGGGTTCTGCCTCAAGGGACATGTATTAATGCAAAAAAAGTTTTAAAAACTGAGGGCCAGATTCACGTACATCGGCGCATTTTTGGACCGGCGTAGTGCAACTCCTTTAAGTTAGACCGGCTTAATTTCGAGGCGCAAGTACCGTATCCTCGTAGTATTTTCGGCCAGATTTGCACCGGTGCAATGTAAATTCCGAGGCGTAAGGTGGTGTAATTCAAGTGGGAAGGACGTGGGCGTGTTCCATTGAAATGAGCCATGACCCCATGCAAATGAAGGGCCGGCCAGACTGGGCATGTACACATGAAGCAGACTATGGTCAGCACCTCTCTGAGCATGCTCAGAACTCGGCACAGCGCAATCAGTTAGATAGGAACTAGGCTTTCAGACTTAGGGCCAGATTCTCAGAGGCGTTACGACGGAGTATCTCAGATACCCCGTCGTATCGCCTTTTTTTTTGACTCGTATCTATGCGAGTGATGCTGAGCATCACTTTTGCATAGATACGCTTCTACATCCGACAAGTGTAATACAATTACACTTTCGGATCGAAGATGTAATGACAACTCCGGCCACTAGGTGGCCTTTACGTTGTTTTTTCATTTGCATATGCAAATGAAATAGTACGCCGATTCTCGATCGCTTTTACGCCGCCCCGTCGTCGCGTACGTCGTTTACGAACTCGTAAGGTTACCCCAGCTTCTATGTGGAGTAACCTTACGAGGTCCCGTCGGATGCCGTCGTGTCCCGTCGGACGCCATGTTAAGTATGGCGTCGGGTCAGCGTCGGCTTTTTTCGTCGCTTACGTCGTTTTACTAACTCGTTCGCCAATAGGGACTTGCGTAAATGACGCTCACGTCGTTTTGACGTCGGTTTCAACGACGCTTTCCGACGTGAGCTGGAGCATGCGCACTGGGCTTTTTCCCCGGCCGGCGCATGCGCAGTTCGTTCGACGCGGGGGCGCGCTTAATTTAAATACAAGCCGCCCCATTTGAATTGCGCGGGTTTACGCTGCGCGATTTACGCGACGCAGGCGAAACCTACGGAGCAAGTGCTTAGAGAATAAAGCACTTGCTCCAGTACGCAGCGGCGGCGTAGTGTAACTGGCTTACGCTACGCCGCCGAAAATATTTGAGAATCTGGCCCTTAGTGAGCTATGCACAGTGCTTAAATAGACCAAGAGAAATGCCCTTCCATTGCAAAAGTACATCCAATTTTTTTCCCTTCCTGAAGCAAGGTGCTTCTATTCTGTTGTCTGTTGCTGTTTGGAGGTTTGTGTTGTGTCTGTGTATATATATATATATATATATATATATATATATATATATATATATAAAATATTAAATAAGATAATTATAATAATATTAAAATTAGTAAATTTATATTAGTTAAAAAAATAAAAATATATATTTATTATAGTAATTATTATAAAATATATACTAAACAGAATTTTTTTTATATAAAATATATATTTAGCCATTAAGGTGAAAAGAGCCACTGGCAAGGAAATGGAGTGTTGCCAGTACCTTGCCCAGTGGCGGTCGGCAGATCCTCTCCCGTGTAAGAACAGGGGAGTCCGCGCTATGGTGAATAAAGTAGCTGTTGCCTCCCAGTAGGATCCCCATGTGGGGAGATAATATAAATATGGATAGTAGAAAGGGAAATGGCGCTGCTAAATTAATACCTTTGTCGGGTATATCCGTGGGGTGAGCCCAATGGTAATAGGCCCATCTTTTGGCTGGAATTAGGGTGCAATTGGAGAGATACCCTTGTTAATAGGAGGGTAGATGTTGGTTCCTCAGCTTCCACTAATTTCAGTGAAATTGAGTAAAGGTGGAATAATTAGGTCAGGAGCCTGTGCAGGCCAGCAGGCCCAAAGATTGCTAAAGTAAAATGATCCTATGCTGCTATAAGGATGCCTAGAGTCTAATAGGTAGGAATCCCTACTAGTGTGGTTGATTACACTAGTAACCACACTAGTAGGGATTCCTACCTATTAGACTCTAGAGACACATTTTTTTCTTTGTTTTATATGGTTTAGGGTGCATCGGTCACAACTGGCATCCTTATAGCAGCATAGGATCATTTTACTTTAGCAATCTTTAGGCCTGCTGGCCTGCACAGGCTCCTGACCTAATTAATCCACCTTTACTCAATTTTACTGAAATTAGTGGAAGCTGAGGAACCAACATCTACCCTCCTATTAACACAGGGTATCTCTCCAATTGCACCCTAATTCCAGCCAAAAGGGGGGCCTATTACCATTGGGCTCACCCCACAGATATACCTGACAAAGATCCTCTCCTGTGCCCTCCTCCGTGCCCTCCTCCTTCTGCGCTCATCTAAAGTCAGTAGTATAGCTATAAGCAAGGATGCCCCTGGCATGTTGGCATACAGATTAATGTCCTGCAAGTGTGACTGCTTAGCTCGTCCCTAACGGTGTTGCTTTTGCTGTAGACGGATTGTCTAATTTTAAACCTGCTTTTATTTGGTCTAATTTTAGATCGGCCATGCAGCTGATAAGCACATTGTGTAGACTGCACTGCACAAACTTACTTTTGTGGATCGGCGTATCTCCCTCATTTGCATATTTGCATAGGAAATCAATGGTGTGTCTAGTGCAGTTTTGCACGCACTCTGCGCCGGTCTATCCAAATTATATCAGTCTAAAAAATGTAGATTTCAGGCGTATATTGTTTTGGGGATACGGTGCATAGATAAGCGTGTGCATTTTTAGACTTACGCATGCCCAACTCGTGATACTCCGGAGTAAGTGCTTTGTGAATCTGGCCCTGAATTTTTTTTCGGGAGCAGTAATTTTAATAACGCGAAACAATAAAAGTGAAATATTCCTTTAAATTTCGTACCTGGGCGGGTGTCTATAGTATGCCTGTAAAGTAGCGCATGTTTCCAACACATGTGTTTATAACAGTCTATGCACAAAATTACATTTCTAAAGGAAAAAAAGTAATTTAAAACTACATGCAGCTATAATGAATTGTCGGGTCCCGGCAATACAGATAAAAGTCATTGAAAGTCATTGAAAAATAAAAAATAAAAATGCGTGGGGGTCCCCCCAAATTCCATTATCAGGCCCTTCAGGTCTGGTATAACTATTAAGGGGAACCCTGCGCCAAATTTAAAGAAAAATGGTGTGGAGTTCCCCCCAAAAATCTATGGATTTTAAGGGGAACTCCACGCCAAAATAAAAAAAATGGCATGGGGTTCCCATCAAAAATCCATACCAGACCCTTATCTGAGCACACAACCTGGCAGGCTGCAGGAAAAGAGGGGGGGATGAGAGAGAGACCCCCCTTCCTGAACCATACCACAACCCTTGGTTGTGGGGGTCTGCAGGCAGGGAGCTTATCAGAATCTGGAAGCCCCCTTTAACAAAAGGGACCCCCAGATCCCGGCCCTCCCTATGAGAATTGGTACCCCCACCATTTCACAAAAAAAGTGTCACAATTTTAAAAACAGGAGACAGCCCGGGACAAGTCCTTTATTAAAAAAAAAAATGTAATTAAAAAAAAGATTCCAGCGATGTAATCCATTCTCGATCTCCAGTGATGTAATCCATTCTGAAAAATGTACAATGTACCCCTTACCAATTCAAATAGGGGGGCCGGGGGTCCCCTTTGTTAAAGGGGGCTTACAGATTCAGATAAGCCCCCCACCCGCAGGGCGTGTGGCCTGGTATGGTTCAGGAGGGGGCGCTCTCTCGTCCTCCCCTCTTTTCCTGCGGCTTGCCAGGTTGCGTGCTCGGATAAGGGTGTGGTATGGATTTTTGAGGGGAACCCCACACCATTTTTTTTTAATTTGACTTGGAGTTCCCCTTAAAATTCATACCTGACCTGAAGGTTCAGGTTGAGGTTGGTTGAGGTACAAGAATTTATTTTTATTGATGTTGGACTATTTAACCACTTGCTTACTGGGCACTTAAACACCCTTCCTGCCCAGAGCAATTTTCAGCTTTCAGCACTCTCACACTTTGAATGACAATTACTCAGTCATGCAACACTATACCTAAATGATTTTTTTGTCCTTTTCTTCCCACAAATAGAGCTTTCTTTTGGTGGTATTTGATCATCTCTGGGTTTTTTATTTTTTGCGCTATTAATAAAAAAAGACCGAAAATTTTGAAAAAAAAAAAGATTTTTTCTTAGTTTCTGTGATAAAATTTTGCAAATTATTAATTTTTCTTCATAAATTTTGGCCACAATTTATACTGCTACATGTCTTTGATAAAAATAACCCAAATTTTTTCGAAATTATTTGGTCTGTGTGAAAATTTTAGAGTCTACAAGCTATAGTGCAAATCATAAAAAATTATCACATCTGATTACACCTGATGTACTGAAGGCCTATCTCATTTCTTGAGACCCCAACAAGTCAGGAAAGTACAAATTCCCCCCAAATAACCCCATTTTGGAAAGTAAACATTCCAAGGTATTTATTAAGAGGCATGGTGAGGTATTTGAAGTTGTAATTTTTTCCCACAATACTTTGCAAAATTAAGATTTTTATTTTTTATTTAAAAATGTTCTCAAAATTGTCATTGTAATAGCTTATTTCTCTCACATGGCATGTGCATACCACAAATTACACCCCAAAATACATTCTGCTACTCCTCCTGAGTAAAACGATACCCCATGTGTGAGACTTTTTCACTGCCTGGCCACATACGGAGGCCCAACGTGCAGGAAGCGCCATCAGGGGTTTTAGGAGCATAAATTGCACATCTAACTAGTTGACTACCTATTACACTTTTGAAGGCCCTGGAACACCAGGATAATGAAATTACCCACAAAATGACCCCATTTTGGAAAGCTAACACCCCAACGTATAATCTATGAGGCATAATGAGTCTTTTGAACGGTTCATTGTTTTCCAGAAGTTTTTGGAACACGTGGAAAAAAAAATGAAAACGCATTTTTTTTTACACAAAGTTGTCCGTTTCTAAGATATTTCCAACACATAGCATTTAGATAGCAAAAATGACACCCCAAAATACATTCTGCTACTCCTCCTGAGTAAAACGATACCCCATGTGTGAGACTTTTTCACTGCCTGGCCACATACGGAGGCCCAACATGCAGGAAGCGCCATCCAGGGTTTTAGGAGCATAAATTGCACATCTAACTAGTTGACTACCTATTACACTTTTGAAGGCCCTGGAACACCAGGATAATGAAATTACCCACAAAATGACCCCATTTTGGAAAGCTAACACCCCAACGTATAATCTATGAGGCATAATGAGTCTTTTGAACGGTTCATTGTTTTCCAGAAGTTTTTGGAACACGTGGAAAAAAAATGAAAACGCATTTTTTTTTACACAAAGTTGTCCGTTTCTAAGATATTTCCAACACATAGCATTTAGATAGCAAAAATTACACCCCAAAATACATTCTGCTACTCCTCCTGAGAAAACAATACCCCATGTGTGAGACTTTTTCACTGCCTGGCCACATACGGCGGCCCAACATGCAGGAAGCGCCATCCAGGGTTTTAGGAGCATAAATTGCACATCTAACTAGTTGACTACCTATTACACTTTTGAAGGCCCTGGAACACCAGGATAATGAAATTACCCACAAAATGACCCCATTTTGGAAAGCTGTATAATCTATGAGGCATAATGAGTCTTTTGAACGGTTCATTGTTTTCCACACTGGCGTACGCCGCGCCCATCACACATTTCCAGGGTTTTAGGAGCATAAATTGCACATCTAACTAGTTGACTACCTATTACACTTTTGAAGGCCCTGGAACACCAGGATAATGAAATTACCCACAAAATGACCCCATTTTGGAAAGCTAACACCCCAACATATAATCTATGAGGCATAATGAGTCTTTTGAACGGTTCATTGTTTTCCAGAAGTTTTTGGAACACGTGGAAAAAAAATGAAAACGCATTTTTTTTAAACAAAGTTGTGCGTTTCTAAGATATTTCCAACACATAGCATTTAGATAGCAAAAATGACACCCCAAAATACATTCTGCTACTCCTCCTGAGTAAAACGATACCCCATGTGTGAGACTACACAGCCTGACCACATACAGAGATCAAACATGCAAGGAACACGGTCCTGTGTTCCAGAGACACATAGCATGCACATACCAAGAGTTACACCCCAAAATACATTATGCTGAGCAAAGCGTAAACAAAAGATTACCTGTGGTAATAGTAGCGCAGTTCTACACAGCAGGATAGCACTGGTCCAGGCAGCAGGCAGGGACTTGGTCAGCAACGGCATACACAATTGTCCAGGCAGGGATACTGTCCCGTCAGGGTTAGTGCAGGTGGTCAGTTCATGCACCAGGCAGAGGCATGATGGCATAGGTCCTACAGGCAGAAGTAGGGCCTCGTTCAGGACAGAATTGGGGACAGGGGTGGAGGCTTCTTCCCACCCAAATCTCTTTGAAGCCTCCGGGCAACCAGACCCTAATCTAGAATGAGAAAACAAAAACAATTGTTTTCTTCATCCAGAAAAACAAATTCTGGAGCCCCTCACATATGTGAGACCCCTGTGCTATGAATCCCACTAGTCCACTGGCAGGGTAAAAGATCAGTCCAAGAGGCAGGCAAAAAGAATGGTCAAACAGTCCAGGGTCAGTTCCAGATCAGGCAGAGGTATAAACAGAATCGGTAGGCATAAGCATGGTCAAATAACAGTCCAGGGTCAGTTCCAAATCAGGCAGAGGTATAAACAGAATCGGTAGGCAGAATCGTGGTCAAATAACAAGCCGGGGTCATAAGCAGAGGTATAAGGGGTGTGAAGGTAAATGGCAGAAAGTGACTAATAATTTAGTGAGGTATGGTAACGGGCGAAACAACCAACCACGCAGAGGGCTGGTTGGGAAGGGCATTTAGGACAAAAATAAATGGTGTCTCTTCTCACTCCTGCTTTGGAGCACACCTTGCATCTTTTTTGGCATTTATGGCCTGTTGGTCTGGGAGGGAGTTTATCTGGAAAGTGGCGCTCGTTGAGTCGGCTAACCACATCGGATCGAATGTATGCTGGTGGGTTGCTGGGATATAAAAGGGCAGTGGTGATTTCCTCCAGGTAGAAAAGGTAGGGTTTGGGTCTTGGAGTGGATTTCCGATATATCACATATGTGTTGTACGCGGCCAAATTGAACAAATAAATTGAAACTTTTTTATACCACTGGTATGATCTTCTTGTAGAAAGGTAGGGTTCCAGCATCTGGTCGTTCAAATCGACACCCCCCATGAACTTATTGTAGTCATAAATGCATTTCGGTTTCTGGATTAGCCCATTCCTTGTTCTGGTCTCAACGAATGTGTTGTTGTGGATGGTAGAAAGCACGTACACATCCCTTTTGTCCCTCCATTTCACAGCCAGAACTTCCTCTGTACGTAAACTCGCCGTCTCCCCTTTTTCTAATTTTTTGACGACAAGACTTTGAGGAAAGCCCTTCCGGTTCGATCGCACGGTGCCGCATGCTGGGGTTTTTTTTTGGAAAAGGTTTCGGAACAGGGGCAAATTTGTGTAGAAATTGTCCACATATAAGTGGTATCCTTTCTCCAGGAGTGGGTTCAGGAGTTGCCAAACAATTTTCCCGCTGGTTCCTACGTAGTCTGGACAATTAGGGGGGTGTAGCTGGCTGCCCTTTCCTTCGTATACGTTGAAGGCATACGTATAACCTGTGGCTCGGTCACATAATTTATAGAGCTTCACCCCATAGCGGGCCCTTTTACTGGGAATGAATTGTTTTATGCCCAGCCTGCCAGAAAATTTTACTAAGGATTCGTCTACACATATTTGTTGGTCCGGGGTAAACAACTGGGGGAAAATTTCGGAAAAATAATTAAGTAGTGGCCGAATTTTATAAAGTTTATCAAAACTTGGGTCATTTCGGGGAGGGCACTGGGTATTGTCGTTGTAGTGTAGGAATCTCATTATCAATTGATATCTGGTCCTGGGCATTTTTGAGGAAAAGATGGGCATGTGGTAGATGGGGCGGTTTGACCAATAGGCACGTAGCTGGTTTTTGTGGTTTAGTCCCATACAGAATATGAGGCCCAAAAAAATGTTAAACTCTTCCACTGTTAGGGCTCTCCACTCGAAGGGACGGGCATAATAGGATGTGGGGTTACTGGAAATAAATTGTTCTGCATAAAGATTGCACTGGGTAACAATTGAGGCAAGCATGTTGTCGGTGAAAATTAAATTAAAAAAGTTAATCGGGGGAAAATTTTCTGTGTCCACCTGGACTCCTGGCTGGGCAGTGAAGGGGGGAATGTTGGCTTCTCCTGAATTAGAAGGAAGCCACAGGGGGTTCTGAAGGGAATAGGGAAGGCTGGCATGGGACCTAACCCTTTGGGACTGAGGTGACACCCCACTGGTACGTGGTCTTGCTTGCTGAGGTATTGCGGTACTGGTGGATGGCACAGCGGTGCTGGTGGATGGCACTGCCTCCTTAGCAATACGCCTTCTTCTGGCGGGTGGACCCTCCTCCTCCTCTTCTTCTTCTTCCTCGTCCTCCTCTTCCTCCTCCTCGTCCTCCTCCTCAGATGTCTCTTCTCCACTGCTGACTATCGGCTCATAGTTGACGTCAGATTTGTTGTCGGAATTTTCAGGGGAATCCGAATCGCAGAGCTCCCCGTTGCTCTCGTCAGCCGCCATAATTTCATATGCCTCCTCGAGTGAAAAGGATCTTTTAGCCATTGTTGGCACTGATGAGACTGACAGGTGGCACTGACGGCAAATGGCACGGACTGATGGCAGATGGCACTGATGGCAGGTAGCACTAATGGCAGGTAGCACTAATGGCAGCTGGCACGGGCAGATAGCACTGATGACAGATAGCACTGATGACAGATAGCACTGATGACAGATGGCACTGATGACAGATGGCAGATGGCACGGGCAGGTGGCACGGGCAGATAGCACTGATGGCAGGTGGCACAGGCAGATGGCACAGGCAGAGGGCACTGATGGTAGATTGCACTGGCAGGTGGCACTGATGGGAGATTGCACTGGCAGGTGACACTGATGGCAAATTACACTAATTGCAGGTAGCACTAATGGCAGCTGGCACGGGCAGATGGCACGGATGGCACGGATGGCAGATGGCACCGATGACACTGGCAGATGGCACGGGCAGATGGCACGGGCAGATGGCACTGATGACAGATGGCACGGGCAGGTGGCACGGGCAGGTGGCACGGGCAGATAGCACTGATGGCAGGTGGCACAGGCAGATGGCACAGGCAGGTGGCACAGGCAGGTGGCACTGATGGTAGATTGCACTGGCAGGTGGCACTGATGGTAGATTGCACTAGCAGGTGACACTGATGGCAGATTGCACTGATGGCAGATGGCACTTACGGCAGATGGCAGGTGGCACTGATGGCAGGGGCAGGTGGCACTGATGGCAGGGGCAGATGGCACTGATGGCAGGGGCAGATGGCACTGATGGCAGGGGCAGATGGCACTGGGGGCAGGTGGCACTGATGGCAGGGACAGGTGGCACAGGCTGTTTGCACTGGCAGGTGGCACAGGCTGTTTGCACTGGCAGGTGGCACTGGCAGAGACACTGGCGCTGTTTTTAAACTTTAACTTTTTTTTTTTTTACTCACTGACTGTAACTGCTTTCACTCTCTCTCCTCACACGCTGTGTGTGAGGAGAGAAAGCCGGCGATGAGAGATGATCTCATTTGTTTACAATTGAGATCATCTCTCATTGGACATCGGGATCGAGTGCTGAATGGCCTCTGCGATTGGCCATTCAGCACGATCTGTGATTGGCTGTGTCCAAGGGACACGGCCAACACAGTTTTTTGCCGATGCGCGCTCGCGGGGACGCGCAGGGAGCGGGGAAAGGCTGTCACGTCCAAAGACGTCAACCCGGCGCCTCAGGTTTGCGCGGTTCACGTCTTTGAACGTGACAGGGAAACGAAGTGGTTAACACACCTGGGGCCAGATTCAGGTACATCTGCGCATTATTGGACCGGCGTAGCGCACCGCCTTTAACTTAGACTGGCGCAATGTAGCGGCGCAATCACCCTATTCTCATCGCTTTTATGCAGAAATTAGCGCCTGCGCAACGTTATTTCTGAGGCGCAAGGCGGAGTAATCCAAATTGGGAAGGACGTGGGCATGTTACATTGAAATGAGCCGTGACCCCATGCAAATGAAGGGCCGGCCGGCTCGCGCATGCGCGCTTGAAGCAAACCATGTCAGCACCTCTGTGCGCATGCTCCTAACTCAGGAACAGCGCAATCAGTGAAATTGGAAGTGGACTAGGGCAAAATCATGAACTAAGCAGACAGCATAAATAGACAGACACAAACGCACTTCCTTTGCAAAAGTACATCCCTTTGTATCCCTCCCTATACAGCAAGGTGCTTTTGTTCTGTTGTTAGTTGCGTTGTGGTTTGTCTTTGTGATATTTGTGGACTGTGTGATCTTGTGTTTGTTAGAAGATATTTGTAAGTGATTTTTGGTGACTGCTTGTGATAGTTTTTGACTGTTAGTTTTTTGTTCGTTTTTTTTATTGCTTGATTTTTCCTGCTTGTTTTTGTGAGTGATTTTTCCTGCTTGTTTTTGTGAGTGATTTTTCCTGCTTGTTTTTGTGAGTGATTTTTGCTGACTGTTTGGAAAAGAGTTTTTGTCTGAGTATGATGGAGAGAAAGAGGAAGTTAAATTTTACTTTGGGGAAGAAACGAATTCTTGCCCGGCCCATTTCCGAATATGGGCGTTACCTCCACGGCCCGGACAGTGCCAACACCACCCCGGCCAGGAGGAGAGAGATTTTGGACAGGATTACTGACGAGGTGAATGCATCGGGGGGGGGGGAGACCCGGACACGGTCGGGGATTGAAAATAAAATAAAAAATCAATGACCTCGGCGTCTGGTCAAAAAGAAGCTGGCCAAAATGCTAGCCCATGCCAGGGGCACAGGAGGGGGCCCACCATGCCCTGTTAGGCTGACAGCGGAGGAGCGTGCGGTGGCCCAGACCTTTCATAGACAAGAAGTGGAGGGCCTGCCCGGCTATGACTCAAGTCATGAAGACGTGATTCCAGGTAAGGTTTTTTTGCCCTATCAGGTGTGTAGCATGTGTGGGGGAGGGGGTGAAAGGGAATATGTGGCAAGTGTGTGGATTCTCCAACCTGTGAATGTTTTGTGTCATCCACAGATGTGCAGGAGGGTGCTGGGCCATCTGGGCTGACCGCACCATCCCCAGGACAGCAGCCTGATGAGGACCCCCCGACATGGCCGGAGTCCTCGGAGGAGGTTGAAGAGGAGGAGGTTGAAGAGGAGGAGGTTGAAGAGGAGGAGGTTGAGGAGGAGGAGTTTGAGGAGGAGGAGGAGTCCATGTCAGGCACTGGACTTTTGTTTTTGGAGGACTCTTCCCCTCTGGCTGGCAGCAGCCCTCCATAAGGGGTAGCCCCCACCACTCCTCCCCCAACAGGGCTCCCCTCCCAAGGGCCTCCCCTTCTCCCCGGCCACAAGCATCAGCTGGAGGCAGGAAGGCGACCCAGAAGACCAGGGGGTGGCCGATCTTCTGCCCACCACTCTGAGAAAGGACCAGTTCCTTCAGACCCGCCATCTGGGAGAGGTCAGCCAGACTTTGGGGCGGATGGAGGAGAGCCTGTCCTCCATAAAGGATACGCTTGGGAACCTGGACTGCCACTCCCGGGCTCTTACAAACTGCCTAAACGACCTGGAGACTACAACATCATGCGTTGGGCAGGATGTGAGGGCCCTCACCCAGGCTATCCAGGCCAATACGGCATCATTAAGTGCTGGCCTAGACAGAATTGCCGTGGCCTTGGAGGGCAGGCCGCCAGGTGGGCAGAGACCAGGGGCTGCTCCTCCTTCCCCGGTTTACCCCCTCCCCCATGAGTCTCCCCTGAGGAGCCGGGGGCGTGGCTGTGGGCGCCCCAGGCGTGGCTCACGTAAACGGCATTAATTTGTTTTTCCCCTTTTTTTTTGGCTTGGTTTTTTTTTTTTGGCCATTTTTTTTTTTGCTGGAAAATTTTTGTTTCTGCTGGGCATTTTTTTTTTTTTTGGGTTGTGAATGCTGTTTGAATGTGGGGGTGACATTCCTGCGGGAAAAGGGGTGTCACCCTCAATTTTGGTGGAGAAGGGTTCCCCAGGACCAGGGAGAAGTGATCCCCAGGTCCGTGTGAATGGTGTATGAATGTACAGTGACATAATTGGAGCCTTGGCGTGGCGTTGCTGCTCACAAGTCCTGCATTGTGGACTGGTGCCAATCCAATTTGATGAGGATGTGGTGTGTGTGTGCTAGGGACCACAGTGGTGTGCATGCATGCATTCTCATTGTGCCATGATTAATGTGTGTGTTTAACGTGCAAAGATGCATAATGTGAGCTGGCATGAGATGGGGTCATGAGATGGGGTCCCAGTGCATATGCAGAGTCACCTTGAAGGGAAAAGACAGGAGGATGTTAGTAGTGCATGTGCCCCTTGTGATGTGTGCATCATGGGGGGGGCCAGTCATGCCTGCCACCCATGTCACTCACCAACCAGCCAGCTGTCCCCATACATGTTCTGTTCGAAATCTGTGGGGATGGGGCTCTGATTGTATATGTAGCTGTCATGGGTGTCATGGGTAGTGTCATGTGTTGGGCTGGTGATGTCCTCCTGCAGGGTTGTGGTTAATTCCATGATGGCATGAGGGGTGAATCTGAAGATGCGAGACACCTCAGAATCACTCATGCCATAGATGTCTATGCGTGTGTGATATATCCTCTCCCGTGAAGAGTGAAGAGTGAAGAGTGAGGGGCTTGTATCAGATAAGAATATTGTATAAGATTAGATTAAATTTTAAAGTTTATATAAGCCAAAAAAAAGTTTTCCAAAAAAAAAAAAAAATCCTGTGCCCTCCTCAGTGCCCTCCTCCTTCTTTGCTCATCTAAAGTCAGTAGTATAGCTATGAGCATGGATGCCACTGGCATGTTGGCATACAGTTTGTTGGGCAACACGTTTGACTGCTCAGCTCCTCACTAACAGTGTTGCTTTATCTGACATGTAGACGAATTGTCTAATTTTATTCCACCTTTTATATGGTCTGACAGGACATTTAGCTGTTGCGCACAGCGCGTAGCCTGCGCTGCACCAACGTTCTTTTGTGGATCCCCGTAACTCCCTCATTAGCATATTTGAATAGCAAATCAATGGTTTGTCTAGCGCAGTTTTTCGCGGACGGATGCGCCTGTCTAACGAAATTACGCTGGACAAAAAAAAGTAGATTTCTTGCGTATCTCGTTTTGGGAATGCCGTGCATTGAAACGCATGCGCACAATTAGACTTACGCTGTGCATCTCCTGTTACGCCGGCGTAATCGCTCTGTGAATCTGGCCCCTGGTGTATGTATGGGTTTTAAGTTTCTGTTGAAGACTTTTCAAATCTTTTGCACAGTTGACTTTATACATTTTTTAAGCTTATGTTTATGTTTACACATGCACATTTCAATTATTATAAGGCACTTATTATTAATAAAAGCACGACATGTCTTTGATATTTTGATTTATGGTATGTGTTATCCTGCAGCTGCAGCTAAATGTAAGTTTGTTTGCACAATCTGTTGCGCAGTATATTTTGCTTATTTTAAATAGATAAACTTGGTCCATATTACCATAACATTACTAATTAGGATGACTTCCTAAAGAGATACCTATTTTCATTATCCTAACAGTTTTAGAGCCTCTAGACAATATTACTAGAGACACAAATAAAGACATATGTTAGAAGTAGACCATTATGATACAAAAAAAAAAGAACTACAGGCAGTTCCCGAGTTACGAACGACTCCTACTTATGAACGGCCTCAAATGCTGGCCACTTGTGCTACACGCTGGTCCTGAATACCTCTGAGCACCTGCAGACACATCCCACACTGCATGGCCAGAAGAGCCCCAGATATCATAACAAGCGCCTGGAACATCCCATATCCAGGCACAGGTGGAAGTTATACTTATGAATGCAGTGTTCCGACCGGAAGTTACACTTACAAATGCATTGTTGCGACTTACGGATAACTTCGACTTAAGGCCCGTACACATGATCTGACTTTTTGACAACAAACCTCAGACGGACCTGTTTTTGCAGACAAACTTTTCCGCTTTTTCATTCGACAAATGTTTGCTGTGTGAACAGACAAACTTTCCGGTAACAAATGTCCTACTTCAGCTAATCTGGTTGTGTGTACACAAGTCAATCAGACTAAAGTCCAAAGTACAAACACGCATTTTATTTAGTATTGGTTCTGAGCATGTGTGTTTGTACTTTGGACTTTAGTCTGATCGACTTGTGTACACACAATCAGATTAGCTGACATAGGACATTTGTTGACAGAGAGATTGTCTGTTCACACAGCAAACATTTGTCTGATAAAAAAGCAAAAAAGTTTGTCTGCAAAAACAGGTCCGTCAAAGGTTTGTTGTCAAAAAGTCTGATCGTGTGTACGGGCCTTAAGTCAAAGTTATTCATAAGTCGCAACATTGTATTTGTAAGTATAACTTCCAGTCGGAACACTGCATTCATAAGTATAACTTCCACCTGTGCCTAGATGTGGGATGTCATGGGTGCTTGTTATGATATCTGTGGTATTTATCTGGAGGTGCTCGAAGGTATCCAGGACCAGCGTGGAGCACACGTGGCCGGCATTTGAGGCCGTTCATGAGAAGGAGACGTTCGTAACTCGGGGACTGCCTGTTAGAACGGTTTTGCTTCTTCAATGGATTAACTTCCCAGAATCCAAGTTCAGTAGTAGAGTGTGCAAAGCTTAAAATGTATTGAATAACGCCACCTTATGGAATAATTTAGTATCAGCAGGGTCAGCTGGAAAATTATCTGAAATGTACAAATTCAAAGCCATCATAAATAACTGTTGCAAAACTATTATTGTTGGATAATATATAAAGTATATATGTAAAGCTGGGTTGGGGAAGTGGATTTCTGCCGAATACAGAAAAGGATTTTTCCTTCATTGTAGTTTTGAATGGCACAGCTGCAGACTTTGCAGCATGCAGATTACTTACTGATATAAACCATCAACATAATAGGGAATGTTCACTCAACTTAGTAAATGAACAAAAGATGCATTTATTTCAGTAATCCAATCGTGTGCAAGGCAAAATTTTATTTTATTTTTATATTTCCCTGCACTGATTTCACTACTCCTTTAATCAATCAATCCTTATCTCTCTGTCCTCTGCTTATCCATGTATTAATCTCCACTACAATTTAATTCTTGTTACTATAATTGCCCTCCATCCATCCATCTATCACCTGCGTGTCCTCCAGTTTGTCCGCCAGTCCCAACGATTTTTTGTTTAATGACCTAAGTCAGACTAGTCGTTCTGAAAATTCCCAAGGGAAAGCGCTGTTTACATACCAAAAGTGTTAGTTTCTAGAGGTACATGTTAGCACAAGGGAAAAGTGAAATGAATGACTGTAAATGGCTTCAGACGTTATGAATCAGCATATGCACAGGTCATATTAGAAGTTTTACTTAGGTCTAGCTTACGTGAGATGAAAGTTTGGCAAAGTGTAAAGTAATGCCAGTGGAATGGGACTGAACCCCCAGACATTTGTCTGCTAAACTTTGCATCAAAAGATAAAAGTCTTCTAGTGTGAACAATGAAGTCATGAATAAAAAGTGTCAAAGCCAGTATGTGTCATTGCCCTCCTATATATCCTCATGTTGCGCATATACTGTAATATACTGTTGTATCACAAATTACAGTGCATAAAATGACATAAGTAACAAAACCAGCAAGTAATATTACCACGATTGATGCATTCAACATGGCAAAATCTATAGCCAAAGGGGGTTGGCGGCTTACCTCTATCCTCCGCCTCACACACGCACACGCCGGCATATGTTGGTTGGTGTCCACACAGGGGCCCCAGCAGGGAGGGCCCTTGCCGCATCGCTGCATCCTTCTGCAGTCCGGTCGGCCGTGTACCATAACCGCGCGGTACAGGAGATTCAGTTTGCTGTTCCCGGGGCCGGACTGAAAGGAAGTGAACACTCAGTGTGTGCACTTCCTGTTAGTCCGGCCGGGAACAGGAACCTAAATCTCCTGTATCGCGCGGTTATGGTACACGGCCGACCGGACTGCAGGAGGACGCAGCGGTGCAGCAAGGGCCCTCCCTGCTGGGGCCCCTGGCCAGCTCGGGCCCCAGGCAATTGCTTGCTTTGCCTGTCGGGCTCCGACGGGCCTGACTGTAGTTAGATCATTATACGATAAAGTCACATAGGTTGTTTTGCATATGGTCACTGAACCTACAGTTTCCTGCTTGTTTCAGAACTGATAAAACCAAGCCGTGATGTGACTCTTCCTGGAATAAGCTTTGAGGTTAATATATATTGTACAGGTAGCCAGGTGCTTGGCTAAGAATGGAGAGTGAGAGAGACACTGGCTGCAGCTTCTCTCTGTGAATACTGCCCTGCTGTGCTGAACTGGTTAACAGCTATATAAACAATTGCAGGAGCTGCTGAGCAGGAAGAGTTCAAAAGACTGAGTGAGACAGCACTGCACTGTGGGAACTGTTGTCCAGAGGAGAAATAATACAGTAATCAAGAGCTTTTGAACTGCATTTCCCAGAGAGATTGCCTAGAGGAGAGGAAAGAGCTGCATTTTCCCAGGATGTGAAGGAAACAGCTTCCTTTTTCTGTGAGGGAGACCAGATAGTACACATCGTTATCCAGGGTGCACCATCACTGCTGCATATTGGTGGCCTGAGTGGGATCCGAAGCACTGATTTTGGGAATCAGAGAGTGGAATAATTAATGCGTGTGACTGGATGGTGAGCTGCAATGTAGCTGGGACTAGTGGACTGCTGCTGCTGAAATTTACTATCTGCAGCTAGAAAGACTGAGGCCCAGATTCAGGTACATCTGCGCATTATTGGACCGGCGTAGCGCACCGCCTTTATGTTAGACTTGCGCAATTTTGCCGCGTAATCCCCCTATTCTCGTAGCTTTTGCGCAGGAAATTGCGCATGCGTACCGTTTTTTCCGAGGCATAAGGAGGAGTAATACAAATTGGGAAGGACGTGGGCTTGTTACATTTAAATGAGCCGTGACCCCATGCAAATGAAGGGCCGGCCGGCTCGCGCATGCGCGCTTGAAGCAGACCATGTCAGCTCCGCTGTGCGCATGCTCACAACTCGGGAGCGGCGCAATCACTGAAATAGGAAATTCACTAGGGCAACGTTGTGAACTACGCAAACAGCATAAATAGACACACACAAACGCACTTGCATTACAAAAGTACATCCCTTTGTCCCTTCCCATTTAACCAAGTGCTTTTGTCCTGTTGTTCGTTGCGGTGTGTTTTGTAGTTGTCAGATTAGTGTTCTGTGTGATCAACTGTTTGTTAGTAGATCTTTGAAAGTGTTTTTTGATAAGTGTTTGAGAGACTGTTTGTTTGATTGATATATTTCTGTTTGTTTGTTTTCCTGCTGTTTTTTTGTTGTGTTTTTTTTGTGACTGTTTCTTGCTGAGTAGTTTTCTCTTTGTGTGTGTTCTTGCTTGATTGGTTGTGCTTGTTTGTGTGAGTGAATTTTGTTGACTGGGAGTGATTTTTTTGGGAAGTATGACAGAGAGAAAGAGAAAGCTCAATTTTACAGTTGGGGAAAAACAAATTCTTGCCCGGGCCATTAGCGAGTATGGGCGTTTCCTCCATGGCCCAGACAGTGCCAACACCACCCTGGCCAGGAGGAGGGAGATTTTGGATATGATCACTGAGCAGGTCAATTCAGCGGGGCAGGGGGAGACACGGACCCGGTCTGGGATTGACAAAAAAATCAATGACCTCCGGCGTCTGGTCAAACAGAAGCTGGCCAGAATGCATGCCCATGCCAGGGGCACAGGAGGGGGCCCACCATGCCGTATTAGGCTGACAGCGGAGGACCGTGCGGTGGCCCTAACCTTTCATCGGCATGAAGTTGAGGGCCTGCCCGGCTTTGACTCAAGTCCGGAGCCCGTGGTGCCAGGTAAGTTTTTTTTTTAATATCAGGTGTGTAGCATGTATGGGGGAGGGGGTGAAAGGGAATATGTGGCAAGTGTGTGGATCCTCCAACCTGTGAATGTTTTGTGTCATCCACAGATGTGCAGGAGGGTGCAGGGCCATCTGGCCTGACCGCACCAACCCCAGGACAGCAGCCTAATGAGGCCCCCCAACAAGGCCAGAGTCCGCGGAGGAGGTTCATGAGGAGGAGGAGAATCATGAGGAGGAGGAGAATCATGAGGAGGAGGAGTCCATGTCAGGCACTGGACGTTTGGTTTTTGAGGACTCTTCCCCTCTGGCTGGCAGCAGGCAGCCCTCCCTAAGGGGGAGCCCCCCCCCCTCCTCCCCCAACATGGCTCCCCTCACAAGGGCCTCCCCTTCTCCCCGGCCACAAGCATCAGCTGGAGGCAGGATTTCATCCCAGAACACCAGGGGGGTGGCCGATCTCCTGCCCGCCACTCTGAGAAGGTACCAGTTCCTCCAGACCCGCCATCTGGGACAGGTCAGCCAGACATTGGTGCGGATGGAGGAGAGCCTGTCCTCCATCAAGGATACGCTGGGGAACCTGGACTCCCACTCCCGGGCTTTCACAACCTGCCTAAACGAACTGCAGACGACATCAGCAGGCGTTGGGCAGGATGTGAGGGCCCTTACCCTGGCTATCCAGGCCAACACGGCAACACTTGGTGCTGCCCTGGACAAAATAGCCGTGGCCTTGGAGGGCAGGCCGCCAGGTGGGCAGAGATCAGGGGCTGCTCCTCCTTCCCCGGTTTTACCCCTCCCCCATGAGTCTCCCCTGAGAAGCCGGGGCCGTGGCCGGGGGCGCCCCAGGCGTGGCTCACGCAAAGGGCATTAATTTTGCTTTTGCAGGTAGATTTTTTAATTCTTTTTTTGGGGTTGTGAATGCTGTTTGAATGTGGGGGTGACATTCCTGCCGGAAAAGGGGTGTCACCCTCAATTTTGGTGGAGTATGGTTCCCCAGGACCAGGGAGAAGTGATCCCCAGGTCCGTATGAATGGTGTATGAATGTACAGTGACATAATTGGAGCCTTGGCGTGGCGTTGCTGCTCACAAGTCCAGCATGGTGGACTGGTGCCAATCCAATTTGATGTGGATGTGGGGTGTGTGTGCTAGGGACCACAGTGGTGTGCATGCATGCATTCTCATTGTGCCATGATTAATGTGTGTGTTTAACGTGCAAAGATGCCCAATGTGAGTTGTCTCCTGGCTGCTCTTCCCTCAGAAGACAGGGTAGCCTCGGTTAGGGGGGGATTGTCTGGTTCAGGGGTCAGGTCATCATGTAGGGCAATCTGCAGGCCCTTTCTTACTGCGAAGTTGTGCAGCATGCAACATGCACCGATGATCTGGCACACAAAGTTTGGGGAATACAAGAGGGTACCCCTAGACTTATCCAGGCATCGGAAACGTGACTTTAGTAGGCCAAAGGTGCGCTCCACCACTGCTCGTGTTTGGGCATGTGCTTGATTGTATCTTTCCTCTCCTGGAGTTTGGGGGTTCCGGATAGGAGTCATGAGATGGGGTCCCAGTGGATATGAGTCACTTGTAAGGGAAAAGACAGGAGGATGTTAGTCATGCATGTGGCCCTTGTGATGTGTGCATCATGGGAGGGGATAGTCATGCCTGACTCCCATGTCACTCACCAACCAGCCAGGTGTCCCCATACACGTTCTGATCGAATTCCATTCGGATGTGGCATTGATTGTATATGTAGCTGTCATGGCTGGACCCTGGGTGTTTGGCACGGACGTGCCATATGAGGCCTTGGGCATCGACTATCACCTGTACATTGATGGAATGCCAATGCTTCCGATTGCGGTACATGTGCTCTGTCTCATGGGGGGGCTGGAGTGCCACATGTGTGCAATCAATGGCCCCCACAGTGCGTGGGAATCTGGCAATTCTGTAGAAATCTGTCATTGCCTTCAGTCGCAGCTCCTCAGTGGTGGGTTTGATGATTTGGTTGGCCATGCGTCTGAGGATTGCAGGGACAACCTGGTGCACACATCTGCTCATGGAGGATTGTGACATCGCAGCCACCACTCCACTTGTTCTTTGAAAAGAGCCACTGGCAAGGACATGGAGTGTTGCCATGACCTTGACCAGTGGCTGCACTGCATGTGAGCTGTGTGTTGTGCTGGTGATGTCCTCCTGCAGGGTTGTGGTTAATTCCAGGATGACATGAGGGGTGAATCTGAAGATGCGAAACACCTCAGAATCACTCATGCCAAACAGGTCTATGCGGGTGCGGTATATCCTCTCCCGTGCCATCCTCCGTGCCATCCTCCGTGCCCTCATCCTTCTTTGTTCATCTAAAGTCAGTAGTATAGCTATGTGCGACGATGCCCCTGGCATGTTGGCATACAGATTGTTGTGCAACACGTGTGACTGCTGAGCTCCTCACTAACAGTGTTGCTTTATCTAACAAGTAGACTTTTTTTCTCTTTTTAGACCAGCTTTTATATGGTCTAATTTTAGACAGGACATTTTGCTGTTGCGCACACTGCGCTGCCCCAACGTTCTTTTGTGGATCCCCATAAGTCCCTCATTAGCATATTTGACTAGCAAATCAATGGTCTGTGTAGCGCACTTTTGCGCGGACGGATGCGCCAGTCTAACGAAATTACGCGGGACAAAAAAAAGTAGATTTTTTGCGTATCTCGTTCTGGGGATGCCGTGCATCGAAACGCACGCGCACATTTCGACTTACGCACGCGCATCTCCTGTTGCGCAGGCGTAATCGCTCTGTGAATCTGAGCCTGAACCTTTTAGGAACTGACTATACAACCATCTAGTAGCCTTATTGCTGCCTGCACGCTTGACTGGTTTTATTCTCATTTGCACCAATATTACAATTGGGCCCCAACGCTAGCCGACTGAAGAGGTAGGACTAAATACTGCCCTTTCACAGCTGCTACACTGGGATCTTTGCTTATATGCTCCATATGCTACCCATTCTCCTACAGTGCACTAGTAGACTAGATATAGTATTATGTGTCACTTTACCGTTAAACAGGAAATATGTACTGTTTATTGCTGACTTTGCAGATTCATGAGTTAATTACAGTCTAATGGTACAGAATTCAATTCTAGTTTTGATTTGGTTTGTAATTATACTGTCTAGCAGCCTATGTCTGAAACTACAGTCTGAATGCCCATTTATTCTCACACCACCATTTACTCTAACCCATACCAATACACTGAGTCAACTTACCACTACACAGTCTTGTGTCTTTTTTCTAATACTAATTCACAGTTGAGTTAAAGGGGTTGTAAAGTTTTGTCTTTTATTTTCTAAATTGGTTCCTTTAAGCTAGTGTATTGTTAGTTCACTTACCTTTTCCTTCGATTTCCATTCTAAAAAATGTTTTTCTTTGTTTGAATTTCCCACTTCCTGTTTCTCCTCAGTAAGCTTTCCACCATCATCCGAATGGTGGAAAGTCATTTAGAACAGCTTACTGAACAGCTTACTGAGGAGGAACAGGGAGTGAGAAATTCAGACAAAGAAAACAAAGGAAAAAAAACATTTAGAAGGGAAATTGAAGGAAAAGGTAAGTGGACCAACAATGCACTAGCTTAAAGTAACCTATTTAGAAAATAAAAAACAAACCTTTACAACACCTTTAAACGTAGCCACATGTGTGTTCCTATAAGTGTGTGCATTAACTTTCACTCCACCTGGAGTGCCAGAGGGGCTGAGGTTGTTCTTGGAGTCAAGGAGCGGAAGAGTTTAATAAAAGACCACATAGATGAGTTCTTGCTGAAAAAACGTATTTAAAAAAAAAGTCTTTTAAGTAGCAGACAGTATGGATTCATGAATGACAGAAGTTGGAGGTTAGTGAAACCTTGGACAGAGGTGTGGCTGTGGTACTTGGGTTTTGCAGAAGCATTTGACACAGTTCCCCACACACGACTAATGTGTAAAGTAAAGTCTACAGGCTTGGAAAAATCTTTTTGTAAATGTAAAGAACACTGGTTAAAAGACCAAATTCAGAGAGTAATGGTTAATGATTTTTACTCTGAATTGTCTAACATTATCAGTGGAGTACCACATGGTTCAGTGTTGAGATTAGTTCTTTTTATTATTTTTATAAATGATATAGGGTCTGGGAATAAAAGTAACATTTCAGTCTTTGCAGATAACACCAAGCTATGCATTGGAATAACAGCCTTACATGGTGTCTCCAACTTACAAGCCGACCTCCATGCACTGTTTAATTGGGCAACTATGTGACAAATGAGGTTTAATGTTGATACATTTAAAGTTATGCACTTGGGGGCTAACAATATGCATGCATCATACATACTAGGGGAGTATAACTTGGGGAATTAGTGGTGGAGAAGAATCTGGGGGTTTTGGTAGATCATAAGCTTAATAATAGCATGCAATACCAAGCTGCTGTATCCTATGCGAACAAAAATATGTTTTGTACTAAGAGAGAAATATATAATGTTGTCCTGTACAACCATTAGTAAAACCTCATCTGGAATATGCAGTTCAGTTTTGGCACCAGTTAACAAAAAGGATATCGGGGAACTGGAGAAAGTGCAGCGAAGGGCAACCAAATTGATAAGAAGCATGGAGGAGGTTGGCTATGAGGATAGATTAGAGGAACTGAATTTATTTTCTCTTGAGAAGAGGAGATTAATGGGTAAATGATCAACATGTATAA
The DNA here is from genome assembly GCA_029574335.1 of Rana kukunoris. Lineage (NCBI taxonomy): Eukaryota > Metazoa > Chordata > Amphibia > Anura > Ranidae > Rana > Rana kukunoris. The sequence continues at coordinate 448,012,653 of CM056049.1, read as the reverse complement.
ATACATAAGTGGTCCATATAGTGAACTTAGATCTGAAGGAAAAGAGATTTAATCTGGAAGGGTTCCCTTCCAGTAAGAGTGGTAAAAATATGGAATAGGCTCCCCCCAGGAGCTGGTTCTAGCTAGCTCAGTAGCTTGCTTTAAAAAACTGGATAATAACATTTATAGGTAAAGTTCATCATGGGGAATATCTGATATTATAGGAAAAAAACACATCTGGGAGAGAAGCCACGGCTGCACACCCCAAAAACAATATGTAATGGAAGGGTTCTCTGAAGGGTTTTTTAACCACTTAAGGACCTTGGGTGTTTTTCAGATTTGGTGTTTACAAGACTAACATTTTTTTTTGCTAGAAAATTACTTAAAACCCCCAAACATTATATATATTTTTTTTCTAACACCCTAGAGAATAAAATGGCGGTCATTGCAATACTTTTTGTCACACTGTATTTGTGCAGCGGTCTTACAAGCGCACTTTTTTTTGAAAAAATTAACTTTTTTGAATTAAAAAATAAGACAACAATAAATTTGGCACAATTTTTTTATATATTGTAAAAGATAATATTACGCCGAGTAAAATTATACCCAACGTGTCACGCTTAAAAATTGCGCCCGTTCGTGGCATGGGGTCAAACTTTTACCCTTAAAAATCTCAATAGGCGAAGTTTAAAGAATTCTACAGGTTGCATTTTTGAGCTACAGAGGAGATATAGGGCTAGAATTATTGCTCTCACTTTAACGATCACGGTGATACCTCACTTGTGTGGTTTGAACACCGTTTTCATATGCGGGTGCTACTCGGTATGCGTTCGCTTCTGCGCGTGAGCTCGTCGGGACGGGCTTTAAAAAAAAAAAAAAATGTTTTGTTTTCTTATTTATTTTATTTTAATTTTTTACACTGAAAAAAAAATTGATCACTTTTATTTCTATTATAAAGAATGTAAACATCCCTTGTAATAGAAACAAGCATGACAGGTCCTCTTAAATATGAGATCTGGGGTCAAAATGATGGCAATATAGCAATTTTGCCATTTGAAAAAATGAAAAAAAAAATTTTCCTTTAAGATGCATGGGCGGGACTAACGTTTTGACGCCACTTCCGCCCTGCTATGCTATGGGGACGGGTGGGGGCCATCTTGCCCTCACTCGCATCCCCACACAGCAGGCAGCAGGACCCGATCGCCTCCTGCGGCTACCGACGGCTCCGGTAAGCGGCGGAGGGCGCGGGAGAGCGGCGGGAGGGGGGGCCCCTTTCCCAACGCCGATAACAGTGATTTTGCGGCGAATCCACTGTGGAGACCACAGTTATCGTAAACAGGACCGCTCATGCTGAAGATGGACACCTGCTGCCGTTACCGAGATATCCATCTTTAAAATACCGACGTATATGTACATGATCGGGTCCTTAAGTGGTTAAGCAGCAACATAGTAGAAAGCAAATAAAATCAAAAAAATACTTTTTAATCAAAATTATATTCAATGCCATGTTCCATTAAAATATAAGCTCTGGGTTTTTAATATGACTGACATTTTGTAATGTAACAATTCATTTAGAAATGTGTCCATTGCTATACTTGGAAAATTTACTGATTCAGTAACCAGAGCTCATATTTTAATGGAAAATGACATTGAATATCATTTTGATAATAAAGTATTTTATTAATAAAAAACGTTCTTTGCTTTCTACTATATTGCTGCCTAAAAACCTCTTGGGGAAACCCTTCAATATCTGATTGCCTCTCGGAAGGATCACGAAGGAATCTTTTCCCCTCCTGAAGCAAATTGGATCATGCTTTGCCAGAGTTTTTTGCCTTCCTCTGGAGCAAATATACCACTGCTCATTTTGGGCCAGATTCTCAGCGGCGTTACGATGGAGTATCTCAGATACCCCGTCGTATTGCAGTTTTTTTTTGTCTCGTATCTATGCGCGTGATGCTAAGCATCACTTTTGCATAGATACGCTTCTACATCCGACAAGTGTAAAACCATTACACTTGCGGATCGTAGGTGTAATGACAACTCCGGCCACTAGGTGGCCTTTACGTTGTTTTCGCATTTGCATATGCAAATGCGGTAGTACGCCGATTCTCTATCGCTTTTACGCCGCCCCGTACGTCGTTTTTGTTCGCGTAAGGTTACCCCAGCTTCTATGTGGAGTAACCTTACGCAGTACCGTCGGATGCCGTCAGATGCCATGTTAAGTATGGCGTCGGGTCAGCGTCGGCTTTTTCCGTCGCTTACGTTGTTTTACTAACTCGCTCGCGAATAGGGCATTGCGTAAGCGTCGATCACGTCGTTTTGACGTCGGTTTCAACGACGCTTTCCGACGTGAGCTGGAGCATGCGCACTGGGCTTTTTCCCCGGCCGGCGCATGCGCAGTTCATTCGACGCGGGGGCGCGCTTAATTTAAATACAAGCCTCCCCATTTGAATTGCGCGGGTTTACGCTGCACGATTTACGCGACGCAGGCGAAACCTTCGGAGCAAGTGCTTAGAGAATAAAGCACTTGCTCTAGTACGATGCGGCGGCGTAGTGTAACTGGCTTAGAATTCTTAGAGAATCTGGCCCTTTGTTTCAGTTTTAAAAGTTAGAAATTTAGAATTTGGGTGGATTAATAGGTAAACACTCTTTATCCACGTTCTTTAAATAGAGACTATGATCTTTATTTATTTTTCTGAAAAACTTAATGTTATGTTGTACATATTTTAGAATTTTATGATGTTTTGTCTTTTTACCAGATGGGAGAAAGCAGTTTGGTTTATCCTCTACAGCTGGATACTGGACATCTATGAATATATCAGGATTCTGTCATTTTGAATGAAATTCTATAAAATGCAGGGGGTTAAAATATGTACTTTTCCTTTGTTTGTTTCATTTTGGTTTTCATTTCTTTGAATCATTGCTAGCTGAAAAATACTAAAGGGTTAATTGTATAATGAATGATACGGGATATAACTGTTGAACTCTGAGGGCCAGATTCACATACAATCTGCGGCGGCGTAGCGTAAGCCTTTTACACTACGCTGCCGCAACTTAATGGAGCAAGTGCCGTATTCTCAAAGCACTTGCTCCGTAGTTTGCGGCGGCGTAGTGTAAATGGCCCTGCGTATCCCCGCGTAATTCAAAGGGGGCGGCTTGTGTTTAAATTAGGCGCGCCCCCCGTCGATCGAACTGCGCATGCGCTGGCCGGGAAAAAAGCCCAGTGCGCATGCTCCAGCTCACGTCGGAAAGCGTTGTTGAAACCGACATCAAAACGACGTGATCGTCACTTACGCAATGCCCTATTCGCGAACGACTTAGTAAAACGATGTAACCGACGGAAAAAGATGACGCTGATCCGAAACCATACTTAACATGGCAACGACGGAACTTCGTAAACCTACCCCTCATATAGAAGGGGTAGGTTTACGCTTACGGAAACTATGTAAACGACGACGGGGCGGTGTAAAAATGTTCAGGAATCGGCGTATTAGGCTCATTTGCATAGGCAAATGAGAAAACAGCGTAAAGGCCACCTAGCGGCCAGAAAAGTAATTACATCTACGATCCGACGGTGTAAGTGTTTTACACCTGTCGGATCTTTACTGTATCTATGCGTAAGTGATTCTAGGAATCACACGCATAGATACCCAGTAAAAAAAACAGAGATACGACGGTGTTTCCTGCGATACACCGTTGTATCTCTTTTGAGAATCTGGCCCTGATTCTTTTTGAATAACTCTGATCAGTAGAAGGTTACACATGGCTTAAGAAAGAGCATAGTTTTTTGTTTGAGCTTCAGTTCACATACATACACACCCGACAGTGACAGCTTTCGGCTTCACGGCCGGGCACCCACTGCGCATGCGCGAGCGGCACTGCGCACGCACGAGTGGTGCGGCGCCGTCCGATTGGACAGGCGATCGCCTACAGGGAGGGGCTGCAATAAGGCGATTAAGATAGCCCTCGGCGGAAGGAGGAAGTGGGACAGGACTCCCACTTCAGGAGGAGTGGGACTCCTCCTGAAGCCCCCACTCCCCCCCCCCAAAAAAATTACATGCCAAATGTGGCATGTAAGGGGGCAAGGAGTGGATTAAGCGGAAGTTCCATTTTTGGGTGGAACTCCGCTTTAAATAAATATGACTCTTTTTAATGCAGTAAACCACAGCATGTGGCATGTACATTGTGGTAAAAAAGGACCTAGTTATGCAATAAAACACAACATACCGCATGTGTTTTGTAGTACACCACAGCACAAGTGTGTTGCCCGCTATTGTAATTGTTCATTTTGGGAGCCATCCTAAATGAATTGCACCATGATGCACGGCACTACAACACACATATCACCATGCACTATCCCATAATACAGGTTTAAAGTGGCCCTTAAAAGTATAAAGTCCATTTTATTTTATAAATTCTATTATCTGCTGTAGAAAGTACTGTTCAGAAAGACTGCACTACATTCAACAGATTTTTTTTCATAGTGGATATACTAGCTAAAAATATGTGTGAAAATATTCCTCTTTTTTCCCCGAGAAAATGAACATAGTGTGGCCTTCTGCGGTTTTAATCTCATTCCCTGTTTCATTCGTTATTGTACGTTTTATCTAATGCCATTTTCAACAGTACTCAATTTCAAAACACAGTGGTAGTAAACTGAACAGCTTCCAGGCATTTCCAATATTCAGGGGGGCCATGTGACATTTCAACAGCTGAGCTGGGAATTAACTCCGAAGCTGTGTCTGAAAAGCAATACTTTTTAAAAATGGTCTATTTGCAGAAGACCTGTGATTTGAATAGCTCATTTTTTCCTTTGTGTAAAATTGTTGATGTTTTCAGTAAGGATGTACTGTACATTCAAAATGTGTAATGTTCCTTAGCTGTTTAGGAATTTCTTATTTAGCATTTTTAATATAGAAGGTATATACTGTATTATATACATTATGGACCAGATTCTCAGAGGCGCTACGACAGAGTATCTCAGATACCCCGTCGTATCGCCTTTTTTTTTTGCCGGGTATCTATGCGAGTGATTCCTTGAATCACTTTGGCATAGATACACCTGAACATCCGACAAGTGTAATACCATTATACTTGCGGATCGTAGTTGTAATGACAACTCCAGCCACTAGGTGGCCTTTACGTTGTTTTCTCATTTGCCTATGCAAATGAGGCTACTACGCAGATTCCCGAACGCTTTTACGCCGCCCCGTCGTCGCGTACGTCGTTTTCGTCCGCGTAAGGTTACCCCTGCTAATATGAGGGGTAACCTTACGCAGTACCGTCGGATGTCGTCGGGTGCCGTCGGATGCCATGTTAAGTATGGCGTCGGGTCAGCGTCGGCTTTTTCCGTCGCTTACGTCGTTTTAGGGCATTGCGTAGTGACGATTACGTTGTTTTGACGTCGGTTTCAACGACGCTTTCCGACGTGAGCTGGAGCATGCGCACTGGGCTTTTTCCCCGGCCGGCGCATGCGCAGTTAGATCGACGCGGGGGCACGCTTAATTTAAATACAAGCCGCCCCCTTTGAATTACGCGGCCTTACGCTGGGCCATTTACTCTACGCATCCGCAAACTACGGAGCAAGTGCATGGAAAATACGGCACTTGCTCTGTTACGTTGCGGCGGCGTAGTGTAAAAGGCTTACGCTACGCCAGCGAAATTATATGAGGATCTGGCCCTATATATGTATATATGGCATGTACAACCAACAGAGACAGTTGAAGACAACCCCCAATGACTTGTTTTCCCATTGGACGTTATAAAATATGGATCCTGCAGGGCATAAACACAGCTTGCTTGTTTCAAGGTCACACATTGTTGATCTTGACATTTGGTTATCCCCAGCTGACAATGGCATTGCCAGTGGTCCTGAGCCTCATTGTGATAAAAAGTCTGCGGGTTTTAAATAGTATATCCTTTTATTCTAAATGTTCAAAAACATGCAGGTAAGCCTGCCCTAGACTGATAACCAGAATGTATTTTTTAGAGAATAATATATTTCATTTCATTATTTTGCATAATAGATTAAAGGCATAAGTTGATACGTTTGCAATTAAAAAATCCTAAAATTTGTAGTGGAAACCAAGCTACCTGTTCAGGGCCTTGATTATTTCTCCAGGTAATGCACCACTCCATCCTACTCCTTTTTGTCAATGCCATACATAGTTTTATGAATGAGATAGGCAAAATGACATTTGTAAAGAAAAAAATGTAATTTAAAACTGCTTGCCGCTGTAATGTATTGCCAGATCCTGGCAATATAGATAAAAATCATTGAAAAAAAAACGGCATGGGTTTGCACCAAAATAAAAAGAAAATTGCGTGGGGGACCCTTCAGGTCTGGTATAGATATAAAGGGAAACCCTGCGCCCAAATAAAAAAAAAAATGGTGTGGAGGTCCCCCCCAAAATCCATACCAGGCCCTTCAGGTCTGTTATGGATATTAAGGGGAACCCCGAGCCAAAAGTAAAAGAAATGGTGTAGGGGTTCCCCGTACCAGACCCTTATTTGAGCACACAAACCTGGCAGGCAGCAGGAAAAGGGGGGAAACGAGAGTGGCCCCCCTTCTGAACTGTAACAGGCCACATGCCCTCAACATGGGAAGGGTGCTTTGGGGTCCCTCCAAAAACACCTTGTCCCCATTTTGATGGGGACAAGGGTCTCATCCTCACAACCTTTGCCCCGTAGTTGTGGGGGTCTGCGGGCAGATGACTTATTGGAATCTGAAAGCCCCCTTTAACCACTTGCCCACCGCGTCATAGACATTTTACTGCTACAGTGCGGTGGAGCTACTTTGGGACGACGTCCCTGGGACGTCCTCCCACAATCCTTCACTCGCGCGACCCCTGGGGCGCTCCTGGAATCATCCGTGGTACAGTGTGAGAGGAGAGGGGGGGAGCGTGGCAGCAGCAGCGCTGGGCTGGATCTGTGACAAATGCAGTCACAGATCCAGCCATCCATCCATCCCAGCTCAGCTATCCCTGCGCAATACTCTGCAATACCCCAATACTCTGCAATACCCCAATACCCTGCGCGATACTCTGCAATACCTCAATACCCTGCGCGATTCTCTGCAATACCCCAATACTCTGCAATACTCCAATACTCTGCAATACCCTGCGTGATACTCTGCAATACCCCAATACTCTGCAATACCCTGCGCGATACTCTGCAATACCCTGTGCGATACTCTGCAATACCCCAATACTCTGCAATACCCCAATACTCTGCAATACCCTGCGCGATACTCTGCAATACCCCAATACTCTGCAATACCCAAATACTCTGCAATACCCATTTTTTTAAAGCACCCCTGTCCCGTGTGCTCGCATGCAGAAGTGAACGCATACGTAAGTCCCGCCCACATATGAAAACGGTGTTCAAGCTACACATGTGAGGTATCTCTGCGAACGTTAGAGCCAGAGCAATCATTTAGGCCCTAGACCTCCTAATATATAATGTTTTGAGTTTAATGTTTTTTTCTAGCAAATAAATGATGATTTTTACATGTTGGAGAGAAATGTCAGAATTGGTCTGGGTGTTCTAGAACGCCTGATGGTGCTCCCTGCATGTTGGGCCTCTGTATGTGGCCACGCTGTGTAAAAGTCTCACACATGTGGTATCGCCATACTCAGGAGAAATAGCAGAATGTGTTTTGGGGTGTAATTTGTGGTATGCATATGCTGTGTGTGAGAAATAACCTGCTAATATGACAGAAACAATGGCCCAGATTCACAGAGCGATTACGCCTGCGCAACAGGAGATGCGCGTGCGTAAGTCTAAATGTGCGCGTGCGTTTCGTTGCGTGGCATCCCCAGAACGAGATACGCAAAAAATCTACTTTTTTTTGTCCCGCGGAATTTCGTTAGACTGGCGCATCCGTCTGCGCAAAAGTGCGATAGACACACCATTGATTTGCTAGTCAAATATGCTAATGAGGGACTTACGGGGATCCACAAAACAACGTTGGGGCAGCGCAGGCGACGCAGTGTGCTCAACAGCAAATTGTCCTGTCTAAAATTAGAGCTGATAAAAGCTGGTCTAAAAAAAGAAAAAAAGTCTACTTGTTAGATAAAGCAACACTGTTAGTGAGCAGCTCAGCAGTCACACGTGTTGCTCAACAATCTGTATGCCAACATGCCAGGGGCATCGTCGCGCATAGCTATACTACTGACTTTAGATGAACAAAGAAGGAGGAGGGCACGGAGGATGGCACGGAGGATGGCACGGGAGAGGATATACCGTACCCGCATAGACCTGTTTGGCATGAGTGATTCTGAGGTGTATCGCATCTTCAGATTCACCCCTCATGCCATCCTGGAATTAACCACAACCTTGCAGGAGGACATCACCAGCCCAACACACCGCTCACATGCAGTGCAGCCACTGGTCAAGGTCCTGGCAACACTCCATTTCCTTGCCAGTGGCTCTTTTCAGTGTACAAGTGGAGTGGTGGCTGGGATGTCACAGCCCTCCATGAGCAGATGTGTGCACCAGGTTGTCCCTGCAATACTCAGATGCATGGCTAACCAAATCATCAAACCCACCACTGAGGACCTGCGGCTGAAGGCAATGACAGATTTCTACAAAATTGCCAGATTCCCACGCACTGTGGGGGCCATTGATTGCACACATGTGGCACTCCAGCCCCCCCAGGAGACAGAGCACATGTACCGCAATCGGAAGCATTGGCATTCCATCAATGTACAGGTGATAGTCGATGCCCAAGGCCTCATATGGCACGTCCGTGCCAAACAACCAGGGTCCAGCCATGACAGCTACATATACAATCAATGCCACATCCGAATGGAATTCCATCAGAACGTGTATGGGGACACCTGGCTGGTTGGTGAGTGACATGGGTGGCAGGCATGACTATCCCCTCCCATGATGCACATCACAAGGGGCACATGCATGACTAACATCCTCCTGTCTTTTCCCTTCCAGGTGACTCTGCATATCCACTGGGACCTCATCTCATGACTCCTATCCGGAACCCCCAAACTCCAGGAGAGGAAAGATACAATCAAGCACATGCTCAAACACGAGCAGTGGTGGAGCGCACCTTTGGCATCCTAAAGTCACGTTTCCGATGCCTGGATAAGTCTGGGGGTACCCTCTTGTACTCCCCAAACTTCGTGTGCCAGATCATCGGTGCATGTTGCATGCTGCACAACTTTGCAGAAAGAAAGGGCCTGCAGATTGACCTACGTGATGACCTGACCCCTGAACCAGACAATCCCCCCCTAACCGAGGTTAACCCGTCTTCTGAGGGAAGAGCAGCCAGGAGACAGCTCACATTGGGCATCTTTGCACGTTAAACATACACATTAATCATGGCACAATGAGAATGCATGCATGCATGCACACCACTGTGGTCCCTAGCACACACACCCCACATCCACATCAAATTGGATTGGCACCAGTCCACCATGCTGGACTTGTTTAGGTCACCGGGTGGCCCCCTGCCTTCAGCTATATTGCAGCTGCCAATGCAGAAAGTCTGCAGTCAGTGGAAGCCTCCCAGTGAGGCAGAGTTTTTTCCGTTTTTTTTTTTCTCAGTCCGACACTGTGATCAAAGATGAATGGACATCGCGGGACACTTTTTTTTATAAAGGACTTGTCCCAAATTGTCTCCTGTCATTTTTACCATTTTAACACTCTTTTTGGTGAATGGGTAGGGGAGGGGGCTGGGATCTGGGGGTCCCCTTGTTGGATTGGATTGGATTGGAATAAATACTTATAGGGCGCCAAATGCGAGTTGTGAAACTCGCGTCTAAGCGCTTACCAACAAGCTGGGGGTATCCAGTTCCCAGGAGCAAAAAGAAGAAACTAGGACATCTTAAGTAAAAGTGGGGAGCAGACAAGAAATAAACAGAGATATAAAAAGAAGGGGGGGTATCGGGGCACAAAAAGCCTATCACACCTCCCTAACCATGGACCGCAGCCTGGAATTAAGGCAGCGTCCTGCTAAGGGCTTGGAAGGCCAAGTCACTATCTGTAGGCTTGTGAAAAGTGTTTTCAAGCCCTTATGGAAGGCCATCAAGGAGGAGGATGCTTGGAGCTGATGAGGGAGCTCATTCCAAAGAGAATTCCCCAGTGTTTGGAGCCGGCGGCCACCTTTTGAAGCTAATCGGCTCGATTGAATAATAGCTAACAAGGCGTCAGTCGAACGAAGCTCTCTGGGTGGACAGTAGTGTTGTGTCATGTGCGATAAATACAACGGACCTAGTTGCCAATAGGCCCGAAACACCAGGCAGAGTGCCTTGAACTCAACCCGTTTTACTATCGTGAGCCAGTGTAGATTCTTAAGCACTGGGGAGATGTGATTCCGCCTTGGGCAGTTTGTGACTAGTCTTGCAGCATGATTCTGTGTAATCTGCAATTGTTTTAACCACTTCTGTGGGAGCCCTAGAAAGAAAACGTTAGAACAATCTAACCTAGAGTGCATAAGTCCATGAACTAAGATCATACGGTTGTGCTGGGTGAAGAGATTCTTAATTTTCCGTAATAATTGCAGATGATAGTTGGCTGATTTTATGCAATATTTTACGTGAGGTACGAAGGGTGCTTTCAGTTTCTGATAAGCCCCACTCCCCACAACCACCGAGCAAGGGTTGTGGGGATGAGGCCCTTGGCCCAATCAACATGGGGACAAGGTGTTAAGGACATATGGCCTGGTACGGTTCAGGAGGGGGGAGCTTTCTTGTTCCCCCCTTTTTCTGCGGCCTGCCAGGTTGCATGCTCAGATAAGGGTCTGCTATGGATTTTGGGGGACCTCTACGCAATGTTTTTTTTATTTAGACTTGGGGTTCACCTTAAAATCCATACCAGACCTAAAGGGTATGGATAGAAATGTAATTTTGCTGTGGTACTGTTCTAAACACAGGCAATATGCGCTACTTTACAGGCATACTAAGGACACCCCCAGGCACGATATTTAAAGGAATATTTAATTTTTATTGTTTCACTTTAAGCATTATCAAAATCACTGCTCCTGAAAAAAACTGATGATTTTAAAACTTTTTTTGCACTGATACATTTCCACCGGGGCAGTACCCAGGTCTGCAAAAACGTTGCATATAACCCTTTAAATTTAGCACTTTTGATTTTTCATATTCGTGTCCCATACACTTTAACAGTGTTAGCACAAATTATTTTCATGTTCGCAAGTTCTGGTGCGAACTGAACTGGGGGTTGTTCAGCTCGTCCCTAGTTGTAATTTAAGAGGAATGTTCCCATACATACTCACTAAAGGCTCCTTGCTTTCTCTCATATGCAGAAAATCTGCCAAACCACAGCTGCCTGCTCTGGTTTACTGGAGCCCAGTGAGGTTCAGTACAAAGCATGCCCATGTAGGACAAGGTGACGGTTTTGCTTTAATAGCAGCTCCATAGACAGCATATACCTAGCCTCCTTTTACTACACTTAATTTGCTGATTTTGCATAGGTGTGACCTTGAGACAAGCATGTTGTGTTTATGCCCTGCAGGGTCCAAATTATATCATATCCAATGGGAAAAAAAAACTCACTAAGGGGCTGTCTTCCTCTTCCTTTGTTGTACATGCCTGATATACATTTTTAATGTTCTATAATAACTAAGTTAAATGCAAAAATCTTTTTTTTAAAACATAAGCATTAAACATTTTTAGATATAAATCCCTAATATAAACATTTTACACACAGGAAAATTGCATATTCAAATCATACATTTTCTGGCCATATTTAAAAATTATTGCTGTTCCATTCAGCTGCTGAGTGCCAGGACACTCTTGGGGTCATAGGCAGTATTCCTCCTCCAAACACGGGGAGTTGAGTTGATGCCAAAGAGCTGGATTTTGGTCTCATCTGACTACAACACTTTCACCCAGTTCTCCTCTGAATCATTTTGATGTTCATTAGCAAACTTCAGACGGGTCTGTAAATGTGCTGTCTTGAGCAGGGGGGCCTTGCGGGTGCTGTAGGATTTCAGTCCTTCACGGTGTAGTGTATTATCAACTTGTTTTCTTGGTGAGTATGGTCTCAGCTACCTTGAGATCATTGACAAGATTCTCCCGTGTAGCTCTGGGTTGATTCCTCACTATTCTCATGATCATTGAAACACCACGAGGTGAGATCTTACATGGAGCCCCAGAGAAAGGGAGATTGACAGTTATTTTGTGTTTCTTCTATTTGTGAATAATCACATCAACTTTTGTCACCCGCTCACAAAGCTGCTTGGCGATGGACTTGTAGCCCATTCCAGCCTTGTGTAGGTCTACAATCTTGTCCCTGACATCCTTGGACAGCTCTTTGGTCTTGGCCATGGTGGAGAGATTGGAATCCGATTGATTGCTTTTGTGGACAGGTGTCTTTCATACAGGTAACAAGCTGAGATTAAGAGCACTCCCTTTAATGGCCCATACACACGATCCGAATATCGGACGAAAACGATCGTCCGATGATGGATCGTACGATTTTCGGATCGTGTGTACACTACTTTCGACAGCCGATCACGACCGTTCATCCGATTAAATTCGATCGGACAAGCGCGAAAAATTTTCTCGTCCGATGTCCGATCGTCCGATTTTCGTTTAGTCAGTACAGCCGTCGTCCGACAATACAATACAAATACATTACAACACGTGACATCACTTCCGATCGTTTTTTTCTATCGTACGAGAATTTTCGTGAGTTTAAAAACCTATTTTATTTTACTCGCGATTATTAAGCGAAAAAAGTCGTACGATCCGTCGGCCGATATTCGGATCGTGTGTATGGGCCATAAGAGAGTGCTCCTAATCTCAGCTCTTTACCTGTATAGAAGACACCTGGGAGTCAGAAATCTTGCTGATTGATAAGGGATAAAATTCTTATTTCACTCATTAAAATGCAAATAAATGTATGCCGAGGTTCACACTGGGCTGCGGGAGTAAAGATGTGCGAGTTCAGCTGAACTCGCATGATTTCACTCCCGCTGGCAGTCCCGCTGATGCGGCGTCACACCGATTAGGACGGTGCCATTGCCGACAATTGCCGACAAATGCCACCGATTTCAGATGCGATTTGACATCTCAAATCGCATCTCAAATCGTACCAGTGTCAACCAGGCCTATAACTGCTTTGAAATGCGTTTTTTCTGGATATTTTTGTCGTTATTCTGTCTCTCATTTGTAAAATAAACCTACCATTAAAATAATAGACTCATAATTTCTTTGTCAGTGGGCAAATGTACAAAATCACTGTATATTATACCTGGCTGATGTTTCTGGAAATTGGAAATCACTGTAGTAGAAACTGTTACCCCAGTGATCTCCATTTGCTTCTGGATCTGATCCGAACTGATGCAACACAGGAGATTGCTCGCTTGGCACAGGCACCATTAAGCGGTTGAATTACATTTTCTGAATGAATGCAAACCATTCTTTGATTGGATGAAGTGGAGAGTGTGACATCACTACCCCTCCACTCCACCTAATCCAATTAGAGAGCACTTTGCATTCATTCAGAAAATTCATCCTTAGAAAAGAGCCTGTGCCGAGCAGCTGACCTTCTGAGTTTAGAATGTATTAGGCCTCTTGCACACTGCAGCTTGAAAATGCTCAGTACAGCTTTTTTTTTTTACTGAAGCTAAAATGAAGCTCATTGATTGTAATGTGCCTATGCACACAGGCGTGTAAACAAGCGATGTGTATTCTTCAGTAAAAAAAAAAAAAAAATAGAAAAATCTGCCTTTTTGGTCAGTAATATATGCCTCGTGTGCGTAAATGCACACGGATTTGTCTATTGACATTGTCAATCCGCGAACAAACTTCCACGCAAAAATTGTGCAAAAAAACATAAAAAAAGTCTAAAAAAGTAAATGCTTAAACAGGAGTATCGTGTGCAAGAGGCCTTAAAGTAGCCATACAGCATGGAAGCCGGAAGCCGGCAGTGTGAATCACTGAAGTAGTGGTGTCTATTTCAGTGATTTCCAGCTCCTAGAAGTTGTGGACAGGTACGTAGTTGGGCCTCTTGCACACTATATACCTGTTTGAGCATCTACTTTTTCAAAAGTTTTTTTTTTGTATGTATGTATTCGTGCGCATTTTCGCTCATATAAGTTTGCACAATTTCTCGCACATTCGCGCACAAGACCGGCAACTTATTCTTGCGTTTTTGTTCTGCACAGCATGTAAGTACGTATTTACAATGCATGAGGCTAGAGTTACTGACCAAAAATGCTGATTTTTCTATTTTATTTACCGAAGAATGCACAGCGCTTGTTTATGTGCCTGTGTACATTACAACCCTCATTCACTCCCTTGTTATCTCTCGCCTTGACTATTGCAACTCCCTTCTCATTGACCTGCATCACCATAGGCTAGCCCCTCTTAAGTCCATCATGAATGCTGCTGCCAGACTTATCCACCTTACCAACATCTCAGTGTCTGCCAACCCTCTCCTCCAATCCCTACACTGGCTCCCAATCGCCCAGCGAATTAAGTTCAAAATACTAACCACAACTTACAAAGCCATTCACAAGCTACATCACCAATCTTGTCTCCAAATCACCCAAACCATCCTCTCCGCTCTTCTCAAGACCTCCAACTTTCAAGCTCCCTCGTCTCCTCCTCCCATGCTCGTCTCCAGGATTTCTCCAGAGCCTCTCCCATCCTCTGGAACTCGCTACCTCAACCTGTCCAGCTATTCCTTACTCTTGCTACCTTCAAACCCATCTTTTCAGGGAATTCTATTACATCTCCAACTAATCTTTTACCCCCATCTTTTACTTATCTTTTATTTCCATCAGCCTATTCCCTACCATTACAACCTTTTGTACCACCTGCCCCACCCTATTAGATTATAAGTTCTTCTGAGCAGGTCCCTTTCAATCCACATGTATTTTATTGTATTATAACTGTATTGTCTCCCTTTTATATTGTAAAGTGCTGCATAAACTGTTGGCGCTATATAAATCCTGTATAATAAAAATAATAATTACAATTATTGGGTTGTATTTTAGCTCAGTTAAAAAGAAAGCTGTACTGAGGGGTTTTTTAAAGCTGCAGTGTGCAAGAGGCCTTACATTGGTCCACGCTGTAACTATGTATAAAATAACCATACCTGGAGTTAATAAAATAAATAAATGAAATGTCCTAGGGCCAAGATATATGAAGCTCAATTAGGGGTCTTAGGCCTCATTTACACGAGGCGGACTCCGTCGCAGTTTGTCGCGACGGAGTCCGCCTGCTCGCCAGCTCAGCGGGAGATCAGTCCACAGATCTCCGCTGAGCCGACGGATGACAAGCTCCTCTCTGCTCACTGAACAGGGAGGGGCTTGTCGGGCACCGCTGTCTCCTATGAAGCGATCTGATGAAAACGGACAGCATGTCCATTTTCATCAGTTTGTACCCGATCCGATCCACATGGACGGATGGGGATGTGCCCCCCATACGTCTGTTTTTAGCGGATCAGATAGGGTCGGATGTCATCGGACATGTCCCTGCTGACATCCGACGCTCCATAGGGATGCATGGAGCGGTCATTCAGGTCCGCCGTCAAAACTGACAGACGGACCCGAACGGTCCGTCCGTGTGAATGGGGCCTAAATGCTCAACTGAGTGTAAGTGGAGAAATTACCATTGTGATATAAAGGCATGCTCATACTTCCAAATAAGGTTCAGCTTTTAGTTACCATACAGGTACAAAATATGTTAGTAGTCATGCAAGAGTATTTCATTGGCCTACCAAGAGGGCTCCGAAAATGTTTCAGGCGTCATACTTCTCACTTAAATTTTTTCTTTAGAATTTCTCTGTAGAAATCCTGAAGATGAGCATGGGAGGAGGAGACGAGGGAGCTTGAGAGTTGGAGGTCTTGAGAGGAGCTGAGAGGACAGTTTGGGTGATATTTGGAGACAAGATTGGTGATATAGCTCAGGGCAGAGTTGTGAACAACTTTGTAGGTTGTGGTTAGTATTTTTTTTCTTTCAATAGTTTTTATTGAATTTTTAAAAATATTAAGTCATATATGTTACAAAGCATTGTCATAGTATAAGTATATAATGTAACAATAAATAGCGTAAGAAGTACGTGACATTCATAAATTCTGATAGATCAAGTAGTCGTATATAAGTAGTAAAACATGGAAAGTATGTAAACAAAGCATAAATTAGATAATTAACTTATCATGTAGAGAAGTATCAGTATTAGAAATGGTCAGAGTATAATGTTATAATGTTAGCAAAGTAAACTTAATCAAAAGAAATCTAATCTAAAGAACACGTGAGAAATCAGTATCATCCGGATACAAAGTATCATGTAATGAACCAGGACATAGAGAAATGTTGAAAAGGGTTCAGTCGAGAGCTACCACACCCCAAGTTCATACCAGTTTTTCCATAGGGCCCAGGAAACATCATTTTTGTAAAGATTATTCATTGAAATGGCCATCATACGTTCATACGTGAAGTGGAGATTGGTCAAATCAATGGCTTCAATAGTAGAGGGAGGACAAGAGTCCTTCCATTTTCTAGTGATTGAGAGCCTTGCGGCCAGAAGTAAATGGTTGATAGAATTCCTGAGAACAGCAGGAATGTCATCAATACCCAAGGACAGTAAAGCTAAACCAGGGTTGGGATCTATCCATGAACCAGTTAAAGCCGAAATTATACCAAATATTTCTGTCCAATATTTAGTAAGCATGGGACAGCTCCATAAAATATGGAGCAAGTCCCCTTTCTTTCCGCACAGTCTCCAGCATTGGTTAGATTGCTGATGACTAAATTTAGATAGTACATCTGGAGTATAATACCACCTCAGAGTGATCTTTACTGAGAGTTCCCATAGTGATGCACATTTAGAGGTTGATTGGTTTATTTTACAAGCCATGTGCCATTGGTAATCAGTGTATAACCACTTCCCGCCCGGCCAATAGCCGATTTACGGCCGGGAAGTGGTTATGAAATCATGACAGGCCGTTCTCAAACGGCCTCACGATTTCATGCCGCACGCGCCCGTGCGGGCCGCAGCGCGGCGATCGGTGTGCGGGGTGTCAGTCTGACACCCTGCACCTCCGATCTCGGTAACGGTTCCAGCGGAGCCTCGTTACCACGTGATCAGCCGTGTCCAATACGGCTGATCACGATGTAAACAGGAAGAGCCGCCGACGGCTCTTCCTCACTCGCGTCTGACAGACGCGAGTACAGAAGCCGATAGGGCTTCCTGACAGGGGGGGTTCGCGCTGATTGTTTATCAGCGCAGCCCCCCCTCGGATCGCCAACTAGACCACCAGGGAAATAAAAAAAAAATACAAAAAAAAATGACAAAAAAAATTCAAAAAAAAAAAAAAAATGACAAAAAAATAAAATGACAAAAAAAAAGGGGGGCAGTAAAAAAAAATGATGCCAATCAGTGCCCACACATGGGCACTTCAACATTGTACTGCCACCCCTCAGTATCATCAGTGCCACCCCAGTGTCTGTCAGTGCCACCCCAAGTGCCAATCCAGCCCAGTGCCCACCTACCAGTGCCCACCTTGCCACCTATCAGTGCCCACCTGGCCGCCTATCAGTGCCCACCTGTGCCGCCTTCAGTGCCCACCTGGCCGCCTATCAGTCCCACCTGTGCCGCCTATGAGTGCCCACCTGTGCTGCCTATGAGTGCCCACCTGTGCTGCCTATGAGTGCCCAGTGCGCCTTGAGTGCCCATCAGTGCCGCCCATATGCCCATCAGTGCCGCCCATGAGTGCCCATATGCCCAATACCAGCGCCGCCTATCAGTGCCCATCAGTGCTACCTAATGTGCCCATCAGAACTACCTCATCGGGCCCATATGCCACCTCATCGGTGCCCATCAGTGCCACCATATCAGTGCCCATAATTGAAAGAGAAAACTACTCATTTACAAAAAAATTAACAGAAAAAAATAAAAACTTTATTTTTTTTTCAAAATCTTCGCTCTATTTTTAGTTGTTGCACAAAAAAAAAAAAACCGCAGAGGTGATCAAATACCACCAAAAGAAAGCTCTATTTGTGGGGAAAAAAGGACGCCAATTTTGTTTGGGTGCAGTTAATCGCGCAATGACTTGCGACAGTGCTGAAAGCTGAAAATTGGCTTGGGCGGGAAGGTGCGTAAGTGCCTGGTAGGTGGATACACACTCCAATCTTTTTCCCATTGAGATTGATGGGGTTTTTGAAAATATTCCTTGTCCTGAAGTAGGTTGTAAAAAAAGGTAATACCTTTTCTCTTTGGTTCAGTACTAGTGAGAGAAAGATCCAGACTGATTTATGTAGGCAAACGTTTTTGGTATTCAATTTACATAAACGTTTTGCTATTTGTCTAAATGACTAAATGTGGGGTATATTAAACTCAGACTGGATGGTTTGGATGGTTTAATCGTGCCTTTATCATAAAGGTAAAATAGATTCCACGCCTTGTTCGCTCCAAAGACTAAGTGATGAGTGATACATTATAAGATGCAGTGTTTTAAAGGGAATGTCTACCGTTATTATTGTATCAGGAGAGGTCACAGAATTCAAAATCTTAAGCCATGTAGAATGGATACTTTCATTGTGGGAGGTAAGTGCGAGGGAAGTTTAATTCCCATATGTGCACCAAAAAGCCATAGGTTGGTCGGTAGTTTATTACAATAGGAGGATTCAATTAGACCGCAATTTGTCGTTGGGGAGGGTTGGAACCATTCTCTCATTTGAGACAATATTGAGGCATAGAAATAGTCTTGAAAATCGACATAACCCACTCCTCCCCACATTCTATTTTTAATCAATTTATAATGGGCACATCTAGATTTTTTCCCTTTCCAGATGTAGTTAGAAAGGATTGATTGTAAGGATTTAAAGAAATACACAGGGACTGGAATAGGCAAACTTCTAAATAAGTATAGGACTTGAGGCAAGTGGATCATTTTAAAAGCAGATAATCTGCCCCACCAAGAAAATTTGTGTTTTCCTAAATCTTTCAGATCTGATTGTAGTTTATTTTTAAGAGGAATATAATTATGTGTAAATAAGGATTTAGTGGATCTAGTCAAATGAATTCCAAGGTACGGGATGCTAGTGTCTGCCCAAGTATAAGGGAATTGGTGTTGGAGGAGATTGTTTGTCACTGCGTCAATTCCAATATCTAGAGCAGGGGTGTCAAACTGGCCGCCCTCCAGCTGTTGCAAAACTACAAGTCCCATGAGGCATTGCAAGGCTAACAGTTACAAGCATGACTCCCACAGGCAGAGGCATGATGGGACTTGTAGTTTCAGAACAGCTGGAGGGCCGCCAGTTTGACACCCCTGATCTAGAGCATACGATTTGCTTTCATTAATCTTATAAAATGATACTTTACCAAACCAAGACAATAATTTTTGGACTTCAAGTAGGGAGGATGAGGGAGAAGTTAACATTAAAATTATGTCGTCGGCAAACAAACTAATTTTGTGGGTATCGGATCCTATAGTGATGCCTTCTATTTTAGAATTAGATCTAATATGTTCCGCTAGAGGTTCAATCATTAAATTAAATATTAAGGGGGACAATGGGCATCCTTGTCTGGTGCCGTTGGTGATACGAAAGGGTTTTGATAAAAGGTTGGAATTCAAAACTCGTGCTGTGGGGTTGGAATAGAGGGCAAGTACGGCTTTAAGAATATGACCCTCAAAGCCACATTTTTTAAGAGTGAGTGACATATAGGACCAGTTAACCCTATCAAACGCCTTCTCTGCATCTAATGAAAGGAGCAGAGAAGGCGTTCCGTTTATGCCAACATTGTGGATAACATCAATTAATCGTCTGGTTGCGTCAGACGTTTGACGACCCCTGGTGAAGCCAGTTTGGTCCATGTTTATTAGTTTGGGAAGTATGTCGACTATTCTATTGGCTATAATCTTTGAGTAGATTTTCAAGTCTGCATTCAATAAGGAAATGGGACGAAAATTTGGGGGAGAAGTAGGGTCCTTGCCAGGTTTAGGGAGAGTAATAATGAGTGCAGATAGCATTTCGGTTGTGGTTAGTATTTTGAATTTAATTTGCTAGGCAATTGGGAGCCAGTGTAGGGATTGGAGGAGAGGGTTGGCAGACACTGAGCGGTTGGTAAGGTGGATAAGTCTGGCAGCAGCATTCATGATAGACTGAAGAGGGGATAGCCTATGGTGAGGCAGGTCAATGAGAAGGGAGTTGCAATCAGTGTTGCCAACCGTCCGTATTTTTACGGACAGTTTGTAAAAACTGCACTTTTTCCCCCCGTTCTTAAATGTCGGTGGTTGCGGGAATGTGCCAGTAAAAATAGCCGAGATTGGTTTGGCTTTGAACTGCGCATGGAGATTGGAGGCAGGGGGTGATGTTTGGCTGTGGTGGCACCATAAAGGGTGGGGGATGGAGACAGGGGTTGTTGGTGGCTAGGGATGAGCTTTGCGTTCGATACGAACGTATGTTCGACTCGAACATTGTCTGTTCGTACGTTCGACGAAATTCGAACAAAATCGGTCGTTCGTGCCAAATTCGAGTGACGCAAAATGACCCATAATTCACTGCGGCATTGCACGCTGATGATTGGCCAAGGATGCTGTAAACGAAGAGCCATAATTGGCCAAAGCCTGGATGGCAATTATGGCTCAGGGCTTTAGCACACTCCCCACACTATAAAAGGCCTTCCGGGCAGCCTCTTGTAGTGTGTTCCAGCTTGTTAATGAGAGCAGTTAGAGAGACAGAGAGATTGTCTATTTAGATAGCTAGATAGAGCAGGCAGACAGGCTAGTCAGTTTAGCTTAATTTACAGTGTGTAGAGAATATATACATCCCTAGGAGTTGTACATATATTTATACACTGTATAGCTTAGATAGATCAGTTCTTCCTAATTTACTGGCAGGCAGGTGATTGTGATATTTAAAGACATTATCACACGTATAGACACCCAGCAGGTACAATATTTAAAGGAATTTTATTTAATTTTTTTTAATTTAAGCATCATTAAAATCACTGCTCCTGGAGCAGTGATTTTAATAATGTTTAAAAAAAAATAAAAATGAAAGATTCCTTTAAATTTTGTACCTGCTGGGTGTCTATAGTTTGCCTGTGAAAACGTCTTTGAGAACCCGGGTCTTGTCCAAGGGAACATGTATCAATGGAAAAAAAGTTTTAAAAACGGTCTTATTTTCAGGAGTCCTGAAAAAACAACCGTTTTTAAAACTTTTTTTCATTGATACATGTTCCCTCGGGCAAGACCCGGGTTCTTAAAGAGTTTTCACAGGCAAACTTTAGACACCCAGCACTGCAGGTACAATATTTAAAGGAATTTTTCATTTTTATTTTTTTATTTAAACATTATTAAAATCACTGCTCCTGGAGCAGTGATTTTTTTGATGCTTAAATAAAAAATAAAAATAAATTCCTTTAAATATTGTACCTGCTGGGTGTCTATAGCTTGCCTGTGAAAACGTCTTTGAGAACCCGGGTCTTGCCCGAGGGAACATGTATCAATGGAATTTTTTTTTAAAAACTGTCACTTTTTCAGGAGTCCTGCTGTTACCCGGGTTCTCAAAGACGTTTTCCAACAATAACTTAAATATTGGTCTTTAAAATTAGCGTTTTTGAATTCGAACGTTCGAGTCCCATAGACTTCAATGGGGTTCTAAATGTTTACGCGAACGGTCGGTCTGTTCGATGGTTCTGGTGCGAACCGAACGTGGGTATGTTCGGCTCATCCCTATTGGTGGCACCGCAGAGTGGGATAGAGGCAGGGGGTGATGTGACTAAATAATATGCCCTTATTATATAAAAAATAACAAAAATATGTTTTTTTATCTTAATATATACTTTAAATCACATTGCTATTTGCCTAGCGTACTTGTTTTTAGCCTAAATACTGAAATTTGCACCTAAAAATGTAATTTAGTAACTTTTGTGAAATGCCAGTAAAAACGTGGCTGTGCCAGTAAATTTTCAGGTTTCATGCCAGTAAATTTCAATCTGGTTGGTTGGCAACGCTGGTTGCAATAGTCAAGGCGAGAGATAACAAGGGAGTAAATGAGGGTTGTAATGTAGTTGAGTAGTAGTTGTGCTTAAGCCCTCAAACTGTCAAATATAGACATTTCAAAAGCTAATCAGCCCTCTAAACGGTCATCTAATGATTTGCTGCTGTCTTTGCTGTGTGGCTACTGTATGGTGAAATGATAACACTCTAAACAATGAGAAATCATAACTTTGCTAAACCCAGCAGCATGTTTTTTTTTTTTTTCTTAGCCTGTTGCCAAAGAAATTAAAAATCTGCATTAAAAATAGTCAGAATGTGAATATATTAGGATAAAACAGATGCTTCCACAGTGAATCCATAGTGAATGACAGCAGGGTTATTAAGATGCATGACTACAGGGAAAAACATTAAGATAAGATCTACCTATTCAAATACCTGCAGTTAATTAGTATACAAAATGTTGAACAAATTGTTAATTTTAGAGCTGTAGCTGGAGGGAAATAATTCAGATCGGGAAGATACTGTCAGGGCTGTGTGACTGAAGGAGATAAGGTCTTGCTGCAGCAATAAACTATATGGTGCATTTAATAATAGCTAGACAGCTTATTCTATCTAATAGGACACCAGTAATAAATAAATAACCCAGGAACGCAGAGATTCAAAGCCTAACAAGGTCACTTTGGTCTTCAACGTCAGCACACACCTTCTAATACAGAGTGGAAAGGATTAATATTAAAACCAATAACATATTTTGCAGGCTTGATTCAGTAAAATAGTCTTTTTTTTTCCATTAGAATATTTTTTTTTTTTTCACATACATCCAATCAACGTGAATGCAAAAGAAAGCAATTCAGAAACCAGTTTAAGTAACACAAAGTAATTGAAAACACCTTGTCCTGCCCGCTGCTCTCTGGATTGATATTATGCTGCCCTACTTTTTTAAATTTTTCTGGGTTGTATTTAACTGCATTAGGTTGTTTTTGTTTTGTAATATGCTGATATCTAATAGTGGTTTTGGGACAGTACAATTTGTTTATTAATGGAATTTTGGTATCTTCATCTGTCCTCACCTCCTATTCCTCTATTCCAGACTAGACCCTTCTCTCATCTTCCATGTTCCCTCAGTCAGTTGTGACAAGTTGGGAATTTTGTAGCTCATTTGTAGTACCAAACAGTGAGTTTACTTCATGCCAGAAGTTTCTTTTCAGGGTCGACAAATGAATACCTTCCCATTAGGGGTTCTCACCATCAATGCAACAATACATAGAATTACGCCCCCTGGCTCTTTATCAGCCCTGTGGCTCAGGCCTTGTGCCTTGGTCCTCTAGACTAGACTGTCAAACACACATCCCAGTGCTTGTGCACCACACACTGTACCTCTGTCAGCTTGGCTTTCCTGTAGCTTCTTAACTACTCCGTCTCTCATAGAATGTCTCTCAGGCTCAGGCCTTGTGCCTTGGTCCTCTTGACTGTCAAACACACATCTCAGTACTCGTGCACCAAACACTATACCTCACAGCTTGGCTTTCCCATCTACTCCGTCTCTCTTAGAATGTCTCTCTTAGAATGTCTCTTTTTCTCTCTCTAGCTCAGGCCTTGGTCTGTCCTGAACTGCACAGTACGGTGCAGACATGCACCTCTCACTTCTCCCTTCACACACTGACCCCCTTAGGAGGATGTGGCCCGAGCTACAACGCTGACTCCATGATAAATGCAGCACACACTGCATCATTAATGTGCCTGTTTCCCACAAAATCTGGCCCAGACTGCTACCTTAGACCATGGCATAGGCTCAACCTGCTACATAGTTTTAGTTATTCGTAGAGACAGGGCTCAAGAAAGTCGTCTAATTCAAAAGACTGTAAAACATCCCCTATACTGCAATTAGCAAGTAAAATTGTGTTGGGTTCAACTTCTGTGTCTTACTGAAGAGTTAAAGGATTTGTAAAGGTAAAAAAAAAAAAAAAAAAAAAAAATCCCTAAATAGCTTCATCTACCTTAGTGCAGTCCACCTTCACTTACCTCATCCTTGGATTTTGCTTTTAAATGTCCTTATTTCTTCTGAGAAATCCTCACTTCCTGTTCTTCTGTCTGTTACTACACACCGTAATGCGAGGCTTTCTCCCTGGTGTGGAGAAAGCCTCTTGAGGGGGGAGGCGGCAAGCAGGTGTGTTAGGACGCTCTCTACTTTGAGAAAGGAGCTGTGTATTAGTGGGCATCCTGACACTCATGCTCGCCTCCTCCCCCCTCAAGAGGCTTTCTCCACACCTGGGAAAAAGCCTTGCATAGTGACTATACTCTCAATGCAAAAAACAGCATTTGAAACAGAACAGATATTACTGCCTCTGTTACTGAAACCATGTCTGTGTTTGCTGAAGTGTCTGTGAAGGGGATCATGTGAGACACAAATGAAAAGGATTTGGCTCAGTCATGGATGGTAAAGAAAATATTTTTGTTTACTTTAAGCTTGTGTATCACATTGTAACTGGATTTGGTACTTGTTTAGACTGTCATACAGGTAATTTTAGTTATATCTAAAAGGAATGCAAAGCAGCTTTTTACGTTGTTATTTGTTATGGACAAAACTTTACTTTTTCTTCCAAGTAAATATGAAATAATGTATATAGTTTTCATATAGTCTTTTATGCAACCAGCAAGGAGGGATTTAGGCTACCTTTCACATGTTTTAAATTGTCTCATTTGCTGTTAAAAAAAACTGTTGTTTACAGAGCTCAATAGCTTATGATAACATTCATACACACAAAAGAATGTGTGACTCTTACCTTACCAAATTGCTCCATCTAAGGATTCAGTCAGACAAAGCAACTTTCAGGGCAGGCATCTCTTTAGTTAACTTAAAGTGCTCAAGTACTCCTGTGTGTGCTTAAAGGGTTTGTAAAGGTTATTTTTTTCTTTTGTATCAAATAAGATATACTTACCTTCTCTTCTTTTCAGGTCCCCTGCCGGAACTCCTGACCCCTCCCCCCTCCCCCTGCTGACTGCCCCATAACAATCTTCTTTCTATGGGGGCACTTCTGCATTCTCACTCCAGAGCTGACTGTGTGTCTATGAGCCACATAAAGCGTGGTTTGGCCCAACCCCCACTCCCTCCACATGGCTCCTACTACCGTGTCTCAGCCAATGAGGAGGCTTAAAGCCAGGAGAGCTTATGCTCTCATGCACATTGCTGGATCTGGCTCAAATAAGTATTAGGGAAGGCTGAGGGGGGAGCAGCCCACTAAAGGGTTTTACCTTCAGGCCGCGTACACACGACCGGTTTCCTCGACAGAATCCATCAAGAAACTTGGTGGGAGAGCTTTTTTGCCGAGGAAACCGGTCGTGTGTATGTTTTTCATCGAGAAAACTGTCGAGGAACTCGATGAGGAAAAAAGAGAGCAAGTTCTCTTTTTTCTCGACGGGAGTCTCAATTTCTTCGTCGGGCTGTTTTTCGACGAGAAACACGTTGGTGTGTATGCTTAGAAACCTGTGCACCTTCGGTAAAAGTAGTGTTTGTAATGGAAATAGCACATTCTGTAACAGACTGAAAAGTGAAAATGTTTCTCACCAAACTTTTACTTAACACGCAGTATGAATGAATGAATGAATGAATGAAAACTTGTATAGCGCGGCACATGCGAACTGAATCTCCTCTGGGCGCTTGCTGTTCCTGTCTCCTTTGATATCAAAAGAGAAAAGTCTTGACCTTTTTCCTAAATGCTAGGTGATTCTCCTCCAACCGAATGCTGGTTGGTAAAGCGTTCCATAGTCTGGGGCCTTGGATCGCGAATCTTCTTTCTCCTTTGGACTTGAAGTTGGCTTTCGGAACCTGGAGCAGGTTCTGATTCGTGGATCGCAAAACGCGATTGGGGTTATGCGCTTTTATTATTTCGCATAAATAGAGGGGGGCATTTCCATGGACACATCTATGCGTAAGACAGAGAGCTTTACAAGCAATTCTGTCTTTGACTGGCAGCCAATGAAGGGCTCGCAGTGAAGGTGAGATAGATTCCCAGGGTTTTTTCCCTGTCACAAGTCTGGCGGCCGTATTCAGAACGACTTGCAGACGAGCGATTTGGTACTTGGGGAGTCCGAGGTAAAGGGCATTTGCATAATCCAGCCTGGAGTTTACAATTGCTCCCACCACGACCGCTAAATCTTCTTTAGGGATGAACGGAGTGAGTCTGCGTAGTAGGCGCAGTAGATGGTGAGATCCGCTGACTACTGACCCTATTTGTGCGTCCATTGTCATAAAGGAGTCAAAAATGACCCCTAGGCATTTGACTTTGGCGCTAGGGGTGATGAGCTTGCCCAAAATAGGCGGGGGGGTCCACGCTGTTGAAAGTTGATTCCTACGCTTGGCGTGAAACAGGAGAAGTTCTGTTTTCGCTCCATTGAGTTTAAGATAACTCTTTGTCATCCAGTCCTCTATCAAAGAGAGGCATGTCTCTAGATTGAGGTGGTGATCCTGTCTGTTGCAGATGCGGAAATACAGTTGCGTATCATCTGCATATGAGTGGTAGAGCAGTTTTTGGCTGCTGATAATCTCAAAAAGAGGACGAAGATATATGTTAAACAGTACTGGTGACAGAGGCGATCCTTGAGGGACTCCGCATGTTACTGTGCGTTTCTCAGATGTAAAAGGTCCTAACTTCACTGTTTGCGATCGGTTTTCCAGAAAAGAGGAGAACCAAGATAAATCGCCTTCTGCGACTCTGGCTACTTCAGCAAGCCGAGTCAGCAACAGTTTGTGGTCTACAGTGTCGAAAGCGGCACTTAGGTCCAACAGAACTAGAAGACAAGATTCTCCTTCGTCTGCGGCCTTGAGAACATCATCCCATACTTTCAGCAATGCTGTTTCCGTCCCGTGTCCGGGACGGAAGCCTGATTGCAATGGGTCAAGTAGCTTGTAGGTATCTAGATGCTGTTGCAGCTGTTGTACCACTACTTTTTCCATTATCTTTGAGAGTACGTTGAGACTTGTTATGGGACGGCGGAGGAGTGGGTCCTTGGGGTCCAGGGAGGGTTTCTTCATGATGGGTTGGATTATACCCTCTTTCAACTGTGAGGGCACTATGCCCTCCAAGAAAGACTGGTTGATAAGCTGCGTGATGGGAGGAGCCAGGATGTAGGCGCATTCCTTCAGCAGTTTTGTGGGGATAATGTCATTTGGCGCTGTGCCATTACGCAAAGCGTCAATGATATTCTTAGTGGTCTCAATGGAGATGGGTCCCAGGGTAAACTTACCTGATATGGGAGAATTACTATGGGTGCTGTGTGAGAGGCTGCAGGGGGGGCTGAGGGGGGAATTGTTTTGCTGAATGCTTTCACGGATTGCCTCGATTTTATTAATGAAGTAATCCGATAGTTCATCACAAAATTCTTGTGTGTCCGAGCTGGGGGCTTCAATGCAACCTGGTTTCATGGTCTGGGTGTCCATCTTGAAGAGTTCGCGGGGGCGGTTTAGGGCACCGTTGATAGCCTCCGAAAAATACTTTTTCTTGGCTTGGAAAATTCCTTTGTGGTATTTTCTTGTAGTCGCCTTGTAGATGGATAGGTTTAGCTCTGAAGAACATCTTTTCCAGGCAGATTCTGCCCTTCTGTGTTCTTGCTTTAGTAACGACAGCTGGTTGTTAAACCAGCTGCGGTTGTTTTTCCGAATGCGGGTTTTTCGTTTCGGCGCTACCAAGTCGGCTGACTGTAGCATGGCCGAGTTTATGGCTTCCAATGTTTCAACGGCCGTTTGATGCGGCTGAGTTGTTTCTATTTTCTTCATTAAAGTAGTTTTGAAGAGTTCCGAGTGGAGCTTCTTCTGACATCTAGTCCAGTGTGTTGTCACTGGATTTGATGTTTTTGTTGCGGGGGGGATGGTGGAAATACTGAATATAATTGCATGGTGATCTATCCATGGCAACTTTTCATTTTCCAAAATTTTTATTTCCAGAGCTTGTCTGAAAATAAGATCAAGTGTGTGACCTGAAGCATGTGTGGGCCCACATACTAGTTGCTGTAATCCTAATCCTTCCAGATGATCAATACAAGCGTCGGCAATGGGGTCTTGTGAGGAGTTGGCCCAGAGATTAAAATCCCCGAGAGGCAAAAGATGTTTGCTGTTGAGGGTGTAAGTGGAGAAGAAATCCGTCCATGATGATAGCAGCTGCGATTTTGGGCCCGGTGGCCTATAGCAGAGCAGAATGTGGACGGTCTCCTTTGAATTTGCTTGCAGTTGCAGAGTAAGGGTTTCCATGAATGGAAGAGGGTTTTGGCCGACTGGTTTGGTGATCATAAGGTGAGTCTTGTGGATCACCGCCAGGCCGCCTCCTCTTTGCCCTATTCTGTTTTCCGTGATAATACGGTAATTTTCTGGCACCAGTTCTCCTAGAATGGTGTTACAGTCGGCTGTGAGCCAGCTCTCTGTAATAAAGAGACAGTCTAGATCATTTTGTTGAATGAAGTCGCGGATTTCTAGTCAGTGTTTTACTGCCGATCTTGTGTTAATCAGAGCACATGATATGTGCTTGAGCTGGGGTAAATGGCTGAAATGTCTGACTGTCGATCTATGATCGATTCTCAATAGTCGCTCAATTCTTAGGGCTTTTTTGGTGATGGCTGGCAGTATTGCGGCGCATTGCCTCAAACTCCAAATGGTTTCGGCAGAATATTGCCGACATGCCATGATCGCCAATACACCGGGGGGGGGGGATTTTCAGGGGCGATGGGGAGAGGATTTGGTTAAGTCCTCTCTCCTGGCTTGGTCCAGAGAAAGGCAAAAAAAAACCCTGGCCGGTGCTGGGCCAATATGCTCCGGTAGGGGTAAAAAATTCCTTCCTGACCCCGTGCAAGGCGATCAGGGGACCCCTGGATCAAGCTTCTGTTTGTTGTTGAGACGAGGGGGGACTGGGGATGAGCGGTGAGCGTGTTGTAGGTGTGGT
Organism: Rana kukunoris; assembly: GCA_029574335.1. Lineage (NCBI taxonomy): Eukaryota > Metazoa > Chordata > Amphibia > Anura > Ranidae > Rana > Rana kukunoris. The sequence continues at coordinate 447,983,805 of CM056049.1, read as the reverse complement.
GTGGCTGATGGCTGCCTGAACAGGCAGTAGGGTATAGCCTCGGGCTGACAGGGTGGATCTGTAATGCTGGGGAGGCTGAGAGGTAACACTATGAGGAGTTGCTGTCCTTCTGGGTTGAGGGGGGTTTACCTGGATGGCTTGGTGGGGATCCTGGGGCGTGCAGAGCGGTGCGGCGTTAGGCCGCAGATGAAGCCGCGGTCTTTCCTAGATCGCGGCCCCGCGATTCGGTGCAGTCTGGCGCGGGTGTCAAAAAAAAATAGCCCTGGGATGGCAGAATTTCTGCGGGGGGGTGGCAGGAGGGTGCCCCTGATGGCGATGGAGGTGTGGGAGCACAGGGGACAAAGGAAAGGAGCAGGGGAGATCCGTGAGCAGCCGCGGCCTATCCGTGAGCAGCCGCGGCCTATCCTGAAAAGGACGGCCGCATACTGTCCCAACGGCGGAGGGTGGAGATGTGGAGGAGGAAACAGCCTTACCTGTGAGGCTGAAGGGGCTGACACGCAGGGATGCCTGGTGGATGAAAAATCCTGCCTGCCTAGCTGATGCTGTCCCTGGGGAGAGCCGACTCGTTTGAGAGCATCCTGCTCTCACTATCCCTGGGGTGAGCAGACTAAGGTGAGAGCATCTGCTGCACACCTTACTGACAGACACCACAGGAATGACTGTGTTGCTAGTGGACACTGAAACTGCAACCCTCCACCCAGGAAACTAACCACCAGCAGGTGATCCAGGGCCTGACAGTGGAGGAGAGCCATCTGCTGGGGGAATGGAGGATCAGGTAAGTTGAGATTAGCAAAAGCAGCCCCAAGGGTTGTGCCAGTGGAATTGAACTTCCCCTGCCGTAGTATGTGGTGAAGTCACCGCGTTTAAGAACGAGGAGATTTTGTCTTGACAGTGTGTACGCAAAGACAGCTTGTCAAGTTTCTCGACAAGCCTAACAAGGAAATCGTTGAGGAAAATGATGTGTCTTTTCCAACGTTTCTCAGTCGTGTGTACGTGGCCTCAGGCATAGAATGCCTGAAGGTAAAAAAAAAACTTCAGCATTTAGAACCACTTTAAAGCATTCGTCCTGTAATTGTGGATTGATATTGCTTTAAAACTGTAATCACATGTAATTTGAATATGTAAATATTACCAGAAGAGTTGATATATTGAAGAACGTAAAAATTTCCCTGCCTCTAAAAAGGACCTGACAAAATAAATGTAAACCCTGACAAAATCTTAATTTAGCTACAAATCATGTAATGCCTACTGCTCTTTACAAATATTTATACAGAAGAGTCCCACAGAGACTTTTTAATTTATTCATTATACAGACATATGTTAATTTGTTATTCCCCACTCTGGCAAATTTAAAAAATGCACAGGCTGTGAGATTATTTGTGCAGTTGTTAAAAAAAACACCAAATTGATGTTTGTTAAAGTGGAATTCCACCCCGGGGGCCTTGAACTGGGGGGACCTGGACGGGGGCAAGTTTCGGGGGAAGGTCAGCTGGAGGTGAGTAGTCGTCCCCCTCCCCTCCCATGCGCCCACCTGGCTCGCCCCTGACTTCATGAGCTATGTTATCATCGGTGTGTGGTCCGGGCAGCTGATCGGTCTGCTCGTGCGCCTAATAACTCCTCCTTGGAGGATAATCTAGTCCTACATTTTGAAACCCGGTGGTCAGGGCTCGGATAACTCTTTGTGGGGGTGGAGGCCTCGCCACCGACCTGTTGCCTGAATACTGCATCTCCTTAGCCTTTTGTCTTTCATAAATAAATGAATTCCACCCAAAAATGTAACTTTCGCTTTAAGTACTTGTGACCCCCTGACATGCCACATTTGGCATGTCATTTTTTTGGCGGGGGAGCGGGGTACCTAGTTTTTACAGGTACCCAGCTTCCACTTCCTCTCCTGGCGCCATGGCGCGGAGCGGAAGTTCACCCTTCCCCCCTCCCTGCAATCTTTTGGGACACGTAGCTCAAGATGAATAGCTGAACCACAAATGCCAATGTGTTCATCCTGTAAAGACATGATTCATAGGCAAGGAGCAAAGTTTATTGCCCAGTTCCAGGAGAAGATTGGACCCTGGGTTTAAATTTACATGGCCAAATTCAGTTAATACATTTACCTAAAAGCATTACATTTGAAAGTTTATTTAACAAATGAAACTAAATATTTACCAGAGTCAAGAAACTGAAACCATATAGCAAACCCGGTACACTAAGTCCCCTACATACGAAATGTTCAAGTTTCGAACATGTGTTTCAACTGTTTTTTTTTTTTTTTTCATTCAACCCAGTGGGCTGAATGGAAAAAAAAACGGACAGATCGCCGTACCAACACAAGCAATGTTGGTGCAGCGAATTCCCCTGGTGTGCTATTGTGTTCTGACAGGGGGACTCCCCCCACCAGAACACACTAATCAGCGCTCTCAGCCTTTGTCTGCAAGCACTGATCTTTTGTGGACTTACGAACAAGTTGGACTTACGAACGAGCTCCCGGAAAAAAAATCTTTCGTAAGTAGGGGGCTTGCTGTATACCATATTCCAAGGAAAAGATTACTAAAAAGCAAGGGTTGATTTACTAAAACTGGAGTGCAAAATCTAGTGCAGCTGTGGATTATCAATCAGCTTCTAACTTCAGCTTGTTCAATTAAGCTTTGACAATAAAGCCGGCCATACACGGTTCGAATTTTGAAAGAATTTCTTTCGAAAATCGTTTTAAAGAATTTCCGTACGAATTTCACACTGTTAATGGGCTGTAGCAACAGCTGATTTTGGTGCGGCAATCAAATTTGAGGAATCAGACATGTTGGACATATTTTTAAAAACTAACGATTTTCTAATCAATGATGGGAGAATCGTGAGAGAAATGTAATAGAAAAAATGTGCATGTGCAAGAAAAGAATATTCCCGGAGAAAAAATAATATTCCCGGCCACAAAAATGATTTTCTGTAGCATAATGAAGGCTTGGTCGGTCGAATTTTGAAAATCAGTGGTGGCATCATCGGATCACAAAAAAAAATGATTTTGAAAAAAAAAATTGTTCGAAATTTGACCGTGTATGGCCTGCTTTAAACATGGAAGCTGATTGGTTTCTATGCATAGCTGCACCTGATTTTGCACTCTCCAGCAGGGCCGCCCTTAGGTGTTCAGGTGCCCTGTGCAAGCTAATCCTGTGGCGCCCCCCCATCTTCACCCCTCTCCCCCTGGTCACCTAAACATACACAAAGAGGAAACAAATATTTCATATCAGTGTAGCGCCCCTCCCCGTTCAGTCTAGCGCCCCTCCCCATTCAGTGTAGCCCCCCCATTCAGTGTAGCCCCCCGTTCAGTACCTCAGTGCGGCGGCATATGCACAGCAGGTCCCCTCCCCCTGTTTACACATAAAAAGAGAGGCAGCGGCTTCACTGGGCTGTACCTGTGTGACATCGCACAGACAGGCAGCCCGTGGTCACAAGAGGAGGGGATGGTAGGTGCAGCGGTGTCACCCTGCCCCCCCGCACACCCCCTCCCCCTCACCACTGTAGCTAGTTTGCCTCTCCCTGCTTGTGCCAGTGTGCCGCTGCCACCGTGGGTGTAATACAATCGCGAAGGGGGGTGCCGGTCTGACACTCCCCAGTGTGTGGTACCCGGGGGTGGCTCGCCCCCCCCCCCTTAGTATGCCTCTGGATGGCCGTACGGCGCCCCTGTTGCCCATGGCGCCCTGTGCAGCCGCACAGCTCGCACAGCCCAAAGGCCGGCCCTGCTCTCCAGTGTTAGTAAATCGACCCTAATGTGCCTAACTAGTTGCCACCTACGTATTGCAAAGAGGGTGGGCTTTAATGTCCTCACGCCACACATATGCATCCACAGGTGGCCGAGGTGTCTGTGCTGTACCGCCTGCTCCCAGCAGAGTGACCAAAGTGTCAAAGACAGTCCTCAGTCTCTAGTCATGATCCAACCCCAGATCATGTAATCACTGTGACAGCCAAAAATGTGGTCATATTATTGGGCTGTCCTTCCTGCCCCCTGGGCATAAAGACCCAGTAAAAGGGACGCTGGGGCTGGGATGGCAAGGGTTGAAGTATACACTAGTTGTTAAACATATTTGCAAATAATAGCTGCACATTTTAAGACAATTTTTTACAGAATCTGCTATGAGAAGCATTTCCTACCAGTTTTGTCTCGCATAGTGACTTCTCAACGGTTAAGGGTCTGAATATGGTTGTCTGTAAGAAAGCAGAAAAAAAACATGAATGCATATACAGTACATTCAAATATGAAACAGATAAAGAATGAAAACTGCATTTGAAATACTGTTATTTTATTTGGAATGAAGGAAATAAAGTTTTGAAGTGGTAGTAAAGTCGTTTTGTTTATCTTTTACCTACTGGTAAGCCTAAAATAAGGCCTAACTGTAGATACTATAAATATTTCCTAAACATGCAATGTTTAGGAGATTTTTAGGCCCCTTTCACATTTATACGACTTCTAAGTCCACGATTTTGCGCGATTTTGCCGATGCCACAACTTTGGCATTAGCCCTGTTTTACACTGGGTACGATTTGAGATGCGATTTCACATGTGAAATCGCATCCCTAATCGGCGGCATTTGCCGGCAATTGTCGTTGACATGCTGAAAAAATGAAGTTCAATGCTTCCAAGCATGCGTCGATTTGATTCTGAGCATGCGCAGGTTTTTGGTCCGATGCTTTTGTGTACTAACCATCGTTTTGGTCCGACGGACAGATGTCCGTCGGACAGATTTTAAAGCGAGTTTTAAAACTTTGGTCCGACGGACAATGGTCTGATGGGCCGTACACACCATCGAACTGGTCCGATAAAACTGGTCTTAAGACCAGTTTCATCGGACTGGTCTGATCGTGTGTACGCGGCCTATGACTAAAGCTAGCCCATTGACGGTGCAAATTTCTTTGCACAATTCCCCCATCAAAACAGACAGCGCTGACAGCGAAATCCCTCCTGCAAAGCCATTGTCTGCTCTCGTCAGGGGCGGGTGGGGAAGCCGTCCCCGCCAGGAGAAGATAGTGATTATTACTAGCGGCTATAGCAACCAGTAGCCATAATCGCAAACCAAGGTTTTACTGTATATAAATAGATAAATATATATTTTTTTATTTCCTTTTTTTTCTGCTCCACCCAACTAGGTAAGAATGTCATTTTGTCTGCTGCTTGCCACAATCCACATTTTAAAGTACTGCTGATTCCCTGTACAAACGATCGGTTTGTCTGATGAAAACGGACCGATGGACCTTTTTCATCGGACGAAGCGATCGTGTGTGGGCCCCATCAGTTTTTTTTGCATCTGTGAAAAAAAATAGAACCTGTTTTAAATTTTTCTTATAGTTAAAAATACGATAAAAAAAAATGATCGTCTGCGGGGAAATCCATCGGTCAAAAATCCATGCATGCTCAGAATCAGTCGACGCATGCTCGGAAGCTTTGAACTTCATTTTTCTCAGCATGTCGTTGTGTTTTACGTCACCGTCTTGGACACGATTCGATTTTTAACCGATGGTGTGTAGGCAAGACTGATGAAAAAATTCAACGGTTCGTTTTCATCAGACGAACCGATCGTGTGTACAGGGCATGAGAATGTTTGTCTCCAGTGTGTTCTCCTAGTGCACTGAACTCTTTCTGGAAATGCTGGTTGCCTTGCTGTAAACTGATCTAAAGGCGTCAATAGTTTCTGAGTCTCTGACCTGGATGAACAATGCAATCTGAAGCTATGATTTTCCTGACAACTGCATGCTTGTACTGAGTCAATAGCTCAAAGTACTAAGGCCCAAAAAAGCCAGTGAACTAGCATATTCAGACAGAGGGCAAATATGCACTGATGAGCAAGCGAAGCTCAGTATTTTCAAATTTCCCTGCACTTGATTGGATGTTTGTGTTCACTTCACCTCACTCCACACTTATTAATCAGTCATTGCATGTCAAAATATTTCCATATTTAGTTTAACTTAGGGGGTGCACTATGTTCAGTCATGTGAAATTAGCCGATCATTAGAACCGAGAATAGATGCTTGTAAATATCTACGGTAACTCCTTCCACCCAAACTGCTTTAATTGTATTTAACGTTGATTACGCTGGCATGAAATACAAGTCTACTTAATTAAATTACACTTGCTTCCTTTTACATTTTATAGTTAATTATAATTTACTGCATAATTCTTGTTACTGATTTCAATTATAAATTACCTGTGTTGTCACCTTTTATGGGAACAAAAATATAGACATTGTAAACTCTTTCTTATGGTGACACTAAACCAGTGGTCTTCAAACGCACCATTCCTCCAACTAATATAAGGCATGATGGAGCACTATTCCTTCAACTGACACCAATGATGGAGCACTATTGCTTCTATTGCAACTAACAATGGGGCACTGTTGCTCTATCATTGACATTAAAACTGGGGAACTATTCCTCCCACTGACACCAAAGATGGGGCACTATCCCTTCCACTGTCACCCAAGATGGGGCACTATCCCTTCCACTGACACCAAAGAATGGAACGCAATGGAGAGGAAGAAGTCACATTCGCAGAACTCACCACTTACTACCTCCATGTGGCAGCACCTCTACTATGGGTGAACAGTTCAGGGCCAAGCATTGGTTCGGCGCCAAACAGCGTGAACACCCAAAATGTCCCACTGAACGCCCCACAATGCACTGCACAGTGCATTCTAAGCCCTGAATGGCTGAAGTAATGCACCTGACCCACCTGCCTAATCAGGGCACAGTGAATAGCTGGTTGTTAAGGAGTGGGTCGGGAAGCGGGTCACCACATCCTTAACAGATCAGTCATCAGCTGTCAGCGGGCTTCCCTGCTTACAGTTGAATGGGAAAAAAAACATTGCTGGCAACTCCTAAATGTGAAAAAACGGTGTAAGGGGAACACCACAGCAACTTATTATTTTAAATGGCATGGGGTCCCCCAAAAGCCATACCAGACCCTTATCTGAGTATATATATAACCTGACAGGTTAGAAAAGGGGGGGTCGAGTGCCCCCCCCTCCTGAAGCTGCTATATATCAGCTGTGTCCTAAAGGAAGCACGATCACGGGAGGAGTGTAGGCCCGGGTTGTAGCTGTCTTTCCACTACAGCGCAGGCAGAAACTGGTTAAAGCAGAACTAATCTCAAAACTTTTTTTCTCCTCTCTTTTTTTTCATATTGGATATAGTAAGGGGAGGGTATAACCCCTGTAAGTTATATTTTTGCCATCTGTGTCCTATTAGGGAGATTTCCCTTTGCTTCCTGTACCATTGCCAAAACAGGAAGTGAGAGAACAGCTCTAAAATGAAGGAATCCCTAAATGTCACTGGGGCCATCACAACTAGTGGAAGATATCCTCACTAATAATGTTCTGGAGACACCCAAACATTTGGGATTTTTTTTGTTTATTTACTCTTACTTCTGGTGATAATGGTAAACAGGATAACTAGAGAGGGTGAATCTCCCTAGCGGGAGCACAGACGACAATAGCACACCTGCCAGGGGTTCTAATCCAGCTCAACTTTATTTATACATTAATAGTAGTTTTAATGCAACACATGGGTAATGGCTTCTATAATAAAGATCTAGGAGCTTATATGTTCAGTTCACCCAAAAATTGTAGATTTAAACTATAAAAATTATAGATTTAAATGATCAATTTTACTTATTTGTAGCCACTGGTAGGGCTGGATTAACCACTGGTTTCTTCTGTCTCTCAGGGACATTAGCCAGAAGCTCATTGCTACCAGTTCATAGCAAAATGATCCTCCATAAACACAGTAAGCATCCTTACATTAAATATACAATAATAATGCATAATTACAGGTACCAGCTACATAGAAAAGTGTGAACAGTGACTACTAAGTATATTTTCTTAAATTCAACAAAAGATGTAAAGCCTTTTGTTTGATGATGACTAGGGACCATAAATTTGCTGCATAGTAAATTGTAAAAAGGATGTACATATGTACAAATTTTGAAAAATGCCTGATATTTAAAACACAATTTCTTCCTTATCATTAAAAGCAGTGAATGATGGAACAAGGCAATACTTTGCACATGTAGTTGTTTACAGCATGCTTCTGTGGAATGTAGCATGGAGGAAATGTGTGTCACATACTGAAAAATGAGTACAATGAAATCAACATTTGTAAGGCAAATCCATCAGCCTTACTATCTTACGCCCTCTAGTGTAATATACAACAAAAATACACTAAAATGATTCATGCACAATCCCCATTCCCCAACATAGATTTTTTTTTTTTTTTAAGTTAAACATTACTCCTGCCTTTACATGAAAGTTGACCATATGAACTTGTCATGGATAGTGTAAAGAAAATTGTCAATTTGCCCATCATTCCCTTGTATTTGGTCAGGTAATCTGATTTCATGTGCAGCATACGCCTTATACACTATTTCTGTACCTATGCCATTATGTGTAGTGATGTGTTGTACATTTTAGAAATAGTTATGTTTAACTTGAAAATAAATGATTCCATCATCAACATGTCATAAACAGAATAAAATACATTTGCTCATGTATGAACTCTCTCTACATCCAGAGGTGAATCAGGGAGGTCAACTATGCTAGTGCAAGAAATGGGCATCTGTACATTATCCATGCATTCTACAAAACTTTGCCATGTCCAACTCTCCCACATCCGACAATGACCCATAAGTCCAATATTCCCAACCACCCATGAACTTCAGATGTCCTGAATTCAATCCTCCACCTACAATGCACCCATGTTCCTTGACCCCCCCCCTTCTCTAAATGTAGAACCCCACATCATGTCAGACACTAGAGCAGTGGTTCTCAACCTTTCTAGTACCGTGACCCCTTGATAAAATTTCCCAAGTTGTGGGGCCCCCAACAGTAGAATTTTCGTAGCGTGGGTTGTTAGCACCCAATTCAAGAAAAGTAATCTGCACCCCTAACCCATGGACATTTAGGGCTCCCTGAGTCCCTTCCACTCGTACAGTATTATAACCCCTTCTGGTACCTTTTAGGATGTACCACTCTCTCTATGTTCTCATTTATTTTCATTTTATCTCTCTATCTTAATTTCTTGTGTTTTTTGCCCCATCCCTCTCTCTAGCCATCTTTCCTGTTCTCTCTCTTATTCTACCTCTTCCTTCCATGTATTCTCTATTTTTATATTTTTTTCCTTCTCTTACTCCTTGGGGGGGGGGGGTGAGTGGTAGTGCTGGGGGGAGTTCTGATCAGCCAACTTGGGTGCTCTTGATCAAGGTCATCTGCTGACCTGAGAACTGTAGTTGGGACTTTAAATGGCAACTCCAATCAGTGGCGTAACCAGAGTTATGGGCGCCCGGGGCAGAATTTTTTTTTCGCCCCCCCCCCCCCCTTGTATAATCATCCACTCTGGTTATAAGGATCTGTAATGTATCCCTCTCAGGGCTTTCAGCATGTAAGGGGTAAATTATTGCAGGATTAATCATTTAACCCCTTACTGTAAGGGATTAACAGACTGACCCCCCCCCCCACAGATCCCCCATCATAGACTGAACCCCCCCCACAATCACAGATCCCCCATCACAGACTGACCCCCTAAATAACAGACCTCTCATCACAGATGGATCCCCCCAATCACAGATAGACCCCCCACAATCACAGACCCCCTATTTAACAGACCTCAGACAGTAACCCCCACCATAGTGCAGACCTCAGACAGTAACCCCCAGTAGTGCAGACCTCAGACAGTAACCCCCATAATAGTGCAGACCTCAGACAGTAACCCCCAATAGTGCAGACCTCAGACAGTAACCCCCATAATAGTGCAGACCTCAGACAGTAACCCCCATAATAGTGCAGACCTCAGACAGTAACCCCCATAATAGTGCAGACCTCAGACAGTAACCCCCATAATAGTGCAGACCTCAGACAGTAACCTCCATAATAGTGCAGACCTCAGACAGTAACCCCCAGTAGTGCAGACCTCAGACAGTAACCCCCAATAGTGCAGACCTCAGACAGTAACCCCCAATAGTGCAGACCTCAGACATTAACCCCCAGTAGTGCAGACCTCAGACAATAACCCCCAGTAGTGCAGACCTCAGACAATAACCCCCAGTAGTGCAGACCTCAGACAATAACCCCCAGTAGTGCAGACCTCAGACCTCAGACAGCGGCGTGTGTGGTTTCCCTCAAGCGCGGGCTCCTCCTCCTCTGTGGGTGTGAACAGAGAGGAGGGCAGCCGCCGGGTGTACCAAGATGGCCGCCGCTCCGGAGCTAGGCCGAAGCCGGGGACTTTCCTAGGCCGAGGCTCCGGAGCGCTCCGCGGAGTCGGTGGATGGATTCGCCCCCCCCCCCATTTTTCGCCCGGTGCGACAGCCCCCCCTGCCCCCCCCCCCCGCTACGCCAGTGACTCCAATCACAGGTAGTATTACTCGCTGTGTCTCCAGCTCTGTAGTGTCTCGCAGCAGTGACACCAATGCCGAAATCAGGAGATAGGGTCTCCTCTAGCCCCTCACACTTCATATTTCCCACCAGTCAGCTGACCTCTAGTCTCTGCCCCCCAGCCATGCCACAGGCTCCAGGAACTGCCCTGCTGGGCGGCTGCGAAAAGGCTGCTTGTGCTGTGGGATTCAGGAACAGCCCAGGATCTGGTGACCCCTGGCAAATCGTCATTTGACCCCTGAGGGGGTCCCGACCCCAGGTTGAGAACCACTGCACTAGAGGTATATAGTGCATTTAATTTACAAAATGGATTTTGGAATGAAACACATGATGATAATTTATCATCATCTCACATCTTTGTTATCTAATAGCAACAAGGCACTTTAGCACTCTAGAAGAATCTGCCTACAATTGCCCCTTTAAAAATAAAAATAAATTTAAAATATTATCCTTGTGGTGTTTTTCCTAATACCATCAATCGCAACACAAGCCATTTTATTTTTTTCTCGCCACACCAGTGAAATACCAGTCAGGTGCCAAAAATTCTAACAGCAGCCCATCTCTTCTTGCTGTTCGCTGGTAAATTCCACTGCCTTTCCTGAATGTCTTGTAAAAGCAAACTTCTTTTTTTTCTGCTGAGCAAATGATACTTGAATGGAAATATAGTAGGGCATTTGATATCAGGCAAATAAGCTGATTTTTACTAATATTTACATTTAAATAATTTTTTTGTGAAAGATCTGACTTGATGCTGACTTTGGTGGTATGTTTACCATGCTTTGTCCAATACTTTTTTTTTTAACAATCAGGATTGCTTTATTAACCACTTGCTTACTGGGCACCCCCTTCCTTCCAGTTTTAAGTGCTCTCGCACTTTGAATGACAATTATGCGGTCATGCAACAATGTACCCAAATTACACTTTTATTATTTTTTTCACACAAATAGTTTTTTTGGTGGTATTTAATCACCCCTTTTGCTAAAGACCGAAACTTTTGAAAGAACAAACAAAACGTTTTTTTAATTTTGTTATAACATTTTGCAAACTGGTCCTTTTTCTCTTTAACTGATGGGCACTGATGAGGTGGCACTGATGGGCATTGATAGGCTGCACTAATGGACACTGATGAGGCGGCACTGGTGTGCACTTATCAGGGGGCACTAATGAGGCTGAACAGATTGGTGGAACTGTTGAGGCACTTATGGGTGAGACTGATGGGCATTGATAGGTGGTACTGATACAGTGAGGGAAAAAAGTATTTGATCCACCGCTGATTTTGTACAAAAAAATCCAGAAAAACATATTTAAAAAAAATTATAAATTGATTGATTGATTTTTTGACTTAGTACTTGGTGGCAAAACCCTTGTTGGCAATCACAGAACTCAAACGTTTCTTGTAGTTGGCCAACAGGTTTGCACACATCTCAGGAGGGATTTTGTCCCACTCCTTTTTGCAGATCCTCTCCAAGCCATTAAGATTTTGAGGCTGACATTTGGTAACTCGAACCTTCAGCACCCTTCACATATTATGCATGGGATTAGGGTCTGGAGACTGGCTAGGCCACTCCATGACCCTAATGTGCTTCTTCTTGAGCCACTCATTTGTTGCATTGGTCATGTGTTTTGGATCATTTGCATGCTGGAATACCCATCCACGACCCATTTTCAATGCTCTGGCTGAGGGAAGGATGTTCTCACCCAAGATTTGACAGTCCATCGTCCCTTTGATGCAGTGAAGTTGTCCTGTCCCCTTAGCAGAAAACACCCCCAAAGCATAATGTTTCCACCTCCATGTTTGATGGTGGGCATGGTGTTCTTGGGATCATAGGCAGCATTCTTCCTCCTCCAAACATGGCAAGTTGAGTTGATGCCAAAGAGCTTGTTTTTGGTCTCATCTGACCACAACACTTTAATCCAGTTCTCCTCTGAATCATTCAGATGTTAATTAGCAAACTTTAGACGGGCCTGTACATGTGCTTACTTGAGCAGGGGAACCTTGCTAGTGCCGCAGGTTTTTCATTCCTTCGCGGTGTAGTGTGTTAACTGTTATCTTGGTGACTATGGTCCTAGCTGATTTGAGATCATTGACAAGATTCTCCTGTGTAGAGAGCTTTCCCTTCTTCAGAGAAGACAAACATATCCCATAATCTCCAAGTCTTGGTGTACTTTTCCTTTTTCTGTTGTGCCGTGTGTATTAAGTCTTCCATCTTATTTATTTCTTCCACTTTATGAAGCCAACATCTGATGGCCGGTGAGTGAGAGAAATTCCAGTTGAGGGGAATACATGACTTAGCAACATTCAGGAGGTGACGTCCAATAGATTTTTTGTAAACTCTTGCCGAAATGGTCGAAATGTGCAATGAGAAAAAGGCAGGATATCAGGAATCTCATAATCAGTACATTTTTGGATGATCTCCTTGACCTTTCTTCAGAAGTGGTCAAGTTTGGGGCAGGACTCAAAGATATAAAGTAGAATTCCCCATCCCTCATGGCATTTTCAACAGTGATCAGTAGTATGGGGGTCAAATGTATGTAACATATAAGGCAGGGGTGTCAAACTCAATTTTTACTGTGTGCCGCATCAGCATTATGATTGCCCTCAAAAGGGCCAGTTGTATCTGTAAAATTAGATGTCCAGCGCATCCCCTCCCCTTTGCATTAGCTGTCAAAAACCACCCCACCATCACAAGTTGAGTCCCCCACTCTCCCTTACATCACAGTGCACCCCCTTTCCTTATGCTGCTGGGAAGAAGCTGGATGCATTTCTTGAAAGCAGAAAGTAAGGGTCTGGAGTAGGACCAGAGGAGGGCTGGAGCTCTTCTGCAGCTGCAGGAACGGTGCGAGGGCCTGGAGGTGCCTGATTCGAGCCGCGGGCCTTGTGTTTGACACCTGTGATATAAGGGGTATGGTACCACCATGTCAATATTTTAAAATTGGTTTCCTGAATCCTAGTACACACGGATGATTTAACCACTTAAGGACCGCCTACTGCACATTTAAGTTGGCAGAATGGCACAGCTGGGCACATCAACGTATATATACGTTGATTTTAGTACCCAGCCGTGGGTCGCGGGCGAGCGCCCACAGGAGCACGCCCGCGACCCGGTCCGAATCTCCAGGGATTCGCGGACCCGATCGCCGCTGCAGTGCGGTGATCCGTCCCTGGAGCGGATGAACGGGGAGAGCCGTGTGTACACACAGCTTCCCCGTGCTTCTCTGTGGCCGTAGCATCGTTCGCGTCATCCCTGTAATAGGGGGACGCAATTGATGATGTCACACCTACAGCCACACCCCCCTACAGTTGTAAACACAACACATAGGTCACACATCCCCTACAGCGCCACCTGTGGTTAACTCCCAAACTGCAACTGTCATTTCCACAGTAAACAATGCAATTTAAATGCATTTTTTGCTGTGAAAATGACAATTGTCCGAAAAATGTGTCAAAATTGTCCGAAGTGTCCGCCATATTGTCGCAGTCACGAAAAAAATCGCTGATCGCCGCTATTAGTAGTAAAAAAAAAATAATTAATAAAAATGCAATAAAACTATCCCTTATTTTGTAAACGCTATAAATTTTGCGAAAACCAACCGATAAACGCTTATTGCGATTTTTTTTACCAAAAATACGTAGAAGAATACGTATCAGCCTAAACTGAGGAAAAAAAATGTTTTTTTATATATTTTTGGGGGGTATTTATTATAGCAAAAAGTAAAAAATATTGCATTTTTTTTTAAATTGTCGCTCTATTTTTGTTTATAGCGCAAAAAATAAAAACCGCAGAGGTGATCAAATACCACCAAAAGGATCAATCCTCTCCGTCAGAACCTCACTCCTCCAGGAGGGAGTAGTCTAAGATGTCTAAGATGGCGTGAGCCTCACATCAGGGCGGTTAAGGAATGAGCTCCTGGGAAGATCCCGCAATGCTGCGACGGCTAAACATCAAGCCGTCTACCTAGCTTAGCCGACCGCCTGCCGACTTCTCCGTGCTCCTGTAGAGGGGCACCTTCCGCTCCCTCCACCCCCCCTCTCCCAGGTTCCCCCTGTACCTGGCAAACCTCCTGTATCTACCTGGCCGGCGCCTGGCTGGTGCGCTGGCCGTGCCTCGTTTTCGGCTCCCCGCCGGGTGTTGCAGCGAGTGTCCGTGGACGCCGTCTTGGGTCTCGTCCGGCTCCGGTCGCGGGTCCGCGGGGTGTCTCTGCTTCTGGCGGCAGGGGCTGCTGGGGGTGGCTCGTTCGCGGAGCCCCCGTTCCCGTCCCCGTCCTTGCGGCGCTCCTCCTCGTACATCCCTGTGTCCCTCCACAGACCCGTCCTGCTCCTGATCACGTGACCACGGGGGTGGCTGCGGCTGCTGAGGCCGGCCGTTTTTTTTTTGCTAGAGGCTTGGGCGCAGATAGCGGGGGACCTGTTGAAGGTTGAAGAGGAGGTGGAAGAGGGCTGGGACGCTTTGACTCTCCGGAACCAGGGTCTACGTGAACAAAGGCTGCTGAGGCATGGTAACAAATCAAGGTAAACCTTCAGACCTTCAAAGCGGCGTAGACCTGCAAACAGCTGTCCCGACACCTTTGCATTGTCAGCATCCAGTACAAATCTTTAAATCCTCATAAATCAGCCATAGCAAAATTGCAATCAAGCGAAACTGTAAGTACTAATCTGAAAGAAATTCAGAACTATGATCCTGGCCTGGATATGGGAAACGAGACTTGCGGACTGTGAGTAAGATATCACTTAACCCATTTTTTTTTTCCTTTTCTTGTGAATGCTTCCTTACTGAATATTGTAAACAAACAAAAATGAGAACTGATTTGAGCAGTGGAGGGGGCTGGCAATATGTGTCCTTACGCTCTTAGAGTAAACATACTAACATTATTTCCATACTGTGACATTCACCTATTCTTCCCGTTCCACTAATTAAAATAAAAACTGAGTTCTTTCTTTTTCATAAAGTGACGAGCTGAAAAATAAAACGGGTGAAGTGAGTGAAGCTGGGGATGACGGTTCCCTAGTTGGGGTACGGGGACCCCCTCTATTTCCTCTCTTTCTCCCAAACCTTATGACATATATATTGAGGTTGGCACTATATGCTACCACCGCTGTTGATTACTGTGGACTATTATAGATTAAATCAAAGTCTAAATAGGAACGGACAATCTGTATAAAAAAGGAACAGAAGAAAAGAGAAAAATATAATATCCGCTCAAGAACTTAAAATTATCTAAGCCAACTTAAGCCCCCCACACCCTAAGAAGATTCCCTAACTGTATAAAAATCCTCTTCGAGGGGAAACAGTTAATATTAAACTTAATTTATAATATCTCTATCTGTGAAAACCTAAAGAGATGAGCACTAGGGCAAGGGGTGCGAGGGGGGGACTCGCCTCGACCCCCCGTTTGAGTCAAAGCCCGGGGCCAATGAACAAATACGTAACCCAAGGGAATAATGAGAGGGAGAGGGAGAAAAGAAAGGAAAAGGTAAAATTTACTTCAGCCAATTCAAATACCTCAGCAAACCCAGACACCCTACCAGAGACAGCAATAGACTTTGAAACAGCTACAGTACTTGACGCAGATGAACAAATATCTGGCTTGGCATTACCAACAAAAACAGATATGCAGGAAATGTTCGCTGCTTTAGAAAAAACTTTATCAACACAAATGGAGAGAATGGAGAGAAATATGGGATTTATGTTGGAAAGACTGGAGGAAGTCGAAAAAAAAACGGACCACAACCTTTAAACTATCAAACAATTAGAAGCGGAAATTTTGGAAATAAAAAAAGAGCAAAGAGAACACGGGTACAAAGCAGAAGATCAGGAAAATAGAGACAGACGGAAAAATATTAGGATACGCGGAGTCCCCGACTCCTCACAGTCAGAAAATCTTCCAGAAATTATCCGGAAAATATGTAACCCTTTATTAGATAGAGAAATATCTCTCCCATTAAAAATTGAAAGAGCTCACAGGATCAGGAGGCCTAGAGAAATCCCTCAAGAAAAACCCAGAGATATTATAATAAGATTTGAAAGCTGGGAGGAAAAAAACCTACTATGGAAAAACCTGAGAGGGAAGGCCCCAATTAAATATGAGGAACATAATATCCAAATATGTCAAGATCTATCACAAGAGACGCTTAGAAGAAGAAGGAATTTGAAGCCATTATTATGTGAGCTACAAGATCTAGAAATACAGTACAACTGGGGATTTCCAGCATGCCTGATAGGCAGAAAAGAAGGGGTTACGGCTAAATTAAGATTTTTGGACGAAAAACCTGCGTTCTGTCAGAAATTGGGAATCCCAATTCCAAGTTACTAATAGCGAAGGGAGGGGCCAGGCGGGAGGGGCCAGGCGGGAGGGGTGGGGGGGAGGGAGGGGAGGCAAAAGACACCGTTACAAAAAATAAATAAAAATGCCGCTAGGTGCAGCGAGGAGGGGGGATCGGGGTCCAGGAGCTCACGACAGCCTTGAGGGAATTCCCCTGGGAATAGGGGAAGAGAGGTAACGCCGAATTGTACTCCGCCTCAAGTAAAGGAGCACTCTTACATAAAAAGGTGTAAGAGAAGATGCTCCGAAATAAGACCTGTGGGTCAAGATTCCATCATGGGGGGAAGGGGGAGGGGAGGGTTGAGGGTGGGGAGGGGGGGAGGGGGGGATTCAAGGAGAGCGTTGGTTCAGGGGAGGATGGGGAGGCAGTGGGAGGCTGAGGGGGGAGGGGGGAGGGGGGAGGGCGGGAGGGGGCATTAGGGGGGGAGACGGGGAGGAGAGGGGGGAGGGTGAGAAGAGAGAGAGAGAAATACAAGATCGGGCGACTATCAGAAAACAACGAGAAGAGGGAATAGAGTGGGAAAGATAAAAAGAGAACGTATATTTATCTATGGCCAAGGTTAATTTAATCACCTATAACGTAAGGGGTCTTAGCTCCCCCCGGAAAAGACACATGATCCTAAAGGAGATCGAGAGACTCCACGCAGATGTGATTTTTCTTCAGGAGACACACATAACTCTCGACTCGAGAGTGAGGCTTAACTCTCGTGCAGTTCCAACATGGTATTATGGCGACTTCCCGCAGAAAGGATCCAGAGGAGTCGCCATAGGGATAGGGAAAAATGTAAAATTTATAGTTGAAGATAGGATAGTAGACCCTGAAGGTCGATATCTGTTCCTAAGAGGCCTCTTATATGGGAAGCGGTATACGTTTGCCAACGTTTATTGCCCCAATAAACATCCCCAGAAGTACTTAACAACGATCCTGAATAAACTAATGGAATTTAAACAAGGAAATGTCTGTTTAGCCGGGGACTTCAATTTCACGCTAGATCTAAAATTAGATAGAGTATCGACTGTTAGCATAGGGAATACTAAACAACAACTAATGGTGAAAAAAAAAAACTTTCCAGGAACCAGTTAATAGACCCTTGGAGAGTTTTAAATCCAAATAAAAGGGATTATACATTCTACTCTACAGTACACAAAATGTACTCAAGATTAGATTATATAATGGTTGACCATGAAATCTTTGAGTACGTAGACAACGCCGCGATAGGGGAGGTGACAATCTCGGATTACGCCCCAGTCACGGTGAGAATACACCTTCCTGAATTTGAAGAGAGAAAGGGGACCTGGAGCTTAAATGAGGAGCTAATAGAGGACAATGAAGTTTCTGATACAATAAGAACGGACATAGATGAATACTTTATGGTTAACAACACACCTGAAGTAAGTACAGCTACTATCTGGGAAGCCCATAAGGCTTACATCCACGGAAAATTAATTTCCCTAGGGGCGAACAAAAAGAAGGTAAGAGAAACAAATAGAAATAAGATAATCAAAGAGCTGCAAGAATTAGAAACTAAACATAAAAATCAACAAAACAATAAAGCCTATCAGGAAATGGTAATGAAAAGGACGCAACTAAGAGACCTACTGGAGATAGAATCTAGGAATACATTCAAAAACATTGAGAAAGAAAGGTACCTATGGGGGAATAAACCGGGTAAGTATTTGGCGAGGATCTCAAAAGAAAAGAGAAACAAAAATAACATAGAAAAAATAAAAGATCAGAGAGGACAGATGAGGTATAGGACATCCGAGATTGCGGAGGCTTTTCGGACGTACTACACCACACTGTATACAATTAGAAAAGATGAGACTCAAGAGGAAAAGGCGAATAGGGGGGAAAAAATTGGAGAGTATTTAAGTGAAGCTAACTTACCAAAACTATCACAGGAAATAATGGAAACCCTAGACTACCCAATTACACACGCAGAAATCAGTCAAGCGATCCAAGGAACACCAGGGGGGAAAAGCCCAGGCCCAGATGGACTGCCAATCAAATATTATAAAAAATTTAAAGAGATATTGATCCCGAAAATGAGCACTTATTTTAATAAATTAGGGGGAATAGAAGAAATTAGGAAAGAATCTCTTCTTGCTAATATCTCAATTATAGCCAAAACAGGAAAGGATAAGACCCTTTGTTCTAACTATCGTCCAATAGCATTGTTAAATGCTGATATAAAAATGTTTGCAAAGATACTGGCAACAAGGTTAAAACCGTATATGCCTGACCTAATAAGGTCAGATCAGACGGGATTCGTAAGTGGCAGAGAAGGGAGGGATAACAGCTTAAGAACAATTTTACTATTACAAGAAGAAAAAAAGGAAAAAACCCCAGTCGTACTCATGTCGCTAGACGCAGAAAAAGCGTTTGACAGAGTCGACTGGGGGTTTATGATGGAGACTTTGAGAAGTATAGGACTGGCCCCAGATACATGGAATGGGTGGGAAACCTATATAAGTCCCCTACGGCAAAAGTAAAGGTCAACGGGAGTGTATCGTCGGTCATAGAGATGATGAATGGAACAAGACAGGGCTGTCCGCTCTCCCCCCCTCCTATATGTGATAGCGCTGGAACCATTGTTGTGTAAGATAAGGAACAACCCAGATATAGGGGGGGTGAGAGTGGGAGAGGAGGAACAGAAGTTGGCAGCATACGCAGACGACGTCCTCTTATATGTGACCAAACCCAAAACATCAATACCCAACATATTAGAGGAAATAGGAATATATGGTAGACTCTCCAATTTTAAAATAAACCAAGTAAAAACTGTAATCATGAACATAGGAATAGAGAAAAACGAGAAGGAGGTCCTACGCAGAGCATTCCATTTCACTTGGGAGCAAAAATCACTCACCTACCTAGGGATAAAAATAACCCCCAAAGTAGAAGGCCTTTATGAGGCAAACTACATCCCCCTACTCAACGAAATTAGACAAGATCTAAAAAACTTAATCCATAAACAGATTACCTGGATGGGGAGGATAAATGCATTCAAAATGATAATACTTCCAAAGATAATATACAGATTCCAAATGTTACCAATAAATGTCCCACAAAGTTTTTTTAAGCTAATAAAAACTATAATTTCAAAATGTATATGGCACGATAAAAAAACAAGAATAAGTTACGCAACTCTTACCCGGGGAAAAAAAAGAGGTGGACTAGCTCTCCCAGATATAAAAAGATACTATCAAGCGGTAATACTAGCGAGGTTAGTGGAATGGACAAATAGGAACACGAAAAAAAAAATGGCCACAAATGGAAAGTGAGATAAGTAAACAGCACTTAAATACAAATATATGGATCCCACCCAAATTTAGAATAATCAACCCTGATACACATAGCATCACAAAACAGGTCTTTAAGATATGGGACCTGGTACATAAACGGGAAAAATGGGAATATAACTCCCCACTAATCCCATTAGCAAACACAGATTTTTTTGCACCAGGAAACAGGACCAAAATGGGGAAAAAACTAGGTAGTAAAGATATAGTCACACAAGGAAAAAAAAAAAAAAAAGAAGAGATACACGTAGTAGAAAGGGCACAACAGATAACGGACTGGGAATACCTACAATTAAAGCACTTAGTTAACACACTACCAGCACCAATAAGAGACGTCACAGCACAGAACCCAATAGAAAAACTCTGCTCCACGGGAGAACCACTACAGCACGGAATTGCGGTGATCTACAAAATTCTCACAGAATTTGGGACAAAAGATGTATTACAAAGTATAGAGGCATGGGAGAAAGAAATAGGGGAAAAGATAGAAGAAACAGATATGATTAAAGCGACATTTAATTATGCAAAAGATATAACAACAGTAGAAGCCAACTATAAATGTATGATGCGATGGCACCTGACCCCGGTCAAACTCAATAAAATACATACAACTAACTCCCTCCTATGTTGGAGAAATTGTAACCAAGTAGGGACTACATTACACATATGGTGGGACTGCCCGAGAGTTCAGGAATATTGGAAAGAGGTTCTCAAATTAACTGAAGAAATCACTGGAGAAAAGATCCCTTTAGATCCCTTGACCTGTCTTTTTCATAGACTAGCTTTAGTAAAAGGGGAAAAAAGATATGCTTCATCACTGGTCCCGATACTGTTGAACGCAGCAAAGGGTTTGATCCCGAAATTTTGTCTCCACCCGCAGAAGCCACCCCTAAATGAATTTATACACAGGGTCGATCACATCACGGAGATGGAGTATCTGAGAAGGGTCGACCTGGGAGAGGAAGAGGGAGGAAGATGCGGGAAGATCTGGGACCAGTGGAGAAACTTTAAAACAACGGAAAAATGTATCCAAGTACTAACAGAAATAGACAGGTAAAAATATTAAAACTTAAAAAAAAAAAAGAAAGAAGAGACTAGTCGACCCGACCCAATAGAGTATACAGGAAAGAAGCAGGGGGGATATAAATAGGCTGCGGGAGGATAATATAAGGGAGGGGAGAGGGGGAAGGGGGGGGGGGGAAATAAAAAAAATAAGGGGACCTAGGGTTAAAGGGTAGAGGGGCGTAGCGGAAGCCCTTATTTTTATAAGAGCTACATATGAAGTATACGATTCGCTATCACTAATTGTACCTTTGTGGAAAAAAAAAAAATATATAAAACAAATAATTAAATAAACTAACTGAAGTAACCACAAGTGATGCGAATCCGAGGTCGAAATATGAAGGGCGGAACAAAGATGAACCCCTCTTACGCCTCAAAACTTTGGGTTAAGTCTGATGTGAAGAAAAAAAAAAAAAATTCCACCAAAAGAAAGCTCTATTTGTGGGGAAAAAAGGACGCCAATTTTGTTTGGGAGCCACGTCGCACGACCGCGCAATTGTCAGTTAAAACGACGCAGTGCCGAATCGCAAAAAGGGGCAAGGTCCTTTACCTGCATTTTGGTCCGGGTCTTAAGTGGTTAAGAGAAAAAACAAATTATGTTTTGTTAATGGTGCGGTGAAAGAGTACCTATTCCTAATACCCTCTTCCATTCTTATAGACATTGATCGGGGACCCACAATTCTCTGCCTGCACAATATGGAGACAGTCAAAAGATACTGCACAGACAGGAGATGGTAATGAAAACAGCAGAGGTACTGTGGTTTGGCTCTTCCTCTCATTAATTCTTACAAAGATTTACCTTATTGAAAAAATCTCATCCTGAGACCAAACTTATTACTTACTGTGGTTTCCTGGCATCAATCAGGACAATAGAGTTGCTATATATATATATATATATATATATATATATATATATATAGGGCCAGATTCAGGTAGAGCAGAGCATCTTTGCTCTGGAGTAACGCATCTCATTTGCGTTACGCTGCTGAAATTTTAGGAGCAAGTGCTGTTATTCAGGAAGCACTTGCTCCTAAAGTTGCGGCAGCGCATCGCAAATGAGCCGGCGGAATTCAAATTGGGCGGGTACGGGGCGTGTAGTATTCTAACTAAGCGCGATCCCGCCGCCAACGTACTGCGCATGCGTCGAGTGTACAAACATCCCCGTGCGCATGCTCCAAATTCTGTGAATGAACGTCAATGACGTCACATTCCCATTCATGAACTTTTTACGCAAGCGACGTGATTTTTTTTTTTCCCGACGCGATGACGACGCCTATACCTAACATAGGATACTCCAACCCCATGTAGGTATATCTATGCGCCGCGTATCCCGTCCGGAAACGTCGTACCGTCATTGCGTCGCACCGGAATTCGATCGTGAATTGCCGATTTCCGCTCATTAACATATTTTTTGAGCGTAAATCGGCGGGAACGCCCCCGGCGCCATTTTTAAGTTGAAGTAACGATGCGATGGCGAAACTCAGTTACGCTGCTCGCATCGGAGCTTCAACCCGGCGTTTCTTGTTTTCTGGTTACAGAAAACAGAAACGCCGGCTCAAAGTCACAGTTAGGCTGGCGGATCACTGGATCCGCCAGCCTAACTGTTCCTGAGTTTTTAACACCTCTTCAACCTTGTACGTTCACATTACATCACTCATTACTTTTTATTTCATTTTCTGTCTAGCTAAATGCTGGTTTATTCATAGGCATAGGTTTTATTTCCCTTAAACCGTGCATATGATAGTGAAATGGTTTTATTGGTTGATTTTTAAACATCTATAGAGAATACTTTTTATATTCCTACTCTATTTAAATATTTTATCCTAAGCATACAGTAAAAGACAGAGGGCTCATATTGGGTTATGCAGGCTACATGCAGGTGATTTTCACGGGTGCAGCTTTGGCCAGCTATCATCAGTTGATAATTTCAACATACATAGGTTTAAAAACTTGTACCTTTTAATGTTAGATATTGTTTATAATTTTTATATACATCTCTTTACTTGATTATATAATAAAATGTACTACTTTCATACTCAGTTATTGTCCGTCACTACCTTGATAACTGAGGCCTCTCCTGGGAAACCTTGAGACCACTACCGAGACACCTGTCTGAACGCTAGAGCTGTGAGGTAACATGTTTCAGAGGCTGGACATACATCCTTCCTCAGTCTCATCAAATTCCACAGAGGAATTTTTCAGTTCTTGCATTTTATGAGCCAGAGGTTATGGCTTCTCAACAAATGCTTTCCACTGTTGATACATTGATGCTGTGTAAAATAGTCTTTGCCAAGTAGTATCTGATTCTCAATCTGAGTCTCTAGAATCTCTGTTATCTATGTGCATAATACTCAGGATTTTGTGGTTAAAAGTTTGGTCTGCTGAACTTGCTTGTAAGATGCCTTATACGCACGTCTTTTGATAGTAAATGCCTGTTTTGGGAGACCCTTGATACATTTGTCAAGGAAATCACTGGGGGAAAGGTGATCTTTCCCCCTACAAGAAAAAGCTATTCCTACAGCTACTACATCTATCCAGAGAAAGGGGGTCTGGATCTGAAATGTCCCCAGCCTCTGGGTAGAACCTGTCTTTTCAAAGGGGTACAAAATAGAATTTCTATCTGTACCCCCTCCCTGCTTCCTACTCTCCAATCTACCACAATCAGCCCAAAAACAAGGAGATTTACTGGCTGCTTCAGTCACAAGAATTAGTTGTACAATTTTCTTCAGTGGAAACCTATTCACAGACTTCAAAAAAATTCGGGAATCAACACCATATCGGACTAAAAATCTCTAAACAGATTTCTCTGTATAACACAATTCCTTATGGAATTGGCAAGATCTGTCATTGTTTCTCTCAGACAAGGTGAATTTCTGGCATCAGTAGACATACAAGATGCATATATACACACCCCCATGTTCTCCACATGCTTTCTAAATTTTTCTATGGTAGACCAATACAGCTCAACATCCTCATGTCGTGGAACAAACAGGTTCACTTTCTGGGTCCTCCTATGAATCTATCCAGTCAGTCAAATGTATCCCTGGTACGGTGGGTCTTTAACTATGCCCTGCACTCTGGAAAGTAACTCCTTCACAAACCCTGTAAAGTGGTGACAATGGATGCCAGCCTTGCAGGTTGGTGGAGATTATACAACTGCCTAAATCCCATCAACATTCTGGGAATGAGAGCCATTAAAATAAATAAATAACGCCTAAACCCAAGGCCTTTTCAGTAGATGTCGTGGTGATTGCTTGGACTCCATTCAAGTTGATATGTACCTTCCCTTCAATATAGTTTCTCCCTCAACTGCTGCCCAAGATAGAGAAAGAAAGGGTGTCGGTGACCCCAATAGCAGTGAATTGGCTCAAAAGGAACACAGATGGCAAATGAGATTTGGCCTCTTTCAAACTAACCAGATTTATTGATGCAAGGCCCCCATTCCACCCTACTTCTCAGTTGCTGGCATGGCTGTTGAAATCAAGATCCTGAAGGAGAAGGGTATTTCAGACTCTGGTTTCCCCACCTTACTAAGGCAAGAAAATTCACATCCTGCAAGATCTACCATCGCACATGGAAGTTTTACTTCCTAGGAGATTCTCTGTTGTTCACGTTGTATTTTTGATTTTCTTCAATCTGGTCTTGACAGCGTTTCTGTCTTATACATTCTCTTCCAGAAGCCACTTGCCTCGCAATCTTTAATGAAGACTTTTCTTATATTTTTTCTTATATTGCACAGGAACAAGGTGGCCTTGAGCCCACCACCTTCTGTTTCTACCTAAATAGTTTAAATGGCCCTTATTTAAGGCATCGATAGCTCTTCAAAGGAAAAAGTTTAGACAGCAGTACAAATAATCTGAGTGCAATAGAGAATAGTGTTAAAGGCAGAACACAGTAAATATTAGGGGCCAGATCCACAGAGCCAGTACGCCAGTGTATCTACTGATACATCGGCCTACTTTCAAATTACCTGCGTCGTATCATTAGTTTGAATTCCCAAACCATGATACGGCGGCTTCGGGCTTCGATCCGACAGGCTTACGTCTTCGTACGCCTTCAGATCTAAGCTGCAATATTTTTGCGCCCGCTGGGTGGAGTTCGCGTTGTTTTCCGCGTCGGGTATGCAAATGAGCTTTTTACGGCGATCCACAAAGTTACGAGCGGCCATCGCATTCTCTTTAGTCGTCGCTAGTCGGCTTTTTCCGGCGTATAGTTAAAGCTGCTATTATCCGGTCTATAGTTAGACTTGCCATGTTAAGTATGGCCGTCGTTCCCGCGTCAAAATTTCATTTTTTTTTTTTTTTGCGTAAGTCATCCGTGAATAGGAATGTACGTAATTTATGCAACTAAAAAAAAAAAACGACGTTTCGACGTAATTTCAAGCAAACTTACCAAAATTAATGCAAGAAACAGTGGAAACCCTGGAAGATCCAATTACACAAGCGGAAATTAGTCAAGCGATACAAGACACACCCGGGGGGAAAAGTCCAGGCCCAGACGGATTGCCAATTAAATATTATAAAAAATTCAAAGACCTTCTGATCCCAGAGATGTGCATTTACTTTAATAAACTAGGCGAAACAGAAGAAGTAAGGAAGGAATCCCTTCTTGCCAATATCTCAATTATAGCTAAAACAGGAAAGGATAACACCCTCTGCTCTAATTATCGACCAATCGCATTGCTGAATGCTGATATAAAAATTTTCGCAAACATATTGGCAACAAGGATAAAGCCACATATGCCTGATTTAATAAATCCTGATCAGACGGGATTCGTAAAAGGCAGAGAAGGGAGGGACAAAAGCTTAAGAACGATTTTATTATTACAAGATGATAAAAAGAAGAAACCCCCAGTCGTACTCATGTCATTAGACGCTGAAAAAGCGTTTGACAGAGTCGACTGGGGGTTTATGATGGACACTTTGAGAAGTGTAGGACTGGGTCCCAGATATATGAAATGGGTGGGAAACCTATACAAGTCACCGACGGCAAGAGTAAAGGTTAATGGTAGGGTATCGTCGGTGATAGACATGATGAATGGTACAAGACAGGGCTGCCTGCTCTCACCCCTCCTATATGTAATAGCTCTGGAGCCATTGTTGTGCAAGATAAGGAACAACCCAGACATAGGGGGGGTGAGAGTAGGAGAGGAGGAACATAAGGTGGCAGCATATGCCGACGATGTACTCCTATACGTGACCAAACCAGGAACATCTATACCTAATATATTAGAGGAAATAGGAAGATATGGTAAAAATTTCTAACTTTAAAATAAATCCAGTAAAAACAGTAATCATGAATATAGGAATAGAGACAAAGGAAGAGGCGGCCTTACATAAAGCATTCCCCTTTACGTGGGAACAAAAATCACTTACTTATCTAGGGATAAAAATAACCCCCAAAGTAGATGGCCTCTACGAGGCTAATTATATTCCCCTACTTAATGAAATAAGAAGAGACCTAAAAAATGTAACTAAAAGACAGATTTCCTGGATGGGGAGGATTAATGCATTTAAAATGATGGTCTTACCAAAGATAATATATACATTTCAAATGCTTCCAATCAACGTCCCACAACGTTTTTTTATGGTACTAAAAACCATAATAACAAAATACATTTGGCAGGACAAAAAAACAAGAATAATCTACGCAACCCTTACCCGGGAAAAAAAAAGAGGAGGACTAGCCCTCCCCGACATAAAAAGATACTACCAAGCTGCAATCCTAGTAAGACTAGTGGAATGGACAAATAGGAACACGTTAAAAAAATTGGCACAGATGGAAAAGAAAATAAGTAAGCAACACTTAAACACAATTGTCTGGATCCCACCAAAACTTAGAATTAATAACACAGATACACATAGTATCACAAAACAGGTTTTTAAGATATGGGACTTATTATGTAAACGCGAAAAATG
Organism: Rana kukunoris; assembly: GCA_029574335.1. Taxonomy (NCBI): domain Eukaryota; kingdom Metazoa; phylum Chordata; class Amphibia; order Anura; family Ranidae; genus Rana; species Rana kukunoris. The sequence goes on along the minus strand of CM056049.1, from coordinate 447,956,801 downwards.
GGAATATAATTCCCCACGAATCCCATTAGCCAATACAGATTTTTTTGCACCAGGAAATAGGACTAGAATGGGGAATAAATTAGGTAGTAATAGGTTGGGGGATATAGTTACACACGGGATTGGGAATATTTACAATTGAAAAAAAAAAGGAACAAGGTGGCCTTGAGCCCACCACCTTCTGTTTCTACCTAAATAGTTTAAATGGCCCTTATTTAGGGCATCGATAGCTCTTCAAAGGAAAAAGTTTAGACAGCAGTACAAATAATCTGAGTGCAATAGAGAATAGTGTTAAAGGCAGAACACAGTAAATATTAGGGGCCAGATCCACAGAGCCAGTACGCCAGTGTATCTACTGATACATCGGCCTACTTTCAAATTACCTGCGTCGTATCATTAGTTTGAATCCTCAAACCATGATACGGCGGCTTCGGGCTTCGATCCGACAGGCTTACGTCTTTGTACACCTTCGGATCTAAGCTGCAATATTTTTGCGGCCGCTGGGTGGAGTTTGCATCGTTTTCCGCGTCGGGTATGCAAATGAGCTTTTTACCGCGATCCACGAAGTTACGAGCAGCCATCGCATTCTCTTAAGTCGTCGCTAGTCGGCTTTTTCCGGCGTATAGTTAAAGCTGCTATTATCCGGTCTATAGTTAGACTTGCCATGTTAAGTATGGCCGTCGTTCCCGCGTCGAAATTTCAATTTTAATTTTTTTTTGCGTAAGTCGTCCGTGAATAGGAATGTACGTAATTTATGCTACTAAAAAAAAACAACGTAATTTCGCGCAATGCACGGCTGGAAATTTCTGAACGGAGCATGCGCAGTTCGAACGCCGTGGGGACGCGCTTCATTTAAATGATTCACGCCCCCAACCCGCCGATTTGAATTCCGCCGCCAGAAATACACTAAGCTGCCGTAACTTACGGCGCAAAATCTTCCTGGATTCGACTTAGAGCCAGGTAAGATATGGCGGCATAGTGTATCTCTGATACACTGCACTGATCTATTTCTATGTGGATCTGGCCCTAGGCTTTTTGAAAGTATGGAAATACCAGGCCCTATATTAACCCTGGCCAGGGTAACACTAGATACAGTAATGGCAGCATCGGGGCCCTTACTTGTGGTGGAACACTCTGTCCACACAGGAAATTTGTAATCCATGTCTCAGAGAACTAACTCTACCCCCTTGTCCCAGAACTCTTCACAATCAAAAACATTAGCAATGATACACATGGGGGCCAACAGGCCCCTCACCAAACTGGATCTATGGTAAAGTCCTCATGTTCACCACCTTGTCCTGAATTCTCTTTTCCCCTCAGTGTAGTTGTGGAATAGACCAAAAGTGCAGCCACTGTAAGGAGTCAAGGAGTCAGTGCCTGTTCCTAGCTGCCAATCAAGGGCTCCCTGCTTCCTTGCCAAGAGTGGGCATAGTCCTTTGGCTGCAACAGAGGCTGAATAAAGTCCTGTGTCCTCCTCCTCTTTCCCCTGCCTGTCCATCCCAGCAGAGGGAAAGGGGAAAAAAAGAAACAGTACCTGCAGGAAGAATGTACACTGCTAAATGATTTGTAATTCTATACAGTCTTTATTTATTTTTTTCCCCACTGCAAAGCCAGACTGATGACACACAATGCAGCCTCTGTCAATATATTTGGCATTTGACACTTCTGGGATAGTTATGAACCACTCTGCATGCTGCTGTTACGTCCTTCAAGGAGACACATCATGCAGCATGGGACACAGGCATCTAACAATCCCAGAAGTGTCCAATGCCAAAGACACTGACAGGCTTCATTGCTGGAATGGAGGGGCTACCAGAAATGAGGGCTAATGGAGAGGTGACTATAATCCCTTTTATACAGTCTTTATTTGGATTATGAATTCCCCTTGATGAAGTTGCTTTAATTTCAGGACCGTGCCCCCACCACAGGCTCACCCTCCTCCCATTTATATATGTGTGGTTTTTATACTATTGGAAGTATTCATTTTTAACTTTTCTTTGAAATTAAACCTTGTTGGAACTTACTACACTAGAGTGGTTTCATTGTCTCCCTCCCTTCCCCCTCTTTGTTTTACAGATGGGGTCCCTCCCCCATTTTGACAGCAGCAGCCCTACATTGTCAGTTCCTTTTGTCTACTTATAAAGGCTACCCACTCATAAAGCCCCCCTGTATTATTTTTGGTCTGTATCATTGTCTTTGTTTATTCTGTGGGTTATTTTTTTACTTTGTCATTAATATTTCCTATGAGTGGTTGAACGTTCATAGCCTAGTGCCATTCCTGGCGTGGGGAAATAATATTTTACATTGCTGAAATATGCCTGACCAGTTGATATTGAGTTGAGATGTTGATATTTTTGTAGTATTGATCTTTTGTGACATCTAATGACAACATATTTGCTGATGCAGCAGCCTGAACAGTTAACATTATTTATGGATTAGGAAATTTAAGAGGTACAAATATTTAATTAAAATATTTAAATAAAAATATGCCATGTATCTAAGGGAGCAATATATTTTTAATACATTTTAAACTTTTTTATTCAGATATGTCAATATTTTATCAGACAGAAATATATCCATGATGCAACTACAGACTACAGACTAACCCTTTGATGAATAAGTAATATGTTTTTCATCTCTTTTCCGATTACTTTTAGCTCCAGTGATACCAAATGTGTATCTGCAACACCCCTGTGGGGAAAACCTGTTCTGAACATTGGTTCTGGCTAGCATATTCATAATACATTTCTCATTAAAAATACATCTATGGACTGCTTGGTAATCCACCTGACAAATATCTCTCCAAAAAGCAGCTAAAATAAATTTGCCCAAATCTAAATGTATGAATTGTATAATTCTGTCAAATATGTTTTTCTTACTAAATAGACTCATTTCAAACTCACCCTCAAGTACCACCCATTATCCAGACTTCCAGGAAGGAGCTGTGTTTAGGTATATCCTTTTGGCAGCAGTGTGCTAGCTGGCGTTTTCACTGCTGAATGATTTTTATAATGTTGTAAATGCGTTTGTTAAAGAACATCTCTCTTAAAAAATGCTGCAAGTACAGAACACATCTCCCTTACATTATAGAGACTGAGAGGTGAGGTGTACAATGATAACAAGAGAAAATAACTGGGCAGGGCTGACCACATTGCTTAAGATTTTAGTGAAGCAGAGGTATTGCTGTCAGGTCAACCAGGAAGACAAAACATAAACTTAGTGTTCATTCTTTATTATGTTAAGCACTAACAGAAATAACATTTTTGAAAAATATTTTTTCATTTTTTTGTCAATTAAAGTGACATTAAAGTTTTTTTTTCAACAACAAACATGTTATACTTACCTCCTCTGTGCTGTGTTTGTGCACAGAGCAGCTCCCAACCTCCCTTTTCGGGTCCACCGCCAGCGCTCGTGGGTCCTCCTTGTTGATTAGTACCCCAGAGCAAGCATCTGCGATGGGGGCACTGATGCATGTTCGCACCTGAGCTCGGCTCTAAGCGTCCATAACACATAGAGCCATGGCTCGGCCCTGCCCATGCTCTCTCCTCATTGGCTCACTGGCTGTGGCTGACAGCAGTGGGGAGCCAATGGTACCCGCTGCTGTCTTAGCCAATAAGGAGAGCGAGTCCAAGGACAGTCTCTCATGCACATCGCTGGATTGAGAGTGAACTCAGGTGAGTATTATTGGGAATGTGGGGGGAGCAGCAACACATAGAATGTATGAAGGAAAAAAACCTTCAGCCTTTACAATCACTTTCACTATTTTGTTTAACTAGTTGTTTTGTGTACTAGCTAAAGTTTTATTAAAAAATATAAGCTAAAGCCAGTCGCCTCCTCAAATAACTTTTTATGCAACAGATGTGTACTCTAACGTCTGTATAAATGACAGTGAAAGCTAATAGATAAAACAAGAGAATTCTAAAGTACCGTATTTTTCGGACTATAAGACGCACTTTTTTCCTCCAAAAATCTGGAGGAAAATGTCCCTGCGTCTTATGGAACGAATATACATTAGGCCACGCCCCCCGCCGCTGCTGGTCCCGCCCCCCCACGGCCGAACGTCATGAGAAGTAAGTGAGGGGCACAGAAATAAGTTCCTGTCTGTGTAAATCCCATCACCTGCTCCTCTCCTCCCTCCTCCGTTTGCAGCTCCGTCCTCTTCTCTCTGTCACTGTGTGCAGACAGTGCAGCTGATGGCTCGTGAAGTGTAGCTGTCCTACATGAAGAGGATCCAATCAGCACACTGCTCTATCCAACTCCACCTCTAGCAAGCCTGCAGCCTGTCACGACTGAGAAGCTTCACACATCCCTTCTCTCACCCCTCCCTCCTTGCTTGTGTGTTCCGTCTGTGAAGGAGGTGGGCGGGAAGATTAAAAAGAAGCAGCAGACAAACATGGATATACTACTGAATAAGCCAGAGAGCCCCCAGGAGACTGTGAGTGTGTGCACTTCTCACCAACCCCCTCTATTCTCTCTATTTTCCTAACCCAGCTCAGCATAAAGAACATCTTTTAGAAAATCAGCCTTTGCAGGGATAATGAAGTTGTCTCATTTCCAGGAGCACATATTCAGGGACAATCTCTCCTTCCTTTTTTGTGCATGTTTCCAACCTTTTTCAGCACAGTTCTACCTTGAAATCATTTGAAACAATGCATTTCTCTGTGCTGGGCAGAACTATACATAGTACACTGATCAATGATTTGTAATTTCTCTTCCTGCAGGCAGCCAGTAAATACCTTTGCAGCAAAGTGCACTTTTTTTACTTAAATTAAATGGCAATTCATTATTCATTAATGGCACAGGTGAGGCTGCATTTCATGGGCACTGGTAAAAATTTTGGTACACCATTTGGTTCTGAATTTTTTTTTCTTGTTTTCCTTCTCCAAAACCTAGGTGCGTCTTATGGTTAGGTGCGTCTTATGGTGCGAAAAATACGGTACTTAATGCTAGCATAAAGCTAATATATATATATATATATATATATATATATATATATACAGTATATATGTGTATATATATATATATATATTTATATATAAATAGTTCAGCATCTGCATATATTGTCAGGCTGTAAAATATATTTAAATTTGTTAAAATTGCAGTAGGTAGAAACAGGCAGAGAATTGTCACACCACCAGTCAGATAAATGGATGAAGCTAGGTAAAGCACATATGCCTTAAACATAATATAAGCACAAAATAATATTGAAATAGAGATTCAATAAAAAAAAATAAAAAAAAATTGCAATCTGTTTTAATATGACTTAAAAATATTAAGCAAATTTCTCCGCCTCCTGGGCCCCGAGTGGGCCCAGTCGACGGAGGATCCCTTGGTGGCAATAACGGGAGGGGTAGGGGCCTCCAGAAGCCGCGACACTTTGCTATACCACTATGAGAAGGTGTGGAGTGTGGCTTCCGCTAGGCTTCACATTGCGTCCCCACACGGCTATACCCCCTGTGGCACAACGCAGCCCTGCCTGAACTGGATCTTATCCAAGATACTGAGGTTTAGTGTTCCTGGGGGATATATTATCTGTCCCACATCAACAGGGGTGGAAGACTGAAGTCCTTCGACACGTTGCAGACCGAATACAACCTGCCCGATCATATGCTATTCAGGTACGCCCAACTACGCCACACATTTCACGCCCAGTTCTCCCGAGAAGCTTTACCCCTAGCAGACAATTCCTTGATGGCAACAATTTAATTCCCCAGCCCCCAAACGTTAATATCCCAATTCCACACTATGCTGACCCTCCCAGAGGCCACCATGTCGGCCTACGCCCTGAAAACGAGATGGGAGGAGGAGATGGGTCCCCTAGAGGATGATGAGTGGAGCGATGCTCTGGATGCGTGTGAACTTGTATCCCCTAAACTGTCGGACCGCCTTACACAAACCCTCATCGCGAACAGGGCGTACCTCACACCCCTCAGGGTATCTAGGTACAGGAGGGGCTATCCCACTACTTGCCCGATGTGTGGCCAGGCCACGGGCACCTTTTTCCATTTAATATGGCAGTGTACGAAAATTCAAACATTCTGGGAACAGGTGATAAGATTCCTGCATGACAGGATGGGATCCCCCATAACCCTGCAGCCCAAGCCATGTCTCCTTGGCATTTTTCCGGACGCAGAATTGAATAAACTTCTCAAGGTCCTTTTGCACAAGACACTCTTTACTGCTCGGAAGGTCATTGCTAGGGTCTGGATGAGGCCTGACCCTCCAGAATTTTCTCATTGGCTGGCAGAGGTTAACAACGTCCTGCCGTACAAAAAACTGGTATACATGCACAGGGGGTGTCCATCTAAGTTTGACAAGATATGGGGAAAGTGGCTCAACACACCCGCGTCCTGTGTGTAGGAGGGAGCGCGTTGAGGTATGGGGGGCCCTGTACCTGGGGGGCCCTGTATTGCTGTAACATGTTGGAGCTTCATGATAATTGCTAATGTGCACTGCTGTCATATTTGTTCTTTGATTTTCTCGCACAGTCAAGAATTACACCGTGAAGTGTCCTGTATGATATCACCGGATGTTAAATGTAACTGCACGGTATTGTTCACCATATTTGTCATCTGTGGGGTTTTTTTTGTTCAAAAAAAATAGCTTTTTGAAGGTAAAAAAAAATATTAAGCAAAATTTTTTTATTGTTTGTTTGTGTTTAGTAATCTCTGTCAAATGTTTATTACTAATCACATTTTTGTAATTATTTTATTATATCTTTTCATGTGGCAACACTGAAGAAGTGACACTTTGCTACAATGTAAAGTAGTGAGTGTACAGCTTGTATAACAGTGTAAATTTGCTGTCCCTTCAAATAACACACAGCTATTAATGTCTAAACTGCTGGCAACAAAAGTGAGTACACCCCTAAGGCCGCGTACACACGATCAGACCGGTCCGATGAAACTGGTCTGCAGACCAGTTTCATCGGACCAGTTCGATGGTGTGTATGGCCCATCGGACCGTTGTCCGTCGGACCAAAGTTTTAAAACCTGCTTTAAAATCTGTCTGACGGACACTTGTTTGCATGGCTGTCATCCCAGAAGGAAGCCTCTTCTAAAGATGATTCACAAAAAAGCCCACAAACAGTTTGCTGAAGACAAGCATACTAAGGATATGGATTACTGGAACCATGACCTGTGGTCTGATGAGACCAAGATTATTATTATTATACAAGATTTTTATAGCGCCAACAGTTTGCGCAGCGCTTTACAACATCAGTGAAGACAGTACAGTTACAATACATTTCATTACAGGAGGGATCAGAGGGCCCTGTTAGAGCTTACAATCTAGAAGGGAGGGTCAAGTGGAACAAAGGGTAGTAGATGTTGGGGGTGATCAGATGGACAAAATTAAAATACAGTTGTTAGATGTGGGTAGGATAAGCTGCTCTGAGGAGGAGGGTTTTCAGGGATCCTCTAAAAGCTAATAGAGAAGGAGATAGATGGACAGATTGGGGTAAGGAGTTCCATAGGCTTGGAGAGGCTCTGGAAAAGTCCTGGAGACGAGCATGGGAGCAGATCATGAGAGCGCTAGAGAGCAGGAGGTCTTGAGAAGAAGGAAGAGAACGATTAGGTTGGTATTTAGAGACTAAGGGCCAGATTCAGGAACACTTGCGCTGGAGTATTTCGATATGCGCCGCGTAACTGTGATGATGCGCCGTCGTTTCTATGTGCCCGTACCCACCAAACTAGATGCGCCCAATAACGGGTCATTTGCGACCGGCGGAACGTTCCGACGCCAGAGTATCGTCAGCGCTTAATTTCGCTGGGCGCATCAGTCGCGCCTATTGATTTCCCCTGCAAATATGCAAATGAGGGAGATTTCCCGATTCCCGAACGGATTAGCACCATACGCTGGCTACATGCGCCGCGCGTATCTCGTCCGTCCGGCGCAAAGTTATTTCTACAAAAGGCTGCTTTATCTTTACTCCAGATGGCCACAGGTCAGCAGGAGAGCAGCTACAGCAGCGTTAGACGATAAGAGCTAGCTGAGCACCCCCACTTGCAGGACAACACCTCTGTCCATGCTTGTCTGTCAAATTTTACAGCCATGGAGGAAGACATCATAGGTCTCCATAGCCGAGATGACGGCTGACAGCTCCTGGCCATTAAAGTTCAGCTTTCTCCTGTGTGTTTGCGGGGAACGGGAGCAGCCATCTCAGAACAAAAGTAACATCACTGCGGGGAGGGGGAGCAGGATATACTTTAGTGCCGGAATGGCGCTTCTATGGGCGCATTTAAACGCCCAACGGAAGGCATTGCGCTGACGTTTCCTGTGAAGTGGTGCCGACGGAAGTTGTGAGCATGCGCACAAAGGGGGCGAGTGGAGCCTCACTCACTGCGCATGCTCCGTGGATGATGCGCTGAACGTAAGCCTCTGCGCTGGGCTCCGCCCATCATTTACATATGATCACACCCACTTCCCCTTGCGTCGGGTTACGCCAGTGCATTATCGTTACTCTGGCGCAAGTTTACGCGCAACTGCTATGTGAATAACAGTACTTGCGCCGAAAGGGTCTTCAGAGTAACGTAAATGAGAAGCGTTACTCCAGAGGAAAGATACTCTCATCTACCTGAATCTGGCCCTAAGTCAGTAATGTAGCTGGGGGCAGAGTTGTGGATGGCTTTGTAGGTAGTAGTTAGTATTTTGAATTTCATTCATTGGGCGAGCGGAAGCCAGTGGAGGGATTGACAGAGAGGAGCAGCAGAGACAGAGCGGTTGGTAAGGTGGATGAGTCTGGCAGCAGCATTCAAGATAAACTTATTTGGTTCAGATGGTGTCAACCATGTGTGGAGGCTACCAGGTGAGGAGTACAAAGACAAGTGTGTCTTTACAGTCAAGCATGGTGGTGGGAGTGTCATGGTCTGGGGCTGCATTGGGGAGCTACAGTTCATTGAGGGAACCATGAATGGCAACATGTACTGTGACATACTGAAGCAAAGCAAATTTTGCACGGGGACTGGGCCGCAGGGCAGACTTTCAACATGATAACGACCCCAAACACACCTCCAAGAAGACCACTGACTTGCTAAAGAAGCTGAGGGTAAAGGTGATGGACTGGTCAAGCAAGTCTACAGACCTAAACCCTACTGGGCCTCTGTGGCACATCCTCAAATAGAAGGCGCAGAAGCGCAAGGTCTCTAACATCCATCAGCTCCGTAATGTCATCATGGTTGAGTGGTAGAGGACTCCAGTGGCAACCTGTGAAGCTCTAGTGAACTCCATGCCCAAGAGGGTCAAGGCAGTGCTGGAAAATAATCTAGGTCACACAAAATATTGATCACTTAGGGATGTACTCATTTTTGATGCCAATGGTTTAGACATTAATGGCTGTGTGTTAAGTTATTTTAAGGGGACAGCAAATTTACACTGTTATACAAGCTGTACATTTACTACTTTACATTTTAGCAAAGCATTGTAGTGAAGTATTTCTTCAGTGTTGTCACATGAAAAGATATAATAAAATAATTACAAAAATGTGAGGGGTGTACTCACTTTTGTGAGATACTGTGGGCCAGATTCACAGAGCGATTACGCCGGCGTAACAGGAGATGCGCGGCGGAATTCTAATTGGGCGCGTGCGTTTCGATGCACGGCATCCCCAAAACGAGATACGCAAGAAATCAATTTTTTTTTGTCCAGCGTAATTTCGTTAGACAGGCGCATCTGTCCGCCCAAAACTGCGCTAGACAAACCATTGATTTGCTAGTCAAATATGCTAATGAGGGACTTACGGGGATCCACAAAAGAACGTTGGGGCAGCGCAGGCTACGCGGTGTGAGCAACAGCAAAATGTCCTGTCTAAAATTAGACCATATAAAAGCTGGTCTAAAAAGAGAAAAATCGTCTACATGTCAGATAAAGCAACACTGTTAGTGAGGGGCTCAGCAGTCACACGTGTTGCACAACAATCTGTATGCCAACATGCCAGGGGCATCGTCGCACATAGCTATACTACTGACTTTAGATGAGCAAAGAAGGAGGAGGGCACAGAGGATGGCACGGGAGAGGATATACCTCACACGCATAGACCTGTTTGGCATGAGTGATTGTGAGGTGTATCGCATCTTCAGATTCACCCCTCATGCCATCCTGGAATTAACCACAACCCTGCAGGAGGACATCACCAGCCCAACACAACGCTCACATGCAGTGCAGCCACTGGTCAACACTCCATTTCCTTGCCAGTGACTCTTTTCAAAGAACAAGTGGAGTGGTGGCTGGGATGGCACAATCCTCCGTGAGCAGATGTGTGCACCAGGTTGTCCCTGCAATCCTCAGACGCATGTCCCACCACATCATCAAACCAACCACTGAGGACCTGCGGCTGAAGGCAATGACAGATTTCTACAGAATTGCCAGATTCCCACGCACCGTGGGGGCCATTGATTGCACACATGTGGCACTCCAGCCCCCCCAGGAGACAGAGCACATGTACCACAATCGGAAGCATTGGCATTCCATCAACGTACAGGTGATAGTCGATGCCCAAGGCCTAATATGGCACGTCCGTGCCAAACACCCAGGGTCCAGCCATGACAGCTACATATACAATCAGAGCCCCATCCGAATGGAATTCGATCAGAACATGTATGGGGACACCTGGCTGGTTGGTGAGTGACTTGGGTGGCAGGCATGACTGTACCCCCCCATGATGCACACATCACAAGGGGCACATGCATGACTAACATCCTCCTGTCTTTTCCCTTACAGATGACTCTGCATATACACTGGGACCCCATCTCATGACTCCTATCCGGAACCCCCAAACCCCAGGAGAAGAAAGATACAATCAAGCCCACGCCCAAACACGTGCAGTGGTGGAACGCACCTTTGGCCTCCTGAAGTCACGTTTCCGATGCCTGGATAAGTCTGGGGGGACCCTGTTGTATTCCCCAAACTTTGTGTGCCAGATCATCGGTGCCTGTTGCCTGCTGCACAACTTCGCAGTGAGAAAGGGCCTGCAGATTGACCTACGTGATGACCTGACCCCTGAACCAGACAATCCCCCCCAACCGAGGTTACCCCATCTTCTGAGGGAAGAGCAGCCGGGAGCCAGCTCACATTAGGCATCTTTGCACGTTAAACACACACATTAATCATGGCACAATGAGAATGCATGCATGCACACCACTGTGGTCCCTAGCACACACACCCCACATCCTCATCAAATTGGATTGGCACCAGTCCACCATGCAGGACTTGTGAGCCGCAACGCCACGCCAAGGCTCCAATTATGTCACTGTACATTCATACACCATTCACACGGACCTGGGGATCACTTCTCCCTGGTCCTGGGGAACCCTTCTCCACCAAAATTGAGGGTGACACCCCTTTTCTGGCAGGAATGTCACCCCCACATTCAAACAGCATTCACAACCCCAAAAAAAATCAAAAAATTTCCAGGGAAAAAAAAGGCCCAAAAAAGGGGGAAAACAAATTAGTGCCCTTGATGTGAGCCACGCCTGGGGCGCCCACGGCCACGGCCCTGGCTCCTCTGGGGAAACTCATGGGGGAGGGGGTAAACCGGGGAAGGGGGAGCAGCCCCTGGTCTCTGCCCACCTGGCGGCCTGCCCTCCAAGGCCACGGCTATTCTGTCCAGGGCAGCACCTAGTGTTGCTGTGTTGGCCTGGATAGCCTGGGTAAAGGCCCTCACATCCTGCCCAACGCCTGCTGATGTAGTCTGCAGGTCGTTAAGGCAGTTTGTGAAAGCCCGGGAGTGGCAGTCCAGGTTCCCAAGCGTATCCTTGATGGAGGACAGGCTCTCCTCCATCCACACCAATGTCTGGCTGACCTGTCCCAGATGGCGGGTCTGGAGGAACTGGTCCCTTCTCAGAGTGGCGGGCAGGAGATCGGCCACCCCCCTGGTCTTCTGGGTCACCTTCCTGCCTCCAGCTGATGCTTGTGGCCGGGGAGAAGGGGAGCCCCTTGGGAGGGGAGCCATGTTGGGGGAGGAGGGGGGCTCCCCCTTAGGGAGGGCTGGCTGCTGCCAGCCAGAGGGGAAGAGTCATCCAAAAACAATAGTCCAGTGCCTGACATGGACTCCTCCTCCTCCTCAAACTCCTCCTCCTCAACCTCCTCCTCCTCCTCTTCAACCTCCTCCGCAAACTCCGGCCTTGTTGGGGGGGCCTCATTAGGCTGCTGTCCTGGGGATGGTGCGGTCAGGCCAGATGGCCCAGCACCCTCCTGCACATCTGTGGATGACACAAAACATTCACAGGTTGGAGGATCCACACACTTGCCACATATTCCCTTTCACCCCCTCCCCCACACATGCTACACACCTGATAGAAAAAAAAACCTTACCTGGCATCACGCCTTCATGACTTGAGTCATAGCCGGGCAGGCCCTCCACTTCTTCCCGATGAAAGGTCTGGGCCACCGCACGCTCCTCCGCTGTCAGCCTAACACGGCATGGTGGGCCCCCTCCTGTGGCCCTGGCATGGGCAAGCATTTTGGCCAGCTTCTTTTTGACCAGACGCCGGAGGTCATTTATCTTTTTCTCAATCCCAGACCGGTTCCGTGTCTCCCCCTCCCCCGCTGAATTCACCTGGTCAGTGATCATGTCCAAAATCTCTCTCCTCCTGGCCGGGGTGGTGTTGGCACTGTCCGGGCCGTGGAGGAAACGCCCATAGTCGGAAATGGCCCGGGCAAGAATTTGTTTCTCCCTCAAAGAAAAATTTCCTCTTCCTCTCTGTCATACTCTGACCAAAAATCACTCCTAGTCAACAAAAATCACTCACAAAAACAAACAGGAACAATCAAGCAAGAAAAAAAAAACCAGAAGAAGATCAAACAAAAAGTCTCACAAACACTTAGCAAAAATCACTTTCAAATATCTTCTAACAAACACTAGATCACACAGTACACAAATCTGACAAATACAAATCACAACGCAACTAATAACGGAACAAAAGCACTTTGCTATATGGGAAGGGAAACAAAGGGATGTACTTTTGCAATGGAAGTGTGTTTGTGTGTGTCTATTTATGCTGTCTGCGTAGTTCATGATTTTGCCCTAGTCCATTTCCAATTTCACTGATTGCGCCGTTCCCGAGTTGTGAGCATGCGCACAGAGGTGCTGACCATGGTCTGCTTCAAGCGCGCATGCGCGAGCCGGCCGGCCCTTCATTTGCATGGGGTCACGGCTCATTTCAATGTAACACGCCCACGTCCTTCCCAATTTGTATTACTCCGCCTTACGCCTCTGAAATAACGTTACGCATGCGCAATTTTCTGCATAAAAGCGACGAGAATAGGGTGATTGCGCGGCTACATTGCGCAAGTCTAACGTAAAGGCGGTGCGCTATGCCGGTCCAATAATGCACAGATGTACGTGAATCTGGCCCTGTATGTCTTGCTATCCATTATAACTGAAAAAAATGTATGGGACATTGAAAACTTTACAATTGCCACCAGGAAACAATACAGCAGAAATCTTGTAAGACGGGTTTGGTTCTCACTTTCGAGTGTTTTCCTCTAACTTATTTCGGCACTACAGTAAGTTGAAGGGAAGTTTCCACAATGGAAGGCATAAGAAAATCCTGACAGGGGTTCTAACTGCTTCCTATTCTAACCAATGATAAAGTTATGTCTAAGGATACACCTAAAAGTGCGCACATGAGATGACAGTCACCAGTCATCAGTTGTATAGGATATCAATCTGACATCAATATCTATCTATCTATCTATCTATCTATCTATCTATCTATCTATCTATCTATCTATCTATCTATCTATCTATCTATGTGATTATCATCTATCTATCTCATTATTTTTGGCTCTAAAAAGCTCATGCTGCTCTCGTAATCACAGACTTTTAATCTTGCAAATTTGCAGTTTTTACATTTACACATCCATCTTGATTCTGAGGACAGTTCAATAGATGACTGTATCATTACTTTTACATAAATTATGTGTATTCCTAATTAGCAGTTGGCGCCATAAAAAGTTTTTCTAACTTGCAACACCCAGATGCTTTGTTCATTTAGAAAATAAAAGTCTGGTACCAAGTCATCCTGAAATAAAATTTTGTACTTGAAAATCCATCAAGACATAAAAAGAATCAATTCCTACAGTAAAAAGTGAAAATTTTGTACTTGAAAATCCATCAAGACATAAAAAGAATCAATTCCTACAGTAAAAAGTGATGTGTTTCAGCCATATAGGCCTTAATCATAATTATTTGTTCACAAGTTTGACCTTATTTAGGCAAACGGTACCAAAAGGAAAAGATTGTGATCGTATGTTATATGGTGCCACTTTACCAGAAAACATGATCAGCCAAATCTTCAAACAAAGAATAACAGTAATGCCCCATACACACGATCGGAATTTCCGTCGGGATGAACTCAGACGGATTTTTCTGACGGAAATTCATTCAAGCTGTCTTGCATACACACTGTCACACCGAATTCCGACTGTCCAAAATGCGGTAATGTACAATACTACAACGAGCCGAGAAAAATGAAGTTCAATGCTTCCGAGCATGCATCTACTTGATTCTGAGCATGCATGTTTTTTTCTCCGTTCCATACAGATGAACTGAATTTCAAATTTTTTTCATCTTAACCACTTAAAGACCGCCGCATGTACATTTACGTTGGCAAAATGGCACGGACAGGCACATCAACGTACCTGTACAAGGCTGCCTTGACAAGGGTCGGCGATCCGTGCTGTTCGTTTTTGTTCACCCCCTCCGGATCGCTCCCAGTCAATGAGCGCGCTCCCCCTGCAGTGCACTTTTTCCTCCTGTGTAAACACAGGAAGGGGGAAGTGATGTGATCTCTGCTCTCTGCGTTTTTTTCAACCACCGCTGAGGAGAGATCACATCACACAGTGAGTCTGCACAACACTACACTGACACCAGTACACAAAGGCACATTAACCCCTTGCGATCATCCCCCACCCCCCTGTCACAGTGTCACTGAATGCAGTGATCATATATGTACTGCATTTAGTGTCAGTGTGACAGGCAGTTAGTGTTAGGTCCAGGGTAGCCCCCGTACCCCCCCTAATAAAGTTTTAACCCCCCCCCCTAATAAAGTTTTAACCCCTTGATCACCGCCCTAGTTAACCCTTTCACTCCCTATTGCCAGTGTCACTAAGCACTTTCATTTTTCTGATCGCTGTATTAGTGTCGCTGTTCCCGCTAGGTAGCTATTTTTTTTATTGCGATTTTGTTTTACTAAAGACATGCGGTTAAATACATTTTGACTAAAATTTAGTTTATTTGATTTTTCTTATAACAAAAAGTAAAAAAATATTGTTTTTTTTTCCAAAATGTCGCTCTATTTTTGTATATAGCGCAACAAATAAAAATCGCAGAGGCGATCAAATACCACCAAAAGAAAGCTCTATTTGTGGGAAGAAAAGGACGCAAATTTTGTTTGGGAGCCACGTCGCACGACTGCGCAATTGTCTGTTAAAGCGACGCAGTGCCGAATTGTAAAAGCCCCTTGGGTCATTTAGCAGCATATTGGTCCGGTCCTTAAGTGGTTAAAATATCCGATGAAAAAATTCCGTCTGACTTTTTCCATCGGAAATTTCGATCGTGTGTACAAGGCATATCTTGCAGTTTATTTAACAGGTGCAAAGTTAAAAAAAATAATGTAAAACATGGTCAAGATGGCAGAAAACATGCATACACTGCAGAATAATAAAATAATGCAGGGTATCAAAAAACATGCAAAAAAAACAAGGGAGAAATGCCACCCCAGTAGAACAAGAGTACTCTTGTAGCATTTAGGGAGGTTTACCCCACAGTAGTTGGATATTCTAGAGAAGCGATGTGCTATTAGGCTCCTATTAGGCTCCTGCCTGGCTGCCCACATGCCGGTTCTTACTGGGGAGCGTGTCACTTTTCCAGCTACCCCTGCCACAACATCTATGAGCTAAGGAATTTATAGTAAACTCCCTGGGCATGTCCCTGAGTATAGTGAGTAAATGGGAACTCCACTACACTACCAGCCATCTCCTGTGTAAAAAAAAAAGTGACTGTAAGAAGAAGTTGGATTATGCTTGCTAGGCTGACCACACTGAAATGTCTATGGGCAGCCTAAAGTGTGGAGTCTGGTCAAGTGGTTTTGGGCCTGATTTACTAAAGTATAAAGTGAGATGAGGGGAAAGGAAATTAAATCTATGCCCATGTCCATCATGTAAAGCTTTGGTTTTTCACAATATTAGATGTTTGAAGCACACATAGGTGCTCATCATTTAAATGTAACTTACTTTATACTTCCATACAGTGGTTTTCAAACTGGTGTATGCATTTTCCTGGGGGTACCTTGGCATATAATGTCAGGGGATTTCTCAGAGGCTAGTTTCAATGAGATCATAAATCCTCTTCCCTTGCCATGGTATCAGTGAGCTAAGATACAGAGCAAGGATAAGAATGTAATTGCAGGAGAGTGTTGCAATAATACTGCATATCATGAAAACAGTTCATTGTGATACAAATCTTGCTTCTCCAGTGGGGTAGATAACTGTCCCAGATTTGGATAAACAAGCAATATGGTTGAGAGGAGTCAAAATGGTCTTTATAGTTAGGTAAAAGACATTGCTTTTTGTTTGTTGGTGTGTACCAACAAATTCTCTGCCATTCAGCCTCCAAGCGCACATTTTAATATACATTTTTAATAAAGTGATCACCTGACATAGACAACAATAAAAAAAACTATATAGATTCGAACCTTTCTCCAGCCTCCCAAACAAAAACATGTTTTGGCTTTAAATGCACATAATGATTATCTGGTGATGAGGAATAGCTTTTAAGTGGAATATTTTATGGAACATCAGTGTTTGTGCCTTATGAATTGCATTTAATACTATAGCAAAAAAATGTATTCCTAGTATAATATTATAGAAAATGTTTCACATACCTTCCTCTTGGTGCTCTGATTTAGGCTTATACGGGACTGACTCTTTATCTGTGATTTAAAGAAAAAAAAAACATGTCAAACATCATCACACAAAAGAATATTATCCAGTCTTTAAAAAATAAACAAAAATATATTCACAGAATCAGAGGGTAAAATAATTGTATTCAATGCCAGGCACCTGAGTCAGTTATATGGCAAAGAGCAGCCAATGAATCACTGATAGATTTCCACCTGAAAACATGACTTTTCCACGGATAGATTTATACCTTCAGCTCCCCTAGACTAATGCCCTGTACACACAATTCCGTTCAAGCTGTCTTGCATACACACAAACACACCAAATTCCGACCGTCAAAAACGCAGTGACGTACAACACTACGACGAGCCTAGAAAAATGAAGTTGAATGTTTCCAAGCATGCGTCGAATTGTTTTCGAGCATGCATGTTTTTTTTTCTCTGTCGGAGTTCCATACAGACAAACGGAATTTCCATCTGAAAAAAAGAGAACATATTCTCTTTCTAGCTCCGTCTGACTTTTTCCATTGGAAATTCCAATTGTGTGTATGAGGCATAACTGTTGTGTGCCTTCCCCTTTGCAGTAAAATGGCTGACCTTAATATCACATTAATAAGATTGGAGGTCAGAGCTACACAGTCAGAGAGTAATAGTTTTCCAACTTTGTCTTTACATTTAAAACCTACAACTGGAAGAGAAGGGCCCCATTACTCCAGCTGCCCTATACCCCTTCCTCTTTCATGGATCCTTAGTTTTAATTTTTTATTTTAAATACAAACAATATGTGTTGGGTCAGCACCCAGTATATACATGAATCGTGCACTCTGAAAAAAATATGACAGCCACAGTTGTAATGTGTACCAGTGCAAACACAACTTAACGTGTAAGTAAATAATTTTCAGCCAAGGAAGCTGCCATCTTTGCCTCTGTTTAATCAACAACTGCCATGATGCTACACATGTGATCAGTTACGACACCAGCCATTGGATGGTTTGGCAGTTTGGCTGAGAGCACAACCAATGAGAGTGTTACATTTCTGGCACGTGCCGCTTTATTCCGCTTTACATATTAGTAAATAGTCTGCCTCGCTAGTTAATAATACCATTCCATACAGTAGACAAATAAATATACCATAATTGTGTGCTTAACATCTCATGAATAATGTGAACCGACAGTATTGTTTAAAAAAAAAAATATAATATTAGACTTTAGTGCTTGAGCTGACTACGTGCATGTAGTGCCCCACTTGGATTTGCACTCACCAGATTTGTATAACCAACTTTAGCTGATAAGGTCAAAACCGCTTGTGGGGCTTGTTCCCTTTATATCCAGTATCTCCACTCAGAGGGAAATAAGAAGGAGGCCCATAGTGTAATAATGTTTTGTATCACATACTTTTATTTAATAAATCTTGATAAAACCTTATTATACTATGGGCCTCCTTCTTGTTATTTCCCTCTGAGTGGTATGAACGGTTTAGCAATAGCGGGAAAACCTAACACAGGAGATACTGGATATATAGGGGACATTATGTATGAAACCATATTACATAGATGTAAAATTGTTTTTTTTTATCCGGCATACATAAAAAGTTCCATAAACGTCCAGTGTGCATGAGGCCTAACAGTAAAAAGAAAAAAAGACACAGCTTTGTGTTTTTGCACATTAATCATAACTGCAGGACATTTTTGTTTCATTAGGTAGACTAACAATCATTATTTGACTATCATTATGGCAAATCTCATTCATTACAACTTAATCAATTTAGTCTCAATTCCCAAGGTCTAAGACCCCTTTCACACTGGGGCACTTTTCAGGCATTTTAGCATTAAAATTAGCGCAATAAAATTTGCACAACATTATTTTTCCTAATTTTTTCTTTAGATTGCAAAGACAATAAAATCAATTTGCAGGACAATATTGCCAAAAGAAAGACTTGTTTGTTACAAAAATGTTTATTTTTTTTCGTATCATAGGTATTAATGACTAAATTATTGCCATAAGAATAGGCCTGTTGTGAAAATGTAGAAATTGCTCTGGCTTAAAGGGGTATACAAAGTGGTTGAGTGGGTATAATGCCAGATTCTGTTGATGTCTTGTTAAAGTACTGAATTAAGATAATAAAAAAATGGAGTTATTCATATTAATTGGGCTAGCCAATCACTTGTGATCTATTCCAGTAGGTTGAGTCTGATAACTGATATATGTTTGGGTGCATAAGAAACTGCCCAGGCCAACCATGCAACCAGGAACCTTCAGTAGAATTTAACAACAATACATGCAGAGGTTCCCTGACTCCACAGCTGCAAACCATGTACAATAATATTTGCAGGTAATACAACTCAGAGGTGTACATGGTGGGGTGTGATAAGGGGCTTCTAACCCCCATAAATGTTCTCAGCTAGTGCTGACAGTTGTCGCTCACCTGAAGTACTGCAGCCACTGCTCTGCTCCCACTGTATACTGCCCAGTGCCATCCGCATATACTGCTCACTGCTCCCCCACTGTACACTGCCAACTGCCACCCTTATATACTGCTCACTGCTCCCCCATTGTATACTGCCCACTGCCATCCCCATATATGGCTTCCTGCTCCCCCCCCACTTTATAGTGTCCACTGCTATCCCCATATATGGCTCACTGCTCCCTCCCATTGTATACTGCCCACTGCCATCCCCATATATGACTCACTGCTCCCCCCACTGTATACTTGCCACTGCCATCCCCATATACTGCTCACTCCCCCCCATTATATACTGCCCACTGCCATCCCCATATACTGCTCACTGACCCCCCCCCACTGTATACTGCCCACTGTCATTCCCATTTACTGCTCACTGCCCCCCCCCCACTGTATACTGGCCACTGCTGTCCCCATATACTGCTCACTGTTCCCCCCCACTGTATACTGCCCACTGTGATCCGTATGTACTGCTCATCAGTACCGATCCTGACCTGCCTGGGGCCCTAAGCAAAATGACATGTCGCATTCAAGTCGGAAATTACATCTTACATTAAAGTGTGAAGCGGGGGGTGTGCTGACTTCTTACATCTTTTCCCATGCAGCCAGTGAGTTGAGGGGACGAAAATGACTTCTCACCAGGCGGGGCCTCTAGTAATTTGGGGGGCCCTCAGCAGCTTAACAGGGCTCTAAGCGGCTTGCATAGTGAGCCTATAGGGCGGATTTGGCCCTGCTGCTCACTGTTCCCCCTCCCACTATATACTGCCCACTGTTATCCCCATATACTACTCACTGCTCTGCCTCACTGCATAGTGATTCCATTTCATTTGATCATCCTCTAGTTGTGCTAAATTGGGAGGGGAGTGACGGGGGGTGACGCCAGGAGCACCACCTCCCTGAAATGAGTTTGTCACCTCCCTGAAATTAGTTTTTGCAGTTTGGGATGTCTGCATTAGGCAGTGTCCATGTCAAGCAGGCAATATATGAAACATAACTTAAAAAAATTATAAACACTTAATACAAAATAAAAAAATGGACCTAAAACCATTATAGCTTCCATGTGCCTCATATACAGAGATTATGAGCAGCCAAAGTCTAAAGTGATCTATCAAATCACCATGTTTGAATCATATATCGCCACCTTTGGTACAAAGTTAGGGTGCTTGTATACTGTAACTATTGATAGATAATAAAAGATAAAATTATACTTGAATGAATGAATGAATGAATGAATGAAGAACTTGTATAGCGCAGCACATGCGAAGTAAATCGCCTCTGGGCGCTTGTTGTTCCTGTCTCCTTTGAGATCAAAAGAGATGAGTCTTAATCTTTCTCCTGAAGACTAAGTAGTTCTCCTCCAGTCGAATGCTGGCTGGTAAGGCGTTCCATAGTCTGGGACCTTGGACAGCGAATCTCCTGTCTCCTTTGGACTTGTATCTGGCTTTCGGTATCTGAAGCCGATTTTGATTGGTGGATCGTAGAATACGATTGGGATTGTAAACTTTTAATTTTTCGCATAGATAATGGGGAGCATTCCCATGGATACATCTATGCGTTAGACAGAGAGCTTTAAAGGTGATTCTGTCTTTGACTGGTAGCCAGTGAAGGGATCTCAACGAAGGTGAGATTGATTCCCAGGGTTTTTTCCCAGTCACAAGTCTGGCGGCCGTATTTTGAACGACTTGAAGACGAGCGATTTGGTACTTGGGGAGTCCGAGGTAAAGGGCATTTGCATAGTCCAGTCTGGAGTTTACAATCGCTCCCACCACGATCGCTATGTTTTTCTTGGGAATAAAAGGCGTGAGTCTGCGTAGTAGGCGCAGCAGATAGTGAGATGAATGAATGAATGAATGAAAACTTGTATAGCGCGGCACATGCAAACTGAATCGCCCCTGGGCGCTTGTTGTTCCTGTCTCCTTTGATATCAAAAGAGAAAAGTCTTGACCTTTTTCCTAAATGCTAGGTGGTTCTCCTCCAACCGAATGCTGGTTGGTAACGCGTTCCATAGTCTGGGACCTTGGATCGCGAATCTTCTTTCTCCTTTGGACTTGAAGTTGGCTTTCGGAACCTGGAGCAGGTTCTGATTCGTGGATCGCAAAACGCGATTGGGATTATGCTCTTTTATTATTTCGCATAAATAAGGGGGGGCATTCCCATGGACACATCTATGCGTAAGACAGAGAGCTTTAAAAGCAATTCTGTCTTTGACTGGCAGCCAATGAAGGGCTCTCAGTGAAGGTGAGATGGATTCCCAGGGTTTTTTCCCAGTCACAAGTCTGGCGGCCGTATTCTGAACGACTTGCAGACGAGCGATTTGGTACTTGGGGAGGCCGAGGTAAAGGGCATTTGCATAATCCAGCCTGGAGTTTACAATTGCTCCCACCACGACCGCTTAATCTTCTTTAGGGATGAACGGAGTGAGTCTGCGTAGTAGGCGCAGTAGATGGTGAGATCCGCTGACTACTGACCCTATTTGTGCGTCCATTGTCATAAAGGAGTCAACCCCTAGGCTTTTGACTTTGGCGCTAGGGGTGATGAGCTTGCCCAAAATAGGCGGGGGGGTCCACGCTGTTGAAAGTTGATTCCTGCGCTTGGCGTGAAACAGGAGAAGTTCTGTTTTCGCTCCATTGAGTTTAAGATAACTCTTTGTCATCCAGTCCTCTATCAAAGAGAGACATGTCTCTAGATTGAGGTGGTGATCCTGTCCGTTGCAGATGCGGAAATACAGTTGCGTGTCGTCTGCATATGAGTGGTAGAGCAGTTTTTGGCTGCTGATAATCTCAAAAAGAGGACGAAGATATATGTTAAACAGCACTGGTGACAGAGGCGATCCTTGAGCGACTCCGCATGTTACTGTGCGTTTTTCAGACGTAAAAGGTCCTAACTTCACTGTTTGCGATCGGTTTTCCAGAAAAGAGGAGAACCAAGATAAATCGCCTTCTGCGACTCTGGCTACTTCAGCAAGCCGAGTCAGTAACAGATTGTGGTCTACAGTGTCGAAAGCTGCACTTAGGTCCAACAGAACTAGAAGACAAGATTCTCCTTCGTCTGCGGCCTTGAGAACATCGTCCCATACTTTCAGCAATGCTGTTTCCGTCCCGTGTCCGGGACGGAAGCCTGATTGCAATGGGTCAAGTAGCTTGTAGGTATCTAGATGCAGTTGCAGCTGTTGTACCACTACTTTTTCCATTATCTTTGAGAGTACGTTGAGGCTTGTTATGGGACGGCGGTGGAGTGGGTCCTTGGGGTCCAGGGAGGGTTTCTTCATGATGGGTTGGATTATACCCTCTTTCAACTGTGAGGGCACTATGCCCTCCAAGAAAGACTGGTTGATAAGCTGCGTGATGGGAGGAGCCAGGATGTAGGCGCATTCCTTCAGCAGTTTTGTGGGGATAATGTCATTTGGCGCTGACTACTGCCCCTTTTGTGCGTTCATTGTCATGTCGGAGTCAAAGATGACCCCAAGACTTTTGACTTCGGAGCTAGGGGTGATGATTTTGCCCAGAATGGGCGGGGGGATCCAGGTTGTTGTCGATTGATTCCTACGCTTGGTGTGAAACAGAAGAAGTTCTGTTTTCGCTCCGTTGAGTTTGAGATAACTCTTTGTCATCCAGTCCTCTATCAAAGAGAGGCATGTCTCTAGGTTGAGGTGGTGATCCTTTTTATTGCAAATGCGGAAGTACAGTTGCGTGACGTCTGCGTAAGAGTGATATAGCAGTTTTTGGCTGCTGATGATTTCAAAAAGAGGACGCACATAGATGTTGAATAACATCGGCGACAGGGGAGATCATTGAGGGACCCTGCACGATAATGTGCGTTGTTCAGAAGTGAAGGGTCCTAGCTTCACTATTTGCGATCGGTTTTCCAAAAAAGAGGAGAACCAAGATAGATCGCTTTCTGCGACTTTGGCTATTTTAGCCAGCCGAGTCAATAACAGCTTGTGATCAACTGTATCAAAGGCTGCGCTTAGGTCCAGCAGAACCAGAAGAGAAGATTCTCCTTCGTCTGCGGCCTCGAGAACGTCGTCCCATATCTTAAGCAATGCTGATTCTGTCCCGTGTCCGGGACGGAATCCTGATTGAAATGGGTCGAGTAAGTTGTGGGTATCTAGATGCTGTTGCAGCTGCTGTACCACTGCTTTCTCCATTACCTTGGAGAGAACATTTAGGCCTGTTATGGGGCGCCAGTTGAGTGGATCCTCAACTGGCGCCGGCTAAATTTCCCAGCGTGCATTGCCTCAAATGACGTTGCAAGGACGTCATTGGCTTTCTTCAAGATTACGTAAACGACGTAAAAAATTCAAAATTGAAACGACAGCCATACTTAACATAGATCCGCCGCACTTACCCGCATATAGCAGGGATAACGATCCGCCGGAAAAAGCCGAACGCAAACGACGTAAAAAAAAAGGATCCAGGGTGGCTTTCTTCAAGATGGGTTGAATGAAGCCCTCCTTTAGCTGGGAGGGCATTATGCCCTCCCTGAAGGATTGGTTGATAAGCTGCGTGACAGGAGGTGCCAGGATGTCGGCGCATTCCTTCAGCAGTTTGGTGGGGATAATATCATTTGGCGCAGTGCTGTTGCGCAGAGTGCCGATGATATTTTTAGTGGTCTGAATGGAGATGGGTTCCAGCGTGAACTCGCCAAACTGTGGTGAATTGCTGCCGGTGCTGTGTAAATGACTACGGGGGGGGGGGCTGGGAGAGCAATTGTTTTGCTGAATGCTTTGCCGGATTGCCACAATTTTGTTAATGAAGCAATCCGATAACTCATCGCAAAATTCTTATGTGTCCAAGTTGGGGGCTTCAAGACATCCTGGATTCATGGTCTGAATGACCAGCTTGAAGAGTTCGCGGGGGCGATTTAGGGCACCGTTGATAGCCTCAGAAAAATAGTTTTTCTTGGCTTCGAAGATTTGCTTGTAGTATTTTCTGGTTATTGCCTTGTAGATCGAGAGGTTCTCATCTGAAGAGTTTCTTTTCCAGGCTGCTTCTGCCCTTCTGCGCTCTTGCTTCAGTAACACCAGCTGGTTGTTGAACCAGCCAGAGTTATTTTTCCTGATCTGGGTCTTTCGTTTCGGCGCTATCAAGTCAGCTGACTGCAATAGTGCTGTGTTTATGGCCTCCAGTGTTTCTTCCGCTGTTTGGTGCGGCTGAATTGTGTTTATTTTTTCCCCTAACGTGGCTTTGAAGAGTTCCGAATGGAGCTTCTTCTGACATCTGGTCCAGTGTGTTGTCACTGGATTTGATGTTTTTGTTAAGGGGGGGAATTCGGAAATAGTGGGGTAGATTCATGTAGATCAGCGGATCTTTTGATCCGCGTGATCTATCTTTTTTACGATCCGCCTGCGCCAGTTTTTGAGGCAAGTGCTGTATTCAGAAAGCACTTGCCTCGTAAGTTGCCCTGGCGGATCGTAAATCCCCTGGCGGAATGCAAATTCCACGGCTAGGGGGAGTTTACTATTTAAATCACGCGCGTCTCCGCGCCGGTCGTACTGCGCATGCGCCGCCGGCTAAATTTCCCAGCGTGCATTGCCTCAAATGACGTCGCAAGGACGTCATTGTTTTCGACGTTAACGCTATTAACGTATGGCCGTATTCCCGAACGACTTACGTAAACGACGTAAAAAATTCAAAATTGGACGCGGGAACGACAGCCATACTTAACATAGGATCCGCCGCACTTACCCCGCATATAGCAGGGGTAACGATCTGCCGGAAAAAGCCGAACGCAAACGACGTAAAAAAAAAGCGACGGCCGGGCGTTCGGTTCTGAATCGGCGGTTCTCCTCATTTGCATATTCGTCGCGTAGAAAAAAAGAAGCGCCACCTAGCGGACAGCGGGAGAATGCAGCCTAAGAACCGACAGTGTAACTCACTTACACCAGTCGGCTCTAAGGGAGATCTATGCGGAACCTGATTCGAGGAATCAGCCGCATAGATCCGAGCGTCGGATCTCACAGATCCGACGGTCTATCAGTAGATACACCGTCGGATCTCTACATGAATCTACCCCAATGAATTTAATTGCATGGTGATCTGTCCATGGCAATGGTTCATTTTCCAAGATTTTTATTTCCAGATCTTGTCTGAAAATAAGATCGAGCGTATGACCTGAAGCATGTGTGGGCCCACATACTAGTTGCTGAAGCCCTAATCCTTCCAGGTGGTCGATGCAGGCGTCGGCAATGGGGTCTTGCGGGGAGTTGGCCCAGAGGTTGAAGTCCCCGAGCAGCAAAAGGTGTTTGCTATTCAGGGTATAGGTGGAGACAAAGTCCGTCAAAGATGGGAGCAGCTGCGACTTGGGGCCAGGTGGCCTATAGCAGAGTAGAATCCGGACGGTCTCCTGGCCGTTTACTTGCAGTTGAAGAGTAAGGGTTTCCATGAATGGAAGAGGATTTTGGAGGCTTGGTTTTGTGATCGCAAGACGCGTCTTATGGATCACCGCCAGTCCTCCTCCTCTTTGCCCTATTCTGTTTTCCGTAATAATACAGTAGTTTTCTGGCACCAATTCTCCTAGAATGGTGTTACAGTCGGCTGTGAGCCAGCTCTCTGTAATGAAGAGGCAGTCTAGGTCGTGTTGTAGAATGAAATCATGGATTTCAAGTCGGTGTTTTACTGCCGATCTTGTGTTGATCAAAGCACATGAAATGCGCTTAGGTTGGGGTAAACGGCTAAAATTTTTGACAGTCGATCGTCGATCGATCCTCAAAAGGTGCTCAATTCTTAGGGTCTTTTTGGTGATGGCTGGCAGTATTGCGGCGAAACGCCTCAGATTCCAAATGGTTTCTGCGGAGTACCGCAGATTAGCCATGGTCACAATTCACCGGGGGAAAAGTCGTTTCTTTTGGTGGCGATGAAGAGAGGATTCAGTGAATCCTCCCGGCTTGGTCCAGAGGAAGGCAAAAAAACCCTAACCATGCTATGCCAATTTGCTTTGGTAGGGGAAAAAATTCCTTCCTGATCCCTGAAAGGCGATCGGGCGAACCCCTGGATCAAGTACTATTAAGTTGTGAAAAGGGGGGTGGGGGGGGCGAAGCTGACACTGCTGCTGGGGTGTACCAAGATGGCCGCCGACCAGGAGCAGGACATGGGACCCAGGCTGGTGTGGGTGGTGAGCCGGGGGGGGGGCTGGTTGTTGAGGCCAGGGGTGGATGAGTCCTACAGGGGCTGGGGGTGAGCTCCTGGGGGGCTACTAAAGGTGTTTTTGGCCGAGAGCGCGGCGCGCCGCTAGGCCGCGGATGAAGCCGCGGCCTTTCCTAAGATGCGGCGGCCGCGAATCAGCAGTGGCTGGCGCGGTTCAGGGGACAAAACGGGGAATCGCGGGGAGGCGCCGGGGGGAAGGTTGCTTGGCAGGTGGGTGGTAATGTGGGGTAAGGAGAGGGAAAGAGGCCCCAGCGTTCAGCTGATTCGGCGGCTTATCCTGATAAGGACGGCCGCCAATCGGTTCCAGGGGAGGTGAAGGAAAAGTAGGGCCTATCTGGGGAGGATGTCTGGAGAAGAATGGAGAGAGCTGTGAAAAATCCTGCCTGCCTAGCTGATGCTGTCCCTGGGGAGAGCCGACTCGTTTGAGAGCGTCCTGCTCTCACTATCCCTGAGGTGAGCAGACTAAGGTGAGAGCGTCTGCTGCACACCTTACTGACAGGAAGTGATTGTGCAGGAAAAGTGTTTTACAAAGTAATGCTTTGCCATCTGCATTTTTGGGAATGTCTTAATAACATTCCTTTTAGTGTAAAACTATGGGCACAATGGCATTGTGTTACTGCATGAGTGTTATTAAAGCATCTGTTTTAGAAAACACAGCGTACAGTTAGACAGCCTAAGTAGCATCCATGGCATATACTTAATCAGAAGTTTGTCATGCATACTATTCCTAATTTCATTATGAGCAATTTAACAATACACTCTCAGCAGAATGTTGAAACTGCTGAGCCTCTATGCCTGAACACATACTAATTAAAGCATGCCAAAATGCCTATAAATAAACTCTCAAGTATTTTTTTTTTATTTTTTTTTACACAAGCCATACAATTTCAACTCAAGACAAATAAATCTTTAATGATACCATTTCTAATATTTTAAAGCTGAACTCCAGCAAATTGTATGTAAATACAAGAGGCATGTGTATTCCTGTGTATCTTGTGTATTTCTTTCAGTATCCAATTTTGCCTCTGTGCAGGAGCTTCCTGTAATAAAGACTGGTCAGTAGACATGTGCATTCGTTTTCGTTAGAATGCATTTTTTGTCTGAAAATCTCTTTTTTTTCGTTATCGTTTTAACAAACGATAACGAAAGCGCAAGAAACGAAAACCGAAAGATCCGACATAAAAAATGCTTTATTTTCGTTGCGGTAAAAATTTGATACAGAGAGATTTGACGCTGACTGAATACAGTGAATGAATAGCAATCTGTCTATCGAACCTGATATACACACACACACATACGGTACTTTTCGACATTATAAAGAAAAGATTTGACATCATAGGGAAAAGATTCGACATCATAGGGAAAAGATTCGACACTATAGAAATAATAGATTCGACATTACAGAGAATAGATTTCGATTTATGAGAAAATACATTCGACATTGTAGAGAATAGAAGGCTTATGGTGTATATCGAAAGTGCTAAGCAGATTCGACGGAGAAGATATACTGCACTCGTACATTTTAATGCACGATTCGGCGTAAATTTTCGAAGTTCCGTCGAATATTCTTTGACCATTCGACAGAAACCAAGTATTATTGGATTTTCAGACGAAAGCTATTTCCCAACGAAAAACGAAATAAATCAAAACGATTTTCGGGAGTCACTAAATAAATTTATTTTCCAGACGAAAACGAAAAAACAAAACAAAATATTCCAGTCTGCACATGTCTACTGGTCAGTGCTGCCCTCTCTCTTTGTGCAGGGTGACTGGTCTCGTCTCCGCCCCCTTCTGTAGTTTTCTGCAGGCAGCTTCTAGTACGTGGGGTCTGCTGGGCCTTTCCCACAGCTCTGCTTTCTACACAGGCTCAGTGATGATGTCACTGCTAATTTTAAAAGGTAATATCTAGGCTTTCAAAGGCATTTGTTGCTCACAAAGTGGATTTATAACTTCCAGTGTTTTTGAGGAATATGTTTAAATGTAATGATTATAATGTTAGAGAGAAAGGGCAAGTATGGGTAAGGCCTCGTACACACGAGCGGACAGATTTGTTCAAATCTGTCCGTCCGACAGATTTGAACAAATCTGTCTGCTGGGATTTTGGTTTGCTCGCGTGTACACACGAGCAAACCAAAATCCCCGCCAGCAGAGAGCGCGCTGACGTGTCGGTGACGTGGCGGTGACGTTGACGCCGCCACGTCACCGCACCAGGAAGTAAAACACTTCCGCGCATGCGCCGAATCCATTCGGTGGCGGTGCGGCGGCGGTGCGGGACAACATGTCTGCTGGTAAGTGTACTAACCAGCAGACATGTCGGGCGGACGGATTGCCACGCAATAGATTTCAAAGCATGCTTTGAAATCTGTCGGGTGGCCAAATCCGTCGGCACGGCCGTACACACGATCGAATCTGTCTGCTGAAACGGTCCAGCGGACCGTTTCCAGCGGACAGATTTGATCGTGTGTATGAGGCCTAAGTTATCACTGCAGTACTCGTGTAGAGGGGTTACATAGTTATATAGTTACATAGTTAGTCAGGTTGAAAAAAGACACAAGTCCATCCAGTTCAACCATAAAGGGGTGACACTGACTGAATGAAATTTTAAAGAAAATTTATAAACAGGTACAAACAATTCATGTAAATACGCTCTATCTATGAAATGGAACTGAGAAACAGCTTTTCATTGTTGCAACAAGGCACAGTTCAAATTTCAGCTCCGTTCAGGCGTACAGGAAAAGAATAGGTGATTAATCTAATATTTGAAAAGTTGATTAGCTTTCTGCCCTGGCTTGAATTAGTCATTTAGCTGGACATGTTTACAATAAGAAATTACTCCTTAATTTCCTTGTACAGAACCAGGTGTAAATTAAATATTAAAAAAGATATCTTAGAAAAATTAGCCTAATAAGGTTTATCTTTAAAGGTGATATTCAAAACATGTAAATCCTTAAAATGTATGTAAACATGAGCAAATTCTCTTATTTACTCCCTTTGGTCATGTAAATATACCACCGTTTTTTGTTATATTGGCTCAACAATTGCACAAAATACCTGTTGATCCTACCAAAAATCTAGAGATGCTCTGAGCACTCTGCAGTCTTATCTCGAATAATATTATCAGGAAGTATGTAAGTAAGTAGAACTTTAGCCAAAACTTTTTTTTTTTTTTCATTTTGAATATAGCAAGGAAGGGTTATAACCTCCGTCATTTTTTTTTTTGTTTCGTTTTTTTGTCCCAGATTTCCCTTCACTTTTTGTCCCATAGCCAAATCGAAAGTGAGAGGAAATCCCTGCAAATTAGGGACAATATTACTGGAACCCCTAGGTCACCAGAAGTAGTGTCCTCATTGGCAGGGCCGTCTTTAAGGCAGGGTAAAAGGGGCATCTGCCCTGGGCCCTGTCATTGTTGTGGGGCCCAAAACAGCTGCCTCATACTTGCCAACTATCCCAGTTTAATTTCCCTTGTCTCTTGAAGTTTTAGTCCTGTGCTGTGTCCTGATATCTTATGCCTCGTTTCCACTGCACGATTCGGGTCGGGTCAGTTATTTTGGAGCGGTTCGGATGGGTCCGGTCTAATCGCGTGAGCGTTTCCACTGCAAATCGGACCGTGAGGGACCATTCAGGGTTTAGTAAAAAATCCTAGCGCATCCACCAATCAGTGAGATGCATTTGTAGGTCCGCCCTAACCGAACTGTTCCACTCTCTCTGGTCCCTCATCTGAAGCAGGACCCTTGCTGGTGCGGTACGGTTCGGTTTTTCGGTACGCTTTCATAATGGAAACACCCAAAATAGCGTACCGTACCGAACCGTACCAAACCGATCCGCTCAGTGGAAACGAGGCATAAGTGTGAAGTGCTGCTACTAATGCTTGTTTTTTCAGGAGCAGGACTCCTGAAAAAACGACAGTTTTTAAAACTTTTTTTTCCATTGATACATGTTCCCTCGGGCAATACCCGGGTTCTTAAAGACGTTTTCACAGGCAAACTATAGACACCCAGCAGGTACAATATTTAAAGGAATCTTTCATTTTTTTTTATTTAAACATTATTAAAATAACTGCTCCAGGAGCAGTGATTTTAATGATGCTTAAATTAAAAAAATTAAAATAAAATTCCTTTAAATATCGTACCTCCTGTGTGTCTATACGTGTGATAACGTCTTTAAATAGCACAATCATCTGCCTGCAAGTAAATTAGGAAGAACTGATCTATCTAAGCTATACAGTGTATAAATATATGTACAACTCTTAGGGATGTATAAATATTCTCTACACACTGTAAATTAAGCTAAACTGACTAGCCTGCCTGCCTGCTCTATCTAGCTACCCTATACAAAAAGACAATCTCTCTGTCTCTCTGACTGCTCTCATCAACAAGCCGGAACACACTACACGAGGCCACCCAGCAGGCGGCCTTTTATAGTGTGGGGCGTGTGCTAAAGCCCTGAGCCATAATTGGCCAAAGCCACCCCGGCTTTGGCCAATTATGGTTCTTCGTTTTTTGCGCGCTGTGATTGGCCAAGCATGCGGGACATACAGCATGCTTGGCCAATCATGAGCACGCAATGCCGCAGTGAATTATGGGCCATTTTGCGTCACTTGAATTGGCACAGAACGACTGCTTTGGCCAAAGCCACCCCGGCTTTGGCCAATTATGGTTCTTCGTTTTTTGCGCGCTGTGATTGGCCAAGCATGCGGGACATACAGCATGCTTGGCCAATCATGAGCGCGCAATGCCGCAGTGAATTATGGGCCATTTTGCGTCACTTGAATTTGGCACGAACGACTGTTTTTGTTCGAATTTCGTCGAACGTACAAACAGACAATGTTCGAGTCGAACATACGTTCGTATTGAACGCAAAGCTCATCCCTACCCAGGAGTATGATGATCTGAGCTTTACCTGTAAGGCCTATTGATAGTTGATTGGTCTCTAAGCCACTTGTACCTATCTTGTTGATGAATTGGGAAGAAGACTATTGACCCTCGTACAAATAGTTGTTGACTTTATTATTTTGAGATAAGTATCATGGTTGGGGAGACTGTTTTATGCATCTCTTATGTCATGCTTATATTATTATTATTATTTAGGTACTTATATAGATATACATTGTACATTCACATTGGTCCCTACCCTCAAGGAGCTTACAATCTAAGGTCTGTAACACAGATTCATAAACTAGGGGCCAATTTTAGACAGAAGCCAATTAGTGTGGGAGGAAACCGGAGTACCCGGAGGAAACCCACGCAGGCACAGTGACAACGTGCAACCAGGCAGTTGTGTCATGGTTGGGATTCAAACCAGCGACCCTTTTTACTGCTAGGCAAGAGTGCTAACACTACTGTGGCATTCTAAGCCCTTATGGAGTGAACTGATTGGGATAAAGTCTGAACCTATGTCATTTTATGCTTTCATCAGTAATGAATTACACTGAGGTCTTAAAGTGAATCAAAACACATGTGAAAATCAATCATGCTGTATAAGCTTTGACATCTTAATGTAATTCCAGGTATTTTCAAAATTTTATACAGTGTGTATAATAAAAAAGAAAGAACTGAGATTATAAGTGGCCCTGCTGACACACAGAGTGTAGTTGTACGCTGTTATCATCAATTAGGAAATCGGCCCAGAAAAATGATGTGCAGTGCATGCATACAAACCAGGCCCGGACTGGGACAAAAAATAGGCCCGGGCATTTTAGACTGAGCAGCCCGGGGGGGGGGCACAGCGGGGGTTAATGACGGGATGTGGGGTGAGATAAAGAAAGATAGATTTAAAGATTAAGATAGAAAGGAAGATGGATAGGTAGATAGATAGATAGATAGATAGATAGATAGATAGATAGATAGATAGATAGATAGATAGATAGATAGATAGATAGATAGATAGATAGATAGATAGATAGATAGAAGGGAAGGAAGGAAGATAAAGAAAGATAAAAGATAGAAAGAAAGAAGGGGAGGAAGAAAGTTGGATAGATAGGAAGGAAGGAAGGAAGGAAGGAAGGAAGGAAGGAAGGAAGGAAAGAAGGAAGATAAAGAAAGATAGATAAAGATAGAAAGAAAGAAGGGAAGGAAGAAACATAGATAGAGAAAGAAAGATAGATAAAGATAGAAAGCAAGAAGGGAAGATAGATAAAGAAAGATAGAAAGAAAGAAGGGAAGGAAGATCAATAAAGAAATAAAGATAGATAAATATAGAAAGAAGGGAAGGAAGATAGATAGATAGATAGATAGATAGATAGATAGATAGATAGATAGATAGATAAAGATAGAAAGCAAGAAGGGAAGATAGATAGATAGATAGATAGATAGATAGATAGATAGATAGATAGATAGATAAAGAAATATAAAGATAGAAAGAAAGAAGGGAAGGAAGGATGGAAGGAAGATAGATAAAGAAAGAAAGATAAAGATAGAAAGAAAGAAGGTAAGGAAGGAAGATAGGTACAGAAAGAAATGTAGATAAAGAAAGGAAGATAGATAGATAGATAGAAGATAGTAAGGAAGAAAGATAGATAAAGATAAAAAAAATAAGAAAAGGAAGGAAGATAGGTAGATAGATCTAGATAGATAGATAAACATATATAGATAGATAGAAAGGAAGGAAGATAGATAAAGATAGAAAGAAAGAAAGAAGATAGATAGATAGACAGTGGCAGTGCATCTATAGAGGGCGCCGGAGCGCCGCTACCTCTGGCTCAGCCGCCCCCTCTGGCTTAGCCGCGACAATGGGCACAGTGGCAACAATTAAAGGGCACAGTGGCATCAATTGGCACAGTGGCGACAATTAAAGGGCACAGTGGCTGCGATTGATGGCATAGCACAGTGGCTGCGTTTGATGGCATGGCACAGTGGCTGCGTTTGATGGCATGGCACAGTGGTGACAATTGATGGCACAGTGGCTGCGTTTGATGGTATGGCACAGTGGCTGCATTTGATGGCATGGCACAGTGGCTGCATTTGATGGCATGGCACAGTGGTGACAATTGATGGCACAGTGGCCGTGTTTGATGGCATGGCACAGTGGTGACAATTGATGGCACAGTGGCTGCATTTGTTGGCATGGCACAGTGGTGACAATTGATGGCACTGTGGCTGTGTTTGATGGCATGGCACAGTGGTGACAATTGATGGCACTGTGGCTGTGTTTGATGGCATGGCACAGTGGTGACAATTGGTGGCACAGTGACTGTGTTTGATGGCATAGCACAGTGGCTGCGTTTAATGGCATGGCACAGTGGTGACAATTGATGGCACAGTGGCTGTGTTTGATGGCATGGCACAGTGGTGACGTGACAATTGATGGCACAGTGGCTGCGCTTGATGGCATGGCACAGCGTTTGATGGCATGGCACAGTGATGACAGTTCATGGCCCAGTAGCAGCATTTGATGGGCCCAGTGGCTGCATTTGATGGGCACAGTGAGGCTCAATAGCCGCCGGGGGCCGTTCGTGGGCCGCGAGGGCCGTTCGCGGGCCGCAATCGGCCCCCGGGCCGCGGGGTCGTTCGCGTGCCGCAACCGGCCCGCGGGCCGCCGCGGCCCACCGGGCATTTGCCCGATATGCCCTATGGCCAGTCCGGGCCTGATATAAACATGAAGTGGCTGAAAAAGGCTAAAGCAGACCAGCAGCACTAAGATGCAAAAAAAGATTGAAAAAAGAATAGTATTTGATGGGAAAAAATTGAATTTTTTTAATGATACAAAGTGATTTAGAAAATATGATTCAGTTAGGGTTTCCATCTACTTTAAAGGAATGCAAGGAGAAAGCTGGAGGTTGGTATTCCTGACTTAAAAATGCTATTTGCCTGGTTGTCATGCTGATCTAATGTCTTGTGCCTCTTTTCAGGCTCTGACTTAAAGCAGACTTCTGACTTCACTGTGACTTTGTTTTCTCTCCAGGTTGATGGCCGAAAATGAACTGAATTTATAGGCTCCGCATTACTGCCAGGCAACTAACATTTTGAAAGGGTGATCAACTGTAGCAGCCATCAGGTTTTTCTCACCAAAGCTTGTATTTACCTTTCAGTTATTTATTTTCTTCTATGTCAGGACTGCATTGATGTTTGTTAATAACCTCACGATTAGAGATGAGCCGAACACCCCCGGGTTCGGTTCGCACCAGAACGTTCGAACAGACCGCGGGTTCGCACGAATATTTCGAACCCCATTGAAGTCTATGGGACCCGAACGTTCGAATTCAAAAACGGTAGTTTTAAAGACCAAAATTCAATTTAACCACTTTCCGACCGCCTACCGCAGGTATACGTCGGCACTTTGAGGATGGATATCTCGGTAACGGCAGCAGCTGCTGCCACAACCGAGATATCCATCTCTTCTGTGGGCGGTCAGGTAAACGATAATGGCGGTCTCCGCGGCGGAATCGCCGCGAGATCGCCATTATCGGTAGCGGACGAGCGTGCCCCCCCCTCCCGCTGCGCTCCCGCGCTCTCCGCCGCTTACCGGAGCCGTCGGTAGCGGCGGAGGCGATCGGGTGCGCTCGTCTGGTCAGCGGGGATGCGAGTGAGGGAAAAAATTTCCCTCGTCCATCCCCGTAGCTCTGCTGGGCGGAAGTGACGTCAAACGTCAGTTCCAAACAGCGTCTTAAAGAGACATTTTTTTTTAAATGTCATTTGAAAAATGACATTTAAAAATTTTTTTTTTTTTTTTGCATTTTAGCCTAAATATGAGATCTGAGGTCTTTTTGACCCCAGATCTCATATTTAAGAGGACCTGTCATGCTTTTTTCTATTACAAGGGATGTTTACATTTCTTGTAATAGGAATAAAAGTGA
Source organism: Rana kukunoris (assembly GCA_029574335.1). Lineage (NCBI taxonomy): Eukaryota > Metazoa > Chordata > Amphibia > Anura > Ranidae > Rana > Rana kukunoris. The sequence continues at coordinate 447,921,509 of CM056049.1, read as the reverse complement.
TAATTTTTTTATTTTTTTTTTATTTTAGTGTTAAAAATTGGTAAAATTAATACAAATAAATACGAAAACAAAAAAAAAAATTTTTTAAATCGCCCCGTCCCGACGAGCTCGCGCGCAGAAGCGAACGCATACGCGAGTAGCGCCCGCATATGAAAACGGTGTTCAAACCACACAAGTGAGGTATCGCCGCGATCGTTAGAGCGAGAGCAATAATTCTAGCCCTAGACCTTCTCTGTATCTCAAAAAATGCAACCTGTAGAATTTTTTAAACATCGCCTATCGAGATTTTTAAGGGTAAAAGTTTGACGCCATGCCACGAGCGGGCGCAATTTTTAAGCGTGACATGTTGGGTATCATTTTACTCGGCGTAACATTATCTTTCACAATATGTAAAAAAATTGGGCCAAATTTATTGTTGTCTTATTTTTTTATTTAAAAAAGTGAATTTTTTCCAAAAAAAAGTGCGCTTGTAAGACCGCTGCGCAAATACGGTGTAACAAAAAGTATTGCAATGACTGCCATTTTATTCTCTAGAGTGTTAGAAAAAAAAAATATATAATGTTTGGGGGTTTTAAGTAATTTTATAGCAAAAAAAAATGTTTTAGTCTCGTAAACACCGAATCTGAAAAACAGGCCCGGGGCTAAAGTGGTTAATGTTGGAAAACGTCATTCAGAACCCGGGTCTTGCCCCAGGGAACATGAATCAATGGAAATTTTTTTTTTTTTAAACGGCCGTTTTTTTCCGGAGCAGCCATTTTAATGGTGCTTAAAGTGAAAAAAAAATCCTTTAAATATCACACCTGCTGGGTGTCTATAGTAGTGGCACGTGTTTAGAAATGTCCCTGCACAACATGAGAGGACTATAAAAAAAAAGTAATTAAATACTACTTGCGCAAGTTCTATGTGGCAACAATATGTCGACTATTTTAGCGGTGGTGGGGGGCCATTATTGTTTTGTGAAAGAAATTTTTTTGAAAAAAGGGCACCCCTCAAACATACTGTAATTGGAGCGCAACAAGGAGCCACGTGCAAAGTATTGCATCAAAAATTGTTATTAGGTGCCCCTGTTAAACAGGGGCAGGAAAATTGTGCCTTGGGCAAAACACAACACTTGCAACCGCTCCCAATAACTCCAATTGGAGCGCAACAAGGAGCCACGTGCAAAGTATTGCATCCAAAATTGTTATTAGGTGCCCCTGTTAAACAGGGGCTGAAAAATTGTGCCTTGGGCACAACACAACACTTGCAACCCCTCCCAATAACTCCAATTGGAGCGCAACAAGGAGCCACGTGCAAAGTATTGCATCAAAAATTGTTATTAGGCGCCCCTGTTAAACAGGGGCAGAAAAATTGTGCCTTGGGCACAACACAACACTGCAACCTCTCCCAATAACTCCAATTGGAGCGCAACAAGGAGCCACGTGCAAAGTATTGCATCAAAAATTGTTATTAGGCGCCCCTGTTAAACAGGGGCAGAAAAATTGTGCCTTGGGCACAACACAACACTGCAACCTCTCCCAATAACTCCAATTGGAGCGCAACAAGGAGCCACGTGCAAAGTATTGCATCAAAAATTGTTATTAGGCGCCCCTGTTAAACAGGGGCAGAAAAATTGTGCCTTGGGCACAACACAACACTGCAACCTCTCACAATAACTCCAATTGGAGAGCAACAAGGAGCCACGTGCAAAGTATTGTATCAAAAATTGTTATTAGGCGCCCCTGTTAAACAGGGGCAGAAAAATTGGGCCTTGGGCACAACACAACACTTGCAACCCCTCCCAATAACTCCAATTGGAGAGCAACAAGGAGCCACGTGCAAAGTATTGCATCAAAAATTGTTATTAGGCGCCCCTGTTAAACAGGGGCAGAAAAATTGGGCCTTGGGCACAACACAACACTTGCAACCCCTCCCAATAACTCCAATTGGAGCGCAACAAGGAGCCACGTGCAAAGTATTCAAAAAAGTAGTGAAGTCCCTGGCCTTCTTTCACTATCTCGGCGCTCAACAGCTAATAGGTTATTAAATAGCTTAATTTCACTAATCACCATAAATAATATCCTAAAAATGGTGTATATAGTGAAAAATGACAATGATATGGTTAAAAAATTTAAATTAAATTAAAATAAGGTTAAAATATAAAATATAAAATCAACCTCAAAAGTTCAGCAGCCGCTTAAATTTATAAACATATATATCAAAAATAGTAAACAACAAGTCCATTCAAGTCTTGTAAATCACTAAAAGCAGCGCTAATCATCACTCCCATCCGACTGATAAATCATTTCCTACGAACAGTTCATAAGAAGTATGGCAGACAAGCACAGCGTATCACCCCGTGATTAATGTTGGTTCAGAAGGTTTTCTTCACTCCAAAATAACATCCACCATGTATCACAAGCCCCCTTTCGGGTATGTACTCACCAGAAAGCTGAGTATAGTAGGCACTGCATAAAGGTGTCCAACCCTCAGAAGAAGTCGTAAGACGAAACGTCAGGGCTAACCTCACGGCATCAGGAAGTAACCTATTGACGCTGTGCGCTCCATCTGCGTTCCATCTGACTCGCACACACAGGGAAGTAACGCTGAGAGTGTCTGCGGTGGACGCAGTAAACTTTATTGAAGCCAGCTTAAATGATTGTGTGAAACAGGATGGACGGGGCGTCCATATAATGAATATTGAAAGTAATTCTAATCATTTGGGACTGTATATGCTATACACTGTGTCAAGAGAGATTTTTAAATAAATGAAGAGTGACGGGATTACACTATTGTGAGCCTTCTATTTTTTTATGAACCCGGACAAGTGTGGATACTGACAGCACCATTTGGGGAGATCAAACGGAGTGTGATCCTGGAGTTGATTAAAGACACCTTTATGCAGTGCCTACTATACTCAGCTTTCTGGTGAGTACATACCCGAAAGGGGGCTTGTGATACATGGTGGATGTTATTTTGGAGTGAAGAAAACCTTCTGAACCAACATTAATCACGGGGTGATACGCTGTGCTTGTCTGCCATACTTCTTATGAACTGTTCGTAGGAAATGATTTATCAGTCGGATGGGAGTGATGATTAGCGCTGCTTTTAGTGATTTACAAGACTTGAATGGACTTGTTGTTTACTATTTTTGATATACGTGCAAAGTATTGTATCAAAAATCGTTATTAGGCGCCCCTGTTAAACAGGGGCAGAAAAATTGTGCCTTGGGCACAACACAACACTGCAACCCCTCACAATAACTCCAATTGGAGCGCAACAAGGAGCCACGTGCAAAGTATTGCATCAAAAATTATTAAGCTCCCCTGTTAAACAGGGGCTGAAAAATTCTGCCTTAGGCACTGGTGGCGGAGCCCAGAAACACAACATTTCTTACTAGCTATCAGCAAGAAAAGTGAGGAGGAGAAGGATATTCCATCAGCAGCATAAGAGGACAGTCACTCAGCATCGGCATACGCAGTCTAAAAGGGATCCGACATTTCAACAAAAAGATATTATTCATTAATATCAGCATCAGGTGCTTGGTAGCTGGTGTTGATCCAAGCCTAATTCATTTTGATGAAGGTCAGTCGATCAACAGAGCCGGTGGAGAGGCGCACCCTGTGATCAGTCACAAAGCCTCCAGCAGCACTGAATGTCCGTTCTGAAAGAACACTGGATGCAGGGCAAGCCAGTAGCTCAATTGCTTACTGGGCAAGCTCTGGCCAGTGATCCATTCTCAAAAGACCCAGTAAGCCAGAGGATTTTCGGTGGGGAAGGTGTCCAAGTCGGATCTTGCCCCTAGGTATTCCCGGACCATGTAAACCAGACGCTGGCGATGGTTGCTGGAACCGGTCAGACCTTGGGGCTGCGGACTAAAAAACTGCCTGAATGCATCGGTCAGACGACCACCTTCTCCACCGCCCCTTCTGTGACTCACCGAAGCCTCAGCAAGACGTTGTCCAGAGCCAGGTTTTGGTAATCCCCCCGGTTCTGGGAACGCATTGCACAGACCCTTCTGCAAGGCCTCCCGCAGAAGTTTCATCTTCTGCTCCCTCTGCGATGGCAACATAAGGTTCACAACCTTACTCTTGTAATGTGGATCAAGGAGAGTCGCCAGCCAGTAATGATCCCTCTCCTTACTAGCACGTACACGAGGACCCTTACGCAGGCTTTGCAGGATCAGGGAGGCCATGCAGCGTAGGTTTGCAGAGACATTCGGGCACAGTCCTCTGGGTCACTGAGGACAACAGGATCCACGGGCACCTCATCCCAGCCACGTAAAAGTCCACGTGCTCCTTGGGACTGTAAAAGATCCCTTGAAGACTACTGCTGCTGAGTGCTAGGCTCCACCTCCATGCTGCTGATACAATCATCCTCCTCCTCCTCCTCTTCCTGTGTGCTAGGTGGGCAAGCAGGACCACTGTCTGGGTAAAGGGGGCCTTGAGAGGTAAGAAAGTCCTCCTCTTCCTCCCTCTGTTCTGCCTCAAGGGCCCTGTCCATTATTCCACGTAGCGTGTGCTCCAACAAGTGAATAAGAGGGACAGTCTCACTGATGCATGCACTGTCACTGCTCACCATCCTCGTGGCCTCCTCAAATGGTGACAGGACAGTGCATGCATCCCTGATCAAGGCCCACTGGCGTGGGGAAAAAAACCTAGCTCCCCTGACCCAGTTCTGCTGCCATATTGGCACAGGTATTTATTGATGGCCCGTTGCTGCGTGTGCAGCCGCTGCAGCATGGCCAACGTTGAGTTCCATCTGGTGGGCATGTCACAAATTAGGCGGTTCTTGGGCAGGTTGTATTCCCTTTGGAGGTCAGTCAGCCGAGCAGTGGCATTATATGACCTCCGAAAATGCACACAGACTTTCCTGGCCTGCTTCAGGACATCCTGCAAGCCCGGGTACCTGCCCAAGAACCGCTGCACCACCAAATTGAGAACATGCACAAAACAGGGCACGTGGGTGAGTTTTCCCTGTCGCAGGGCAGAGAGGAGGTTGGTGCCATTATCACTGACCACCATTCCAGGCTTCAGCTGGCGTGGCGTCAACCACCTCTCAGCCTGACCCTGCAGAGCTGACAAAACCTCTTCCCCAGTGTGGCTCCTGTCTCCCAAGCACACCAGCTCTAGCACCGCATGGCATCTCTTGGCCTGCATTCCTGCGTATCCCCTCGCACGCCTACGGAGCACGGCTGGTTTGGAGAAAACATCACCACAGGAAGAGGCCACAGAGGAAGAAGAAGAGGAGGGGGTGGAGGAGAGAGGTGTGTCACAAGCAGTAGTAGTGTTTTGGAGGCGTGGTGGCGGAACAACCTCCAAAGCTACTGGACCTTGCCCTGCGTCCTTCCCAGCTGCCAGCACAGTCACCCAATGCGCCGTAAAAGACAGGTAACGTCCCTGTCCATGCCTGCTGGACCATGAGTCAGCGGTAACATGCACCTTACCACTGACCGCCCTGTCCAGCGAGGCATGGACATTGCCTTCCACATGCCGGTAGAGAGCCGGAATAGCCTTCCGTGAGAAAAAGTGGCGTTTTGGTACTTGCCACTGAGGTACTGCACATTGCACAAACTCACGGAAGGGGGCAGAATCTACCAACTGAAAATGTAGCAGTTGAAGTGCTAGCAATTTCGCTAAGCTAGCATTCAACTGCTGGGCATGTGGATGGCTGGGATTGTACTTCTTTCGGCGCTGCAGTAGCTGGGGCAGGGAAATTTGCCTGGTACTATCAGTAGATTAACCGCTACTACTGACACACCTATTTCTACACCTTCACTGCAGGCTTCAGAGAGGACTGGGGGTCTACTGGGGTTGGAGGTCCCAGAAGGGCAAGGGGGTATGCTTTTGTCTTTGGTGTGGGTCTTTCTGGTGTGCTTGCCAAAGAGCTGCATGGCAGGTCGACATATGTCTGGACAAGCATGTGGTACTCAGGCGGTTGATGTTTTGGCCACGCGAGATACGCTTGCGACATAAGTTGCAAATAGCAAAGGTACGATCTTGTGGACATGTTTCAAAAAAGGCCCACACCAAAGAACTTTTGCTGTACCGGTCAGACACAGCAGCGCCATGCACAAGCGCCGTAGATGTGCGCTGTAATGCAGTGGGTGTGACCTTAAGCTGACCCCTGGAGGGCATCCTGCCTCTTTGGAGATGTGCCTGTGCCTCGTCCTCCTCCTCCTCCTCTCTCCTATCAGGCACCCAGGTAGAGTCAGTAACCTCATCATCCCCTCCCTCCTCATCACTGTCAACAACCTGGCAGTATGCTCCAGCTGGGGGAACATCATCACTGCCAGATTGCTGTCCCTCTCGGCCACCCCCTCTCCCTGGGCTCACATCAATGCCTTCCTCTATCTGTGTTCCGTCATCGGAGTCTTCAAAACGCTGCGCATCTTCCTGCAGCATGTACCCAACACTGTGTTGAAACAGTTCGGGGGACTCCTCAGGAGGACATGGTGGTACTAGGGAAGTATTGTGTGAAGCCATTGTGCAGAGGGAAGAGGACGCCTTGGCAGCTGCTTTGCCAGATAAACTTTGATCAGTCTGTGTGAGAGCGTATGAGGACAGCTTGGTCATCCACTCTACTAATTTCTCTGCATGTTGAGGCTCAACACGGCCAGCTCCCGAAAAGAAGGACGAGCGGCCACGGCCACGGCCACGTGCTGAAGAGGATGCACCACATCCACCACCAGCGTTACCTCTACATGCAGAGCCTGCTTGCCCTCGTGACTCTCTGCCTCTCTTTGTTGTCCTTCCAGACATATTTATGCGTTCAGGTGCTATGTAACAGCACAAGCGCAGTGACACCAACTGCGTTCAGGTGGTATGTAACAGCACAAGCGGAGTCAAACCAACTGCGTTCAGGTGGTATGTAACAGCACACGTGCGGTGACACCAAATGCGCTCAGGTGGTATGTAACAGCACACGTGCGGTGACACCAAATGCGCTCAGATGGTATGTAACAGCACACGTACAGTGACACTAACTGCGCTCAGGTGGTATATAACAGCACACGTGCGGTGACACCAAATGCGCTCAGGTGGTATGTAACAGCACACGTACAGTGACACTAACTACGTTTAGGTGGTATATAACAGCACATGTGCAGTGACACCAAATGCGCTCAGGTGGTATATAACAGCACACATCCGGTGACACCAAATGCGCTCAGGTGGTATGTAACAGCACACGTGCGGTGACACCAAATGCGCTCAGGTGGTATGTAACAGCACACGTACAGTGACACTAACTGCGCTCAGGTGGTATGTAACAGCACACGTGGGGTGACACCAAATGCGCTCAGGTGGTATGTAACAGCACACGTACAGTGACACTAACTGCGCTCAGGTGGTATATAACAGCACAGGTGCGGTGACACCAAATGCGCTCAGGTGGTATATAACAGCACACGTGCGGTGACACCAAATGCGCTCAGGTGGTATGTAACAGCACACGTGCAGTGACACTAACTGCGCTCAGGTGGTATGTAACAGCACACGTGCAGTGATACCAAATGCGCTCAGGTGGTATGTAACAGCACACGTGCGGTGACACCAAATGCGCTTAGGTGGTATGTAACAGCACACGTGCGGTGACACCAAATGCGCTCAGATGGTATGTAACAGCACACGTGCGGTGACACCAAATGCGCTCAGGTGGTATGTAACAGCACACGTGCGGTGACACCAAATGCGCTAAGGTGGTATGTAACAGCACACGTGCGGTGACACCAAATGCGCTCAGGTGGTATGTAACAGCACACGTGCGGTGACACCAAATGCGCTCAGGTGGTATGTAACAGCACACGTGCGGTGACACCAAATGCGCTCAGGTGGTATGTAACAGCACACGTGCGGTGACACCAAAAGCGCTAAGGTGGTATGTAACAGCACACGTGTGGTGACACCAAATGCGCTCAGGTGGTATGTAACAGCACACGTGCGGTGACACCAAATGCGCTCAGGTGGTATGTAACAGCACACGCACAGTGACACCAAATGCGCTCAGGTGGTATGTAACAGCACATGTGCGGTGACACCAAATGCGCTAAGGTGGTATGTAACAGCACACGTGCGGTGACACCAAATGCGCTAAGGTGGTATGTAACAGCACACGTGCGGTGACACCAAATGCGCTCAGGTGGTATGTAACAGCACACGCACAGTGAGAGCGACTGCGTTTCTGTGCAATTCAATAGCCCACTTGCAGTAACAGGTAATGCGTCTATGTGCAATTAACTAGCACACGTTGACTAACACGTTAGAGCATCAAGCACAATCTCCTGCCTGACAGATACTAATAGCAGATCTAGCTAAGCTATACAGTTTATAAATATATTGACAACTCCTAGGGATGTCAATATATTCTCTACAAACTGTAAATTCAACTATACTAACTAGTAGCCTCCCTGATCTATCCTATCTATCTATCTATCTATCTATCTATCTATGTGAAAATACACTGTGGGGTAGATTCATGTAGCACTTACTCCGGCGTTTTTAGAGATGCGCGGCGTAACTGTTACTTTGCGCCGTCGGATCCATGCGCCGTACCTACTATACCAGATCCGCCTTCAAATAGGCTACTTCTTACCGGCGTAACTTTTCCACGCCGGCGTGGCTTTGGCGCATCTTTACGCGGGACAGATCAACCGTTCCCATGCGATATCTATTCAAATATGCAAATGAGGGAGAACCGCCGATTCAGAAACGTACGTTTGTCCGGCGCCGGCGTAACCCGGTGCGCGTAACTGCAATTTCCTGCGGAAAGTCACCCCTCATAAAGCAGGGGTAACTTTGCACAGGAGTTGAACAGATCAGCTGGAGAGCAGCTAAAGCAACACTGTTACAGACGAATTGAGCTCAAACACTTCCTGGACAACACATCTGTCTGCCAACATGCCAGGGGCAGCCTTGCTCATAGCCCTACAGCGTCGACGTGCAAGTAGGAGGGCACGGGAGAGGATATTCCGCACGCGCATTGACGTGTTTGGCATGAGTGATTTGGAGGTGTTTCGCCTATTCAGATTCAGCCCTGAAGCCATCCTGGAACTAACCACAACCCTGCAGGATGACATCACCAGCCAGACACACCGCTCACAAGCAGTGCAGCCACTGGTGAAGGTCCTGGCAACACTCCATTTTCTTGCCAGTGGATCTTTTCAAAGAACAAGTGGATTGGTGGCTGGGATGTCACAATCCACCATGAGCAGATGTGTGCACCAGGTTATCCCAGCAATCCTCAGACGCATGGCCAACAAAATCATCAAACCCACCACTGAGGACCTGCGGCGGAATGCAATGACTGATTTCTACAGAATTGCCCGAATCCCACGCACCGTGGGGGCCATTGATTGCACACATGTGGCACTACGGCCCCCCCGGGACACAGAGCACATATACTGCAATCGGAAGCATTGGCATTTCATCAATGAATGAATGAATGAATGAAAACTTGTATAGCGCGGCACATGCGAACTGAATCGCCTCTGGGCGCTTGTTGTTCCTGTCTCCTTTGGTATCAAAAGGAGATGAGTCTTGATCTTTCTCCTGAATGCTAAGTAGTTCTCCTCCAACCGAATACTGGTTGGCAAAGCGTTCCATAGTCTGGGACCTTGGACCGCAAATCTTCTATCTCCTTTAGATTTGTATCCGGCTTTCGGTATCTGCAGGAGATTTTGATCAGTGGATCGCAGCACGCGATTAGGGTTATGGGCTTTTATTTTTTCGCGTAGATAATGGGGAGCATTCCCATGGATACATCTATGCGTTAGACAGAGTGCTTTAAAAGTGATTCTGTCTTTTACTGGTAACCAGTGAAGGGTTCTCAGTGAAGGTGAGATTGATTCCCAGGGTTTTTTCCCAGTCACAAGTCTAGCGGCCGTATTTTGAACGACTTGTAGACGAAGCGATTTGGTACTTTGGGAGTCCGAGGTAAAGGGCATTTGCATAGTCCAATCTGGAGTTAACAATTGCTCCCACCACGACCGATATGTCTTCTTTGGGGATAAAAGGGATAAGCCTGCGTAGTAGGCGCAGCAGATGGTGAGATCCGCTGACTACTGACCCTATTTGTGCGTCCATAGTCATGTAGGAGTCGAAAATGACCCCAAGGCTTTTGACTTTGGCGCTAGGGGTGATGATTTTGCCCAGAATGGGCGGGGGTGTCCAAGTTGTTGCAGGTAGATTCTTACGTTTGGCGTGAAACAGAAGGAGTTCTGTTTTCGCACGGTTGAGTTTCAGATAACTCTTTGTCATCCAGTCCTCTATCAAAGAGAGACATGTCTCTAGATTGAGGTGGTGATCCTTTTTATTGCAAATGCGGAAATACAGTTGCGTGTCGTCTGCATATGAGTGATAGAGCAGTTTTTGACTGCTGATGATCTCAAAAAGCGGACGGAGATAAATGTTGAATAACACCGGCGACAGCGGGGATCCCTGAGGGACTCCGTATGATACCGTGCGTTTTTCCGAAAAGAAAGGTCCTAACTTCACTATTTGCGATCTGTTTTCCAAAAAGGAGGAGAACCAAGATAAATCGCCTTCTGCGACTCTGGCTACTTCAGCTAGCCGGGTCAATAAAAGCTTATGGTCTACTGTGTCGAAAGCTGCGCTCAGGTCTAACAGAACCAGAAGACAAGATTCTCCTTCGTCTGCGGCCTCGAGAGCGTCGTCCCATATCTTGAGCAATGCTGTTTCTGTCCCATGTCCAGGGCGGAAACCTGATTGAAATGGGTCGAGTAGGTTGTGGGTGTCTAGATGCTGTTGCAGCTGTTGCACCACTGCTTTCTCCATAATCTTGGAAAAAGTGTTTAAGCTTGTTATAGGGCGGCGGTGGAGTGGATCCTTGGGGTCCAGGGTAGATTTCTTTAAGATGGGTCTAATTATACCCTCCTTCAACTGGGAGGGCACTATGCCTTCCATGAAAGATTGGTTAATAAGCTGTGTGATAGGAGGTGCCAGGATCAATGTACAGGTGATAGTTGATGCCCAAGGCCTAATATGGCACGTCCGTGCCAAGGACCCCGGGTTCAGCCATGACAGCTACATCTACCGTCAAAGCACCATCTCCACAGAATTTGAACAGAATGTGTATGGGGACAGCTGGCTGGTTGGTGAGTGACATGGGTGGCAGACATGACTGTCCCCCCCCATGATGCACACATCACAAGGGGCACATGCACTACTAACATCCTCCTGTCTTTTCATTACCAGGTGACGCGGCATATGCACTTGGACCCCATCTCATGACTCCATTCCGGGATCCCCAAACCAGAGGAGAGCAAAGATACAATGAAGCACACATAAAAACCTGTGCAGTGGTGGAGCCCACCTTTGGCCTCCTGAAGTCACGTTTCCGATGCCTGGATAAGTCTGGGGGTACCCTCTTGTATTCCCCAAACTTTGTGTGCCAGATCATTGGGGCATGTTGCATGCTGCACAACTTTGCCATGAGAAAGGGCCTGCAGATTGACTTACGTGATGACATAACCACACAGTCCCCCCTTGCCCGAGGGTCCCCCATCTGCTGAGGGAAGAGCAGTCAGGAGGGTCCTTGTGGTAGGCTACTTTTCACGTTAAACACATACATTAATCATGTCACAATGAGAATGCATGCATGCACACCACTGTGGTCCCTAACACACACACACCACATCCACATCAAATTTGATTAGACCAAAGTACACCACATTGGACTTGGGAGCAGCAACGCCACGCCACGGCTCCAATTATGTTGCTGTACATTCATACACCATTCACACGTGTCGTGGTAATAATTTCTCACCAACGACTGAGGGTGACACCCCTTAATGGCAGGAGTGTCACCCCCACACATTCACACCACATTCACACTGTAGCCTGCACTCCTCACCGTGTGCAGGGAGATAAAAATAAATAAAACTCATAATCTGAGTATCAAACATAAATTAATATAAATCAACGGCCCTGTCGTAGGCTCCTTCTTGTCCCTAGGCTCCTGGGCCGCAGTTGCCTCCCCCAGTCTCTCCCTGGCTGCCTGGCTGCCCTCCATTGCCACGGCTAGCCGGTGGAGGTAGGTATTGGTGGCAGCCTGCATCCGCAGCCGGCGGGTGGTATTGCTGCGCTGTTGTCGCCGTGTCTGCCTCCCCTCCTCACGGACAGCAGCTGCAAGGCTTCGGACCTCAGAGACCAGGCCAGATGTTGTGGTCTGCAGGTCCACCAGGCAGGACAGAAGGGCTGCCCCGTTTGCAACAACATCCTGCAGACTTTCATTGATATTGGTATTCTGGCCAGCCTGCTGGGTGATGGCTTCCTGCACTGCCACAGTGCAAGCAGCCTGGCTCTTGGCCGTGGACGCCAGGCTATCTGCGACCCGATGCAGATCACCCGCAAGACACCCAATATGGCGTGTCTGCCTTGTTTGGTCCCTTGCCAGATGGTCCTCAAACTCGTCAGGGACTCCTCGTGATTTTTTCGTTGCCTTACTAGAGGCCTGAGAGGCTGGAGTACGGCTGTAGGGGAGGTCCCTTGAGGGGGTATCCCTGGAGGGGATGGGGTCCCTTGATGGGGTATCCCTGGAGGGGATGGGGTCCCTTGATGGGGTATCCCTGTAGGGGATGGGGTCCCTTGATGGGGAATCTAGCAGGGGGGGAGGTTTGGGAGGGGCCAGGTATGGGGGTTTCATCCAGCAAATACAGAGCATCCTCTTCTACCCCGACGTGCTCCTCCTCAACCTCCTCAAGCAATGATGTAGGGGCAATATCCACCATGGATGGGGTGGATCGCCCTGCAACCAATGACGGCCCAGCTCCATCCTGCACATCTGTGGATGACACAAAACAATCACATGTTGGAGGACCCACACACTTGTCACATGTATCCCCCCCCCCCCCACCCATGCAACACACCACAAAGCAGATAAAACACACTTACCTGACCTCAAAGGCTGATCCCCTGATTCGAAGCCCGGCAGACCCTCCACAAGCTCCCTATCCAGCAACCTGGCCACGACCATGTCCTCTGCCGTCAGGGTGATTCTTGTGGCTGGTCCTCCACCTGTGCCACTGGCATGCTTCCTGATTGCCACTAGCTTATCTTTGACCAGTCTCCGCATGTCGTTGATTTTCTTGCGGATGTGCTTGGGTTCCCTGTCCGCCACACTGACAGCATTGACCTGCCTGGTTAGTTCCGCATAAATGCGGGTTTTCTCAGATTTCCCAGTGTTGGCACTCTGTGGCCCATAGAGGCGGGCACCATGTTGGGAGAGCCCATCGGTGATCACAGCCTTCTCCTGAGGGCTGAAATTTAACATTCTACGGTCAGCGGGAGTCTCTGGTGCAGCCATCATAAATGCAAAAAGCAGGATGCAAAAGCCCTGGCAATTCAAAAAAATGCTGGTCGCGTTTTGCAAGTGAGTGGCGCTTCTGTGTGCGTATTTATGCACTGGAGTAGGAAGTGGTGCGGCGGATCTTGGTGGTGACGTCGGCGCCGTACTGCGCATGCGCACAGGAGTCAGACAGCCAGGTGACATCAGTGCGCATGTGCCATTTAAGATACACCGTACGGATCTCTCTGCGCCACCGTCAAACCATCATTTGCATGTGGTGACGCCCACTTACAGTTCCGCCGCCTTACGCCGTCGAAAGACCGCTGCGCAGGTGAGTGAAACATTGATGAATAAAGTACATGCCTCTCCGTGCTGGTACGGTGTAGCGGAAAAAAGATGCGCCACGCCGGAGCAACGATGCGCCATTGTACATGAATCTACCCCTGTGTCTCTATCTATCTATCTATCTATCTATCTATCTATCTATCTATCTATCTATCTATCTCTCTCTCTCTCTCTCTCTCTCTCTCTCTCTCTGTCTGACTGCAAAGCAAGCTGGAACACACTACACGAGGCCGCCCGGGAGGCGGCCTTTTATAGTGTGGGGCGTGTGCTAAAGCCCTGAGCCCTAATTGGCCAAAGCACCCAGGCTTTGGCCAATAAGGTCTCTTCGTTTTTTGGGCGCTGTGATTGGCCAAGCATGCGGGGTCATGGTGCATGCTTGGCCAATCATCAGCGCGCAACGCCGCAGTGAATTATGGGTCATTCGAATTTGGCTTTTGGTTTTCGACGAACGATCGAACGGCCGATGTTCGATGTTCAAAGTGTTCGCATCGAACGCGAAGCTCATCCCTACTCACGATCTATTACATTTCTGAATACTTTTTATGTACAATGAACGGCTAGCTGTAGACACATTAGTTTGCTGTTAATCACTAATTATTTTTTTGTCAGTGGCAGTTAAAGTCAAATTAGTAGCTTTGACATTTAACTTATTTCATTTGTAATTAGTTAATTAAAATTGCAAACATGTATACATTATGGAAACATTTTTCAAATAAAAAGAAGTGTGATTACATTTTCATGCTAGCTGGGTCCCCAAAGAACTCGTTTATCTCATACATACATTTTTCAGTGAATTAAACAGATTTGCCAAGTCAAATATTTAAATTAGACATAAAAGCACAAGGCCAAGAAAATGTTCCTTTAGTATCAAGTATCAAGCCAAAGTCCAATTGATAAAACAGCGCTAGTTATTGGATGAAGTCCAACTCCTCATAAGATGATAGTAATTAGAAATCCAGAAAAAAAAGTCACAGTTCTAAGGTGATATGTGCTTCTAGGATAGGCTTTGTAGTGCACCCTACACCAGTTCCCAGTCTTCACCTAGAAAGTGGGTCACATTCCCCCTCTGGGGTTCTCACTCACCAGAAGGTATATAAACCAGAGCCTTGTATACCAATTTCTCTTAGTCAGACTTCCATCATATCTCCAGGGTCAGCAAGGGTTAATTTCATTCAGGGCACATACAAAAACACAAAGGCACAAAAATAGTGTAATCCTGTTTTAATAAATGTCCCCCCTGCACCGCTGTCCTCCGAACACAGGTGTTGTGTTAAAGTCGAAAGTGATGAAACGAGCCAGGGCGTGGCTACGACAGCGTAACCAGAAAGAGAAGTGCGTTCTACCACCAACCACACCGTAACCAGGAAAAGGTCTTATAAGCACAGTGCTTCCCAGCACATGCGCGGCCCCTGTGTTCGGAGGACAATGGTGAACCCTGTCATGTGTCATTTCAGTCTGACCCCCCACCCCTTCAACCTGGCAGCACTCATACGTCTATTTCCCAAAGACAACCTCTGGATATGACGCTGAGCACATGCACTCAACTTCTTTGGTCCACCATGGCGAGTCCTGTTCTGAGTGGAACCTGTCCTGTTAAACCACTGTATTGTCTTGGCCACAGTGCTGCAGCTCAGTTTCAGAGTCTTGGCAATCTTCTTATAGTCTAGGCCATCTTTATGCAGAGCAACAATTCTTTTTTTTCAGATCTTTAAAGAGTTCTTTGCCATGAGGTGCCATGTTGAACTTCCAGTGACCAGTATGAGAGAGTGAGAGCGATAACACCAAATTTAACACACCTGCTCCCCATTAACATCTGAGATCTTGTAACACTAACAAGTCACATGACATCAGGGAGGGAAAATGGCTAATTGGGCCCAATTTGGACATTTTCGCTTAGGGGTGTACTCACTTTTATTGCATGCGGTTTAGACATTAATGGCTGTATGTTGAGTTATTTTGAGGGGACAGCAAATTTACACTGTTATACAAGCTGTACACTCACTACTTTACATTGTAGCAAAGTGTCATTTCTGTGTGTGTGTGTATATATATATATATATATATATATATGTATATAATATGTATGTGTGTGTGTGTGTGTGTGTGTGTGTGTGTTTTTTCTGTGTTCCATGGAGAGCATGTTCCTTCTATTTCTGTCTTTGAAATACAACAAGAAAATGTATAAACTCTCTACAAATACAGTGGAATCCCCTTCTTAGGTCTGATTAACACCTTTGGATTTATTGTGCTTTTTGCATTCTGCAGATTTGCACTACGGAAGGTGTTCAATAGGAAACCATGGTAAATGGACTGTAGTGCAAATCTGCAAAATGCAAAAAGCACTAAAAATGCAAAGGTGTGAATCAGGCCTAAGACAGTTGTAACTGGAAAATATGTTGCCATTGAAAAATTTCTTCGTACCTCCTCTTCTGGTGACAACTCAAAAATTTCCCATCACAAAAAATGTCACCAGGACAAATAGAGAGCAATAAAAACGTGACAGGAGTTCTAAATTTTATCCAAAATGAAATAAAAAATGTTTAAGCTATACACACACTTTAATATATTATTATTTGGTAAATGCCTGTTAAATATGGAAAAATCTAAGTAAAATTGTCATTAGTCTTCAAAGAAACAAAAGTCCATGAGATCCACAAAATCATTAATGTAAACATAAAACCTTGTTATCCAGTATAAATATTCTACATCAGGCTGTGATTGGATTTATTTACTGGATAAGTATGATAATCTATTTTCAAATTACACTATTATAAGATTTCCTTTAGTTATCTATCACCCTAATTTGCTGTCTTCCTGGACTCATAATACTGTATGATGATTTGAAAACAAAGTCAAAACCTTTTTGTAGTCATTTTTCTCAGTGAGAGATGACAGCAATTATTTAAGTCTGAATGCTAAAAAACAGCCAATTTAGGAACAAGCTCATGTTTTTGTACTATTAGCCTTAAGATAATCAAAGGCATTAAAAACAAAACTAAAAATATAAAAAAAAAATGTCAAGATCCAATTTAAAGGCAAAAAATAATGAACAGAAAGCGTTCAGGACCCGTGGAACCTTTGTAAGATTAAAATCTCAGTAATGGTGTCCAAATGGAGAGAGAGAGGGAGAGAGAGAGAGAGAGAGAGAGAGAGAGAGAGAGAGAGAGAGAGAGAGAGAGAGAGAGAGAGAGAGAGAGAGAGAGAGAGAGAGAGAGAGAGAGAGAGAGAGAGAGTGAGAGAGAGACAGAGAGAGAGGCTCCTCCTCACTCGCATCTAATAGATTGGCGGCTCTCCTGTTAACGCTGATTATTCATCAGCACAGCCCCCCCTCGCATGCCCATACTGGACCACCAGGGAAGCCTTCAACATGTTGATGGCCAGGTACATCCCCCATTGCCATCCACATGTTCCAAAATATGCCAATCAGTGCCCACAAATGGGCAATGACTGGCACCATAATAGTACAGTAGTAAAAACGGTGATGCCCAGCAATGCCACCCACCAGTAATCAGTGCCACTCATCAGTGTCCCTCAGTGCCACTTATCAGTGCCCTTCTGTGCCACCCATCAGCAGGTTGGGACCCACACTTTAAATTCAGCTCTATCAAAATAGAAAGATTTCCATGTTACAAATAACATATTTAGTACAGCAAGATAAAAATACAATTGTGCAGATGCATGTCTGAATAAGGCTGACCTTGTACACCGGGATGGATATCTCGAGCTGGAGGCTGGGGGAAGGGGAGGGAAGAAAAGGGGAGGGAGGCAAAAGGCGGCTGGACCTCACAGTCCAGATGGAAATAGAGCTAGCCGTGTAGTTCAATGCATCAGAAGTTGAGAAAAAGGTGCATCTCCATAGGAGAGGAGAGAAAAAAACGGGCTGGAGGAAACACAGAATACTAAATGAGACATGTGTTCCATCCATAATCATTGCGCATAATTTAATATAGATAACAACATCTTAAAAAATAGACTTACAAAGAAATTATTTATATTAAAGCGGAGGTTCACCCTAAATATAAGCCCTCCCATGTGATCCAGCATACTGGCGTCAGCGCCAGTATGCTGTTTTTTTTTTTTTTAATCCATGTACTTACTGTATTATGCTGAATTTTATTTTTTTTACCCCGCGGTGGACGGCGCCAGTATAGCGCGTCACATCTTACGAAAGTACCTGAAAAGGACTCGGGTAATCTCGGCGAAAATGCGGCGCCTGTGCACAGACCTAGGAGCTGACTGCGCAGGCGCCGTATTTCTCCGAGTCATATTTCGGCGTTTTTCGGAGGGCGTGACGCGCCATAGCCGTAGGACTCGGAGAAATACGGCGCCTGCGCAGTCAGCTCCTAGGTCTGTGCGCAGGCGCCGCATTTTCGCCAAGATTACCCGAGTCCTTTTCGGGTACTTTCGTAAGATGTGACGCGCTATACTGGCGCCGTCCACCGCGGGGTAAAAAAAATAAAATTCAGCATAATACAGTAAGTACATGGATTAAAAAAAAAAAAACAGCATACTGGCGCTGACGCCAGTATGCTGGATCACATGGGAGGGCTTATATTTAGGGTGAACCTCCGCTTTAAAAATATAAAGGTGCAGTGCTGGGAGCGGCCACCAGAGTTCCCCTACTCATGCTGACAACATCCAGAGGGAGAATAGTGTCAAGTTAAGATTCAACCAAGCAGATCCCACTTCCTCTCTCCCCCTTTCACGGTGATACAATACTGTTCTGTAGTTTTGGTATCAATGCTGACTTGTTGGTATATTTCCTGAGGCTAGCTGCTGTGGCTGCTGAGCTGCTGCTGAGCTGCTGCTACTGCTGAGCTGCTGAGCTGCTGCTGGTCAAAAAACTGATGCCTTCTCAAGCCCAAAAAATATGCAGTCTCTGGTCACGAGTGATAGGGAGAACTGAGATGGCTGCCCCCAGTGAAGAGGCCAGCCCAGCTTGAGACCACACCCCTGAAGCAAAAAACTTTACTAACAAAACAAAGGTGTGCGGCATGCAAATTCTGGCCAGCAGATTGCAGCAGTACAAGAGATGCATTAAAAGAACATGGAGAAACAAAAACCAATAATGCAATGTACAAATAGTTAAAAAAGGGGAAGGTACGGCGAAAAAAACAATATGAACGAAAATGTGAAACCCTTAATGTTTGAACACAAAGTGTAAATAAATAAGTGAATATGCAAAAAATTATTATAGTCGCCTGGAATGACAAGCAACAAAATTACGAATAGGTCCAGGAAATATAATTAATAATCCCAAAAGTCCAACAAAAAGATAAGTGCATAAGTGATGGTCCAAGGGAAATCCTCCAAAGTAGATCGGTGAATCACTAATGATTTTTTTCTAAATATTGTGACATCAGAGAAAATCCACATGATCAATCCACCAAACAAGACACCCGAGTGATATAGTGTTGTAGTCTCCTTACCACGAAGTGTGACCACAACTGCAGCGGTCAGTATGAGCCCAGGGTGTATTTATAGTCTCCCAGCAAGACTTATGTGGAATCCGATCTTGAGTACTGAATTTGACTTTCATGTGTATCTCAGAAGGTAAAAGAATAAAAAAAAGCCCCATAGTGTAGACTGCTCCTCGTCTGGAGTCCCTGGGCTGCGCTGTCCGCTCCTCCTTCCCTGTGGGTGCCTTCTAAGTAAGCGTCCATTAGCAACGTTCCAGCAGGTTCCATGTGCCACTGTGAGTCATTCAGGCTACCCCTGTCCTTCCTCCTGTGAATGTACAAATAACTACGAGGAGAACAGCACACTCCCCGTCTGAAATTTACGTTAGGAGATTTCACTATGATGAATGTCCATGAAATATGATACAACCTGTAACAAAGAACATGTGAAATGCAATAAACATAACATAGTGGGTTGGCTGACCTGTAGCGGGGTAGAACTGTGAAGTTCAAGTTCAGTCCTTTTCATCCTTCAGGAACGTTCTCGATGTGTAATATTAGAATGAGTTTGTTAATTGGCCTTGCAAACATTTGCTCACCCTTCCTGAAGATCTTCAGCTCCACCTTTCGCACTTTGCCATCCTTGCTAGGAAAAACCTTACTAATTAGTCCCATGGGCCAGGCGATCCTCTCGGTTTGTAGCTCCTTCATCAATACGAGGTCTCCTTCTTTCAAGTTTGGTTTTTGGTGTTGCCGTTTCCTCCTTCCTTGAAGAATATTGAGATACTCCTTTCGCCATCTGTTCCAGAAGTAATCTGCCAGGTGTTGCACACGTTTCCAGTGTTTTTGGTAGATATTCCCATGAGTAAATTCTCCACTAGGCGTTAGCATATTGTCCGTTTTCTGGGTAAATAGAATAGCCGGAGACAGTATGGCTGGTGTTTCAAGATCCATAGATACTGGCACAAGGGGTCTTGAATTGATAATAGCTGAAACTTCAGCGAGAAGAGTGACGAGAGTCTTGTGTGTAAGTCTTAAAGAGTTTACATCCATCAACATAGAATTTAAGATGTTGTGTGAGATCCCGATCATTCTCTCCCAGGAACCCCCCATGTGGGAACTATGAGGAGGATTAAAAATCCAGGTGCAACCTTTCTCCGCCAACTGATCTTGGATAGGCTTAGTGTCGATGTTCAGTTCTCTACAGGCCTCGATGAAGTTACTTCCCTGGTGTGACTGTTTCACTGGTCCTCTGATGGCCAAGAACCGTCTTAAGGCATTAATGAGGCTGGATGTGTCCATATATCACCTCTATATGAACGGCTCGCACACTCATGCAAGTAAATAGCATGGCCCAACGTTTACTGTTTGCATGACCGCCACGGGTTCTACATGCGGACACCATCCATGGTCCAAAGACGTCCAGGCCAGTGTAGGTGAAGGGCGGTTCTGTACATAGTCTATCTGCAGGCAAGTCAGCCATTTGTTGGTGTAGCTGTTTTCCTCTGGCTTTGCGACAGTGCACACGGTCATGCAGTAGTTGGGCTACACGTTTCTTCATACCTAGAATCCAAAGACCCGCAGACCTTAACTTGCCCTCAGTGATTTGTCTGCCCTGGTGTTCAGTCTTTTTGTAGTAATGTCGGATCAGCAACGTGGTGATATGATGTTTGCTGGGAATAATGACAGGATTTTGCTCCGCAACTCCTAGGTGGGCTTGATTCAAATGACCACCAACTCTGAGCAGGCCAAAACTGTCCATAATTGGGTTTAAGTTAGCAAGAGGAGGGGCGTGGCCTGAACATGCAACTGTGAGGACGTATTTGTTCGGAGCTTCGGTGTCGGCACCGCTATAACCTGCTTTAATCTGCTCTTTGGTGTTTCAACCACCCCGATCGTCATGGTGAGGAAGTCGGGGAAGCCTGCCTCTAAACCGGGATCGCAATCCGGGTCCATAAAACAGTACCTGGCCATGGACATGGAGAACACAGAGCTCATGGATGGACTAGGCCGCTCTCCACGTGCTACAGACACTGGCCCGAGCTCCGCCTCCCGCCACGGGACGGAGCCCAGACTCCATTCCCTGACCTCGTCTGCCTACTCAGATACGGAAGGCAGTTTCTCTCGCCGCTCAGAGGTTGCTACTCTGGTCGACGGATTTCCGACCAAATCGGAACTGTCCTCCATGTTCCTGAGTCTCCAGTGGTCCATAAAAAAGGAGATCTCGGCTGTCCGAGGGGACCTCTCTCAAGTATTGGAACGGGTGGAGGAATCCGACCAGCGCCTGGATCGCCACGCGGCGGCTATTAAAAGTCTACAAGCCTCCACTAAAGCTCTCGCTATCGAACATAGGATTGCTATGTACAAGATCGAGGACCAGGAGAACTGCGCCAGGAGGAACAATATTCGCATTAGGGGCCTGCCTCAAGCGACCGGTGACGATGACCTCCTCCCGTCTGTCCGCGGCATTTTTAATGGCATGTTGGGCCTACCGGCGGATAACCTGCTTAAGATTGACAGAGTGCATAGGGCCCTGCGCCCTCGTAATCTCTCATCTGACAATCCCTGTGATGTTATCTGCAGGGTCCACTATTATGACGAGAAGCGCATTATGCGGAAGGCCCGCGAATCTGCCTGCCTGGACTTTGACGGCGCTTCCCTGTCTTTCTACCTGGACCTCGCCAAAGAGACTTTAGAAAGTCACAGAGCTCTGAAGCCGCTGACCGAAATGCTCCGTGCCGCATCCATCCAATATCGCTGGGGCTTCCCGGCGGCGCTGATTGCTTGCCGCGATGGTAAATCAGCAATCCTTTGTTTTCCCGAAGACCTGGAATCCTTCTGCAGGGATATCGACATCACCCCTCCTGATCTTCCCGGCTGGCAAGATGTTTTTCCCATGCTGCCTGCGGTCCCGGATCCACAATGGAAAAAGGTGGGCCGCAGACGCCGCTCTGGGGCTCCAAAGGCTTCGCCCCTTACCGAGTGATCCTGACCCGGGTTATCTTCGGCCCGTAGGTGCCTGTGTTTTTTGATCTCATCACCTTCCTACTTTTGTTCCGTTTTTTATAAAAAAAATCCTACTGCCCATTTTGACCTTTCGTTTGGTTTTTA
Source organism: Rana kukunoris (assembly GCA_029574335.1). Lineage (NCBI taxonomy): Eukaryota > Metazoa > Chordata > Amphibia > Anura > Ranidae > Rana > Rana kukunoris. The sequence continues at coordinate 447,899,370 of CM056049.1, read as the reverse complement.
CTTTTAGTTTTTCGGAGATGGTGATTTTTCTACTCTTCGGACTTGGTCCCTGGGTTATGGCCCTCACCGTTCCTGTTTACCGCTATTCTGAGTCGCCTGGCGGAGTGTGGCCCTTTACTGTTTGATCTCTTTACTTTTTCAATTTTGTATATGCCTTAATGTATTTTGTTTGTTGATTCACCTAATGTTTTGTCCTATTTGACATGCGGATTATGCTTAACGTTTGTTTTTTGTTTTAGTCTGTTTTTCACTCGCCAGCGGTGCCGCCGCTGGGGTTGCATGGTGGCAGTCACGGTGCTACAAGTGCCTGTCGCCTGCTCCCCTTTGCGGCTTTACCCCTCATTGGGGATGGATGGCGTGGCTGCGCGCTCTGGCGTCCTCGCTCCATTGGAGGCGAGGGGCGAGGGGGTGGCGGGCTGCACATCTATCCCCTTTTTGCGCGGCATTCAGTTGCGTGCAACTACTGTTCTTCCCCCCCTGGGAATGTTGTGTACGTATATGGTTCTTAATACTTTTTTCCCCTCTCTTTGTTTCTCCCTGCTCCGTCTCAGTCTCCTCTTCTCTCTCTCTCCTCCCCTTCCTATGTGGCTTCTCCATCGCGATGTTGAATTGAGCTCCCCCTGTCTTCTCCGATGGCCACCTTGAACTTGGTTTCCCTGAACGTACCGGGTCTACACGCCCCAGGTAAGAGACACAACTTGTATAGAGAGATGAGTCGCTTGCAGGGGGATGTTATACTTTTGCAGGAGACTCATCTCACCCATGCCACTTCGGTGCGGCTTTTTTCACCACAGTACCCGACCTGGTATTACAGTCTTTCTGACGTACCCAAAGCCAAGGGGGCGGCCATTGGTTTCCGTAAGGGAACCTCTTTTGTATTAGAGTCCATGCTAAGTGATAGCCGGGGTCGCTTCCTGTTCCTGCGAGGTAAATTGGGATGTATGCCCTGCACCATTAACACACTGTACGCCCCCAACCGGGAGCAGGTTGCCTTCCTGTCCTCTACCCTCACTAAGCTTCAAGACTTTGCCCGTGGGTGCTTCCTCCTCACAGGAGATTTCAATATTCCGCTTGAACCGTGCATGGACACGTCTCTGGGCTGTTCTCGCATTTCGCAGAGGCGCTTGCAATTTTTGCGTAAGCGTCTACAGGCGGCCCAATTGATGGATATTTGGAGGATTTTGCATCCACTGGAACGAGACTACACTAATTTTTCCCATCTACATCGCTCTTACTCCAGAATTTATTATTTTCTTATTGATCATCACCATCTTGTTCTCCCCAAGAGGGCTTCCATTTCTACTTCTCCCATTTCTGACCACGCCCCTATAGTCCTCACGCTATCCATCCCGTCCCTACCGAGTAGGCCCTCCAATTGGAAGCTGAATGACCAATTGCTTGCTGATGAAATTGATAGGAAGCTTCTTGCTGAGGGACTGACCGGTTACTTTGTAGACAATGCTGTCCCGGATAGTTCACTGGGGGTTGTGTGGGAGGCCCACAATGCTTTCATTCGAGGGAAGCTTATTGAGCTTGGTTCTAGACGGAAGAAAGAGCGAACTTCTCAACAATTGGATCTAATTTGCACCATTGAGTCCCTTGAGCGGCGCCACAAGGCTAGCCAGTCGCGCTCGGTTTTTGAAGTCCTGACCCAGAAGAGAGAGGAATTAAAGGCCCTCTTTCATTTGGAACAGAAGCTGTAGTTTCGCATTGTTGCACAGCGTTTACATGAATGGGGTAACAAACCAGGCCGACTTCTGGCCCGCTCCCTGAAACAGAGGAAGTCTGCCGCTTTTGTGGCTAAAATTAAAGCCTCATCTGGTTCGATAGTACATGAAACATCGAACATACCAGGGAATTTCGCTATTTCTACCAAGCCCTGTACCACGTTCGGAGCTCAGATGGGGACGCGAATACTAAGGCCCAACTCATCCGGGATTACCTGTCTCAGGCTAAGCTGCCCAAGATTCCCACGGAATCCTTGTCTGCTCTGGAAGGTGAACTGACGGTCGCTGAGATGCGGGCTGCCCTCAAGGCTATGGCCTCCGGTAAGGCCCCCGGCCCTGACGGCCTCACTGTGCAGTATTATCGCTCCTTTGCAGACCTCCTTCTCCCTCGATTGACCGAATACGTTAATACGGTCTCGAGAGGTAGCGCCCTCCGCCCCGAAACCCTTCACACCCACATCACTATTATCCCTAAATCCCGGAAAGGACCCCTGTAGCTGTAGTAGTTATAGACCCATATCTCTGTTAAACATCGACGCTAAACTTTACGCAAAGGTGATTGCGAATAGGCTTCTCCCGCTACTTCCCCAGGAAGGGAGGCCCGGGACAACTCTCTTCGCACCCTCTCCCTGATTTCATTTGTGCGACGGTCCTCCCAGCCCACCCTTCTATTGTCCACGGATGCTGAAAAAGCGTTTGATAGGGTGGACTGGGAGTACCTGTTTGCAACCCTCTCCTATTTAGGTATAGGCCCCACCCTTCTGTCCCAAATCTCCGCTTTGTATTCTACACCCACTGCACAGATCCGTGTCAATGGCTCCCTTAGTAAATCATTTTCGCTTCACAATGGGACGCATCAAGGGTGCCCCATATCGCCTATTCTATTTGCCCTCTCCCTTGAACGCTTCCTTGCCACTGTTAGATATAATCCGGATATTCGAGGAATCACTGTAGGCTCCGTAGAACACCAACAGCCCGCCTTGTCATTACCTAACTTGATGTCTGCTTTCTCCACGTTTAACGCTGTCTCCAACTTCAAAATTAACATGTCCAAATCTGAGATCCTCAACCTTTCAGTCCCGGCTAGAACTGTTGCCCTTTTAAAGGAATCCTTTCCCTTTAGCTGGCAGTCAAGTTCCCTCAAATACCTTGGTATCTATCTCACACCCAAGCTCTATTCTCTGTTCCGAGCCAATTACATACCCCTGCTTAATACGATCAGATCTGACTTACAAGTGTGGACCCAACTAGCACATTCCTGGATGGGGCGACTTAGCGTGATCAAGATGAATATACTTCCCAGACTATTGTTCCTCTTCCAGATGATCCCCATAGGGTTCCCGTGGGTTTCTTCAAAATAGTGAACTCACTCCTGTGTAAATATGTGTGGAACAGGAAGCGTCCCAGGCTGGCTAGGTCCATCCTAATTAGAGCTAAATGTAATGGAGGCCTCGCCCTCCCTGATGTCAAGGGTTACTTCCATGCCGTGGTACTTACTAGACTCTCTGACTGGAAATACCACAAGCAATCTAAGATGTGGGTGTCTTTGGAGTAGGCATTGTGTGGCTTGGATCTTCTCACCCAATTGTGGTTGCCCAGGAAATGTAGATCTGTATCTATGTTTGCGTCTCCCCTTACCCTTTCCACGTTCATGGTGTGGGACTCCCTCTGCAAATCTCATAATTGGATGCACAACTCTCCCCTGATGCCTCTGTCGGGTCATAATTATTTCCTACCGGGGAACATGCTCTGTTCCGGCAGACCGTGGTCCCTGGGGAACGCCACTCTACTGCATCATGTAACTACCCAGTCGGGTGTTGCCCCTTTATCTGTATAATGGGCTCCTCTCCTTGCACCCCTTTGGACTACTGGAAATACCTCCAATTGACTGCTTTTGTGCGGTCACGCCCACTACGCTCACTGTCGGATATGTCTGTGGTGGAGAGGGCCCTATCAGAGGATCATCCAATTCAGAGACCCCATTTTATCCACGGTTGGGAAAGAGACCTCGATACAGTGTTTACAGACTTCCAGGTCTCTAAGATTTTGGGCCTGGCCCACACTTCCTCAATTTCGTCGAGGTCAGCTGAGGTTAATTATAAACTACTTGTGTAGGAAATGTGTAGCGCTTTAAAGTGACAGTCTGTTAATGACAGTCAGAAGCACAAAAAAAGAATAAACACATTTTGTGTAAAGTAAAACAAATAAAGGACCCTGGAAAATCCAGGGACAAGCACTGTATAACTCGTGCTTGATGAACAGTGTGAAAATAATCTATTAGTGAGATGACACCCGTTGTTTACAATTTGTAACTTGTAACCAGAGAGAGATCTGCGATCCACAGAATGGAAAACTGTCCACTGGTGAATATCCACTTGGGGATCGCACTCCCAGCTGGGCTTCATCCATCCATCCATCCCACGGAGGTTCTGCTGACCATTCAAAGTATTGCCTTGCCAAGGAGCCCATTGTGATATCAGCCACTACAAGCCTAATTTGACTTTCAGTGGCGTAAGCCATCTGAAGTCAACTGGTTCTGGTAAGCCTGCATTGCTTTCGGTGGTGGGAACAACACAGTGGAGAAGTCATTATTTGTTATTCACCAATCATCAGATTGACTATTACTTATTTACATCAGGATTTGTTTTATTTTCCTTTCACTGGACATTATTGCACTTGGCAGTCAGTGGCCAATAATTTACACATGTCTTTCTAAAGAAATGAACAATCACTGTTGTTTTTCAATGTATATATGTTTCTATATGTGATTAATTGTATCCAACAACAGGTGTCATCTCACTAATAGATTATTTTCACACTGTTCATCACGCACGAGTTATACAGTGCTTGTCCCTGGATTTTCCAGGGTCCTTTATTTGTTTTACTTTACACAAAATTTGTTTATTCTTTTTTTGTGCTTCTGACTGTCATTAACAGACAGTCACTTTAAAGCGCTACACATTTCCTACACATTTTATTATTTTTGCTTCTCTCATATGAGCCGTGTTAGCAGCTACCATTTAACCAAAATTGGCAGCGCGGGGTAATCATCTTCCTAATTATAAACTACTGTCCAGGTGGCATCTCACCCCGATGGTGCTGCATAGCATCTTTCCCCTAGCATCGCCTCTGTGTTGGCGCGGATGTGGGGAGAGGGCCACTCATGCTCATATCTGGTGGTTCTGTCTGCGCTTCCACCCATTCTGGAATTCGGTCCTTTATTGGATGAAGGAGATCCAGGGTTTTGAGACCCCGGGTGACCCCCGGGTTGTGTTGCTACACTGTACGGATGAACCAGTCAGCTCATATAAAAAATCGATGACGCCGCATCTGCTCAATGTGGCAACATCCCTGATTCCCTTACTGTGGAAGCAACCCGCAGTCCCCTCCCTACATCAATGGCTGGTTGCGGTTGATCGCATTTACTACTTAGAGGACCTCATGTTCTCTCTCAAGAACAAATCTGAACTCTCGCAGAAAATATGGGCTGACTGGTTTATCTTTAAATATAGTTCTACCTATGCTGAGCTCATGGCTCAAAATGTATGATGTCCTGCATTTTATTACATTATGATGTTATATGGTGTTGGCGATGGAGAGACTTCCCCCCTCCCTCCTACCCTGTCCTTTCTCCTTTTTCTTTCTTTTCTTCTTGTCTTTTTCTACCCTCCTCTCTGTCTCTGCTTCCTCTTTCTGGTGACATACGTCTTAGGAATATTGCTGATGCGTGAGCTGCAGCTTGTAACGATATGAAGTGGGATATATCTGTTTATTTGATAATGGATGTTGTAGCCTTTGTATCATTGCCCTTTGTATTGTCACCTGTACTTTGTTCTTTTTGAAAATCTTAATAAACATTTATTAAACAAAAAAAAGTTAGCAAGAGGACTTTTTATAGGAATCTGCTGTCTGTTGTTCAAGCGCTTCCATTCTACGTTAAATTCCTCCTGCAGGACATTACGTATTATGAGAGACTCGCTATAAAAAACTTGTCCTCAGCAGAGAATGGTTTATGGCAGATGTGCCAACCATGACAATCTTTATCTTCCTGAGTATTGTGATAACATCTGGCGATGTGCACTAACCTTGCAATGCTTCTAACAAGTTTCATCCAACTGGAGAAATGTTCAAAACGATGACAATCAAGCCTGGAGGTCTTCCTTGTTTCAGTGACTAACGTGCTAACTTCGGAACGGATTTCTGGATCATTATCCGGATCCTGGATGCTGTAAACTTCCTGTTCAGCCTTGTCTGCCTGTTCTAGCGGAAACTCTGGGCCTGTAAGCCAGGTAGATTTGGTAAAGGAACCCATAGACGTAGGCCCAGTGGCGTGATCTGCTGGATTAAGTTCAGATGGTACGACAATGTGTTCTCTCGTCTCAGGCTTGCTGTCCATGGTGCGCTGAAGAGAGTTAGATCTGGATAGTGCTTGCTCCTGATTGTCTGGGAGACTTACCCTGGTGGTTCAGAAGGGTAATGGAGAAACCCAGTGATTGTTTTCGTCTTTTAAGAACTCTCTGTCTTCTACTGATAAGGCTACCTTATCGTCATCCTTGGTTGTGTGGAAGACTGATCTCCCCAGGTCGTCAGCAAAGATGGGAGAAATGATGTCAGGTGGTTGTACGAGGTCTGGTGACTTCTCCTTCACATATGTTTTGAAGGAGTCGATTTCTGGTTGATTCAGGCATACATTTCCTATGACTACCCAATCCCAAGTCCAGCCTCTGGGCATATGGCGTGTAGTCAGGACCATTACACTGTTGACGCACTTTATGCACCCTGAGGTGCCGTACACACGGCAGAGAACCTCGACGGGCAGAACACATCGTTCCGCCCATCGAGGTTCTCTCCCGGCCGTCGAATTCGGCGACCCGCCCGTCGGGAATGGCAACCAGCCATTCTTCCAGGCGGGCCGTCGAGGAAATAGAGAGCGTGCTCTCTATTTCGGCTCGACGGGCTTCCCGACGGGAAGCTCGCCGAGACCGTACACACGGCCGAGGTCCTCGCTGGAATGTGCATTCCAGCGAGGTTCTCGCTGATTTTCAGCGAGAACCTCGGCCGTGTGTACGGCACCTTAGATTGTCTCTGCCAAGCAGGAGTAGAATCTCAGCATTGTTGTCCATAGGTGGGATAGCGTTGGATAGGTGCCTTAGGTGCGGTTGGTAAAATGCAGCTTCTGGGGTAGGAATCTCATCCCTATAGTTGGGTATTTGATCGCATTCAATCAGCGTTGGTAAGGGTATTTCTGTATTCCCACTAATGGGGGAGGCAATGAATCCTTGCGCCCTCCTGCCTCTAGTCTCTATGCGGCCTGAGCAGGGTGTTTAAATGTAGAGTTCTGATGGTCCCTTTATCCCAAAGGCTTCAAAGAATTTAGGTCCTGCTAGGGACCGGTTGCTTTGGTCATCGATGATGGCATACATTTTTACTGCCTTTTCTGGTAGTCCCTCTGGATAGACCTTGATTAGGCATATTCGGGCACAACATTTCTCACGCCGGCCTTCGCCACATACTTCCACACATGAGCAGGAAACAGAAGCGGCTGTGTTGGTGTGGTTCTGGGGCTTCCCGCCATGACTTGGAGCGGGACTGGTGGTGATAGCAGCTGGTGAGTCTCTGGGCAGTGGAACTGGGTGCATAGCTGAGGTGTGTCTTTCACTATGACACTCCTCACACTTGATGATGGATTTACAGTCCTTAGCCATGTGCTCCAATGAAGCGCAGCATCTGAAACATACCCCAAGCTCACTGAGGACCTTATTGCGCTCCTGTATGGGTTTGGATCTAAACCCCCTGCATTTGTTCAGTGAGTGTGGCTTTTTATGAATGGGACATTCACGATTGAAGGACTTGTCTCCTGATGAGGTATTGTACTGTTTACCCGTGGGTGCTGTAGAGGATGGTAGGTTAGTTTTTCTAACACTCACACTGCTCTTTAAGTCTCTGTGTTTATGCATGACACTTTCATACCTTGGTGATTGTGTCGCTGGAGCTGTAGTGTTGAACTCCAGGAAATCAAGGCTGGGGTCATTCCTCATCTGGGACTGTTCATCAATGAATCTGCAGAAATGAATAAATGGGGGAAAGGTGACGTCATGCACCCTTTTGTACATTGAGACTGATGCCGCCCACTTTTCTTGCAAGCTGTATGGTAGTTTCATGACAATTGGGTTCACTCCGTGGGCTGTATCCAGGTAGCATAGTCCAGTCAGACGAGGGTCTCTTTTGGCAAGCTCTAGTTCTATGAGCAGGTCACTCAAATTCTGAAGCTTATGGACGTCCTTAAGATTGATCTTTGGGACGTTCTGCAGTCTCTTAAATAGGGCCTTCTCTATTGCTTCTGCACTGCCGAACGTATGTTCGAGTCTCTGCCAGGCAGGAGCGAGACCTGCTTTTGCTTGTCCCACATAGACAGTTCTGAGGCTCTTGATGCGATTTGTGGAGTTTGGGCCCAGCCATTTGATCAGGAGGTCGAGCTCATGCTCTGCGGTTAGGTTGAGGTTGGCAATGGTGGCCTTGAAGTTTGCCTTCCAAGCTCTGTAGCTCTCTGCACGGTCATCAAATTTTGAGAGACTTGTGTTAATTAGCTCTCTGCTCACCATAAACCTGGCAATTTCAGACATATCTGATTTCTCACTGCTTGTTGCCACGACAACCTGTGATGCCATCAGGGCGTGTAGGCTGCGCAGCGTGAAAGGGTGAGATGCATCCGGGTAGAATGGTGTTGCTGCAGGGTTGAGCTGTGATCTAGCCTCTGTAGAACGTGATGACTGCTGCTTGAGCTGTGGGGGTAGGCCAGGAAACGCCTGATGGTCTTTTTTGTAATTTTTTAATAACTTTTCTTGGAAAGGCACATCTGGGTGAACACCATCAGGTTGCTCAGGCGCTGTAAGTGACACTGGCACTGTAGGTGGAGATGACTTGGAGGTTTTGCTGTTGTCAGCTTGGACGGTACTGCATACTGGGGGTGATGCAGATAACTTTTCCAGTACATAGTTGCTGGTGCGGTCAGCTGGATCTTCTACCTCCTGTGGTGACAAGCAGACCTGATCAAGACCTTGGCTTAGTGTTTGCTCAAGTAGTCTTACTTTAGCTAATGCAAACTCCTCTTCCATCTCTGATTCAAGAATCTTTATTCAAGCCTCTGCTTCTGCTTCTGCCCTCTAGGCCTCTGCTTCTGCCCTCTTGGCCTCTGCATCTGCCAGAGCTTCTTTTTCAGTGAAGGAACGTCTGGCTTTGGATTGCTCTGTATTTATGCGGGCTTCTAGTAATCTGTCACTTAGGGTTGAGCTCCTTGAGCACGATGATCTGTATGACCAAGAGGAATGTTTGGATGAATTTGATCTGTGTGATCTAGTTTCTTGCAAATGGGAGATGCGAAGTTCCGCTTTATCTTTAGCGAGCAGCACCATGGTGTCTCTTTGTATGTCTATTGATTCTGCCTTGCTCAGTTCTGAAAGGGCTTCATCATTATTAGCATTTTTTAGAAAGGTTATATACTGTACCTTGTGGACAGTCTCTTGTATCCTTCATGAGCTGTGTTCAGCCGCCTGATGCCAACTTGTAAGTTTGTGGTATCACCAGAGGATTTAAGTCCTGACATGTGGGAGGAAACTCTTTCCCATAGCTCTTCCAGGTTATCGCATAGCTCGTCTTTTGCGGTTTGATCGTTTTCCCTGACCTTTATTGTTGGTTTGAGGGAGCGTCTTGGTCGCACGACTTGGTCTGCTGGAAGTGTGAGTTCTGTTTCCTGTTCTTCTTGGTGATCAGTATCAGGCTGCATTAGCTTTGTTTCATCACTGGGGAACTGTGCGAGGTCCTTTTCATCCATTTTGATTTAAGGTTTGCTGTCTCTTTAAGAAAATAAACTTTTGAATTGGGGGCTGAAAATCGCAGTGCGGCTGCGCTGGGGCACTCTGGCAAAGATCCTCAGGTGTTTTAAGTGATTTGCGGGGGTTAGGTTAGAGAGGGACCCCGTGTGCGTTAACAGTTCTGCTATGCGAGCAAATGTTGATGTGGGATATAGAAAACTTGTGGAACATGCGTTGTAGCCGGGCAGATTCGCTGCAGGCGGGCCTGTTGCAAGGGAAGTTCCTTAGTGTGGTAACTCTGAGGTAATCTGAGGTGTGACATTAAGGCAGTTTTTTGACTGTTCTGTTCCCACATGAAGGTGAATGAAGGTATAACTGATAATGACTGTGTGACTTCCTACCTTCATATCCAAGCAGTGGGGCAGACAGAACCGGCAGATGCTCAGGCTAGATGGATCCAGACTCAGACATGAGTATGAAATCTACGTGGGTTTATTCAATCCAGATAAGGCAATAAACGGTGATACAATACTGTTCTGTAGTAGTGGTATCAATGCTGATTTGTTGGTATATGTCCTGAGGCTAGCTGCTGTGGCTGCAGAGGTGTATTTAGGTTTTGTGCTGCCCTAGGCCTGACTAAACTCGAGCACCCCCTAATTTAAATATGACCCACCCCTTCCTGTTACGGCCACACCCTGTGTTGTTTAAGACCCGCCCTGAAATTTTCGAGTGAGGACACTAGTTCTGAGGGCCTGGGGGGGGGATGGATTCCCTTAATTTACTTAGATTTCCTCTTACTTCCTGGTTGCCCATAGAGCAGGAAGTGAAGGGAAATCTTCGCAATGGGACAGAGATGGTAAAAAATAAACTGACAGGGGCTATAACCCTCCCTTATTCTACCCAAAATGAAAAAAAAAGTGTAGTCTATAATTCTACTTTAAGTAGATGGTGCAGAAGAAACATATAGCACAGTGAGGAAGGTTTGTGGTCCAGGATGATAAAACAGTCAAAATTGGAAGCGCCCCCCCCCCACAGTTGCGGAATGCCGCCCGCCCGCATACCAGAAGCAGCGCGGCCGCTTTTTGGGGGCGCTAGACTAATTTTCCTAACAGTGTAGTGCAAGCCGGCGGGGACTCTTTTCGTGCTGCCCCCTGCAAAGTGCTGCCCTAGGCCTGGGCCTTGTTGGTCTAGGCCAGGATACAGCTCTGTGTGGCTGCTGAGCTGCTGCTGCTGCTGCTGCTGCTGAGCTGCTGCTGGTCAAAAAACTGATGCCTTCTCAAGCCCAAAAAATATGCAGTCTCTGGTCACGAGTGATGAGGAGAACTGAGATGGCTGCCCCCAGTGAAGAGGCCAGCCCAGCTTGAGACCACACCCCTGAAGCAAAAAACTTTACTAACAAAACAGAGGTGTGCGGCATGCAAATTCTGGCCAGCAGATGGCAGCAGTACAAGAGATGCATTAAAACAACATGGAGAAACAAAAACCAATAATGCAATGTACAAATAACTATGAGGAGAAGAGCACAGCCGCCTTATCAGTGCCATTTAGTGCAGCCTTATCGGTGCCCTTAATTGAAGAAGAAAACCTATTTATTTACAAATAAATTTAACAGAAACAAATAAAAATGCAACTCCATGATCCGTGCCCGTGGACCCGACCGTCTGTCCATAATTTTGCAGTCACGATAAAAATCGCTGATCACCGCACCACATTACTAGTAAAAAAAATTACCAAAAATAAAAAGAAGAATACGTATCAGCCTAAACTGAAGAAAAAAAGTTTTTTATATATATTTTTATATATTTTTGGGGGATATTTATTATAGCAAAAAGTAAAAAATATATATATATTTTTTCAAAATTGTTGCTCTATTTTTGTTTTTAGCACAAAAAAACACGTGACGTCATAATTTTGCAACTGGCCTCCGACGATCATAGAGACTCTGACGACCATCTGGCAACCACCAATGGTTGCCGGCGACCACGGATCCTGTCACGACTTACCGATCGTCAGATTACTATATTGAGAGGTAGAAGCACCGGAGGGCGGCGGGAGGGGGGGTGTCCCCTCTCACCACCCATAAGAAAGATCAAGAGGCAGAACAGACGCTATAATCGTTCTTATGGTGTAGGGGATCGCCCGCTGAAACCGGCAATATCTGATTGATGTCTGTAGCTGCAGGCATCATTCAGATATACCACCACAAAGCCCAGGACGTTATATAACTCGGTGGTTGCCTAATCTGACGGTTGTCTTACTCGACCATCAGATTACTCAACCGTCGAGTTAGCCAACCGTCAGGTATATTGAGAATTCAGGAAGTGTGAGTTTTGAGGTAATCTGTGCAGTGCCATAGGAAAAAAGAAACAAGGTTGGCTAACTCGAGGAATATCTTAGCCAACCATCAGATTAGCCAACCGTCGAGTTAGCCAACTCGATTGTTGCCTAATGTGATGGCTGTTTTACTCGACCGTCAGATTGCTCGACCGTCAGATTACTCAACCGTCGAGTTAGGCAACCTTCAGATTACTATACTATAGGTTGGCTAACTTGATGGTTCACGTAGTCAACCGTCATATTAGCAAACCGTCAAGTTAGCCAACCTGACGGTTGGCAAACTCGATGATTTACATAGCCAACCGTCAGATTAGTCAACCATCAGATTAGGCAACCGTCGAGTTATCCAACCGCCAGCTTAGCCAACTCGACGGTTGCCTAATGTGACAGTTGTCTTACTCGACCATCAGATTACTCAACCGTCGAGTTAGTCAACAGTCAGATTACAATATTGAGAATCCAGGAAATGTGAGTTTTGACTTTCAACGGTTGACTTTGTCGGTTGTTTGCTAACTCCATTAGTTCACTTAGTCAACCGTCATATTACTGACGGTTTGCAAATGTAACATCTGACAAAAAGATCCAAAACGGCAGCAAACTTTGTAAAATCGAACACTTGTGTCAAAACTTTTGGCCAAGGCTGTACATTTGTTGGCAGGAAGGCTTGTAAGAAGACGATACAAAGATGTCAGTGGTGGTGAGGTAGATATGGACTTCACATTGGAGCAGAGGTGAGTGTTGGGGACTTTAGCTCCCCTTTAAAGAGACACTTTATTGGCTTGGGGTCAGTTTGATTTCACTATTTTTTTTAGATTTGGATGGGTAAGAACTGTTATTTCAGGTTTTTTTTTTTAATATATATATATATATATATATATATATATAGTACAGACCAAAAGTTTGGACACACCTTCTCATTCCAAGAGTTTTCTTTATTTTCATGACTATTCACACTGAAGGCATCAAAACTATGAAGTAACACATGTGGAATTATATACATAACAAAAAAGTGTGAAACAACTGAAAATATGTCATATTCTAGATTCTTCAAAGTAGCCACCTTTTGCTTTGATTACTGCTTTGCACACTCTTGGCATTCTCTTGATGAGCTTCAAGAGGTAGTCACCTGAAATGGTCTTCCAACAGTCTTGAAGGAGTTCCAGAGATGCTTAGCACTTGTTGGCCCTTTTGCCTTCACTCTGCAGTCCAGCTCACCCCAAACCATCTCGATTGGGTTCAGGTCCAGTGACTGTGGAGGCCAGGTCATCTGGCGCAGCACCCCATCACTCTGCTTTTTGGTCAAATAGCCCTTACACAGCCTGGAGGTGTGTTTGGGGTCATTGTCCTGTTGAAAAATAAATAATGGTCCAACTAAACGCAAACCGGATGGAATAGCATGCCGCTGCAAGATGCGGTGGTAGCCATGCTGGTTCAGTATGCCTTCAATTTTGAATAAATCCCAAACAGTGTCACCAGCAAAGCACCCCCACACCATCACACCTCCTCCTCCATGCTTCACGGTGGGAACCAGGCATGTAGAGTTCATCCATTCACCTTTTCTGCATCACACAAAGACACGGTGGTTGGAACCAAAGATCTTAGGTTTGGACTCATCAGACCAAAGCACAGATTTCCACTGGTCTAATGTCCATTCATTGTGTTATTTAGCCCAAACAAGTATATTCTGCTTGGTACTTTTCTTTTGCAGTGGTTTCCTAGCAGATATTCTACCATGAAGGCTAGGGTTGTCCAGATACCGATACTAGTATCGGTATCGGGACCGATACCGAGTATTTGCGGGAGTACTTGTACTTGCGCAAATGCTCCCGATACCTAAATAGAATACTTTTTTTGTATTTATCAACATGTTCTGTGAAAATTCTTTGAGTTTTTTACTACTGCGTGACAAGAAAATAAAACATTTTTATTTATTTTTACTCATTTTTATTCTTTTATAATGTCTTGAGTTAGAGTTCTTCATAATTCTAAAGAAAATATCCTTAGTCTGTATTGTGGTTTGAAAACTGTCACATGACATTTAAAAAAAGTATCGGTATTCGGTATCGGCGAGTACATGAAAAAAAGTATCGGTACTCGGTCCTAAAAAAGTGGTATCGGGACAACCCTAATGAAGGCCTTATTCACACAGTCTCCTCTTAACAGTTGTTCTAGAGATGTGTCTGCTGCAAAAGGTGGTTACTTTGAAGAACCTAGAATATGACATATATTTTCAGTTGTTTCACACTTTTTTGTTATGTATATAATTCCACATGTGTATATTCATAGTTTTGATGCTTTCAGTGTGACTCTATGATTTTCATAGTCATGAAAATAAAGAAAACTCTTGGAATGAGAAGGCGTGTCCAAACTTTTGGTCTGTACTGTATATATACATATATATATATATATACATATATATATATATATATATATATATATATATATATATATATATATATATATATATATATATATAATATAAATATTTTAAAATAAATATTTAAAACATAACAAAATATTCCAAAGGCATTATGGGTAAGCCAAAGTGACAACTCAGTAAACGAAAGTTTGATTTGCAAATGATTAAAACTTGACTGAGCCCTCTAATGAAAAGCACTGCTATGATTCTTTGAGGGCTTCTTTGAGCACAGCTGAAATAGCTGAATATGAAAAAAGGCGAACAGAGCTCCATCTGCTGGCTGGATAGAAACTGCATAATATTATGCAATCACCTAAGTAGTGCATTATGCCTAGAAGATACATAAAAATATTTAGCATGCCTGCACCCAAACTGAAATAACTGAAATAACATTGTACTAATATGAAACTTAGCAGATATATAGTATGTTATTATATTAATTGCTGCATATGCAAGAGTATTTTTTTGGTGATGCATTCTCTTTCAAATTTAAATCCCCTATTATGTCTTCTCATGAAAATTGTATTTTACTTTTGGGGAAGGACAGTGATTTTGTCTTTTCACATCTAATGTAAAAGGATTATGTTAAAATCCAGCCTGTCAGTTAAATTAAAAGAAGAATTATGATGTCAGTAATAAAGACTGTTTTTCACTGTTTGCTCTACATTGCTGCAATAAGTGCTCATTAAAATTCATACTAAGTTCCTCATGCAGAAAGCCAGACCAAGGAAAATGAAAAAGACAATAACGGTAAGACATAAATCTTTGTTTGGTGTGTCATAACAAATAAAAGGCAACATTAAAAATCTACAGGTCTCAGAATGCTTATTAAAATAAACTTGAATGTATGTAGGTCACCAGAAGGCCTATTTTTGAATCAATATTTTGTTGTTTTACTGAAAAATATGCTTTTATAGTTGAAACCAAATCTATAGGAGGCCATTTCAATTATCAGAATTCAAAATATTTTCTTTGCTTGTGTCTGTGCAGAGAAGTGTGGATACATTGGATTAAGTTGTATGCTATTTCTCTGTATGGCTTCTGTGTAAATGGCTTTAATTGTTTAACCAACCTTGAGAACTATTCATTTGTAAACCACTTACCTACTCTCCACTTCCACCCCCTTCCTACCCATGCCAAATTTTCAGCTTTCAGTGCTGTCGCACTTTGAATGACAATTGCGCAGTCATGCAAAACTGTACCTATATGAAACGTTTTCCTCTTTTGTGTTTGTAGAACTGCATTAAAAAATATCAAGATTTAGAAAAGCATTTATCGAATTTCTTCTCTGTGCTTTGTACCAGAAACATCATTTTACTGGCTTTAAAATAGTGACAAATTACAAAATAAAATGTTGCTCTTTTGAGAACTTTAAGCTTTTGATATAAAGATCTTTTAAACCAGGGGAGTCCAAACTTTCAAAGCAAAGGGCCAGTTTACTGTTCTTCAGACCATCGGGGGTCAGACTGTGGCCAGTGGGGGTGGAAATGTTTTCTGGCATCAGTGGGTGTAAATGTTACCACATTTGGTATTAGGGGAAGGAATAGTGCCCCATCGTTGGTATCATTGGGAGGAGTGGCCTGCAATTGGTGTCAATGGAAGAAATGGTGCCCCATTGTTAGCAGAATAGTGCCTTGTATCAGTGGAAGGAATAGCATTCCAAGGGCTGGTCAAGGCAAGCAAAGGACTGCATCTGGCCCCTGTCTTAATCCATGCTCATTATGAATAAAGCAAGCTGGTTTAACCATGTCTCAGTATTTGCTCTGGCCCAGCCATAGACATGAGTATATGACTTAAGGGATGCTCATTCAGCAAAACCTGCACCATGGCATTCATGTGAAAATTTGAATTTGCATTATACAGCCCATCATAGACAAAGGAGTTTGTTCTTGTGAGCCAATATTTTACAACTGCAAGATCCTGGGTGCAAATGTCTGAAGAATTGTACTCTTGTCAATTCCCTATCCTCTGGATCAAGAGACTATGGGCCAGATTCACAAAGCACTTACGCTGGAGTATCAGGAGCTGCGCCAGCGCAATTGGAAATATTCGCCTTCATATCATTGCGCCGTATCCACAAAACGGTATGCGCCAGAAATCTTGTTTTTTACGAACGGCGTAATTTCGATAGACCGGCGCATCATGCTCGCAAAAACTGCGCTAGACACACCATTGATTTGCTAGGCAAATATGCAAATGAGGGAGTTACGGCGATCCACAAAAGTAAGTTGGTGCAGCGCAGGCTACGCGCTGTGCGCATCAGCTGCACGTCCTGTCTAAAATTAGGCAATATAAAAGCTTGCTTAAAATTAGACAATCCGTCTACATGTCAGCTAAAGCAACACTGTTAGGGACGAGCTGAGCAGCCACACTTGCAGGACAACAATCTGTATGCCAACATGCCAGGGGCATCCTTGTTAATAGCTATACTACTGACTTTAGATGAGCGCAGAAGGAGGAGGGCACGGAGGAGCGCACGGAGGAGGGCACAGGAGAGGATATATCGCATATAGGATGTGTGCACCAGGTTATCCCTGTAATCCTCAGACGCATGGCCAACCAAATCATCAAACCCACCCAGGAGGACCTGCGGCAGAAGGCAATGACAGATTTCTACAGAATTGACAGATTCCCACGCACCGTGGGGGCCATTAATTGCACACATGTGGCACTCCAGCCCCCCCGTGAGACAGAGCACATATACTGCAATGGGAAGCACTGGCATTCCATCAACGTACAGGTGATAGTCGATGCCAAATGCCTCATATGGCACGTCCGTGCCAAACACCCCGGATCCAGCCATGACAGTTACATATACAATCAGAGCCCCATCCCAATGGAATTCGAACAGAACATGCATGGGGACAGCTGGCTGGTTGGTGAGTGACATGGGTGGCAGGCATGACTGTCCCCCCCCCCCCCATGATGGAGAAATCACAAGGGGCACATGCACTACTAACATCCTCCTGTCTTTTCCCTTCCAGTTGACTCTGCATATGCACTGGGACCCCATCTCATGACTCCTATCCGGAACCCCCAAACCCCAGGAGAGGAAAGTTACAATGAAGCACACCCCAAAACCCGTGCAGTCGTGGAGCGCACCTTTGGCCTCCTGAAGTCACGTTTCCGATGCCTGGATAAGTCTGGGGGTACCCTGTTGTATTCCCCCAACTTTGTATGTCAGATCATCGGTGCATGTTGTATGCTGCACAACTTCGCAGTGAGTAAGGGCCTGGAGATTGACATACGTGATGACCTGACCCCCGAACCAGACAATCCGAGGATACCCCATCTTCTGAGGGAAGAGCAGCCAGGAGACAGCTCACATTAGGCATCTTTGCACGTTAAACACACACATTAATCATGGCACAATGAGAATGCATGCATGCACACCACTGTGGTCCCTAGCACAGACACATCACATCCTCATCAAATTGGATTGGCACAAGCCCACCATGCAGGACTTGTGAGCAGCAACGCCACGCCACGGCTCCAATTATGTCACTGTACATTCATACACCATTCACATGGACCTGGGGATCACTTCTCCCTGGTCCTGGGGAACCCTTCTCCACCACAAATGAGGGTGACACCCCTTTTCCGGCAGGAATGTCACCCCCACAATCAGAAATTATTCACAACCCAAAAAAAAAGAAAAGAAATTGTCCAACACCCAAAAAAATTACCAGCAAAAAAAAAAATCTGTAAAAAAAAAAAAAAACTATCGAGCGTTGCCGTATTCGCCTGGATAGCCTGGGTGAGGGCCCTCACATCCTGACCGAGGGCCCTCACATCGTGACCAATGCCTGCTGTGTTAGCCTGCTGGTCATTTAGGCAATTGATTAGGGCCAGGGAGTTGCAGGCCATGTCCCCAAGCGTATCCTTTATGGAGGACAGGCTCTCCTCCATCCGCCCCAAACTCTGGCTGACCTGTCCCAGATGGCGGGTCTGAAGGGCCTGGTCCCTTCTCAGGTTGGCGGGTAGAAACTCAGCCACCCCCCTAGTTTTGTGGGTTGCCTTCCTGCCTCCAGATGAGGCTTGTGGCCGGGGAGAAGGGGAGCCTCTTGGGAGGGGAGCCCTGTTGGGGGAGGAGTGGGAGGGGCTACCCCAGATGAAGGCCTGGCTGCTGCCAGCCATAGGGGAAGCATCCTCCAAAAATAACAAGTCAGTCCCTGACATGACCTCCTCCTCCAACTCGAACTCCTCCTCCTAAACCTCCTCGGAGGACTCCGGCCTTGTCTGGGGTTCTTCAGCAGGCTGCTGTCCCGGGGATGGTGCGGTCAGGCCAGATGGCCCAGCACCCTCCTGCACATCTGTGGATAAAACAAAACATTCACAGGTTGGAGGATTCACACACTTGTCTCATATTCCCTCCCCCCCACACATGCTACATCACAGCCTCCTGACTGGAGTCAAAGCAAGGCAGTCCCTCCACTTGCTGCCTGTTGAAGGTCTGGGCCACCGCACGCTCCTCCTCAGTCAGCCTAACAGGGCATGGTGGGCCCCCTCCAGTGCCCCTGGCATGGGCGGCAATCTTGGCCAGCTTCCCACGGACCACACGCCGAAGGTCATTAATCTTCTTGGCGATCCCCTGGTGTGTCCGGGTCTCCCCCCCAACGTGTTGACCTGGTCAGTAATTTCCTGCAATATCTGTGCCTTCCTGGCCGGGGTGGTGTTGGCACTCTCGGGGCCGTGCAGAAAACGGCCATATTGTGTAATGGCCCTGGCAAGAATGCCTTTCTCCCCCAAAGAAAAATTCAACTTTTGCTTCCTTTCACTTATGTTCTCACAAAGTGGAACCAAAACAATCAGCAAAAATCAGTCAGCAAAAATCAGTCAGCAAAAATCAGTCAGCAAAAAACAAACAGCAAAAAACAGACAGCAAATAAGTATCAAAAACAGTCACCAAACAACACCAACAAGAAATATATCAAACACAAGTCACAAAGTCACAAACCGACAAACGCGAACACACAACATAACATAACAAAAGCACCTTGCTGTATAGGGAGGGATACAAAGGGATGTACTTTTGCAAAGGAAGTGCGTTTGTCTCTGTCTATTTAAGCTGTCTGCATAGCTCACTAAGTTGACCGGGCCAAGTGCCAATCTCACTGATTGTGCCGTTCCCGAGTTGTGAGCATGCGCAGAGAGGTGCTGACCATGGTCTGCTTCATGTGCGCATGCGCAATCTGGCCGGCCCTTCATTTGCATGGGGTCACGGCTCATTTCAATGTAACACGCCCACGTCCTTCCCAATTTGAATTACTCCACCTTACGCCTCGGAAATTACGTTGCACTGGTGCAAAATTCTGCGCAAATACTACGAGGATACGGTAATTGCACCTCTACATTGCGCCGAATCTAACGTAAAGGAGGTGCGCTACTCCAGTCAAAATATGCACCAATGTACCTGAATCTGGCCCTATGAATCCAATTTTCCATTCACCATCATAGTGGTTTAGTCAAAAAAGCTACAACTTGGTAACTGTTGCCTTATGGTTTTATGTCCATTAACAGCTGTAGATATATATATATATATATATATATATATATATATATATATATATATATATATATATATATATTTCAGGTTGAAGGAAATATATTTAAAAGTATTGAGTGCTGTGTATTTCTTACTGTAATTAGCTAAAAGTTCATAGGGTGGCCTTTTGTTTTCCTGTTTACATTGCACGTGGGCCGTAAACAAAAGCCTGCTGTGACTCATCCAATCAGGCTGTGCCCAATATACATTTACTAGGTACAGTGACCAATTAGGGAGAATTATATTAGCCACCTTACAGAAAGGAGGGGGGTATATAACGCTTTGTGGGCAAGCTAAGCTTTCCTTCAGAATTGGGAACAGAAA